>CM048755.1:396892422-397517422 GCA_026315105.1 Locusta migratoria
AAGGTGTTGACAACGCACAATTATCCCTGGCACAAAGCCATGATGTTGTGGGGAAGCTGTCGTTGTAGTCAGCTTGTGGTTCTGTAACATTATATAGTTAAAACAGTCAACAACCCGAAGATTGGTTTGAACACCACAGTGTTTTACTGTGCTTGGTCCTGTTTGGAGGGCGTATGCCGTTGCCTTCCTCCGACCTTCGGACCGACTTACCCAGCCAGTTATATGGTGTTTGTAAATGTTTGTATAGTCTATGGGACTTAACTACGGGGTCATCAGTCCCTAAACTTACAAACTACTTATGAACTACTTACGAACTAGGACGGCACAAATATCCATGCCCGAGGAGGGATTCGATCCCCCGACCGTAGTGGCCGTGCAGACCGTGACTGGAGCGCCTCAGTCTCCTCGGCCACCGCGGCCGGCAGTTTTATGGTGACCTATAGTTTAACGTGGGTTGCGAACAACGGTGCTACTCGGTATTTTTCACATCACGAATGCTTCCAGAGGTGAAAGAAGTGGAACGTGAATCATAAAAATCCTAGGACCCGGGGAGGGGGGGGGGGGGAGATCGAATCCGCGACTTTTGGAATTGTAGTCTGGATGCACTACTGAGAACTAGATTCGAGAGGTGGGCCATGGATACCTAGGACTGTGGTTAACGTCTGCAACTGAGAGAAGTGATTAGTCCACATATATTTTTATTACAAAAGACAGAATACTCAACTTTTATGTGTGCTTGTCGAAGCAGGTTCCTCCCTAATATATAGTTCTGCAATCATCTCTTCCATCAGTCAGTAGTAGTGTTGCGGGTTGTCGCTGTGGCTCTGTACTCTTACGTTAACTCGTTGACCGGTAGACTGAACTGTCCTCCGGTATACTCCTCTCGTAGCTGTGGAGCGCAGGCATGTCTTGGCGAGCCCTCTTCTTATGATTGGCCGGAGCAAAGCGAAGCAAAGCAAAGAGGTAATGGTAATGAGACTTAGGCCTCTCCCGGCGGATGAAGTTTGGTGTGGCAACTTATCGCCTCTTCTGTAAGTGGCATGGCGACGTGTGTAGACAGCCGGCATTGTGGCGAATAGCGGCGCCACGACGTATTGCTTCTCAGATATCTGCATAAACAAAATATCCCGCTACATAGCACCAAATACAAACGTGTAATTACGGTTAATAGCTGTGTTTGGTGTTTGATATGAGTTGCCGATTACAAAATTGATGATATCTTCTGTAACGAGATCAGAGCACATTAGTAATTTGGTAACTTACATTCATTCACTCACTGTCTAAGAAACATACAGATATGTATTCACTAACCACGTATTTGCTCACACGTGATGCGAGCTCTTTTGGAGTTGATCTTATGTTGACCACCAACGTCGTAGGCGAAGGCAAATCAAATGTTCAAATGCTTGATAAGCTTATGAGACTTAACTGCGGGATCATCAGTCCCTTAACTTACAAACTACTTATGAATTAACTAATACTAAAGACAACATAAACATCCATGCCTGAGGGAGGATTCGAACCTCCGACGGGGAACTGCCACGCACCTCGGAGCATAGCGCCTCAATGTGCTCGGCCATTCCGCCGCGGCTAGGCGATGTCGATCGGCGTTTTTCGCCTAATGGCTGAGGTTGCTGAAAGAACACTGAAACAGAAAAACGAAAAGAAGATTTAACTTAATGGAAACATAAAGCATGCAAGGCGATTTGGCATATACACAAAAACACACGGGAAAGATACAATAATGAGAATAATGAGCGATTTCTATTAAACACTGAGGCATTACGAATCATAAAATTTAAAACACATGTGTGCGGAGGAGCGCCTCCGTCAACAACAGTAAGGTCGAATATATTACGGCCGGTCAATACCTTATATGCGCGCGCAACCACACACACACACACAAAGATAAAGCACAGATGACTGACCATTCACAGCCATACGAAGTTAATAACTGTTCACCAGTTGGATGAACGCTCATGCAGACACGCAAGCTTAGCTGAGTACCATTAACTAACTACATATGAATGATACGTAAATTTAGCATTAGTCCATCAAGTTGATGGTCACTTATGCATTAAAGTTAGATTTTGTTTTACTGCACAGTTAGCAACTAGTCCATCAACTGGATGAAATCCACAAATGTATGGACATTTAAACCTAAAATTAGTTTTACTATAATTAACAAACCACGGATGTATGCTTACTCACACAATGGAAAGATACAGTAATGAGAAGAAAGAACTAACAATAATATTATGCACTGGAGCGTGACCATTCATAAGTTCGAGACTCGCAAGTACTATGGCGTAGCCCAGTGAGCTGTAGTCTATACGAATATTTATGGTGGATCATGTGCATATCTACACACATTCAGGGAAGATACAGTAAGAACATTATTATGCGGAACAATCAGTGGTATGAAGCGCACTATGTTGGAACACAGAAATAAAAAAATAAATAATTTAAAAACCTAACTCTACATATATGGGAGCTGTCCACTGTTGCTGCTTTTGATCCTGTTTCAGGAACTCATCTTCACTATGCTAATCTTTACTATACCAGATATTGGGAGAGAATGGGGTTGAGGCCGTAGCAGTCAGTTGGATGGGCAACTTGTTGCCCGTCTGGAAGATAGAAGTCCAAACCTTCCGGCTACGCCTTCACTGATGTTTATTGTCTTCTGGTCTTAGCTTGCTGATTTTCTTCTTGGCGTTGCTCCACGAGCATTCGTGGTCTTGACTGATTGAGGAACGTATGGCCCCTCTTTCGTCTTCTTGTGGACCTGCCGGTCCTCCCTGTGTGCCTCACCCCAGCCCCACCATACCTCTTCTTGTCCCACTGGGCTGCCACATTCATGATGTGCGCCCAGTCGGAGGGAGTAAATATAGGATGGGAGTTGATGATCTGGAGATCCTTCTTGGGGATTACGTTGTGTAGCGTCTTTAGGAGAGAGAGATGGAGAGCTTCATGGGGAGGAGGTGGTTTAGCATTAGTGAATGGGTAGCGATCGTTGATAGGGAATAAACCATCTCGCAGCCCTCGGCGATATTGGACAGGAGCATCTGCACGTTGTGCTTGTACAACAGGAAAACGACTACAGGGGGTTGTGCTAAAACGGTGCTATATCATTTCCTTTCCTCCTCCATGTTGCCATGGATGACGCATAACAGTTTGCGTTTGTACCGCAATGACAGTGTACGCTAGGGTTGTAGTAACTCCCCACTGCACTATGTGAAGAGTAGAAACTCTAAAAGTTCACCAACCTGACGTCTTCTATATATGTCGTCCCCACACAGATGATAGCACGCAGGTCGGAGTTCTTGATTGAGGCTGAAATTATTATACTATTGGCAGGAACTGTTCTAATTACTAAATAAAACTGAAGTCAAATGTACAAATGTTTGTCGAGTCTATGGGACTTAACTACGGGGTTATCAGTCCCTAAACTTACAAACTACTTATAAACTAGCTAATACTAAGGACGGCACAAATATCCATGCCCGAGGGGGGATTCGAACCCCCGACAGTAGTGGCCGTACAGACCGTGACTGGAGCGCCTCAGTCCCCTCGGCCACCGCGGCCGGCAAAACTGAAGTCCTCGGGAATCTGGATGCCAACTGATTTGTTTAAAGAAAGCAGAAAACAGTAAACTGCATAATAATATCCACTTGACACACATTTTCTTAACTGAAAGTAAACATAAAATCATTTATCCATGATCTAAGATAATTAAACAACGTTTTATGACCGTCTACGTATGCATGTTAGTCCTACGAGTGCGTGTACTAAACTGAACTCACATGTTACTCCTCGGAGTGCGTGTAATGAAGTGAAGTGTGGCGGCTCGATGCAAGGCTGCCTTCGCTCCGCAATTTGGCGCGCAAAACTGGCGGCCGTGCATCGTCCGTCTTAAATTAATTGTTTTGTTTATAGAATTAGCAATTGTTAATATTTTTTATCTACTCAGTGCATAGCTTAGCCTTGAGAGGTTTTTCTAAATTGAGTTTCACATTGGATAAATAATTAGTTTAATAAATATTAACAAAAATATGAATGCGTTTTGGCGCGTGACCGCCAGTACTACAGCCAATCGGCGTCCAGTGCCTGTCGCTCGGGGACTTCCCTAGAATTTGGGGAAACTTGCCAGTGCTCCTTCCCACGAGAACCCGACCTGTTGTACCACCTATCGTGGTTCTCACCAGCATTTACCATCTGTCGCCTACTGGTCCTAACCGGCTGCACTGAAGCAATACTCCGATCTTCATACGATGGTTCAAAATGTTCAAATGTTTGTAATTATATCGGACCAAACTGCGTGGTCATCAGTCCGTAGCTTACAAACTACTTAAACTAATCTAAGGACAACACACAAACACCCATGCCCCAGTGAGGACTCGAACCTCCACGGCGAGCAACCGAGCGCTCCGCAGCGAGACGCTTTAGACCGTTCGGCTACTCCACCGCGGCTTAATACGATGGTACCACCTGTCGTGGTTCTCACCAGCTTTTACCATCTGTCGCCTACTAGTCCTAACCGGCTGCACTGATGCAATACTCCGATCTTAATACGATGGTTTGAAGCCAGAAATATTACACTTGCCGAAAATCGACATCGACATGCCTTCGTTCCCCGCGCCTTCTTGCAGCGACTCTTCCTGAGTAGTGGCAGAAGTTCCTGTGCCTTGGTGAGCCTGTGCCTGCACAGTTTCCTCGGCAGCAGGACTGCGCCGGCGTTTCTTCTTCTGCCGCGGTGGCCGAGGGGACTGAGGCGCTCCAGTCACGGTCTGCACGGCCACTGCGATCGGGGGTTCGAATCCCCCCTCGGGCATGGATATTTGTGCCGTCCTTAGTCTTAGGTACTTCATAAGTAGTTTGTAAGCTTAGGGACTGATGACCCCGTAGTTAAGCCCCATAAGTTCTACAAACATTTGAACATTTTTCGGCGTTTCTTCGTGCTCCATAGGCACCTCCTCGGTGTCCTGCATTGCTGCAGGTTCCGTGGAGGCGTCTGTTTGCGTGGAGGCATCTGTTGTTGGCTTCTGCTTCTGGAGTTGCCTCAACTCCTCCTTTAAGCTGGACCTGCCGGTGCAGAGCCAGTAATTCCTTGTTGTGGGCGGCCCTGTCAGCCACTTGGGCGGCGGTGGCGCACTCAGCGGCGGGCGTTGTGCTGGGGCCGCAGCGTCTCTTCTTGAGACGGGCGTGCACCTCGAGCAGCGGCGCGCTTCCTCCTCTTCTCGGTTTTTCCCCCACACCGGCCACGAATGTAGCTGCAGCCGGGTAAGTTAGCAGCATGTTTGTCGCCACAGTTGGCGCATTTCGACGCAGCGCCCTTTGGTTTGTTGCAGTGACGAGTGTCGTGCATCAGCATACTTCAGGCACTGCGCCTCTGCAGTATTTGGCTACATGTCCCAGCTTATGGCATCTGTAGCACTGTTCAGCTGGGGTCTCCTTCCTCTTCTTCTTGTCGTAGCCCGCCGCGCCACCAGCCAGCATGAGCGGTTGCTCCGTGATGGTGACGACGACGCGTGTCTTCTTTGCAGAATCAAGATGATCGCCTCCTTTTCCGCGGCGTCCCGTGATGACCGGAAGTGTAGCGAGCGTCTCGAGCTGCGTGCAGCGTAGCGGCGAATCCTTTACGTGTGCGAGAGCCAGCCACCAAACGAAAGAACAGCTCGAAACGGGGGGTTGACGCACTGTTTGTTGATCCTTATGTAGGTCTCCCACTACCATGCCTCCGTCCGATGATGGTGACTAATGGGAGCATCACATTCTCCCTCTCCTACTCAAGCTTGAGGGCTATGGTCCTAGTGCGCCCCTAGCGGTTTGACTATGAACTATACTCTTGAAACTCCTGTTTTGACCAGTTTGCTGTGAAATTTTTAATCATTAGAAATAATCACTCCTGTGAATGATGATAATTAATATGCTTTTGAATTACGGGGATAAAACATGTTCGCCGGCTGCGGTGGCCGAGGGGACTGAGGCGCTCCAGTCACGGTCTGCACGGCCACTACGGTCGGGGGTTCGAATCCCCCCTCGGGCATGGATATTTTTGCCGTCCTTAGTCTTAGCTAGTTCATAAGTAGTTTGTAAGCTTAGGGACTGATGACCACGTAGTTAATTCCCATAAGTTCTACAAACATTTCGTAAAAATTCATTTCGTAAAACTTGTTCCGTGTGTTGCATTCGTATTTAGAAAGGATTCCGATCTATTCAAAGTTGTGTCCATGGACTTCTATGTGCTTCCTTGTAAGCGTAACTCCATGCAATAAAAATATGAAGCTCGTTATTGCGGTTTTTAAAACGCAGCCTTTGTGCCTCTGCGGTCAGGAATCAGGATGCGGTAAAAAAGAATAATTGCAATGAAGCGATCATCATGGATGACACCTGTAAAATGCGTACGTGTCTGCTGATGTAGCGTGTTTTGAGGATTCAGGTATGCACTGTTTCAATGAAAAACTCTGATATCGTTAGCTGCAGAGTTTCGTAAAACATAGGCTAGGTCTTTAGAAAAATTATTTAGATAATATGATGTATATAGTTTCGTAAAATAATTGTTTCAGACGATTATTTCACCCTCTGTAAGACTTTTTTATGCTTTCATCATCAATGTTTTGCGGCGAAAATATGAGGTACTCGCACATTGTTAGCTGTAACAATTAGGTGGAGAGAGAGGTTCATGAAGTACTTGGGTGTCATTAGATGTATAGAGTTCGGAAAATAAATGTTTGAGGTAGTTGTTTCGTGGTTTGTGTTGTTCAAATGTTTGTAAACCTGTTGGACCAAACTATCATGGTCATCATTCGCTAGACGTACAAAATACTTAAACTAACTTAAACTTACCTAAGGACAACACACACGCACACACATATACACACACACACACACACACAGAAAGAGAGAGAGAGAGAGAGAGAGAGAGAGAGAGAGAGAGAGAGAGAGAGAGAGAGAGAGAGAGAGAGGCATGCCCCATGGAGCACTCGAACCTCCCGTCGCCGAGAAACCGCGCGCTCCACAACAAGGCGCCTTAGACCACTCGGCCACTTCACCGTGGCGGTCTTATGATTATGAAGTACTAAGACATCGTTAGCTACAAGAAACAGGTGGAGAGAGAGAGATAGAGAGAGAGATTCGTAAAAAGGAGGTTAGTTCATTATAAAAATGTTTGCCGCACTGGAGTAGCCGCGTGGTACAAGGCATCATCATCATCCTACGGACCGGTCGACCGCTCCCAGCAGGGGTTCGAGTCCATAGCAGTTTTGCAAAAAATAAATAATTGTTCTGGTGGTGATATACAGTTCTTCACCTGTCATGGTTGTGCTGGTTGTAAGTTCTAAATATTCGTAATTTTGAAGATTTTGGTGATATGTTTCTTCTTAGTAACTGAGTTCGTAAAACATTTTTGTGTTGGTTATTTGGTGCACATGTATGCACGCTTCCCTCGCTATTTCAGTCCACAACCAAGCGCTTTAACATTCTCTGATGTTCAAAAATGTTTGTATAGCTTATGGAACCTAACTACGGGGTCATCAGTGCCTAAACTTACAAACTACTTATGAACTAGGTAATACTAAGGACGGAACAAATATCCATGTCAGAGGTGGGATTCAAACCCCCGACCGTAGTGGCCGTGCAGAAGGTGACTGGCGCGCCGCAGACTGCTCGGCCACTGCGTCCGGCCTCTGGTGTTAGTCACAGTGTGTTGACAAATGGCGGCCATGTTGGAACCTTATGATGATGCGTAAGCAGGCTACCGTTATATGTAGAGTGATGCGCTGCTCGACCAAGCGCGTCACCCTTCGCCTGCAGGGCATTGGCACGCGGACGTGCAAACGCAATATACGATTTCGGCAATCTTTTAAAAAGCGCACACACAGGTGTCACCTTGGAGCTCACTGCATTCTTAACTGACGCGTTACGCTTTGTAATTGAAACTCAAGACTTAGCATGTGGCTATCGTTTATTAGAACTTGTTTGAAGACTTCACTTCTTATATGAGGTCTCAGGAGATGAAATCAAATGTTCATATGTCTGTAAATCTATCGGATTCAACTGTTGGGTAATTAGCCCGTTGCTTACAAACTACTTAAACTAAGTTAAACAAACTTAAGGACGATACAAACACTCATGTCCGAGGGGGGACTCGAACCCCCGACGGCGAACGGCCGCGCGCACTGCAGCATGGTTCAGGTGATGATTGTGAAAGTAATTTCAAGGTAGCTACAGAATTGTATTTAGGTGTGTAGTTGCATAATTAGGTTCATTACATGGCTAACTGCAAGGACATAATGTTTCAGCTATCACACTTTGAGTTGCATTTGCTGGTTAAATAAAATGTTTCGACGTATTGATCCTGTAACACTTTCGTTTATGTAAATGGAAGTTCAGAATGTTCAAATGTTTGTATAGTTTATGGGACTTAACTACGGGGTCATCAGTCCCTAAACTTACAAACTACTTATCAACTAGCTATAACTAAGAACGGCACAAATATCCATGCCCGATGGGGGATTCGAACCCCTGACCGTAGTGGCCGTGCAGACCGTGACTGGAGCGCCTCTCAGTACCCTTGGCCACCGCGGCCGGCTAAATGTAAGTGAGAAGTTGCTTCGTTAATCGATGTATTCGAGGGAAGATATATGAGTGTAGTAATATTCACAGAATAGCAGAAGTAAATGGGAATAGTTCAAAAAAAATGTTCAAATGTTTGTTAAGCTTATGGGACTTAACTACGGGGTCATCAGTCCCTAAACTTACAAACTACTTATGAACTACTTACGAACTAGGACGGCACAAATATCCATGCCCGAGGGGGGATTCGAACCCCCGACCGTAGTCGCCGTGCTGACCGTGACTGGAGCGCCTCAGTCACCTCGGCCACCGCGGCCGGCAAATGGGAATAGTAAGTGTAAAGCAGCTAGCAGATAGTTCTGCATACTATGAAAATGAACTTAAACGTGTAGTGCAAATATTCCGTTACTATCAGTGGCGCCACGGTGGAGTAGCCGAGCGGTCTAAAGCACCTCGCTGCGGAGCGCGCGGTTGCTCGCCGTGGAGGTTCCAGTCCTCCCTGGGGCATGGGTGTGTGTGTTGTCCTTAGGTTAGTTTACCTAGGTTTAAGTAGTTTGTAAGCTACGGACTGATGACCACGCAGTTTGGTCCGATAGAATTACAAACATTTGAACTTTTTCTATCGGTGGCGGCTGGTGCTTTAGATGACTGGGGTTCACTTCTTTCAGTGGCGGATCTTGGTATTGGCGCCGTTTCCCCCCTCCCCTCGCGCCGCTCGGCGCAACAATGTTTCGACGACCCCCCTCCCCCCTTTAGATATATTTTCGTTACAAGGTCTGCAGAATGCCTTACCTCAGCTTGTTTGCGTTAGCTTCAACTCGAGCTGTGGCGTCGGCCTAACAAGTTTCGTTATTTCACACTCTCTACCAAGTTTAAAGCTGAGTAATTTTTTTGTAAAAGATTCTGAACGTTGTTCGTTTTCTTTGATAATATACACCAAGAACATGTCAATGTACACATGAACACTAAAACTGATTACAGTGTTAAGTGACTGTAACAAAATGAATCTGTTACGATGAAGAGACTATCTACCTTCAGTTCACGTGACACTGTAAGCAGCACCCCCTCCTAATTTGCGCAAAGGCTGCTCTTCCCCACATCTTTGCAAACAGTTAAATATTTGTTACAACGAAGAGCATAAATGTCATTTACCCTCAAAATGCGACACATTTGCGAAAACGTCCAAAGTATATGTGGTAAGTAACAATAAAAAAGTCACTGTTCACGTATCTGTTAAAAAGAAGATTGGGTTAAAAAATGCTTACAATCAGTCTCGGACCCACTACCTTCGACAGCGCATAGAGATGCCGAGAAAAACACGGCTATTCTTGCTTGGTGCAGAGTAGTGACTTGATTATTATTCATGATAGTATCTGCCCCCGTAGCTCAGCGGTAACGTTGCTGATTACCACGCAGGGGGCCCGGGTTCGATTCCCGGCAGGGGACTGGGTGTTGCGTGTTGTCCTAATCATCATCATATCATCATTGGAACGTAAGTCGCCCACGCGTCGTCAAATAAAAAGACTTATACTAAGGCGGCCGAACAAACCCGCAACGGTTCTCTCGGCCAAGAAAGCCATTTCCATGATAGTATCTTCTGAAGGCATTTACAGTTGCTGCGTATATTAATAAGATATTTTGCCAAATACGACATGTTTTTAATGATTGTTCAATAAGCCAAAAGTAAATATGAAGGGCGGATGTTGCCTTCATGGAGGATTTACGCATACGCAAGGCGAGGTGCGCAGTAGCTCCATTGTCTTGCTTCGGGACCATTCGTGCGTAACCACCAGTGCTCGAGTAGCCAAGAACTGGTATCTACCATCTCCAACGCCAAAATTAAAAGCGGCGTTTCCCCTCGCCCCTCCGTGCCGCGGGAGCGCCCATATGCTGCCTCCAGGAGGTTCGGAAGAGAATTTGAACCTAAGCCGTGCATTCACAATGCAACGCTGAGGCCACTGTTGCGTATATTAAGCGGCCGCGCTACGACTCGTGTACCCGCGTCTCCGTGACGTAAAACGTTTCTCATGCGACAAAAGTACTTTGAATGTACATATAAAATGATATGGTAGAAGAACGAAACGAATAATAATCGTTTAAAAACTCTTTTATTTTATTTATTTGCTTTCTTTTTTACGACGTACTTTTTTCTGGGGGTTCACTGAAGCCGGCCGCGGTGGCCGAGAGGACTGAAGCGCTTCACTCACGGTCTGCACGGCCACTACGGTCGGGGGTTCGATCCCCCCTCGGGCATGGATATTTGTGCCGTCCTAGTTCGTAAGTAGTTCATAAGTAGTTTTTAAGTTTAGCGACTGATGACCCCGTAGTTAAGTCCCATAAGATTTACAAACATTTGATTTGGTTCACTGAACTAGTGAACCTTTTCTTAACTAATTCATCTAACATTAGCATTAGGGTATCTAGCAAGAAAATTAGCATTTTTAATGCTGTAAGCCAAATTCATTACAGTAGCATGAACTGCTCAAGAGTCAACAACTATTGTCATAAGGTTCAAATTCACAAAGTGCATCCAGTGTGACTATGTGTCATTCATATATAGAACTACACACAGTTCTGCAAACCTCTTTCAAGTGTTATACCTATATGAAAAGCAGATTACCTTTAAATTCTGCGTTACAAATTGGTAATATAATATCATAAACAAAAATTCGAACTCCAGTGAGGCAACTAAGTTCGTGAGCCCAATAGTTATTTTACACAATTATAAAATGAAACTTTTTGAACTTCCTGTACACCAGTACTGCCTACAGTAGCTCCTTTTTAAGAGCTACCAGTATTCTAAAAGCCTGTTATTTATTTCATTCAATCCTATATTGACTTGACTAACAGTCTGTTAAGCAAGAGTAACTATCTCTGAACACAAGTAGTAGAGCTACTTTTATTCCTGAGAAATATAAATGGGAAGACAGTATTCGATCTTTTTATTCCTTACTTAAATTAATTTGTGCATCTAAACACTGAACAGCTCTTCACCATCGTGTTTCATGTACACTGCAATAGTCAAACAGTACGGACGTGACTATTAATTGTTTATATATCCCGCAGTAGCTATTTAATACACGATTTACCGCCGTATGCAAGACACCTGATTTTTTTAATTGTTCCCAAACATGTTTCAGCACATTTTGTGCTATCATCAGTGGGATGGTTTATTTTTGTCCTGAAATTATGTTTACTGTACAATTGTCTTTTCAGTTCCTTCTAGGTTCATTCGTTTTTAAATTTTACTTAGGTTATCTGACTATATAACTATTTCAGTTTAGTGAATATTAGGCCTAGATATACGAGTATCACATTTCTTACATACCTTTTTACATTAGGCTACATAAAACTCGTTAAGTAGCCTACTTATTTGTTGTTTTGGTACAAACTTGTCATCTGCAAACATAACAAACAGTTTACGATTTTCTTGCTTTCTCGGACCGAAAAATAGGAAGCCTACTTATTTGTTGTTTTGGTACAAACTTGTCATCTGCAAACATAACAAACAGTTTACGATTTTCTTGCTTTCTCGGACCGAAAAATAGAAAGCAAGAAAATCGAAAACTGTTTTTTATGTTTGCAGATGACAAGTTTGTACCAAAATAAGTAGGCTACTTAACGAGTTTTATGTAGCCTAATGTAAAAAGGTATGTAAGAAATGTGATACTCGTATATCTAGGCCTAATATTCACTAAACTGAAATAGTTATATAGTCAGATAACCTAAGTAAAATTTAAAAACGAATGAACCTAGAAGTAACTGAAAAGACAATTGTGCAGTAAACATAATTTCAGGACAAAAATAAACCACCCCACTGATAATAGCACAAAATGTGCTGAAACATGTTTGGGAACAATTAAAAAATCAGGTGTCTTGCATACGGCGGAAAATCCAAACCATTTATCCAAGCAAGCACGGAAGAAAGAAGAACAGCAGCATCAAAAGATGATTACACGATTTACCTTCTAACAATATCGCGCTCTCCGTAGCAAAGCGGCTGTGCGGATTTACAGACAAGCGCGAGAGGTGTTGCGGCAGAGGGGCGGGAGCGCCGGCGGTTTCGCCGAGGGTGGCGGTGGCCTTCCAAATGAATGGATATCCAGGCGCGGGACTGTCAATTATCCCTAAGTGACGGCGCGGGGAGTTCATTCCAATTTCATATTCCATGTCAATTGCCCGTAAGTGCAATTTCATTATACCTGTCAATCATCTTTGGTGGTATCCCTTGTTTGTAGAAGAGCACAGTTGTTCAGGAAGAGGGATGAGAGTCGCAGCCATGTTTGTAACGGGACCTAAAAGAAAGTGGTTGACGTCATGTGGGTCAATGACCGAGATACTGTTTCTGGAGCGGCAAAAGTGTACATCTACATACATACTCCGCAATTCACCGTAAGGTGCGTGGCGGAGGGTACACTGTACCACTACTAGGCATTTCCTTTCCTATTCCACTCCCAAATTGAACGAGGAAAAAAATAATGCCTATATGCCTCCGTACGAACCCTAATTTCTCGTATCTTGTCTTTGTGATCTTTACGCGATATGTAAGTAGGCGGCAGCAAGATCGTACTACACTCACCTTCAAATTCCGGCCCTCTAAATTTACTCAACAGAAATTCACGAAAAGAACGTCGTCTTTCCTCCAGCGATCCCCAATTGAGTTACCGGAGCATTTCCGTGACACTCGCGCATTGGTCGAACCTACCGGTAACAAATCTAGCTGCTCGTCTCGTCTCTGAACCGCCTCTATGTCTTCCTTTAAACTGATCTGCTGCGGGTCCCAAACAATTGAGCAATACTCAAGACGTGGTCGTACAAGCGTTTTATACGCGGTCTCCTTTACAGGTGAAGTACATCTTCCCAAAATTCTCCCAATAAACCGAAGTCGACTGTCCGCCCTACTCACAACTGTCCTTACATGCTCGTTCCATTTCATGTCGCTCTGCAATGTTACGCCTAGATATTTGAACGACGCGACAGCATCAAGAAGCTCACTACTAATGCTGTATTCGAACATTATGGGATTGTTTTTTCTACTCATGCGCATCACCTTACATTTTTCCACATTGAGAGCTAGCTGCCAATCTTCGCACCAACTAGAAATTTTGTCTAAGTCATCCTGTATGCTATTACAGTCAGTTACAGACGACACCCTCCCATAGACCACAGCATCATCAGCAAACAGCCGCAAATTACTACTTACTCTGTCCATCAGATCATTTATATAGATAGAAAATAATAGCGGTCCTATCACACTCCCATGGGGCACGCCTGACGATACACCAGTCTCTGATGAACACTCGCCGTCGAGAACAAAGTGTATTCTTCCGTCGTATGAATCGCGACAGTCTCCTGTTTTTTTTTTTTTTTTTTTTTTTTTTTTTTTTTTTTTTTTTTTTTTTTCAATCGATTTAGACTTTTTATATAACCGGCAGTCGTTGGGTGGCCGTTCCCGAAACCAAATGTTCAAATGTTTGTAAATCTATCGGACCAAACTGCGTGGTCATCAGTCCGTAGTTTACAAACTACTTAAACCTAGGTAAACTAACCTAAGGACAACACACACACCCATGCCCCAGGGAGGATTCGAATCTCCACGGCGAGCAACCGCGCGCTCCGCAGCGAGACGCTTTAGACCGCTCGGCTACTCCACCGCGGCCCTTGCCGAGACCACAGCATAGCGCAGCAGAGCACACCGTCACTTTTAAGTGTAACCGGCTTCTTACTAGAAGTGACTTACTTTTATTATTCTGTGTGGTTCTTGTTTCTGTTTATTAAATTTATCGCTTGCTTGCGAGTATATTAGACTAGCTTATATGCCCGTGCTTCGCAACGGTTGTTAAAGAGGGACCTGTGTATATCATGGTTTTTTAGGGTTACGGACTTAGGTCAGCAAAAACAGAATCCTTGTTGGATCCCTCTGTCAATAAACTCAGTTCTCCTAGCCAAGATTTCAAATTTAAGTAGAAGTCATTGTCGAAAAAGATGAATGATCATGAAGTTTTTCATACAAAAAGTGAAATTAATTTAAGTCCGTACTCCGGACCGATGTAAATTCAGTGTTAGGTTGAGTTCATAAAGTTAAGATTGCAGTGTGTAATTGTCTGGGTTAAATTTTACTTGCAGTGGCAGTGGTTTAGTATGTTAACGTTAGCAACGAAATATTCGCTTTAGGGGGGATCATTAATTTACTGATCGGAACAAAATTCATTATTTATTTCATTATCAACACAAAGAATTATTTCCCTCATTGTACGTGACTGATTTTTCAAAAAGAATTCAACATCAATACACTACACCGCTGCCGAAAGGAAATTCGTAGCCCTTGTTTCAGTGTATTAGATCTTAGTTATGTAAATAAATACGTAGCATCGCAATTTTTTAATTATTTGGTGTACTGTGTAAGTAACAGCACCTCTATAGGATCTTTGGTATACTACGCAGAAATTCAAGCGTAGCATACACCAGAAACTACAAATTACAATATCTTTTCTTCCCGTGATCCGATTTTGATGAAATGAAGTTTATATGTTGTCCCAAGGCTCTCTCAGTTGACCAATGAAACCCCATATAGTACCCCCGTATAGGACTCTTGGAGATTTGCTGTACTACACCATACTTATAAGCATAGTATACACAAAAACTTCAAATTACGATTTCCTTTCCCATCCTTACCCAAACAATCAGAGCTCCGCCTTTAATGACCACGTTGTCGACGGGGCGTTAAACGCTAATATTCCCTCATTTCTTCCTTCCTGACTATGAACAATATTTCTTGCGACTTGTCCAAGATATAATTATGAAAATTTTTTGTGGAGAGCCCATGCCTGAGCAAGCGTTATAAAGCTGTCCGTGTGAGAAACATGGAGATTTGAAATACACTCCGCAGTATTGAGTAGACTGCCCTGTGATTTATTAATCATAATAGAAAATGCAAGTCCCACTGCAAACTGCAGTCTCTTAAACTTAAAAGCCAGAGCTATCGGAAATAATGGGTATTCGTTGGATGTACTCTGTTTTATTCTCTTCCTTTCCTTGTAGCTCTATAGATTTCTATTGCCTACAGCGGTATGCGCTTCACAATTCAAAGTTGCTTCAATGTTTTCAGCAGCACTGTCATCTTTCAGGAATTTCCTTAAGCTCACTGGAATATAGGAGTGTATTAGCAGTAAATAAGAAATGTAATAAAACGTGATGCCAGATGTGAAAAGATTTTACCCGTCGCAGTATATATGATCTCATATTTACTGCGTTATATGTTGTACAATTGTATAATATTTCAGGTATATATTCATTTGTATAAGTGCTGTATGTCTGAAAAATCTGTTTCGAATGTAATTAGTAGTAAAGAAGTAATAGATTAAAACTTGGAGCGCGATGGGGCGGTTTTCCATGAACGCTATGTTTATGTGCTTGTATCTCATGAACTACGTGTTGTACTGTGATACTATGTAGAAGGTACATTAAACTATATGTGTGTATACTGTTTGTAAAATTTCCTGCAGGTAAAATATGTAGTGTAGAAATTATTAATTTCGACATTATACCGAATGCTGTATTTTACTCCGTGAACAGCGGAAAAGTAGTAAGCGAGAAACTTTTCTTTCCTTTCATCATTTTGCTATGGCTGTCAGCGATAAAAAGTTTCCTAAACGTTTGAAATTATGTTTAACATTTGTTGTAAGTTGCTAAATGCTCTCCTTCTCAAATAGTGGACCCATAAATTCACAGTGTCCCGTGCCACAAGACGGGGTAAGTTTTCATTGTTTATGACGTCATATCTCCTGAACTATCAGTCTTATCGCAAAATCGTTTCTTAGTTGATGTCTACTACCTATAAACAACATTCCTGCCAAATTTCAGCTTCTTAGGTGAAGTAGTTTTTGATATTTCGTGTTTAGTCAGTGAGTGAGTGAGTGTATGAATAAATGTCCTTCCGCTTTTATATACATAGAGATTCAGATTCGCTTTAAGTAATTATCTGGTTAGTATATTATTCCGCCGTTTGAATCGCCCCCTTTTTCTGTCGTTGTGTCAATTCGAGTTACAGCTATTAGCTATCAGCAGCTGTTAGCTATCAACAGGCAGTACCGAGAACGCACAAATTCCAGCCATCTAGTTTCATTTACTTGTTTGCTCGGCAGTTACAATTCTTTCGATCGTTACTTGTTTTAGGATTTAGTAGCCCACTCTTTGGTTTTCTAAATTCTTGTAGACTGATAGCTCTATATTGCCTCTTCCGTCTTTGTTTACCTTAATTACTATATAGTACACACCGATCCTTTGTAGTCGTTCTTTTTCTGGGTTCTGTAGTCACAGATAGGTATTGTGACTACTGTGTAGTGATGCAAGCTGTAGTGTTCTCGGTTGCACAGCTTGTGGATGCGGTCGAGAAATGTTCAAATGTTTATAAAGCTTACAGGAGTCAACTACGGGGTCATCAGTCCCTAAACTTACAAACTACTTAAGAACTACCTTATACTAAAGACGGCACAAGCATCCATGCCCGAGGGGGGATTCGAACCCCCTGACGGGGAACGGCCTCGCGCATCGTAGCATAGCGCCTCAATGCGCTCGGCCGCTCCGGCGCGGCTACGGTCGAGAGGCTCCGTTGCTGTGGGCCGGCCGTTGGAACCGAACGGATGTCTATCGCGTCCGTCGTGTCCACCGATCGGCTCGTGGTTCCGACGAGCCTCGTCACGGCTCGCAATGAGGCAGACACCCCAGTCGTGGTTCCGTAGGAGGTCGCCCCAGTGCGTGGCAACACAGACTATGGTGGAGGGTTATCGGATCGAACAGAACGAGGGAGAAAGGCAACCCTCGAGTAATGATGGAGGTCGCAGCAATTTATTGCTTTTCCTCCCAGAGCAGCGGGTGAGGGGAATTGACTTCACGGGAGATTGTCTTTACGTTGTTCGATTGGGAGAAGGAGGAAGGAGCGTCCTACCGCAGTAGGAGGAGCGGCCAACGTCTGGTGGCCTTGCGCTGGATTTTGTGCCCCAGCGCTCGAATAGGGCGGTTCCGAGAGCGACCCGCCTTGTCGTAAAAGGAGTGAGCGGCGCGGCTAATGTAGTCCCGAAGTCGAGGGACACCTGCAAGGTCATGCAGCGGTGCGGATGGAAAATCTCGTGGGAGATGAAGGGCAAACCTAAGGGCACGGTTCTGGACAGTTTGTAAGGACTTCATGTGCATTTCTGCAGCGGAACCCCAGACGACGGCGGCGTACACTAGGATAGGGCGGATGACAGCAGCGGCACAGACAAATATATACAGATGGGAAATCTCTGTAAGGGCCCGGTCCTACGCTCAGGGGTGCGGGGCGGGGGTTCTGAAGCAGTTCCGTAAGACGACCCGTGATGGCGCTGCGGTCAGAAGCAGCCCTTTAAACTGGCCAGAGCAGGCGGCAGGTAGCGGCTGCCCCCACCACCACCTCCCCTCAAACGCCGGACACAGCCGTGGCCTCGTGGCAGGCAGCACGAGCTCTCCCTTCAGCCTCCCCTCCACGCTACCCTCAGAAGCGCTTCTAGTGTCGTCTACCGGTACTAAGCCAGGAAACCGCCTGACACCTGCTAGCATCTTACGGAACTACGAGGTGAGCGTAGGACAGTGGTTTAGAGGGGGCTGCTTCTCTGTGTTACTCTGTGGCAGCGGGCAGGGGAAGACTTTCCCGGGGACCGATTGTGAGGCATCCCCGGGTCGTGTTGCCAACAGATATGAGGCGTTATCTGTATTAGATAATGTTCATGAGCCGGATGGTGTCTCTTATTCTGAGATCACCTCCCAGCCTGTAAGATCTGGGCTATCACAGAGGGTGGTTTTTCTTGTAGTTGGGAGATCCAACGTTATGCGGGTAATGGAGCTCCTTAGGGATATGGCTGCTAGGGAGGGGAAGAACGTCAATATGCATTTGTGTACATACCGGGTGGAGTCGTTCAAGATGTGTAATGTGTCCTTCCTGATTCTATGAAGAGTACAGGGTCCAACGAACTGCAGGTGGTGGCTCGTGTTGGTACCAATTATGTGTGGCACTATGGATATGAAAAGATTCTCTCAGGTTTTGAGAGGCTGTCTGAAGTGATGAAGACTGCCAGTCTTGCTTGCAAGATGACAGTTGAGCTCAACATCTACAGCATAGTTGACTGGACCGACTGTGGACCTCTGGTACAGAGCCGAGTAGACGGTCTGAATCAGAGGCACAGACGGTTCTGCGACCACTGGGCTGCAGATTACTCAACTTGCGCCATCGGGTGGTGGGGTTTCGGGTTCCGCTGAATAGGTCAGGAGTCCACTACAAGCAGGAAACGGCTACACGGGTAGCGGGAGCTGTGTGGCGTGGACTGGGCGGTTTTTTAGGTTAGTGGGTGTTGGAAACACACAAAAAGGGTATAAATCTCAAGGGATACAGGTCAAAGATAGAACGAACACAGATCTAAACCATTTGTGTCACATCTGTTCAAATGTTTGTATAGCTTATGGGACTTAACTACGGGGTCATCAGTTCCTAAACTTACAAACTACTTATGAACTAGCTAAGACAAAGGACAGCACAAATATGCATGCCCGAGGGGGGACTCGAACCCCTGACCGTAGTGGCCGTGTGGACCATGACTGGCGCGCCGCAGAGCGCTCGACCACCGCAGCCGGCGTCACAGCTGTAAATTGTCGTAGCTGTTTGAGGAAATTACCAGAGCTCCAGGCACTAACAGAAAGTACCGAATCTCAAATCATTATAGGTTCCAAAAGCTGGCTAAATCCGGAGATAAGTTCATCAAACATTTTTACAAAGGGGCAAACGGTTTTCAGAAAAGATAGATTGAATAAAATAGGTGGTGGCGTATTTATTGCTGTCACAAGCGGTTTGAAGTAGATTGCTCCTTTGAGTTAGTATGGGTAGAAGTTATACCTGACAACCAAAATAAATTAATAATTGGTTCTTCTTATCGACCTCCTGACTCAGACAATTTGGTTGCAGAAATGTTCAAAAAAAGCTTGGGTCAAATTTCAGAAACGTACCCAAAGCATACAATTTTAATTGGTGGCGACTTTAACTAACCGTCGGTATGTTTCCAAGATTATATTTTCAAAACCGGAGGCAAGCATAAAACATCGTCCGAAATTGCAATACACGCATTCTCCGAAAATTACCTCGAGCAGTTAGTCCATGAATCCAATAGAATAGTAAATGCTTGTAAAAACATACTTGACCTCTGAGCAACAAATAATCTATAGTTAATAAAGACCATCAAAACATACACAGTGATTAGTGAACACAATTATTGTAGTAGCCGGCTGCGGTAGTCGAGGGGACTGCGGCGCGCCAGTCATGGTCTGCACGGCCACTACGGTCGGGGGTTCGAATCCCCCCTCGGCCATGGATATTTGTGCCGTCCTTAGTGTTAGCTAGTTCATAAGTAGTTTGTAAGTTTAGCGACTGATGACCCCGTAGTTAAGTCCCATAAGCTATACAAACATTTGAACATTTATTGTAGTCAGACTGAATATCGAATTTCCCAAATCTACCAAAATTAAACTAAACACATATTTATCGAAACATGCGGATAAAAATTCGATTAACGCGTTCCTGAGTGCGAATCTTCAGTCTTTCAAAAATAACAATGTGAGTGTAGATCAGACGTGGCTTACATTCAAAGAAATAATATCGACAGTTATTGAGAGATTTATCTTCTCCTTTCCTAGCATTTTTCTCATTACTTGGGGTATGCTCTTCTGCTACGTCTCCTCCACAGAGCTCTGTTGCGGACGTCTTCAGGGCTGAGATTCGCATTGCACATGTCCTCCGTGATGTTGTCCATCCACCTCTTGAGCGATCTACCATGGGGTCGGCGTCTTCCTGGATCGAATTGGAGTGCTGTTTTAGCCACAGAATTGCACTCTTTCCTCATGACGTGGCTGTACCACAAAGACGAGCCTCTTTTGCCTTCTTCATGATTAAGACTACACCAAGCTTTTCGCGGACATAGTTATTTGTTGCATGGCCGCAGCGAGTCAATCGAAGGGACCACCGCAGTATTTTCATCTCCATTGTGTGGAGAACCTGACCCTGCTTTCTCGTCAAAGGTCGGCATTCTATCCCGTAGAGGGCTACTGGACGCACTACTGATTAAAAAATGTTTGCCTTCGGATGTACACACAACCTTTTGTTACAGAGAACACTAGTGGCCACTCTCCATTTCAGCCATGCT
Source organism: Locusta migratoria (assembly GCA_026315105.1). Lineage (NCBI taxonomy): Eukaryota > Metazoa > Arthropoda > Insecta > Orthoptera > Acrididae > Locusta > Locusta migratoria. The sequence goes on from CM048755.1 coordinate 396,913,200, forward strand.
GCATTTACTCTCAACCGGGTGTCCAGGTTTGAATCATTCCAAGATGTTATCATGGATCCAAGGTATTTGAACTTGGTGGTTCTGTTCAGATCCTGGCCGTCGATGCAGATGGATCCGCTGGTTTGAGGACCGCTTCCCAAACAGGTCGTCTTCTGGAGATTCATGCCATTCTCTGCTAGCCTATCATTCCAAGCTTGGGTTTGATCTTGAAGTAACATACGGGTTTTCTGTGTCATTAACACGTCGTCGGCATAGAGAAGAGTCTAGGGATGATGGGTCTGTATATCGGCTGTTACTGTGTCCATGCAAAGGTTGAATAGTAGTGGAGAGAGGGCTGAACACTGATGAACACCAATGGTGGAGAGACTCCAGCAGGATACCGGACTACACTTGTTACATCTCGATAGAGAAGCTGGATCCAGTTCACATACATTTCTGGTACTCTGTGGCGTCGTAGAGCTCGACAGATCAGATTATGTGGGACCGTATCGAAGGCTTTCTCTAAGTCCAACAATGCAAAGTGTGCAGTCTTTCAGCTGTACTGCGACAGCCCTTGACAAACCCATATTGGTTAGGAGATACAGAGACTATCGCTCTGGGCCTTTTGTGCAGCACCCTTTCAGATATCTTCATGGTGTGACAAAGAAGACGTATCGGTCTGTAGTTATTACACTCGCTGACATCTCCTTTTCCTTTACATATAGGCACAGTTGTGCTAGTGGTCCATGCCTGAGGAGGCTTACTGGTGGAAACAATTTTGTTGAACAGGGAAGGGAGAAATTCTGCTCTCTGATCTCCCAATATTTTCCAGATTTCTCCAGTGAAATTGTCTGGACTGGTTGCCTTTACATTCTTCATCTTTTTTTATGGCCACCATCACTTCTTCTGCTGTTATCTCTGGTACTGGTCCTTGAGTCGGTTGAGGACTTAATATTGGTGGATGTGGCAATTTTTCATTACAGATGCTGGCATAGAAGTTGGACCATCTTTGAAGGATTGATGTTGGGTCTCTGAGGATATTGGTGTCAGTTCCCTTGACATTCATGACGTGTCCAATGTCTTGTGATGCTCGATTGCGGGACTTCGCAAGGCGATATACATTTGTTGCACCTCCCGGTTTGTCAAGTTGGTCATATAGATCTCGGTAGTGGTCATTTTTAGCAGATGCCACTGCTCTCATGGCATCTTTTTTCAGTGATCGGTACCGGTCTATGTCGGCATCACTTCGTGTGCGCCACCAAGTCTTATAGGCCAACTTCTTCTCTTTAACCAATCTTTGTACGTTTTCGTCCCACCACCCTGTCTCCTTGTCAATATATTTACGACCTGTCTTCGTTTTTCCCAAGATCTTCTCAGCAGCAATGTATTGAAAGATTTATACCAAACAAATTAACAAAATAGGGGGCTCACCGGCCGTGGTACACAGAACAGGCTGTATCAGTCTTGCAATGGCAAACATGCCAAACTCAAACAGACACAAAATCTACAAGACTGGCCATGTTTAACACAAACTCGAAATTTAGCTCCACCTTCAATGCGTGAAGTTTATAATAGTTTCCACAACGAAAACGTGTCATGTAATTTGTTGGAATATCCAAAGAAATTCTGGTATGTCAAGTATAATAGCGGCAAAACACAATAAATAACTTCACTACGCGGTGACAACGGTGATGCTACTTATGACAGTTGTGCTAAATCAGAATTGCTAAACACAGCTTTCAGAAATTCTTTCACCGAAGAGAACGGTGCCAATACTCAAGAATTCGAATCAAGAACAGCTACCAGCATGCATAATTTATAAGTAGATATCCCTGGAGTATTAAAGCAACTAAAATCATTTAACAAAAGTGAGTTTCCCGGTCCAGAATGTATACCAAATAGGTTTCTTTCAGAGTATGCTGATGCAGTAGCCCCATACCTACCCATCATATACAATGGCTCTCTCAGCGGAAGATCCGTTCCCAAAAACTGGAAACTTTCACAGATCACTGCAGTATTTAAGAAAGGCAGTGGGAGTGATCCGCAAAATGACAGGCTTATACCACTAACGTCGGTTTGCAACAGGATTTTAGAACATATACTTTCCTCAAACATTATGAACTACTTCGAAGAGAACTATTTACATCTACATGGGATGCTCTGCAAATCACATTTAAGTGCCTGGCAGAGGGTTCATCCAGTCAGCGTTAAACTATTTATCTCCCATTCCATTCTCGAATAGCGCGCGGAAAGAAAGAATACCTGAATCTCTCCGTTCGAGCTCTGATTTCTCGTATTTTATTCTGATGATCATTTCTACCTATGTAAGTGGGAGTCAATAATATGTTTTCGCATTCGGAGGAGAATGTTGGCGATTGCAGTTTAGTAAGTAGCCCACGCCGCAGCGATAAGCGCCGTTGTTGTAATGATTCCCATCCCAGATCCTGTATCATTTCCGTAACGCTGTCTCCCCTGTATCGTGACAATACGAAACGAGCTGCCCTTCTTTGGACTCTTTCGATGTCCTCCGTCAAACTCACCTGATAAGGATGCCACACTATCTATTGACCCAGAGCCAACACGGATTCAGTAAGTATCGTTCTTGCGAAACACAGCTAACTCTTTACTCACATGAAGTGATGAATGCTAGCGATAAGGGATTCCAAATCTATTCCATTTTCCTAGATTTCCGGAAGGCTTTTGACACCGTACCTCACAAGAGTCTTCTATTCAAATTGCATGCTTATGGAATATCACCTCAGTTGTGCGATTGGATTCGTGATTTCTTGTCAGAAAGGACACAATACGTAGTAACTGACGGAAAGTTATCGAATAAACCATAAGTAATAGCTGGCGTTTCCCAGGGAAGTGTTATAGGGACCCTACTGTTCGTTATATTTACAAACGATTTAGAAAACAATGTAATCAGCTCTCTTAGACTGATGATGCTGTTGTTTACCGGTTAGTAAAGTCACCCGAAGATTAAAACCAACTGCAAAATCATTTAAATATCTGCATGGTGCAAAAATTGACAACTCACCCTGAATAATGAAAAGTGTGAAGTCATCAATATAAGCGCTAAAATAAATCCGCTAAACTTCATTTAAACCATAAACAAATCAAATCTACAGGATGTAAATACACTAAATACACTGAATACGCAGGAATAAGGAATATGAACAACTTAAATTGGAAAGAACACACAGAAAATATTATAGCCGGCCGTGGTGGCCGAGGGGACTGAGGCGCTCCAGTCACGGTCTGCACGGCCACTACGGTCGGGGGTTCGAATCCCCTCTCGGGCATGGATATTTGTGCCGTCCTTAGGATTAGCTAGTTCATACGTAGATTGTAAGTTTAGGGACTGATGACCCCGTAGTTAAGTCCCGTAGACTTTACAAACATTTGAACATTTTGAAAATATTATAGGGAAGGTGACCGAAGGCTACGCTTCATTGGCAGAACACCTAGTAGATGCAACAGTTCTACTAAAGAAACAGCCTACACAACACTTGTGCGTCCTGTTTTGGAGTATTGCTGCGCATAGTGGGATCCCCACCAAATGGGACTGACAGGCGATTTAGAGTAAAGTCAGAGAAGGGCGGCTCGATTTGTATTATCGTGATGTAGGCGCGAGAGTGTCACGGAAATGATGCACGAGTTTGGGGGGAATCATTAAAAGAAAGGCGTTATTCGTTGTGGCGAGATTTATTTGGGAAATTTCTTTCACCAACTTTCTCTTCCGAATGCGAACATATTTGTTCGCACTCACCTAGGTAGAGAGACACGATCATCGCAATAAAATGAGAGAAATCACATCGAAAACGGAAAGCCGACCGCGGTGTCCGAGCGGTCTGCGGCGCGCCAGTCACAGTCTGCACGGCCACTACGGTCGGGGGTTCGAATCCCCCCCTCGGGCGTGGATATTTGTGCCGTCCTTAGTATTAGGTAGTTCATAAGTAGTTTGTAAGTTTAGGGTCTGATGACCCCGTAGTTAAGTCCCATAGGCTCTACAAACATTTGAACATTTGAATTTGAAAACGGAAAGAATTATGTGTTCATTTTTTCCATGCACTGTTCAGAATGATGTGGTTAGATGAATCCTCTGTCGTGCACTTCAATGTGATTTACAGAGAATTTATGTGGATGTACCGGCCGCGGTGGCCGAGGAGACTGAGGCGCTCCAGTCATGGTCTGCACGGCCACTACGGTCGGGGGTTCGAATTCCCCCTCGGGCATGGATATTTGTGCCGTCCTAGTTCGTAAGTAGTTCATAAGTAGTTTGTAAGTTTAGGGACTGATGACCTCGTAGTTGAGTCCCATAGACTCTACAAACATTTGATTTGATTTATGTGGATGTAGATGATGAAACCAGCTTCCGTCGCCTGCCACAATATTCGTCAAACAGTCGTCATCTTAATTTCGAATCACCTGCAGAAGCTTATCAAAGATAATGTTGCAAGAATAAACACGAGGTTGTTCCTGAAACAAGGAAAACCTACATCAGGGTCGGTTCTGATTGATATAATCAAAAATCCTTACGGGTATGATTTGTTCATAGTAGCGCATAGTGTGCAACCTGTTCTGTCATCACATCAGCGCACAATGTGACGTCTGGTAACAGCGGACTGGATGCAGAAAAAATGCAGCGCCTAATACATAAACCGACATCTATATTATAACTGGCGTAGTACTGTCCGTACCCCACCTTCCTATCATGTTATCACACTCTAACTTAAGACAGCCTTGGTTTCCATGTTCAGAAAATAACTTGTGAATACGTTAGCAGTTATTTTAGTCATTTAATACAAGCAGTTTCAAAACGCAGTACAGAACACTGACGCCACATTAAATATTACGATTTAGACACATTTCCCATGGTGAACAGGTCTCATGAACATACTACACTGCCAGAAATTTGTGCGCCTAGAAAGACGACGTCGATTTTGATCCGACAGATGTCACCCGGTGAATAGTAGATGTGCTGATAATGGTTTCAGCGTCGTCCGCCAACAGGCAGCTACCAGAGCGCCATATGTGTGTAGCCTTTAATAGGCAGTATTTAAAGGCTCAGTGTGATATCAACGTGTGAAGCAAATAGGCGCTATGCAACGGAGACGCACTCGTGGTTCAAATGTTTGTTTGTATAGTCTATGGCAGGGCCGCTCAAGGTGCATGCACCAGCGCATCGCACAGTGCAGAGTGCAGAAGACGGCTGCGCTGTGGTGACGACGGTGCGAACCCCCCACTCCTCGGCTTTGCGCTGCTTCTCTCTTTCCTTACGCTTACGTCGCTCGCGCCGCCTGTCTCAACCTTTTCAAAACTTTTACTCTGTTTTCTTCTTCATTGCCAAATACTTATGTACACTAGGCGGAGAGCTTAGTTTGGTGCAACACGATTACCGCTATAAAAGAGATTTAAATAATAGTAATGATAACAATTTTTAATTTGGTTTCAACACAAATTTATCTATTCTATGTCCTCTTCTTTTTAAATTTGCAATTATACTACTAGGATCAGGAAAATAGATCAGCTGACAGCAACTCTGAGAGCATTTTTTAAATTACTATTAAAAATACTTGCACGCAATCTAGTTTTCGTACAAGACAAAACAGAAAAAAAAGCTTTCACATACACATGTGGAACCAAACAAATAATCTTCACTGCTTCTCTGTGTAACTTGGAAAATTCTCCCTTCAACAAATTCAGGTAAAACTGGAGCAAACCTTTTGTGTAGTAAAACAAATCCTTTCTCACAAATCCTTTCCAAATCAGTCAGTTCGAAATGTAAATCTGGAGGCGCACTTTCGATATCCATCGAAAAGGGTTTCACAAAAACATCGAGAATTGGATGCAGGTTTTTTTTAATTAATTAATTTATTTATTTGAGCAGGTGGTTCCATTATTGTAGTAATTGTCTTGCGCTTACTTAATCTAATGTTGACTAAGCCGTCTGGCAGCGCATTCGGCAGCGTACCGCGACGGCCTCAGCCAGCAAGCCGAGTTGAGGCGAAGTATGCTGAGTTGAACCGATGCACTGTGCAAACACTCTCTGCACCTCGCTTTGCACGCGTGCGATTTTCCATGTTTGTGCGCCCCTGGTCTCAAAAATGTTCAAATGTTTGTAGAGCTTATGGGACTTAACTACTGGGCCATCAGTCCCTAAACTTACAAACTACTTATGAACTACTTACGAACTAGGACGGCACAAATATCCATGCCCGAGGGGGGATTCGAACCCCTGACCGTAGTGGCCGTGCAGACCGTGACTGAAGCGCCTCAGTCCCCTCGGCCACCGCGGCCGGCCACTCGTGGTTCCTTCAGTGAACCGAGCGAGTTTGAAACGGGTCAAATTGTGGCCTACTGAATGGCGGGATGGTCCTTTCGGAGAACTGCCACACATGTCGGATTAGCTGCAGCGGCCCGAACACATTTGGCGCCCTAGGCAAATTATTTTAATGGCGCCAATCGCAATAAAACGTCAATGCAAAATACACAAATGCATCTTTCTTATTCAAATGCATAATCACAACATATTTATTAAATAAACATACTGCCCCATTAAAATGGGACACATCATACACTTTTATACAAGAATGTTACTTTTTCATCGTATAGTGAAAATGAGGATACCGGAGACTATGCGCAAAATACGATAATACCAACGTGTGTTTGTGAAATTGCAGTATTGAGGTGGTGAAAATAATATGTCAAGCAATAGACAGTCTTAGCCGGCCGCGGTGGCCGAGGGGACTGAGGCGCTCCAGTCACGGTCTGCACGGCCACTACGGTCTGGGGTTCGAATCCCCCCTCGGGCATGAATATTTGTGCCGTCCTTAGGATTAGCTAGTTCATAAGTAGTTTGTAAGTTTAGGGACTGATAACCCCGTAGTTAAGTCCCATAAGCTATACAAACATTTGAACATTTAGACAGTGTTACTGGTGGTGTGAATACCTAACGTGTGTAATTAGAATGACCTGTGGTGAATTAAAGCTCCTGTAATTAGGAATAGTAAGAGACAGAATGTTCTAGATTGTGAACTTGTAACGAATTGTGTCAGTTTAGATGGGATTTTAAACCATCTGTATGTAAGAGTAGTAAGGACATTGTTTATGATTACAGACAAACAATTTGGCCAGCACTGAACATTAATTTATGCCGACGTTCACGTAATGTGATTAAGTGATGAACATTCTAGAAAGTTCGATAGCTGAAACTTCAATTTAAGAGATAGTTGTGTTAAACAAACCGTGAATACAAATTCCTGATGAACTATTTAAGTGTGTTAGGACATATGAAATGCGTTGGTCGTTTCGATAAAAATAAATAACGAACTTTTGTCAATAATTAGAAAAATGACTTATGTAAATAGTTTTGTAATTACAAAGAGTTAGAAATATATGCTAGCCTATTTTTGTAATGATTACTTGCTTATGCTTGTGGGAATGTTAGTATAAATCTTCGTTTCGTCAGTAATATATTCCAGTAAATTTATTTGTTAATATTGTTGTTTTGGACAAACGACATATTTCTCCAATTCCAGTTTTGTGAACTTGATTTGCTGTGTACGATTCTGAATGTATTTTGTTATAATTCAAAAAAATGTTCAAATGTTTGTATAGCTTATGGGACTTAACTACGGGGTCATCAGTCCCTAAACTTACAAACTACTTATGAACTAACTAATACTAAGGACGGCACAAATATCCATGCCCGAGGGGGGATTCGAACCCCCGACCGTAGTGGCCGTGCAGACCGTGACTGGAGCGCCTCAGTCCCCTCGGCCACCGCGGCCGGCTATAATTCAACAATTTGTTATTGTAACCAAATATATTTAATAGTTTCCAACAAAGAGAGCTGCCATTAGAAATGTTAACAAAAGAATATATAGAGCTCATACAATGTCGCAGGAAGGCCAGTGTTTGAGTTGATGTCTGTGCAATAAAGTCTGTGGCAGTGTATTGTTTGTGGTTGGCTAACGTGGAAGTTTAGAGAGACGACATGGCAGCAAGGTGTAATGCAATTTTGTGAAATAAATGTTTCGAAAATGGAAGAGCATCACGGGTTTTCATTTTGATGAACTTCTCACATAGGAAGAACCCAGTTTAGTTAAGCAGCGCAAGCAGAACCCCCGCAATCTTCGTTGCAATATAAAGGCTGAGTATTGAATTATATATCAAGCACATCGCACTATAGTAATAAGAACCATTAAAATCATTTTTACATTTTGTCTTTTACAAAGGTTTTGCTTGACAGTTTACAATAATTGATACAGTTAGAAGCCTCGTTATACAAAGATCTCCTTTACATCAACTGTGTCTACTATTTCTCGTTCAATTGACCACGTTGCCAAACCCATAAGTCTTTCTTGAGTTATTGTATATCGCAGATATGTTTTATGAGTTTTAATTTGGAGAAGCTGCTCTCATCACTAGGTACAGACACAGGAAGAGTAAGCAACAGTCTTGGAGCAGTAAATTAGGGGTTTCCCCGAAAAAAGGGCCACAACAGTAGTGTAACAGACTGAATCTCTACTTGCCCGCGAGCAAGGTGCGTTCAAATGACGGCGGTGGGGGTAGCTGACATCTTACCGAAATAAACTGATATGCTTCGTCCTCTTCCGTTACTGCAGTCCGTGGACGCGTAGTTTCGAAAGCAACGAAGATACGCAGTTGGGAAAGCTCTCTCCTGTTTCACTTGATGAGACCTAGCCTATCTCTTCAATGAAAGAGGCACAAACTCACAATGTCTTTGTGCATCACAAAACCATATTTGCACATAAGAATAATTATTTATAGCGTCATTATGAGCAAAGAGAGGGGGATCTTTCTTACCAAGAAACTGATAACCTGATGGCAGTAGTAAGGAGGGTTTAAGGAAAAAACTATTTATTGTATTTTCCCCTTTGTTTATGTACAAATGTAAGGTACTCCCTGTGTTATTTGGTGCCCTAAAGGCCGTTTCACACCGCCGTCACACTGTGGCCGGTATTACACTATCAAATTATTGGACAAAGAATTGGACGAAGAAATTGGATGAAATATTGGTCATATTTTTTGACAAAGAAATTGAATGAAACGCTAAAGGCGGTATTATACTATCATCCAATATTTTGTCAAATTTGCTTCAAAATCGCGGTGTAATGCTCAGCTGTTGTTTATACTACAGTTGCGTTGTGTCTGCATTTAGAAGAGAAGGAGGGGAAAAAAAGAAAGAAAAGGAAACGCACTTAGATGAAACCGTGGGTGTCAGAGCGAGATAAATGAAATTTGTTCACTGATAATTATTTTGTCGCTCTTCATCCTTCACAGTTTGCAATAGAGTAACAAAAAGGCTGACTCAGTGTATACGAATAAGATTGTTAAGTTGATAAAGCAAGTTTCATCAGATGACGTTTTAAATGGAAAATGTGAGCACTGACAAAGAGGATAATCTAATTTGTTTATGACGTTATTAACAATGTAAGGGGGGGGGGGAACATTGCTGATAAAGTAAATAGGCTCTATTTATTTCCTTACAAAAATTGGCTGACGTATTTATATGTACATAGATTCGCCTGCAAACAGATTTCGATGTTTTGAAAGTTGTTTCACTTCCCAGCACTTAGCACACCAACTTACCAAAATCATACATTCTAAAATCTGCTTCGGCCGTAAATAAGATTTAGGGGTATTACTTCTTCAATTCCGATAGTATATAAAGACTTTTTTACAATACGGATTGTAACTCAACCTCAATTTCGCTGCAGGGTATTGGGCTACGCGAATTGACATGACAGACATAGTGAATTGGCCTTGTCGCCTGTTATACAACGCCCCATATGATTTTTTTAAATAATTTTGTTGTTGCTAGAAAACACTTCACAAACATTCCACTACTAGCCATGTTTACGAATTCGAACGTTATGTCCAAGTAATTTCCAGTGAGCTCAATAATAGCTCACTGGTAATGTCAGATATTTAACCTCCAAATAAAATAGCTGTAGTGGCAAGGAAGCTGTATACTACTAGCGCTCCAAGCAGTCACATTTCTCACTGCAGTAAACAGAAGACGAGCGATTTCTTTGATCAAATCTAGGCCGAGGTCTTAGATTTGATGAAATATTGGACGACATTCCCATTACACTACGTCCAATTTTTCTTTGTCCAATTCTTTGACAAATAATTTGATAGTGTAATACCGGCCGATGTCACGTGACCGACTTTTCTACAGATCTGTTTCCATAGTTTCAAATCGGGCAATTCACACCGACCTCGCAGAGCCTCACATTCGCCAACAGACGAATCTACGGGATCGCTCCGCGAGCGATCCTTTCAAAACGTGTGGCCTCGCGCATGCGCAGTGGCACACTACACTGCCTTGCGCATGCGCAGTGGCCCATTACACTGCCGCGCTAATGACCACTTCACACACTGTCGCTCAGTTTCGTGTTTCAACTCGTTACAACAAGAAGCTGTTTTCTTGTCATTTCCTTTTGTAAAATGTTAAAAACTATCAATATTTGTAGAGAATTAGTTTTGGTTGATGGTCATAGGAGGACAGTTTAATGAACGTTTAGGAATTAGGGGAAAAATCGAACTCGGCAGCCACTACCATTAACTGTTAATTTCTTTTTCCTTTACACCAAAAAAGGATTTGGTTATGACGTAAAGTGAATTAAATGAAAAAAAGGAAATTAATAATTGTTTAAATGTTTCTTTCTTTTTACCAAAATTACGTTCCGACTGCAGTACGATTTCAAAAAAGTAAATTGTATACAGTATTAGTGAACTTACCTTAGGCATAGCGCCCATCTCTCTTTGCTGGAAATAGATCTCCTGTAGTTGGTGTCTTTTTTACTAATATCGTTATTTATCAGGTTTAGAAAGCCGAAAGTATGTCGTGAATCTGTAATCATCTAGCTCCAAATCCTCCATCAGATGATGATACTCACCGCACTGTTCCCGTCTCTGATTGATGGGGTGTACCCAGTGCGTTCGGTTTGTAACAAAGTACAACAGCATGTCTTCCTCATCACTACTCGAACTAACTTTCGCCATCACCCAACCAAGGCACACTTTTAGTAAATGCACTGTCGCACCACGAGCCACCTGCCATGTTAGCTGTTTCAAATTAACTGACTAGAGCAGGAACCATGTCCTAATAGCTCACAGACGTCGGTGGCGGTGTGAATTACACGTCTGTCACGTGACCGTGGTGTGAAACGGCCTTTAACCTTCTACTCTTTTTTACCACTAATGATGTGTGTGGTCTTATAGCGAGGTCACTAGCGCCCGTTGTATACTACAGAGCGGCGGATTGCCCAGGGCCGCCAGGGCGCCCCAGCTAACATGATGGGCGGATGATAACTGCAAACAGCTACTCGTCTACCATTAAACGCTTACCAGCAAAATTCTGAAGAGTCAAAGAGAATGCTTGTAACATTGGCTTGTGTCTTGTCTCTTGCATGTTGTTCTATGTGCAGTAACCGGGAACTCGCTCCTGGAACCGCAGCGAAACAGCAAAGTAAACCTTACCACGAGCGCACGAGGGTTCGTAGCACACGACAAATTCCCCCCCCCCCCCCCCCCCCCCAAATTCGAGCGCTCTAGGCAACTGTCTAGGTTGCCTATATGGACGGGCCGGCCCTGATTAGCAGTCTCTAACGATGATAGATTGAAATACGGCTGTCTGCCGTGGTCCATAGGTTTTTAACTTTGTAAATTATTTAAGTTCACTAGACGGCTCTTTTTTTTTTTTTTTTTTTGCTAAACGAAAACCCCTCTCGTTCGTAGGCACGAGGAATAGCATTTCATTTAATGTTTTTAAATGTTAGTTTCTGTAATATTGCTGGGAACTACTTATGAAATACCTTATACTAAAGACGGCACAAACATCCATGCCCGAGGGGGGATTCGAACCCCCGACCGAAGCGGCCGTGCAGACTGTGACTGGCGCCCCGCAGACCGCTCGGCCACTGCGGCCGGCTGTACAAAATATCAAAGTATTTTTACTTACTAGTAAAAGTATTCAGTATTAAGGGCCGATGACCTAAGTAGTTTGACTCTTAGTTACACACACTTCGATTTTTAAAACGGAAGTGTTGATTCTGTAATTCACTCAATTTCGTGATAACTACACAAAACAAAAACAATTACATAATAAAAATAAATAAATAATTAAAACTTTTCATTAAATAGGAACCTTAAGCTCAGAGAAATAATTTGAATGACGTCCCAACAAATGAGTTTCCCTCGGGTTCTTGTGCGGTATGAATGAACGATTACAAGAGCTCAGTTTTCATCGAATTTCGTGCTCGTTATTGCTGTCTACTGCGCATGCGCGGATTCGCGTCGAGGAATATCTGCCGTGTATCGTGTTAATAGGTCTTCCGTGAAGCAGTACGCAGTTCAAGATGATAACGCTTGGGACATTGCTGCATAGGGGTAAGCCTCAGGTGTATCGTGTATTACGGCCTATACAGTGACATACAAAGGATCAAGCTTCAGCATCCATAACTTTGTAGCGAGACATGTAAAGAGTTCAGTATTATGAGAATAATTTTGAATTTTGGTTGCGATCTCCGAAATATGAAACCATTTACAACAAATAGACCACCAAATTTATTTTTTCGCAGACGTGGACCCCTTGCAGGTTGGAATAGACCCCTGGGGGTCTACAGGGTGTTACAAAAAGGTACGGCCAAACTTACAGGAAACATTCCTCACATACAAAGAAAGAAAATGTTATGTGGACATGTGTCCGGAAACGCTTAATTACCATGTTAGAGCTCATTTTAGTATTTCTCTTTAAATGTAAATAGAAATAATTCGTGCAGACAATTGTCAAAATTCCCAATTGTTTCGTTAGTATGTACTGTACTTCCTCTATTCAACGCCTGTTGGCCCAATTGAAGGAAGGTAATGTTGACTTCTGTGCTTGTGTTGACATGCGACGGATCAGGCTTCATTCCAACGTGATCAAATTGTAAATTTTCACAATGAACATGTGTGGACTGACAAGAATCCGAACGCAATTGTGCAATCACGTCATCAACACAGATTTTCTGTTAACGTTTGGGCAGGAATTGTTGGTGATGTCTTGATTGGGCCTCATGTTCTTCCACCTACGCTCACTGGAGCACGTTATCATCATTTCATACGGGATGCTCTACCTGTGGTGCTAGAGCATGTGCCTTTAGAAGTACGACACAACCTGTGGTTCATGCACGATGGAGCTCCTGCACATTTCAGTCGACGTGTTCGTACGCTTCTCAACAACAGATTCGGTGACCGATGGATTGGTAGAGGCGGACCAATTCCATGGCCTCCACGCTCTCCTGACCGCAACCTTCTTGACTTTCATTTATGGGGGCATTTGAAAGCTCTTGTCTACGCAACCCCGGTACCAAATGTAAAGACTCTTCGTGCTCGTATTGTGGACGGCTGTGATACAATACGCCATTCTCCAGGGCTGGATCAGCGCATCAGGGATTCCATGCGACGGAGGGTGGATGCATGTATCCTCGCTAACGGAGGACATTTTGAATATTTCCTGTAACAAAGTGTTTGAAGTCACGCTGGAACGTTCTGTTGCTGTGTGTTTCCATTCCATGATTAACGTGATTTGAAGAGAAGTAATAAAATGAGCTCTAACATGGAAATTAATCGTTTCCGGACACATGCCCAGATAACATATTTTCTTTCTTTGTGTGTGAGGAATGTTTCCTGAAAGTTGGGCCGTACCTTTTTGTAACACCCTGTATATAGACCACTTTGGGAATCACTGCTGCCGGCCGCGGTGGCCGAGGAGACTGAGGCGCTCCAGTCACGGTCTGCACGGCCACTACGGTCGGGGGTTCGAATCCCCCCTCGGGCATGGATATTTGTGCCGTCCTTAGTATAAGGTAGTTGATAAGTAGTTTGTAAGTTTAGGGACTGATGACCCCGTAGTTAAGTCCCATAAGCTTAACAAACATTTTTTGAATCACTGCTCTAGTTCAATGTGTTAATGTGTCTGCAGTAATCACTATGTAACTTACACATGACACACTTTGTCTTGTATACCTGTGTATATAACTTAATAGACATTTAATAAATCACGCTGCATGCTTTGAGTATTCTCTGTTTCCTCTATTAATCCCGAATTTTGCTCCTTCTCTACAGGCGCAAGTATTTGTATGGCGAAGAGTAGTTCACGGCATTCTGAAACGAAGCATTAGATCCGATACGACTCATTGAAGTAGGCTGTTGTGCATAAAAGTTGCCATAAGCGTTTATAAGATATCGTAAATTTGATGTTTGCATGAATTTTCTAAGTAGCAGACAGTAGGCGCAGGCAAGCGAGTGCGCCCGCAGTGCTCGCAGCAGTTAACGCGGAACGAGCGGAGATAAACTCGCAAGCGCCGAGTCAGCGTCGTATTGCGGGGAAAGGAAAGAAAGGGGGAGCTAGAAGGAAGCGGGCTGAACGTGATTGCGTCCTCGCGGCTTATCTGGCGTAATGAAAGCTCGCTTTACGAGCGCGCGCTGCCGACTTGAGAAGAGGTGGGCCGCCTCACTGCACTTTTCTCATTTCCCGCGGCCCCAGATTCCCTCGCCTTACTTAATAAGCCGCTCTTCTCGTTTGCGGGAGGAGCGGCCTTCACATTAGCAGCTTTACTCTCTCATATTGTACCATCAATATCTACTCCCCAATCTAACCATTAGTCATTAGCGGCGCGTCCTGTGTGTTCACTGGTTCAGTGAACCCCGGAAGAAAGCTCGTCGTGAAGAAAATGGAAATAAATAACATAAAATTGTTTGTATAGTCTATGGGACTTAACTACGGGGTCATCAGTCCCTAAACTTACAAACTACTTATGAACTACTTACGAACTAGGACGGCACAAATATCCATGCCCGAGGGGGGATTCGAACCCCCGACCGTAGTGGCCGTGCAGACCGTGACTGGAGCGCCTCAGTCTCCTCGGCCACCGCGGTCGGCAAATGAATAACACAAAGAGTGTTTTTAAACTATCAGTCTTCGATATACTTCCCGCCCATACAGGTTGATTAAATGCAAACGTAGGCATCCGCGGTTGTTGTCACTATCAATAAAATTGTTCCGGGTACGAGACCGCGTCGTCATTGTATAAACTGTACCGTCCTGCCGTCTCAGATTCAGCTAGGTAGCTTCACACTCAAAAATAAAATATACCTGTCCTTCTCTCACGTCATCACGATGTAGGACTATTCTCTGAAGCAGAGTACCTTGGTTCACTTGCTGTTATTTTCCCATAGTTTTAATGAACGCTACCCAAATCGGCAGTGTCCGGCACATCGAACCATTGGCAACATCTGCAAAACACTCACGGAAACAGGAAACTGGTCTCCCACAAAACGTCGACGTTCAATGCCAGCGAGTGGCAATGGAAACGAAATAGCTGTTCTGGCTGCTGTAGCCTACAATCCTCAGGTGGGCGTGCGACAAAGTGCAGGATGCGCAGGAATAAGTCACGGAAGTGTGAGCAGAATTTTGCATCGGCATCGGTTTCATCCGTTCCATATCTTACTGCACCGAGAAATGTACGGGAATGACTGAACCTCGCATTGAATTCTGACGTTTTGCACTTCAGCAGTTGCAAGGTAATCCAGTAATCCTAAGCAATACGTTGTTTCCGGACGAGGCTTCATTTAAAAATCGTGGAAATGTGAATCTGCGGAACATGGACTTGACCTTCTGCTCCGCAGTCCGTGACGCTATCCCCTGCGCCACGCCATGGACTAGTAGTCCGTGCAAAATCCCTACCGGATTCGCAAAGTTACTCATTAATGACAGTGGAGTGTCGGAGTTTTGTGCCGGCCGCGGTGGCCGAGGGGACTGAGGCGCTCCAGTCACGGTCTGCACGGCCACAACGGTCGGGGGTTCGAATCCCCCCTCGGGCATGGATATTTGTGCCGTCCTAGTTCGTAAGTAGTTCATAAGTAGTTTGTAAGTTTAGGGACTAATAACCCCGTAGTTAAGTCCCATAAGCTTAACAAACATTTGATAATTTGATTCAGAGTTTTGTGCGGTATCATTGGTAACTGTATTGTAGGCCCTATTTTTACCGTGGAACATTAAATGGATAGCGATATACATCATTTCTGCCACACATACTAGCGATCCTCATGGAGGATCTAGGACTAGTAAATCGTCTATCAATGTGATTACAAGATGGTGAATGTCCCACATAGAATTCAAAAGTTGCCAGATACGTTCCAGATGCGACATTTCCAAATAGGTGGATTGGGCGGGGAGGTACTGTACGATGGCCGGCGCGGTCCCCCGACTTGACGCCAATAGACTTCTTTCTCTGGGGCGCAGTGAGAGACAGTGTGTGTCAAGAACCCCCAATGACAGAAAAGCATAGGAAATGTCGTATCACTGCGTCCTGTGCCGCAATATCTGTAGAAACTCTACAATCTGTGCAATACTCTCTCGTTACCCGCCTCCAAACGTGTATTGATGCAAACGGAGGGCACTTCTAACGTATGTTGACATGAGACAGTTTCATTGATCAAGATTCGGGTGTATTTCCTATTCTGGATATAATACACAACAATACAGTTTCTGTGCGCGACAGGGCACTAGCAAATGTCTTTAGAAAAGTGAAACCAAGTGTGATATCTCTAATTGTAGCTCTAGTTGTTATTTCGCTAGATTACACATACTTTTACAATTTGAAAAACGTAACTTTTCGATGCAAATGTTGCTTGTTTGTTTTTGTGGAGTGTGCGTACCTTCCTATTGTATGAGCCCCTAACATGGGCAGCGTGAGGTTCACGCTTGAGTTTTAGGACTTGAGCTAGCTGTGCGATTCATTTATTTGAAGCGGCAGCTTTGCTTCCCAATTCCTCTGGATGTAATCGACGTATTGCGATGCAACCAACGCGATTATTTTTGTGATTTTTCATGCTATTGATTACATGCGAAATAATAGGGGGTGTTCTTTTAAAAATACACTAATTTGTGTTGAAACTAGTATGTAAGTTTTAAAATTTCGCATAGCCCCTGTCATGCGTTCATTCTGGTGAAAACCGTTTTTGAATAGCTGTGTATTGTTGTTCCATAGATACTTCAAGTGTCAGAGTTAGGTGAGACACCCTATATATGGTTTCAACACTTGACACTTTGTGTCCGCTAGGACATACATCCCTGAGCGTTATTACTTACTTAGTGACGTGCAGCTCTATATAGGGATCGATTAAGTCTGCACCTATTATTTGATCAGGCACAGGCCACGTTGACCATTCTAATGAGTGCTGATGTGTAGTAAGATTTTGATGCAGCTTCTATGCACTTCAGTTAGTGTTTATAAACACGCGACAACGCAATAAAAACAAGCCTGAGCGCTATGTTAGAGGCTCGTCTCCTCACTACACCATAACAACCCCCGTAGCCTGGCACCCGAGTCTTTATGTAATGCCTCCTACCATAGAGACCAGAAAAATCTTAGCTATAACTTTTTACCAACTGAACCCGTCGCAAGCTCAGAAATTGGACAGACCTAAAAAAATTCCCACATCGGGTTGTAACATATAAACTGATGTCAAATGTTTGGGTCCAGCATTTATTCCAGGCTGAGTATGAGACACTCAAAGTAGACGACACGACAGTTCTGTGAGCTCAGCCCCATCCCCCAGACCAAGATACTGGATTCCACTGGTGTGACATCAATGAACACTGACTATGATAGACTCATATTAGGTCCTACCGTCAGGTGACTGGATTGCCGCGCAACCGAGACCTCATACATACATCATACGTCCTCCAAACTGTGGCGTGTCTCTTTGTTTATACAATGTTTAAATTGATTGGGGCAAAGCGAAGTAAATTTGTTGTTATACAGTGTTGATGATGCCTGTAAGCGACAATGCGGCTTCTGTTAATTGATAATAATAAATGAAATTTGCATACTTCGCACCATATATACAGTCAGTACCGTCTCTACCATAGGGGCACAGGCCCAGGGCCCCCAGCCTGGGGGGGGGGGGGGCGAGAAACTCGTGCCGGCCGCGGTGGCCGAGGGGACTGAGGCGCTCCAGTCACGGTCTTCACAGCCACTACGGTCGGGGGTTCGAATCCCCCCTCGGGCATGGATATTTGTGCCGTCCTAGTTCGTAAGTAGTTTGTAAGTTTAGGGACTGATGACACCGTAGTTAAGTCCCATAGACTATACAAACAAACATTTGAGAAACTCGTTCCTTTCTCCTAGGCAATGACTTTTCTTATGTGCATCTTTGACGGACTTCTAAAGAGCGAGCAATAGTCGCGTAACGTGTCATATATGGTGTGGCAAGTGACTTGGTTTGCTGTCTGCATGCAAAATCGCAGTTATTAGTTCGGGCCTTAGCTACAGAACACACGGCGAGACTGTTGTAGTAGACCTTGTGGCAGTCTGGAACATTGTATCCACTAGCGGCCTTCATACGATGCCACACGGGGCTGCTGTTGACCGGCCGAGCAGCGGGTAGGCGCATACGTCACGAGACATCAGCGCAGACAGCCCCAGAGGCGTTCGTTCGTGAACATCCCATCTCTATAGTGTACAGAGC
Source organism: Locusta migratoria (assembly GCA_026315105.1). Classification (NCBI taxonomy): domain Eukaryota; kingdom Metazoa; phylum Arthropoda; class Insecta; order Orthoptera; family Acrididae; genus Locusta; species Locusta migratoria. The sequence goes on from CM048755.1 coordinate 396,931,734, forward strand.
AGTGGCATTTGGTGGTAGAGCCAGTTATTGGAACTAGGAGTCTTTTGTAAGGTGTGAACTCATTATTTTAGAGAACAGTAGTTTCCAATATTCAAACACGCGAAAATAAACAGTTCATAATAAATAATCATAATAATAATAATAATTGAAAGATGATCTTTTTCCATGCAACGTAATTGAGAAAGTGAGCATCGCAAAAGGTCTCGTAATCTAATACTCTACCGTAACTAACATCCTTGCCAATGAAACACACATAAGATCAAATGCTTTGAAAACTAGGCCAGACAGTGAGAAAGGGATTTCAGATGTGGAATAATGCCTCCAGACTTCCTTTCGACAAAAGCATGCAGCTAACAAACCTATTTCGAGCGCAGTACTCAAAGTTTAATTTTAACATTAATCTCACTTGTTCGTTTATTTTAGCATATCCCTACAAAAAAACATATAAACAAGCTTTCACTACAGTTCGCGCACTATTTCCTGGCCCCTGTGTCATCGGCGGATGTCGGCTGAGCTCGGGCAGCTCCGGAATGCTTACACTCTCTGCCAACCTTGCCGACGTAACAGAGTTGTGAGCCGTAGCCATTGTGTACTGTTGATACGTGTCTCGTATTGTTCGTTGTAGAGTTATTCTCTTATTCGTAAAAATGAGCGACGAGGCTGTACCTGGCCCTTCAACGGCACGTACTCCACGTACACCGACGACTCCTATGAGAAAATGGAGGGCTGTTATTCAGAGTGGTCCGAGGAGAGTGATAATGAACGTCATTCAGTGCTGCGACAGGGAGAAGACACAGAAAGCGCTGCTACACCCGCTTAATAAAGAGCGGCAACATATACAGGCAAAAGCGAACGCAGCCTGAAAAGGCTACGAAATTTTATGAGAACTCGTCCTGGCGAATCACCTGCTTCTTCTGGCAAGAAGCGGTAAGTTTCATATATTTGTCAAATATATTTGTTTATTGCGTAGTATGTATAAAGTACAAAATAGTAGTTTCCTTTTCAATAAATAGAATTATTAAATCAGTATTACCCGTTAACGGTAACCACTTTAATACTTCTATTTAACAACATCCATTTCAACAATTTTACTTCTTATGGTGCTGTTGAGAGTTTTACTCTAATATTATTTTAATGTGAGAGATGCGTAAAGGCGGAAATCGATTAGTTCTTAACAAATTTTACGTAGCAAATACAAATCTATTGTCCGATATTTGAAGCCATAAAACATGTCTCTTCGCAGCACCGTACATTATAGCTTCTTGAGAGTGAAAGTAGATGAATTTAATAAGACAGTAATTAGAGACACGATTGAGTAACTTTATACGCGAAAGAAGACTGTACCATCAATTGCTAAACTGCTGCCCGTTTTAAAAAATAAGATTGATTGGAAATAGAGTGCTACCTCTTTGAGAACTGTATTGAAGTCCATGGGTTTCAAATGGAAGAAGGTCCAAAATAAAAGACAGCTCTTGATTGAACGCCCAGACAGTGTTCTGGCGGTCTCGTTTCGTCGTTCAATTGAAAAACGCAAGACAAGCGGGGACAGAAATTTTCTATTTAGTCGAGACCTGGGTCGACAATAATTTGACGTTTGGGAAGTGTTGGCAGACGGAAGGGGTGACGGGTGTTACAGCGTGGGGAAGTGCCTCCAGAAGGCTTATTATAGGAAGCGTCGGCTCGAAAAAGGTTTTCTTAAAGAAGCACAGCTCCAGTTCTGGGCTAAATCATCTCAGGGTGATTACCACGGACAGATGAACTGTGCTAATTTTGAGAAGTGGTTTCAAGAGAAGGTTCTTGTAAACTTACCACCTCACTCTGTGATTGTGCTCGATAATGCACCATACCACTGCAGGCAGCTCAATAAACCACCGACCAAATATGACACAAAGGCGATTATGGTCGAGCGGTTACAAAGCAAAGAAGTGGAATGCGACGAGAGCATGCGCAAAGAGGATCTGTACGAATTAATTGTCCAAAATAAGCCCTCGCAAAAATCCTATGTCATTGACCAATTGGCCGCAAGTAAAGGCCACAAAGTGGTCAGACTGCCACCATACAATTGCGGCCTGAATGCAATTGAGTTCGCATGGGCCAAATTAAAGCAATTGTTCAGGGAAAGAAATATTACAGGGGATATGTCCGCCGCACATCTTGTAAATCTCGCCGAGGCTTCTTACCAATCCATCACAATTGAGGACTGGCAAGGCTACTGTCGAAAGGTCCAAGAACTGGAGGAGGATTATTGGAGGCGTGATGGTGTCATGCAAATAGCAATTGACAATTTTATAATTAACGCGGGTCCAGGAAGCACCACCGAATCGGATAATTCAAGCACAGACACAGCCACGGACGATAACAGTGGAAGCGACTGGTAGTTTCCTAAGTTTTTAATAGTACCATTTCGCTTCTTATAGTTCCATAAGTAATAGTTATTTTGTAGCAACTTTATTGTAATAAGTTTCCGTCTTCAAACAGAAGGAAAAGTCTCGGCACTGTCAGCCATGGATGAATGTCATGGAAGCATCTCGTAATTTCGGTAAGTTATATTGTTTATAATTCGTTCAAATAAGTTTATTTTCGACTACTCAAACGTTGAAGTATACTACACATTAAAGCTATGCTTAATTTCGTGCCCCTTCAGCGAAACATTAAGCCATCTCGTTTGAAAGCAGTAAGCTACGCGGTAAAAGCTGGCTGCACTTCCGCTCCCAGCGTCCTCCGCTCAGGGGCCAAGAAAAAGTGCGAGTAATGTACATATCCCGGCACCTACTTTTTCTCCCACTTTCTTCACTCTTCTTATACTCCCAAGTGAAACCCAGGTAGTAGCTTGAACTTTATCAAGAGAACTATTTTATGCGATTTTATCCTGTCTTTTACGTCTTCAGACAGAAACCTAATTACGTTTTATACAATATCTGTGCGGATGCAGAAACCTTCCTGCACCAACTGGTGGAGACTGCAGTGCCGCGCTACGTATGACAGTTTCTATTTTATTTCATTTTATATTTATTTGGCTTCAGGCAGAGCCCATTCAATCAGATACAAATCTAGAACATATGGAAGCAGCAACACATGAACTTCGATAACTAGAAGGGTCTGAAGCAGACTGATGCGGCCTCCCCTTTCAACAAAGTAATGGACTCGCCCGGTGCTTAGGACGGCACTGCGCATCGGCCAATGCATCCGGTCCTGGTGAATTCGGCATTGATGGAGTTTCTCCCTTACGAAGAGATACTTCGTTATCGGGGTGCTTCGAAGCGCCATTTGATTGTACACGATTTACGCGATTCACTCTGTTTATTTGGCAGTGTCTACTTGATATTTTTGCGGCGTCTTTCAAAAATGTCAAAAAGAACATGCTTAAGCGGTTCAGAAAAAAGAAGAAAAAACCTGCAATTCAAAAAGCAACCATCAGCAGACTACTAAAACTTACTTCATTTTTCACTGTTGAAGAAACTAACAGGCAAAGTGATTCATCTACCTCATCATCTCAAGATATCTCTAAATGTCAAAGCTTACAAACGGTGCCCATGTTTAACATAGAGGATAACATTTGTGTTTCCGGTTCATCAGTCCCAGTTATGAAGACAGCTGCACACACATCACAACATGCTTCTTCCATCTCAAGCCATTTGGATTCACCAGACAGAAGTATGTTAGGAAACGTATCTCACGACCCTGGTAAGTACTGTGATGAAAGTTTAACGGAAGAAGTCAGGATATTTGGATTCGCAAGGGCCCAGAGGTTTTCCAAAACAAAAATAGCGACTTCTCAGAAAGCAATACATATTTTGCTGATGTAAGTGGTAAAACAAAAACCGGAAAATTAACTAGAACTATTTTCACTCGCAAATGACGAATTGTGTGTGTGTGTGGAAAGAAATCTGTGTACTGTTATTGTAGCCGTTTATTCAATAACACTGTCGGCAATAATTTTTCTTCCAGCAGATACAGAGATTGGAAGCATATAAACAACGTATTAAAGGAGCACGAGAACAGTTTACAGCACAGGGAAACAATGATGAATTACGTTGCAAGAAGCAAAATTGTTGGAGGAGTTGATACTGGATTGCGCTGCCAGTTTAATGCTGAGGTCAACTATTGGAGGAGCATATTGGAAAGAATTGTTGCAGTTGTGTAATTTTTGGCGTCAAGGGGCCTAGGGTTTTGTGTAGAAAATGACATTTTGGGGTCTGAAAACAATGAAAATTATTTGGGATGCTTAAAATTAATAATCAAATTTGATCCTTTACTTGTTGATCATATATGAAAGTATGGCAATCGTGGCAAAGGAAATACATCGTATTTGCCTGCAAATATTTGCAATGAATTTATTAATCTAATGGAACAGATAGTGCTAACGACGATTTTCATCGAATTAAAAGCAGCCAAGTACTATTCAATAAGCGTGGATTCCTCGTCAGATCTCTCCCACGTTGACCAGTTAACTTTTATCGTTAGGTTCGTAAAAGATGGTCAGCCTGTTGAGAGAATTTTGCAATTTTTGCAATTGGAGGAACATAGGGCTCAAAGTATAGAAAATACTCTCATGGAGTTTTTGGATAGCTTTGACACTTCAATAAAAGATTGCCGCGGACAGAGCTATGATAATGCAGCAAATATGACTGGAAAGTATTCAGGTCTTCAAGCAAAACGAAAAGAAAAATGTGAATTTGCTATTTTTGTACCATGTGTCACACGTTCACTAAATTTAGTAGGTGTTCAGGCGGCTGCATGCCTTTATTTCTGCTTCGAGCAATTTCCTATTTCATCAGTTCTGCAGCAGTAGATTCGATCAGTATGAATCTTCAGCCAAAGAGAAAAATCCAGGTGCCGACTATTAGATTAATTCCCAAAGGACGAGAATTTGCAGCAAGCATATCACTTATTCCGAAGATTCGTCAGAGACTGTCCAGCTGAGTGCCAAAGAAAAATTTCGTTTAGAAATTTTCTGCCTATAATCGACACATTAGATTCTAATTTGAAACGACGTTCAGAAGCATACAATAAAGTTAGCAAACATTTTAGTTTCCTTTCTCAGTTAAAACAAATCGATTCAGAACAGTCGACAAACAGGTGCAAAGAATTTGCAGAATTTTATCATGCAGACGTTAATGCTGATGAGCTTATATCAGAATGTTTTCATTTAAAACAATATTTGTAAAATATTCCAAATGAATCTCCAGAGCTAAGTATATCATCCTTACATTCTTTAATAAAGGCAGATAAAATAGACGAAACCTTTCAGAATGTAGTAGTTGCTAGACGGATATTTCTTTGTCTAATGGTAACCAATTGCAGTGGAGAGAGCTCATTTTCCCAGTTAAAGAGAATCAAAACTGAATTACGAACGACTATGCTTCAGGAACGACTTACTAATTTATCAGTCATGTGCGTAGAAAGTGAAGTACTTCAACATTTGGACTTTGAAGACATAATAGAAAATTTTGCATTTCAGAAATCTCGAAAGAAACCTATAACAGAAACGTAAATCTAATTTGCAAAACAGTAATCACTAGAATTTCATTTGGGTATTTCTAATCATAATAACCAATAAATTCACTAAACAAATGTACATCATTCTGATAAGTTCATTCAAAGGAAAATTCTATTTTGTTGTAGGATCCCCTAATTTATGTGCCAGTTATCTGCATAGAAAGAGACATACTACAAAAATTATATACTTTGTATTATTGAAATCGTTAAGGAGATCTTTAATTTAATGAATGACTAATTTGTGGAACAAATAATTAGTAATTGGTATTATTTTAACCAATTTAGTCACTAAATAAATATACACCATTTTCATGCTTTCAGTGGCGTAGCCAGAAACGTGGTGGCGTGGGGGGGGGGGGGGTCCAGGAGGGTCTGGGGGGGGGGGGGTACGTCAGCCCGGCAGCCTCCCTCCCCCTGGATACGCCACTGATTGCATTCGTTTAGATTTTTTTCAGGGCCCCATAACAATGAGTGCCCAGGGGCCCCTGCATGGCTTAAGACGGCCCTGTATACAGTACTTTCCGTCCTTTGCGCTATGACAGTAAAGGGTATATTACACGGAGCGAATTTGGTTGCTAGTCGCTGGCGTATTTGGACGCAGCTGCTAAATTCGCTCCGTGTAAACAGGGACAGCGAACAAAGTCGCTGCTCCGAAACGCGAGCGTCTAAAGTTGAAGGGTGGGCTACTTTAGACGCTGGTCGCTGGCGTTTTTGGTCGCCCCGTGTCATATACGGAGCGTTTAAAGTAGCCACCAGTCGAGTCAAAATGTCGAAGGAAATTGTAAATGCTGGCGTTGTGTTTCTCGCAACAGTTTTAAAAGAACAATTAATGAACCAAAAGCAAAGCGGAAAAGTACAAAAGAATCAATGAAAATGGATAAGAAGGTGGATTGCGAGTAGAGATAAATATGGAGCTTCTGCAAATCTTTTGGGTGAATTATCGTGTGATGGTCCTTCTGCATGCAGAAATATAATGAGGATCACATAAGAAAATTTTGATAGATTACTGTAAATGGTAGAGGATAAAATTAGGAAACAGAATACCATCATCAGGATGGCGATCTCGCCAAGAATAAAATTTAAATAATCGTTATTTTTAATGTTCCATAATACTGGAAAACTTCGATAAATTTCAGAAATTTGATTACAATTCCACTTCATATTTTGTTTGGTGGGACACACAACTTTTAGTATATTTATTTACGTCAATGATCACAAAATTTCTCGTCGTTTTTCACGACCGGTTTCGGTCAGGATGACCATTTTAAAGTCTATAGCAAATCAGAAACAGAATGATACATCTCAGACTACCTTAGAAAACATAAATAATGCATTAACTTACAGTCATCAATACATGTAATATAGCCACATGGCATCATCACAGCATAAGTGTATCTTCATTAAGGAATTAACAACAGGAATGATGTATAATATTTTAACAAGTTTTTTATATTGATGACTGTAATGCCTTATTTATGTTTTATAAGGCACCGTAGTCTATTACTAAATTTGTCCTGTTTCCGATTTGCTGTAGACTTGAAAATGGTCATGTCGCACCTTGGGAAACAGAACTGTTTGGTATCACCTAACCTCCAAAACAATACATCATATGCTACGTCGTGTTTCAATTGTTTTACGAAGACGCTAGCGTCTGAAGTCGCTGCGTGGCATTGCGTCAGCGTATTCATCCGCTATCCGCCCATACGCCGAGCGACAACAGACGCCAGCGACTAGCGACCAAATACGCTCCGTGTAATATACCCTTAAGGGCTTTTCTCACGTCTTGGCAGCTACTCTGCCCCCTCTGACTCACTGACGCCATGTGGTCCTCCTCCTGCCTTGACTGGCGTGAGAACTTGCAGCCAGCTACACAGCCGCTCTTGAAGCAGCTCTTGTGCTTGTGCTCTGCCTAGCTGTCCTAAGCCACGGATTGCTATTTCCGTGGGGTCATACCAATCTTTGTCAAACACAGAAAAATGACAATTTATTAAAAATGCCTCCCACACAAGAGCTTACAACAAGTTTGGTCAACTTAAAAGTTCCCGTGACCTTCAAACCATGGTCTAAACAAACAAAACGATAACAATCCAGATTACATCAATACAAATCCTCTAAAACCTGAAACCATGAAAGTAGCCTGTTATTAAAATAAGCAAGATCTCTGGCAGTTGAGATCTGCAAATGTAAGTTAAAACGCTCACTGCTGCTCTAAATTACTTTGTGAGTGGCCACAGTACATGCGCAACAGAAATTTATCTAACTGGTCACTCCTTAAGGGAGCAGCCAACGTTTTAACAAACAAGAAATCAATGTTAAAAAATAAATGAATTGATAATTAAACATGGGATGGGGAGCATGAAATTATAAAGCAGAGGTTTGATACTTTGAATCATAATCTATTCAGTAAAATAAAAAGCAAATAAATGTGGGGAGACCAAATTAAGCAGATACCTCCTTGTATAAAAGTGAATTAAATCATATAATTACTGCCAATAATAAAATTGTTTCTGCCCTTTATGAATATAAAGGTAACGTGGGAGGAAATTTGCAAATACACAATGGATAGCTGAAAGCACATTCATTCATTCAAAGACACACGCATAATGCTTGGCGGTACAGTACTCTGCGGGAACACTCGATAACAGTGGCGAAACGAAGCGTCGGCGGCGTCTTGACAAGTTGGCAGGTGTCTTGATCAGAAATTTAATTATACTGTGCACTAAACAAACTCATTTGTGGCAGCGGCTCACTATTCCTACATACCACGTGGTGTGCGACCACACCGAATTTCATAGCATTTACAAACAGAAATTAATTTAGAATAAGTAAGTAAAGCACATGTAAGGATTCTGAGGATTCATATAGAAGAAAAGTAGTATTAAAAAAGGTATGGCTGAAGGCCGAAGTAACAACTATTACAAAATAACGTGGTGCAATCGGCCACACAAGACGGGAAAGACGGAATCAAATTAGAAAATCTGAGAAATATTTAGCATACTCACGGATACAGAAATGACGTGAAAACATTAGTTAAAGACATGAAGGAAATTCAAAATTCTAGGTATACACAAAGACTGAAGGCCACACATGTCTATTCTAACTTGAGCAAAACTGGACACACAATCATCACTGGAATGAAAATGTAAATAATAAATTTACACTGCATTTATTCGAGTTATATAAATTAAGAAACATTTCGCCTCTCATAGCGAAATAATTACACAACATAACTATCACTGTAAAACCAAGACTGCCTGACCACAAATAAATCAAAGACCTAACAGCATGCCTTCCCCTCAGCACGATTCGGCGGAGTACTTACTTCCACAGTCGTCGGACCCAGAATGAAGCGGCAAGACTGAAGCTCTAAGGCCACGAAACAACCTCCCCCTGCTATACACTGGGTATAGAGTGCGCTGAAAGCCGTGCAGAGTGCGTTCAGAGCCTCCTGTCTACCAACCCTTGCTGCCTGGAGAAGACAATTCCCTCTACATCCTCTCCGAGAGAGGTCTCCTGTCACCTCTTTCGTCCAAGATTAGGTTGGTACGACACTAAGAAGACGGCCACCACGCCACCTTGCCAAGTAAGCTTGTCTCTGGCCACCCAGCAGATGCTAGCGCAGACGAAAAACGAAGCCATGCGTTCTTAACTACAGCAAAACGGGGCCTAGAGCGGGAGGCGACGACTCTAAGCCATTGCGCGGCAGTCAGCCAATATTAAGAGCACACATTCACATTCACATGAACTCACAAGTTCAATCACACGGGTGGAAACATATATAAATGAGGGGCAAACATATTAAACATGGGGCATTGATCATTAATAAAAAGAATAAAATAATTAACACACAAACAGATAGCATTTATGGTGCAGAAACATTTTAGGTTATCGAATAAATCAAAATGGAACACGACCACACATTCAGTGGATGTGTTTCAATCAGACCGCTGTTATGTTTAAAAAAATAGAATTCGGCCTCCTTGTGTGTAGGATTAGTCTTTATTATTACTCAATATTGGTAAGGAGATATTAGAAAACAATTGTTGACGCATGGAATCAGGTATACAATACGTGTCAGGAAACATGATAGAAAACCGAAAAGTAGGGATTCCATACTTTGCAAAAAGCACAAACAAACCTCAGTGTTGTTTGCTTGTAGAGGTTAAGGGACTCAGCTATGGGGTCATCAGTCCCTAAACTTACAAACTACTTATGAACTAGCTTATACTAAAGACGGGTCTGACAACCATGCCCGAGGGGGGGGGATTCGAACCCCCGACGGGGAACGGCCTCGCGCATGGTAGAGTAGCGCTTCAGTGTGCTCTGCCGTTCCGCCCCAGCATCTCAGTGTTCTAATAGTTCATTACTTATTGTAAAGGAAAGTGAGAAATATTCATTTTATTTTCATCAAACTAAAAACTTATTGTGTGCATACACCTACAAGATTTTGTTTGTGGGTGCTCCAGTCCCGGTACATCCACATAGTTGGCGCGCATGCTCTTTTATATAACTTTTTTTTTTTATTTTGGTAAGAAAAGGAAGTACGGTCATGTGTATCCCTGTTCCATAGGGGGAATGACTTGAATAATTTTAGTGGTGAAAGGATGTAAGGTCACGTGAATCCTAAGTAAAGTGACCAGACGTCCCGTTTTGAACGCGACAGTACCGTTCTTCAACTCCGATTCATCTAATGCCAATTTAGAACATTTTATTTTGTGCAGAGTACTGAGTACTGAGATGCACTCATTGTATGTGTCTGCTTCCGATAAACAGTGCCCTAGTCACTAATATGATTTTAGTTACAGTGTACCATCTTAAACTATTTTTCTTTTCTTTGTATGGTGAATTACACATTAGGGCGCTGAATGACCCAATTAGGAAATGATGAAAAAAATAATGGTATGCATCAATGTATTGATTTTAACTTATATGACAGCTTTCAGCGCTTGGCACTTTGTGTCTACTAGGAGGTTGTAGGCATACATCCCTGATCGTTATTACTTACTCTGTGACGTGCAGCTCCATATAGGGGTTGATAGAGTGTGCACCTCTTACTTGACGAGGCATTGGCCACATTGACCATTCTAATGACCGAGGGGTGATAGGATTATGATGCAGTTTCTGTGCACTTCAGTTTGTGTTTATAAACACGCGAGAGCGCTATAAAAACAAGTGTAAGCGCTATCTTAGAGGCTCGACTCATTTTCACCATAACCAGGAACGGTTGGTGCTTCAAACGACTGGGGATTAACTTCTTCGCTTCCGGAGGATCTTGATAGTACCTCCGCCCCCACGTCCCGGTGCCGTGTATTCTCCGCCCTGTGTATTTTATGCCCTGCGAATATTCCGCCCAGGAAAGGTAGAGGACTAATCCCATAGGAAGGACCCGCCATAGCCTTGAGTTCATCTCACTGGAACTATTCAAACTGCATTTGCAACTGGCTAGTCACTTCACGTCTTTTTCCTGGGATTGGATTGATGGTGTTACTTCGTTTGCAGCCGATTCCGCCCATAAGAAGGCAACGGGACGTCAAACAGCTAAGTTCTCACGCCTCATTGACAAACCATCTCTGCAGGTTCCGTGCAAGACTGTCATCAATCTGAGTGGCATGGAGTTTAGTGATGATGCGGTCTCAGTTTTGGAGAAAGGACTCAACTTTGCTCCTACCCCCAAGTTCACATCGGTTGCAGAAATTATTAGTGCAGTTGAACAGGTTTGCAGCTCGACTTCCGCCTGAATCAGCTGAGGAAATACGTCATGAAACCTGTCGTGCGTTGACGAAACCCAAGCCCATGAAGTCGAACATCACTAGTAAAGAGAGGGCGGCCATTCGTGACCTGAGGGAGCACCCTGAAATTGTTGTCTTACCGGCTGACAAAGGCAATGCTACGGTCGTTGTCTCCCATAAGGACTACACTGAAAAGATGCAGAGCATGCTAAATGACGATTCCTACCGGAAGATCAGCGATGGTCCCACAAAGAAGGTGGAAAACAAGACGAGGGCGCTTCTCAAGGATGCGGATTTACCGGAGGGTGTCGCCAAGAAACTGCTACCTCAAGGTCCGGTACCGCCAAGACTTTATGGACTCCCTAAGGTTCACAAAGATGGGGTGCCGTTACGTCCCATTGTCAGTAACATCAGAGCACCTACATATTTGTTGGCCAAATACTTGACGGGAATATTAATTCCTTATGTGGGTAAATGCCCTCATCACATCCGTAATTCCGTGCATTTTGTTAAACGCCTAAACAGCTTCAGGCTGGATGAGTCAGATATCATGGTGAGTTTTGACGTCTTTTCGTTGTTTACGAGGGTGCCCCTTCGAGAGTCACTAGATTTGATTGGTCAGAAGTTTGACGAGAAGACCACCGAACTTTTTAGGCATCTCTTGACCTCCACGTATTTTCTTTTCAGTGGCGAATACTATGAACAAACGGAGGGAGTCGCCTTGGGTAGCCCACTCTCCCCTGTGATCGCAAATTTGTACATGGAGAATTTCGAGGAAGAAGCCCTGGCATCATTTGAATGGAAGCCTACTTGCTTTTTCACTTACGTGGACGACACTTTCGTCATCTGGCCACATGGTATGGATAAACTCCTTGACTTCCTTACACATCTGAACTCCATACACCCCAACATCAAATTCACTAAGGAGACTGAAACGGAGGGTAAATTGCCGTTCCTTGACGTCTTGGTCAAGAGAAGAGCTGATGGCACCCTGGGTCATAGTGTGTATCGGAAGACAATGTACACTGATCTGTATTTACACTCAGACAGCTGTCACCACCCTTCACAGAGGAATGGGGTACTTAAAACTCTAGTACATAGGGCGCGCACTATCTCCGACGCAGTGAGTCTACCCCAGGAATTGGTACACCTGAAAACTGTATTTCGAAAAAATGGATACTCAGAGTGGCAGATACTGACGTCTGTTTTTTTCTTCTTCTTTGACAGCAACTGTGCCTGTACGCCCAGTATTTTATTACACTGCTTTCCTATTTTGTCACTGTCATCATTTCTAATGATAATTACTATCAGCGGCCATAATATTTGTTACTAATTAGTGAAGCTATGCTAGTACTTTTGAATTTCTGAAAGTAGTATAGAAATCAGCTTGAGAAATACTGATGAGAAACGATCCTAGCATCATATATGGTTTAGCAGTGGCCTGATGCTCCACGAAGGGGTTTCAAGAAATGAAAGAAGGTCCCTGAAAAGAAAATCGTTGCGCGTCCTTTCTGGCTTCGCCGAACATATCATTTTAGTAAAGGGAATTTTATCTTACATAGTGCTGTCATCCCTGCTACAAAGTTCACTGAAACCAGGGACTATAGACTAGAGATGGGATAATTGAAACATCTGACGGTTTCGAAACCAATGAAACCGTACCATCTGTGGTTTCGAAACACTGTTTCGAAACCTTGAAACCGTGAAGCAATGTATGTTTTATCTTGAAATCGTTCTAGGAGGGCAATATTTTTCACTATGTGGACAAGGGTACATACAAGTACCTGTCAACCATAGAGTATATATTTACTTCTTGGTCTGTACGAAACATGTTGATAAAGATTTTCTCCCGCGTTGTTGATGTTGCCAACATAGTCACACGAGGCCGCCGGTATGGTAGGTAAAAGTTTACTCCGCTAGGAACTCACAAACTGCAATATGATACGCATATTACAGAGATGGACCATAAATGCTACTTTCTATACATACTAAATAAATTATAGGGAATAAAGGGCACACTAAATAATCACAAATAATGCTACGGAATTACAAAAATAACAAAATAAGGCCGGCCGCTGTGGCCGCGGGGACTGAGGCGCTTCAGTCACGGTCTGCACGGCCACTACTGTCGGGGGTTCGAATCCCCCCTCGGGCATGGATATTTGTGCCGTCCTTACTCTTAGTTAGTTCATAAGTAGTTTGTAAGTTTAGGGACTGACGACCCCGTAGTTAAGTCCCATAGACTATAAAAACAAAACAAAAACAAAAAAATAAAATAAAATAAAAATAAGAGACAAGTTCACCACTTCTACGTCTTGACCGTTACACCACCGCCGCAATTCCTTTAACATAACAGTCGAAAAATTATAACGATTGGAGGTAACATCCTTTTTACTCGTAAGAAACTAACTCTTTAACACGAGATTAAATATGCGATGTACTCTTGTTCGTATAAAAAATGTCATTTCAGACTTCATGTTGTATCTTATTTTTATAAAATGTAGTTTCACTCATGTTTTTAATATGGTAGATAAACCTAGAATTTAAGTGGTTATTTCAATGCAAATAGTGAACGTTGGTTTATTGTTCTTTTACATTTATAAAGCAGGCATTATGTCATTTCGGAATACAGCAGTCTCTTGCAAACGAATCTTGATTTCAGTAATCATAAGCTGCAGACTCACGAGTGTCAACTACTATTTGACACTCTCTTCAGTAAAATGAAACACCACATTTCGATACCATTAGTCTGTTCCGCCTTTCTGCATTAGTGGTTTGAAACACCGGTGTTGTGAAACCGACACGAAACCGTGAAACCGACACGAAACCCTGAAACCGACAGAACGGAACGGAATGAAACCGCATGGCTTCGAAACCGTGAAAGATGCCGGTTTTGAAACCCTGAAACTGTTGTGTGTATCGAAACCTACTTTCGAAACCATGAAACCGTAGCCAACTCTACTATAGACCGTAAAAAAAAACACTATCAACATATGAATCTCGGTGCCTTTTCATTTCAGTAAGTTGTTCATTTCCGGCTTGGGTCTCTGTATCGGCAGTATTCGAAGAAGCGAGTGTAATATTTCTGGCTTAAAGCTATCATATTAAGTTGGAAGTATTGCTTCAGTACAGACGGTTAGGACCAGTAGGCGACAGATGGTAAAAGCTGATGAGAACCACGACAGGTGGTACAAGAGGTCGGGTTCTCATGGGAAAGAGCACTGGCAAATCTCTCCGAATTCTAGGGAAGACCCCGAGCGGCAGGCACTGGACGCCGATTGGCTGTAGCACTGGCGGTCACGCGCCAAAACACATTCCTATTTTTGTTAATATTTAATAAACTGATAATATATTCAAAGTCAAACTCAATTTAGAAATACCCCTCAAAGCCAAGCTATGCCCTGAGTAGGTAAAACGTATTAACAATTGCAAAAAACATAAACAAAACAGTTAATATAAGACGGACGATGCACGCCGGCCATGTTTACGCGCCAAATTGCGGAACGAAGGCAGCCTTGCATCGAGCCGCCACAGTAGTGATGGGCAGTTCGGATCATTTCACTGTTTCGAAATATACGGATCATCTGAGCCTAGTGAGTGGGCTCACTGCTTCGGCACTCGGAACATGTGACGTGCCGCAGCCCTGCGTCCTGCTACCTCCGCTGATTCACGTGAGCCGAGAAAGCTGCACTAGGGCGAGACAGCAAATACGAAACATCTATGGAATGTCAACATGGTTTTAATACGTTATTCACTAGACTTATTGAACGACATAGGATTTGTTTGCTACTACGATTTTACAATCACGTTAAAGCGTTAACGTTTCCTAAGTTTATCGTATTTTCATACAAACAAAAGGAAGCACAAAATAGTAATGTTCAAATTCCAAAGTCATGAAACTTTATCCAACCTTCAAAATTCCATAATTAAGTTTAAATAAAACAAGAAAGATCATGGTTCAAATGTCTAAGTGCATGCAGAAATGAATAACTTTTCTAACCAATCAATATAAACAAAATATTTAAGATTTGTTCCTAAGGCATATTTAACGCAGTAAACAGATATTACTACATGTATTAACACAAGGAAACATATTTCACAATTTACGTGACGAAACTACAAAACTGAATTAAAATCTTTCAATGTCCAGATAGGTATGCTAATAATCAGATTCATCTTCAGTCAGTCAAATAAAAGAGAATCAGTTACAGTTTCGTTAAATTGAAATTAAAAAACGTTATATTTGACATCTACTGACAATGCGGTTTCGTCTCAATGAAATTATTTTCCCTTGCTTCGAAAAGATGCGTTCACGTGGCACAAATGTAGTAACAATGCATAACACCGCTTCGTTCACGCGAAACTACCTCAAAACACCGAAGGACTTCACAACTTTTCTCGGTGGTATCCCAGTTTTTCAACCTCAGTCGAAGGATACCGGTAGCATAATTCAAAAATCTTGCGTGGCGCGTTAGGGGAACAACTTGAAACCAGTTGGACGCCTGGGCGCTGTGCTGAAGATACCCAGGCAGACGGACAGTAAAACGCATGTTAACGGTATCTAGCGTCCGATACATGAATCACAACATTCGTTGTTTCGAAACAGTGCCGATTCAAGTTTCGACTCAGTCAAACAGTTCGCTGACTCGATTCACTGTGTCGAAACATCAACTCGGTAGCGAACTCTGCGCCACAGTTCAGTTCAGAACAGGCACTCGGAAGAGTAACATGTGACTTCAGTACGCACACTCGATGGAGTAACATGCATATGTAGGCGGTCATAAGACTATGTTTAATCATCTTAGATCAAGGCTAAATAACTTTATATTTACATTTAGTTAAGAAAATGTGTGTTTGGTGGTTATTATTATGCAGTTTACTGGTTTTCTGCCTACTTTAATTAAAATCAGTTGGCAATCCGAACTACCTCAGTTTTATTCCATAATTAGATCAGTCCCTGCCAATAGTTTAGCAATTTCAGCCTCATTCAAGAACTCCGACCTGCGTGCTATCATCTGCGTAGGGACATCTATAGAAGACGTCAGGTTGGTGAACTTTAGAGTTTCTACTCTTCACACAGTGCAGTGGGGAGTAACTACAATCCTCGCGTACACTGTAGTTGCGGTACAAACGCAAACTGTTGTGCGACATGGAGGAGGAAAGGAAGTGATACAGGACCGGTTAACATACCCCTGTAGACATTTTTCCCCTTGTAAGAGACATGAGGCAGCTTCGCACTCTGCACAGCAGGCGGCAACAGCCGTGCGTTAGGTGCGTAACTGCCAACCGCGTCGCGTCAAACTTATCTCACGTACTTTAAGGAGAATGGAAGAGGTATGGCTCTCCTTCCACCGTTAAACACAATTTCAATATGTTAGCTACATTTAATTCACAGTAATGCATGGTGTAAAACGCACCAAAGGCCAACTGGCCAGAGATTACATTTTCCACTGCAAATTCTTCAAATTATGCGCGGCGTTGTAATTTATTCCTTATTATAACAATAACTATGGACAATAACTAATACAAAACCAGTCCAATATAATGCAGTGACTTTTGGCTATAAGGTACACAAAAATAATTTTTTCTACCGAATAGTTTGTACAAAATCGATTGAGGAAGCTGCATTAGCGCAGAACACGTACAAATCGGAAAATGATTTATTTTTAAAAATTTTGTATCCAAAAAGTAAAGGTCTTAGAGAGAAACTGAATGCAGAGAACGATGTAGCTTATATTCGTCTACATAAAACAATTTTTTTTTCGAAGCATATTAGATGATTTGAAATTTCACTTTGCGGCAGAGGTTGAACAGAGGCGCAGGAAAACTGTGCGCCTCGGACAATCGGACAGAGACTTGACCGAGGAAACGCCTGCCCTCCGCCTCGGCGCTGTCCCATTAGGAAGCATGCGTTACAGACGGACGGGGACCTATCCTCTGCCTCCTGCAGGTGAAGGCCACACGCATTTCCCGTAACAACAGTTGTAAACTGCAGGCTATCATGAACGATAATTTCGTCCTTTATGAATTTCCTTTCATAAGCGGTAGTCCGAGGTCCAAGGCATAGTTCCTTGCCGGCAAAAGCAAGGTAACGTCACTTGGAAGGAGAAGGCTCAAAGAGTTTTCATTCTGAGGATACTGCACGCAAGTAGTAACGTATTATTCGCCTTATTATGTGTAGGCAGAAGTATATTCTCCGCTTTATATAAACTACAGTGTAGTCTATACAGGGTGAGTCACTCACTATTGTCACCTAGAACAACTCCCAAAGTTTGTGGGACAAGCGAGGGCATAATATGACGTTGGTTTTTTGTTGCTAGCTGGTGTCGCTTCAGAGACCCGAAGTTCTGCTTTTGTTTTCTTTTTTTTTATGAGATGCCATAGTTTAGTACTAATTTTCTGATAGCGGCTATCGGAACGAATCCAATGATGTGTAACAGTAGAGTCTTTGAAGG
This sequence comes from Locusta migratoria, assembly GCA_026315105.1. NCBI lineage: Eukaryota > Metazoa > Arthropoda > Insecta > Orthoptera > Acrididae > Locusta > Locusta migratoria. The sequence goes on from CM048755.1 coordinate 396,949,417, forward strand.
TCAACGAAGGTAAAAAAAGGTGGCATGAACTTTCATTTACGGAAGGTGTTCGAAGTCACGACTATTGGTATCAATGCAGTGCTGCAATCTTCTTCTCATGGATTAAGTGGGATTCCTTATCACTTCGGCACTTATCGAAGCACATGCTCTGACAGTTCTCTCTCGTATGTCGTGCAAATCTATATCTATAAATGTGAATGTCTGTTCTTAACCACAAGACATAAAGAGCTAAAAATTTGTACAGTTACTAATGCCTACCCGGGGAGGGCTTTAGGTACGGTTATATGCCGATCGGATAACTATTTATCTATATATATTAATGTGAATGTCTGTTCGGTGTACGCTTATCACGTCCGAACGACAAGACGCAGAAACTTAAATATTTATACAGTTACTAATTTATACCTGAGGAAGGTTTTAGGCACGGTTTTATAGCGATCTCATAGATATTTAGTAATTTGAAGAATATAACGCGAAATGCGGAACAATAATTACTCTTTGAAAATGGTTTAATTGGTTGCATTGTCGCTTGGGGGTTGACAATGATAAAAGGGTGGAGTATATTGGGATGGAAAGTTATCGGTGTATATAAAATTGTACGTGTGTGCGTGTGTTAATATTTCGCTCTGCAGCGAAAACTACAGAACGCAAACGAATGGTCTGTGTGTAATTGTTGTCCGAAGTCTCCCGTTGTACACCATAGCAGTTCCATGCCGATAGCTAAAAGCGGGTGGAAGATATGGTGGTTGAATTTCGTCAAATTACAAAAAAAAAAATCGGACTGAAGGCCAGCGATGACGTTTGCGACTCTATAACAAGGAGGTTACATACAGCGAAACGTGATGCTACAGACCATATCTTTGGTCTATGCGTGCTACAGCTCTTTCTCTGTAAGGATAAGCATACGAATAAGGAAATATAATAATAAATAAATAGCACACTACTGGAAGATAGCTTATCTATCATAATCAACGAACACGCAAGCGGAAGCACGGGTTTAAGCTAGTAGTAAATATTCGCCGAATACGACGTATCCATCTAACGTACCATTGACTTGTAAACACCATTAGACTGTTTTCCAATACAACAATAATAGGAACGGTAAGACTAATATCGTCGAATCAAGCGAATGTGAATGATGCATTCCTTCGAAAAACACGTCGATATGCTTCTCATTTACGGAGAATGCCAACGAAATTCATTGAGGGATAGAGACTTACACGCTGAAAGAAATCTTCGACGTACTCACACTACACGTCTTACATTTAAATATGTGTATGGGAAATTGAGAACAACTGGATATTTAACGCATCGGAAACATATCCGGCAAAGGAAAGATACTAACGAGGAAACGGAAGTTGGTACTCCTGCCAGTTGCCTCTATGTTTCGTGATCCTTGTGTTAGCCGCGGTGGAGTAGCCGAGCGGTCTAAAGCGTCTCGCTGCGGAGCGCGCGGTTGCTCGCCATGGAGGTTCGAGTCCTCCCTGGGGCATGGGTGTGTGTGTTGTCATTAGATTAGTTTACCTAGGTTTAAGTAGCTTGTAAGCTACGGACTGATGACCACGCAGTTTGGTCCGATAGATTTACAAACATTTGAACATTTGATTTGATCCTTGTGTTACTTTGCGTCAAATCGGAATGGAATCTGGCATGAGTCAGAGTAGTGTTGTTCGTTTTCTGCATCGCCATAAATCTCATTCATACCATATCAGTCTCCGCCTAGAAGTAACTGGTACGGTACGGAATGTATGCGTCGCATTGAATTCTGCCGATGGGCTCAACTTCAGATTCAAAGGGATGACACATTTTTTAATTTGATGTTATTTACTCACGAGGCTACATTCACGAACCTTGGAAACGTTAATCTGCATAACATGCATTATTGGGCAGCTGAAAATCCACGTTGGCTGCGGCAAGTTGCACACCTGCAAGAAACATTAGGTATGTTGTTGGAAAAAATACCTTTAGGAACAAGGAACAAAATGTGGTATGTTTGTAGAACTTGGATGTCACATTCAACTAAAAGTCATAGTTGTACTATTATTGTTGTAATAGTGTCTTTACCACAGACACGCATTTGAACAATTCATATAAATTTGTTAAAAGTTTTCAAGCGTGGTTGAATTTTTAAACCTTAAAACCATAGGAACAAGTCTAACTGTTAACAGAAATACTTTCCCTAGACAGCACCTCAAACAGAAGAATGGTCCTATCGGAATTAGTAAATAAATAAAAGATTTTGTGAGAATGGTAATTAGTGAGGATGACAGAAGTCCGCGTTGGGCACCAAGATAAATAGCTAAACCACTGCGTAAACCTCACGTGTAGGTAACAAAGTACAAAATTTATATAGTTCGGTGTGAGCTCGAAATTGATCACGGTAAATATCACCAAGTCATTCAATAACTTACATTTAAATAGCTCAGGAGTCTTATCTTTGCATCATTAGTGCGCGTCTTTCTAAAGTGAATGGGAACTCACAAAACAGCAATTTTACATTCCAAAGATATGCTTAATGTTAGCTCAGTATATGTTCATTAATCATTACAACTTAGAGAAAACTGATTTTGCGTTTAGTGTTTCATGTCACGTCCACATTTGTGGTTATTATAGATTTACATTTCGCTTGGATTGTTGGTTACGGGAGAGGTGGGGGTGAGGAAGCCACCCTGACCTCTTCAAGGAACCTTCACAGCTTTAACTTAAACATGAAAAACCAATTACAATAGACTATGGCTGCCAGATGTGAAACAAGTGGAAGGTGACATAAAAATCCTAGGACCCAGCGGAGATCGAACCCGTAACCTGTGGAATTGTCGTCTGGTACTTTTCCACTATACTAACGAGCCGCGCTACATGTATGTTCCTCTCGTGCCCTCTTCTTTGCCTGGTTCAGAGTCCACTGTACTCTCAACTTTGCGTCATCCGGAGCTCAACATTGATGCTCGTGCGAAAAGAGCACTGTAGAATCCTCGGATTTCGGCTTTCCTCGGCAATGCTTCTCTTTCTGTTTAGAACAGCGTCAAATCACAGGCCCATCTTCCATTCGTTTCTTGACTGTGGCAACTAGGCTTGCCACGAATTGTCGTTATAACTTACATATCACTACTACTGAAAAGGTAATAGCCAAGTGGCACGATGTGAAGTCTACGAAAACTCGAGCGGTACTAACAGGCAGTCGGGACTCTGCGGGCAGAGTTGGGCCGAGTCCAGGGATCAAACGTTCAAATGTTTGTTAAGCGTAAGGGACTTAACTGCGGGGTCATCAGTCCCTAAACGTACAAACTACTTATCAACTACCTTATACTAAAGACGACAGAAAAATCCATGCCCGAGGGGGAATTCGAACCCCCGACCGTAGTGGCCGTTCACACTGTGACAGGCGCGCTGCAGAACGCTCCGGCCCCAGGGAAAAGGAAGAGCGAGGTGATAAAGGCGGTCCGGCTGCGAGTAGGTCGGGACACAATAGGGGCCCTCACACGGACACTCTTAAAGCTAGTCTACACGACGACACTAAGTTGCGACACTCATTGCATGAAATTAATTGCGCGCAACTGGTTTCGTGTATGTCTGTAGACGCGGCGCCAATACTACACGCTTCAGTTTCGTTGTTTTGTGAGTGCCGTAGTCGCCGTAAAATGAACGTTTTGGTAGCTGTAAGAGTTGTGGCGGAGCTATTGCTTCTCTGTGTGTAGTCGCTGCATAAGACTAAACATAAAAATAATAATAAACGTGTTTGGGTTTGTGACTGGATTAAAAAAGACGTCAGGTCGGTTTGCTGAGCGACCTTGCTGAAAGAAATTGCGGTCGAAGACCCTAGAAGTTATTTTAATCAACTCAGAATGTCACCAGAGCAGTTTACGTTCCTTTTAAACAGAGTTAGTAATACAATAAAGAAACGAGATACTGTTATGCGTGAAGCATCGTTATCAGAACTGAAATTACAAATTGCATTACTTTTCTTGTCAAATAGATATTCGTCTCAACAGTAACTGTAATGTGTTCCCAGATCCACAATTGCTATAGTTTATTTGTATAGGTTTTTTTGGAATTGAATGTCCTTTAATCTGTAATTCACTAATCGTCAACTCATCAATATTTACTTCACGAATAATTGCTTCAAGAGCACTAACACGGCACTGCTTATTCCTGAAATTTTCATCATTAAAATGGCGCAAACACCTAGGCATCGCATATACGTTCAAAAACATAATTATTTCTTCCTTTCCCCCCTTTATGTTGTGTTTTGTTCTGTATTGGTTATCAATTAACCTAAAAACACGCACAATCAGTTTCGCCAAAGTTGGAAGGTGCCGAAACTGTTTAGTTTCGCCAACTAGTTGCGCGAACGCCTGCCACGCATGCGCACTGGCCAGTAGCGCAGTTTCATGAAACCTAGTGTCGTCGTGTAAACTAGCCTTTAACCTCGCGCTTTACGACGCGCCACGCAGATCCGTGCGCAAGAACGTCCGTGTGAACGCAGCGGCATTCAAGAGACAGGCGTGCTGTTAAGGCGCGCCCCGTTCCAGCCTGGTGCCGCCTCCACAGTCCACGCCTGGTGCTTCGCGCTTCTCGTCTGCTGCTCTACAGCAGAGTCGGTCTTGGCGGCCTGCGATTACCATACTCTCTTATAGTCTTATGTATACTGTTGTTGGTAGGACGATCATCGCAGATTCCTGCTGCTGGACCATGGACTTTTTGGTAGAATTTATAACCATGTATAAAGAGCAGTAGTGCTCATGGAAAGTAATATCCAAGGACTATATAAATAAGAATTTAAAGGCAAAAGCTTACGACAAATTAGTTGCGTTTTTCAAACCAGTTTTCCCTTAAGCAAACTGCGAGTTTATATATACAAAGCCGGCCGCGGTGGCCGAGGTGACTGAGGCGCTCCAGTCACGTCAGCACGGCCACTACGGTCGGGGGTTCGAATCCCCCCTCGGGCATGGATATTTGTGCCGTCCTAGTTCGTAAGTAGTTCATAAGTAGCTTGTAAGTTTAGGGACTGATGACCCCGTAGTTAAGTTCCATAAGTGCTACAAACATTTGAACTAACGGATATATACAAAGGTTATAAGCCTCGTTTAGAAAGGAAATGAAGAAATTGTGTGACAGCAAACGTAGTGGAAGGTCACCTGATGAAACGTATGTGCCTTCCTTATGGTACTACGACTTGCTTTTATTTACTGTGAATCAGGAGCTGCCAAGTGCAAGTTGTTCAAACGTGGACATATCTGGGGGTGTGGATGAAATTGACTCTGACTGTGAAAACGATAATGAAACTGATAAGGAATACAACGATGACGTCAACGTGGATGCAATTGATGGTGGCAGTCAACACAGTGAACAACTACATGAAAAAATGAGCAAACAGTTATGTATTTACATAGCTAAAGTAGAGTGATTTTACAACATTATAACTTCCAGAAAAATATGACAATATGACATCGTTTACTAAACACATTTTTTGTGTAATGCAACACACGCTAGGCCACAAAATATGTCTTATAAGTTTCTCGAGTGTCTTTAGCGCTAATTATTGGATGTTTTAACACTGCAGACTGGAAGCTAGGCAACTCGACTCCTCCTATTCGCCAGTCACCCTCATGTATCGTCCAGTGTTGCAGAAATGTAGCCTTTGCTTCGGCTATGTAAAAAATCACGCAGCGCGCAAATGGCCCAAATGACACAATTTTGCCGGCCGCGGTGGCCGAGGGGACTGAGGCGCTTCAGTCACGGTCTGCATGGCCACTACGGTCGGGGGTTCGAATCCCCCCTCGGGCATGGATATTTGTGCCGTCCTTAGTTGTAGGTAGTTCATAAGTAGTTTGTAAGTTTAGGGACTGATGACCCCATAGTTCAGTCCCTTAAGCTTAACAAACATTTGAACAAACATTTTTGACATAATTTATCTTTTCGCTCTTCATATTCATTGGAGTATGCAGCATTCGAAATCGCCACATAATTATACCAAAAACATTTTCCCATGACATTTCTAGCACCTTGCAATCTGTAGTGATCTAATTCACGTTCAGAATAAGGCTTTTCAAAATTTTCTTCCAATGAGAAAGCTTCATCACCCACGAAAACGAAGTATAAATTCTTTATAGTTTTGTCGATATTTGTTGGATTTAACTGCACATTCTTTAAAGCGCGAAATAATTGTGTCTACTCAAGAATTGCTCCATCAGACACTCTTCCATTTTTTCCATACATCAACAAAAATGAATTCGTAATGTGCATTTACCAAAGTGAGTAAAACCACTCTGTAGGAATTCTTGTAATTGAAATAATAGGCACCAGAGTGAGTTTGTGGTACAATATATCAGTAGAGTATATCAAGTGTTTCGCTGTCCATTTGTAAATAATTTCTGTAGTCCTCTGGGCAATTGTCGCGCAGATCTTTAATCAAAGCAGTATGACTGGCGGCACCGGTACTTCCTTAACCCAAATATCACGTTTTCTTTTATTTATGTTTATAGCTGAAATGCCTATTGCTGTAGTAGCGATAACAACAGGCGTCCGATCGGCTTGTCGCGCAAAACTCGGCTGCAGCTTAACTACAGGCTGCGCGCGCGCCAGGCAAGATTTCAGAAGTGACGAGACTCCACGCGCCGGTTACGCCGTTTACACGCACACTCCTGCGCGTGGCGCTCCTGAACGCGGTCAAGAACGTGCCTCTGCTTTCGGGTAGACGCACCTGAGCGCCCACAGATATGCGCCGCGCTCACAGTCTTGCGGTCAAAACTGTTCGTGTGTGGAGCCCCTAACAGGGGCGAGGTACGCGGCGGAGAGTTCGCAGATTTCTAGTGGGGCGGAAAGTTCTCAGGGCGGAGAATTCATACTTTCCCACGCCCTCCCCCCCTCCCCCCGCGCACGGGGTGACATAGTTTCGGCGTCACTCCTCCCCCCCCCTTTCCCCCTACGATGCAGAATGTCCCACCTTGGATTGTTTACGCTTGCATCAACTCGAGCTGAGTCGTCGGCCTACCAACCTTCTTCATTTCATCCAAGTCTAAAGCTGAGTAATTTGTGTCTAAAAGATACTGAACGTTAACTTTGCTTTGATAATAAACACCAAGAACATACGGCCGGCCGCGGTGGCCGAGGGGACTGAGGCGCTTCAGGCACGGTCTGCACGGACACTATGGTCGGGGGTTCGAATCCCCCCTCGGGCATGGATATTTGTGCCGTCCTTAGTTGTAGGTAGTTCATAAGTAGTTTGTAAGTTTAGGGACTGATGACCCCATAGTTCAGTCCCTTAAGCTTAACAAACATTTGAACAAACATTTTTGACATAATTTATCTTTTCGCTCTTCATATTCATTGGAGTATGCAGCATTCGAAATCGCCACATAATTATACCAAAAACATTTTCCCATGACATTTCTAGCACCTTGCAATCTGTAGTGATCTAATTCACGTTCAGAATAAGGCTTTTCAAAATTTTCTTCCAATGAGAAAGCTTCATCACCCACGAAAACGAAGTATAAATTCTTTATAGTTTTGTCGATATTTGTTGGATTTAACTGCACATTCTTTAAAGCGCGAAATAATTGTGTCTACTCAAGAATTGCTCCATCAGACACTCTTCCATTTTTTCCATACATCAACAAAAATGAATTCGTAATGTGCATTTACCAAAGTGAGTAAAACCACTCTGTAGGAATTCTTGTAATTGAAATAATAGGCACCAGAGTGAGTTTGTGGTACAATATATCAGTAGAGTATATCAAGTGTTTCGCTGTCCATTTGTAAATAATTTCTGTAGTCCTCTGGGCAATTGTCGCGCAGATCTTTAATCAAAGCAGTATGACTGGCGGCACCGGTACTTCCTTAACCCAAATATCACGTTTTCTTTTATTTATGTTTATAGCTGAAATGCCTATTGCTGTAGTAGCGATAACAACAGGCGTCCGATCGGCTTGTCGCGCAAAACTCGGCTGCAGCTTAACTACAGGCTGCGCGCGCGCCAGGCAAGATTTCAGAAGTGACGAGACTCCACGCGCCGGTTACGCCGTTTACACGCACACTCCTGCGCGTGGCGCTCCTGAACGCGGTCAAGAACGTGCCTCTGCTTTCGGGTAGACGCACCTGAGCGCCCACAGATATGCGCCGCGCTCACAGTCTTGCGGTCAAAACTGTTCGTGTGTGGAGCCCCTAACAGGGGCGAGGTACGCGGCGGAGAGTTCGCAGATTTCTAGTGGGGCGGAAAGTTCTCAGGGCGGAGAATTCATACTTTCCCACGCCCTCCCCCCCTCCCCCCGCGCACGGGGTGACATAGTTTCGGCGTCACTCCTCCCCCCCCCTTTCCCCCTACGATGCAGAATGTCCCACCTTGGATTGTTTACGCTTGCATCAACTCGAGCTGAGTCGTCGGCCTACCAACCTTCTTCATTTCATCCAAGTCTAAAGCTGAGTAATTTGTGTCTAAAAGATACTGAACGTTAACTTTGCTTTGATAATAAACACCAAGAACATACGGCCGGCCGCGGTGGCCGAGGGGACTGAGGCGCTTCAGGCACGGTCTGCACGGACACTATGGTCGGGGGTTCGAATCCCCCTCGGGCATGGATATTTGTGCCGTCCTTAGTGTTAGCTAGTTCATAAGTAGTTTGTAAGTTTAGGGCCTGATGACCCTGTAGTTAAGTCCCATAAGCTATACAAACATTTGATTTCAAGAACATATGAATATGCTCATAAACACTAAAACACAGTAAGTAGCCGGCCGCGGTGGCCGAGGGGACTAAGGCGCTCCAGTCACAGTCTGCACGGCCACTACGGTCGGGGGTTCGAATCCCCTCTCGGGCATGGATATTTGTGCCGTCCTAGTTCGTAAGTAGTTCATAAGTAATTTGTAAGTTTAGGGACTGTTGACCCCGTAGTTAAGTCCCATAAACTATACAAACATTTGAACACAGTAAGTAACTGGTTACACTGTTAGGTGACTGTAATAAAATGAATCTGTTACGATGAAAAGACAAGCTACTTTCAGGTCACGTGAGTAAGCAGTAATCCCTCCTAACCTTATGCATGCGCAAAGGCTGCTCTCCACCAAACCTTTCAAAACAGTTAAATATTTGATACAACGAAGAGTATAAATGTCATTTACCCTCAAAATCGAGACACATTTGCCAAAACGTCCAAAGATATGTTGCAAGTAACAGTAAAAATGTCATTGTTGTTCCCTTATCTCTGAAGAAGGAAATTGGGTTTAAGAAATTGCTTCGAGTCACTCGCGAACCCACTACCTTCGACGGCACAACGCAATGCCGCTAACTACACGGGTATTCTTGCTAGGTGGAGAGTAGTGACTTCGTTACTATTTATAATCGGATCTTCTGAAAACTTTTACAGTTAACAAGTCTTTAATTTATAGTTAGATTTTACAAAATAAGACTTCTTTCTGATGAATCGTCAATGCGCCAAAAACAAATGTAAAGGGCGGATGTTGCCTTCATGGAGGATTTGCGCATGCACAAGTCGAGGTGTGCATTAGCTCCATTCTCTGCTTTGGGACCACTCGTGGGTAACCGCCAGAGGTCGAGTAGCCAGGAGCTGGCGTCTTTACCAGCTCCAACGCCAATGTTAAAAACGGCGTTGCCGCGCGGGAGTAGCCAAGCAGACTGGAGGGCCACATGTGGACCGCATGGCCTCCCGCGTCGGATGTTCGTATCCTCCCTCGGGCACGGATGTTTGTGTTGTCTTTAGTATAAGTTACTTCATAAGTAGCTCGTAAGTTTAGGGACTGATAACCCCGCAGTTAAGTCCCATAAGTTTTAGAAACGTTTTTGACAAGCGGCGTTTCCCCTCGCCCCACATGCCCCCTTCCAGGGGGTTCGGAAGAGACTTTGAACCTCAGCCGCGCATGCACATTGCAACGCTTCGGCCCAATGTACTCGTATACGTTCTGTCTTCGGGACGTAAAACGTTTCCCATGCGATAACAATACTATGAATGTGCATATAGAATAATGTGATAGAAGAACGAAACGATGAATGATAGTTTAAAACACTTTTTTTTCTTCTTTTTCAAATCAAATGTTTGTTAAGCTTATGGGACTTAACTGCGGGGTCATCTGCCCCTAAACTTACAAACTACTTATGAACTAACTTATACTAAAGACAGCACAAACATCCATGCCCGAGGGAGGATTCGAACCTCCGACGCGGGTTACTTCTTTTCCACGACGTGCTTTTTTCCGGGGTTTCGCTGAAGCAGTGAACACACAGGACGCGCCACCACTGGCCATAACTACCTCTGTAGCCCGGCGTCCCAGACTTCATGTACTGTCTCCTACCATACAGACACAAAAATCTTACCTATACCTTTTCATTGACTGAATCTGTCGCAAGATCAGAAATTAGACAGACCTTAAAAATTCCCATGTAGGGTTGCAACATATAAACTGATATGAAATGTTTGGGTCCACGCTTTGATTCTGGGCTGAGTACCTTAGTATCTTGTCTTAGCCGGCCGCAGTGGCCGAGGGGTAAAGTTGCCCTACAGCGGCCGTGCAGTGAGGACCTGTTGCGATGCGCTGCGGGAAGGCTTGTTTACGTGCGAGGGGTAAGTCGCTCGCTCACAGCGGTTCTACCTGCTATTTAGCGTGTGCAGAATGATTATCGAGAACCCATAATGGATCAGCCCATGGCTCAGCCCATGCGAAAAGACACTTTGAGATTAACTTTCGACAATTCATTTGCACGACCTACCTCTTTCGAAGTGGAAGATTTCGTGGAACGTGAAATGAAAATAGGACTTGATGAGATAATTGGAATACATTTGTCGATTGTTTCTAGCGTCGCGTATCTAAAATTGAGAGATGCCGATTTTTGTGAAAAGGTTTTTGAATCCGTTGGAGGAACTCTTAAATTCAAACACAGTGATGATAACGTCGGTAAGGTCACAGTTACGCCGGTCTCGGCATTCGAACGATTAGGATCTTTGAATTGCCGTTCGAAATACCTGCCAATGAAATAGATGCCGCAGTTTCGCCTTATGGTAAAGTGATCAGCAATATTGCCGAACGTTAGTCGGCTGCTCATAAGTTTCCGGTGCTGAACGGTGTTCGACAACTGAAAGTAGACCTAAGGAAACACATTCCCTCGTACATCACTGTCTGTGGATACCGTGCAATTGTTATCTATGACGGACAACCCAAGACATGCGGTAGATGCGGCTGTACAGGCCACGTGCGGGCAGAATGTGTACAGAGGCGAGTTGCGCAGCTGCCTGCCGGTGAAGCCGCGGCAGCCCCCAAGATGTAGGGATGGCGGTTATCGCTGAAACAACCGGTTTCCGGTTATACCGGTTCTTTTCATCTCCAGTCTAACCGCACCGTAATAATTGCTCAAGATAACCGGTTTTTTTTAAATAACCGGTTTTCGGTTTTTATTGCTATTATTTCCAGTAGAGTTCGAACGAAACATATTTTGCGGCCGTAACAAAAACCGTAATCGCCGGTTCTTCTAGTTTCGGCCGAAACCGAAACTTACGAAATTAAGTTAATATTTAGGAAAATTTACGTTATACGACAAATCACTACTCTTTCCGTATTTTGCAAGATCGCCTCCCAATACTACGCCTTCTTGAGTGTGTGTAAGCCTAGCCAGGAGTCCGTAGAAGACGATATACGAAGCATACAGATTTACTGGCCTAGTATTTCCATCCAGCAGTTGCGAATATTGATCCATCCACTCTGTAAGTTGGACTTGTGAGCCAGCGCATACGAATATCTCGTTATACACACAACATAATATATATGTTAAAGTCAGTAAATAAACTTCAGTAAGTGCTGCAGAAGTATTTCGAAAAATAAAGTCACAGTTCCGACTAACAGTATGATTGTTGTCAGTGTAAATTTACGCAAATTGAACTATGAAAGCTCTATACCACATGATCAAAGAATGTTCAAATGGGTGTGAGTTTTTATGAGACCTAAATGCTTATGTCATCGGTCCCTAGACTTACAAACTACGTAAGCTAACTTAAACTAACTTACGCTAAGGACAACATATACATCCATGACCGAGGGACGAGGGAGGACTCGAACCTCCGACTGGAGCAGCCGCACAGTCCGTGACATAGAGCCTCAGACTGCACAGCTACCTCGCGAGCCACCACATGATCAATGTTACCTAAACCCATATTGGTTATTAAAAAAACCTCTCGCTTTCAAGGAATCACATTAATAAAACCTGTTAGCATAACAATATGATAATACATTAAAAGTTATTATACCAAGCTTATAGTACATCACTTACATAATAGGTATATGAATCGAATTTACCTTCCCTTCCAAGAAACATTTGGATGCTTTCTCCTTAAATGACACAGCATCTTTGTAGTACATCCACCCGTTTTCAGATTTTTAAAGCAAATGGAGCATTGCACCTCACTGATACCGCACTTCGTGAAGTACTTGCACACTCGGGATGGTACCATTTAAGACACAAATGATGTCTGGCGACGACAGCGAGGAACTGCCGCATGACCAGACGGAGGCAAGTCTCGTACACTGCCGGTGCACGCGCGTCGTCTAATAGGCCACGCCACACGGCAACAGGTGCATCGATGCCTCAGTAGCTGCACCAGTTCTTAAGTTCTTATGCCACGCGTTTGTTGCGCGCTTCTGACTGCCGGGATTGTTCTTAAATTAACACTGATCGCTTTTCTTAGTTTCTGCAATGATCTAATATTTCACAGCAGTGGAAATTTTAGGAATAGCCCTAAATATTAGGGTCTACTAGTTTTAATTTTTTTTAAATTATTTACAAAAACATATTTTGAACCACTACTACAGGAAGTAGTCGTACCGGTTTTTTTAGCCGGTTCTTGGCAATAACTAAAAGAAACCGGTTACAACCGACACCAAATAAATACCGAAAAAAACGGTTATGCAAAACTAAAATACCGGTATCGGTTTTAACCGGTCGGTTTTTCCCATCCCTACCAAGATGACGACCCTGCCGACGTCATACGTTGCGGTGGCGCGCGGCGAGGCGTCATTGCAGGCCAGTGGTGGCACAGCTTCAGAGACAAGTCAGCACGTTGTTAAGGAGACAGGCAATGCCATTAGTGATACTACTCCAAGTCCGCATCAGGAAATTACAAAACACCGAACCGAAGCGCAGGTCGTCTCAGAAGCGGTGCCTCCCAAAATTCACAACACAGAAGACGCCGCGGATGTCGTGTCTGAACGAAGTGTACGTACTGTGAAGGTAACTGACACGCCTATGGTAGATGCTATCGATTCTAACCCCGTCAACGAATCCGTGTCAACCGTTGCAGTATCGGAAACGGCCGGTACTTCCCCAAAGAAAACTAAAAAACGAAGATTGGCACATCAGGGGGCGGAACAAACAGCGCCTACTTTACGGGGAAAGGCGAAGGTAATAAAAAATTAAAAGAAGGGGACTTAGAAGATGCTGCCCCCTCTCTGCGTGGACAAAACAAAAACCCAAATCAGGGTACACTGTCGGAATCTCCCACTGAAACGACTAATCAGAACGCGTCAACATCGAATGCGCCGCAAGATACGTGCCTTCACGTTACTGAGAACGTAGGTACTACTTTTACAAAAGAGTGGGCGGACGATGAAGACACAGACGACACGGATACAGAAATGAGGGACGTTCCAGAGGACCGAATGCCTCAAATTCCAAATTGGGAGATAACAGACCAATTTCTAACGTTGCCATAGCCACCCAAACAGTAGAAAACGACAGCGTCTCACCGTCCCATCAGAATGATAATAATTAATTCATCTTTCCACTCCCAGTAAGACATGAACAGCTTGCAAGCGTACAAAATTGTTACGCTAAATCTCAATAAGATCCGCAGTTCCTTAAAGTTGGAAAGTTTACAAGACTTTTTGTACGCTGCTGACATTGATGTCGCTATGCTGCAAGAAGTGTCGGACATCGAATTAGATCAAATAGCCGGATATAACGCCTTAACCAACCCTGGCTACGGAGATGTCCTTGGAACTGCAATGCTGCTTAAAGAGGGAATAATCGTCAACAATGTGGAAAGACTTGTGTCCAGCAGAGGGATCGCGGCCACCTTTATCAACATCAGGCTGATCAATGTTTACGCGCCATCCGGATCAGGTAACAAGCAACGCCGGGCGGAAATTTTTAGGCATGACGTGCTTCCCCTGTTTGCATCGACATGTAGCGAAATCATTTTTACCGGTGATTTTAACTGTGTGCTAAATCAAAGGGATCAAATCCAAAATTTTAATCCTTGTGTGGAACTTGGGAAGATCGTGCAAGACCTCAGATTAATTGACACTTGGACTTTCTTGCACGGCGAAGCGACCGGCTTCACACACATCAGCAGCCATTCCGCTAGCCGGCTTGACAGAATCTATGTCTCACAGAATTTAACGGCTCAGCTGTTACAATCCGAAATATGGCCCACTAGTTTCTCTGATCATGCAGCGTACATATGTACCATGAACCTGTCAAAACAAAATACATATCGAGATCGTGGCCTGTGGAAATTCAACACCGCGCATTTGCAAGATTTTGAATGTCACGAGGGGTTTCTAACAACTTGGCAAGCATGTGAGCTTAAATTTCACAAATTCAAATCGGCAATCGACTGGTGGCTCAAATGTGCCAAACCTAAATTAAGGAGAGCATTAATGTGTTATTCCTGTGAGAAAAACATGAGGTACAAACGAACCTCGGAATTCTATTTCCAGTGTCTCCGGGATCTGTATAAACTTGATGCCACCGTAGTAACAAAGATTACGAAGATTAAAAAAATACAGGCGAAACTTCTCTCTCTGAAACGGAAACAGCTAGAAGGTGTCAAAATCCGAGCGAAAGTTCCGAATTCGGTACAAAACGATGTTTCACATGATACGAGAAACTAAAGAGGCAATAGGAAAAATTTAACAGAAATTAAAACCAGCACTGGTGATACTGTGACCAAACAAAGTGACATAAAGGCGGTTGTACAACAGTATTATTCCGATCTACTGTCAAACAAACCAATTGACGAGAACGCTTTCGCGGATTTTACACCACATTTGTCACGACGTCTCAGTACAGCGGACGCAACTCAACTAACAGCTGAGCTGACGGAAGACGAATTAGAGGATGTCGTCATGCAGAGCCCGAGGAACAAATCGCCTGGGAGCGACGGGTTACCGGCAGAGGTTTATCAAACTTTTTGGCCGCAAATGAAGACCAAACTGCTAGCTATTTGTAACGAATTATTGGATCCCAACACCGTCATTCCACCAGAATTTCGTGATGTGATTGTTGTGTTACTGCCAAAGAAACCGTGCAGCGATAAGCTTATGGCCTTGAGACCGATTACCTTACTGAATGGATATTACAAAATTTTCGCCCGAGTAATCAGCCATCGCCTAAAATCGATCATGAGTACGATCACGGGCCCTACCGAACAAGTGTCGGGAGAGACAGGTCGATTTACGAAACGCTCTCAGACTATCGAGATACCATAGCAATCGCCGAGACTTGTAAATTAAAATGTGGCATCGTAACGTTAGATTTTGAAAAAGCCTTCGATAGAGTGAGCCATCATTTCCTCTTCCACATTATGCAGGAAATGGGCCTTTCGCATCGGTTCGTCAGTATTTTGCAACATTTGTTCCACAATAGTACTTCAAGAATTTTAATTAATGGTCAGCTCGGTGAAGCCATTCACATTGCGAGTTCAGTAAGACAGGGATGTCCGATGTCGGCAGCTTTATTCGCCATCGCCATCGAACCACTGCTCGCCACGCTAACGCAGCAGCTGCAAGGCCTGGTTATAAACGGACAGAAGATCGTTTGTCGCGCATACGCAGATGACGTGGGATTTGTAGTTGTCAATACGCAAGAAGTAGACTCCTCGCTCCTCACTATTGAGAGATATAGGGCTGCATCTGGAACCAAACTTAACTGGGACAAATCTGGTGATATGAATATTGGACGCGGATTGAATATGCAACACCACGCGCGACTGAGAGAAATAATTGGCATGAGATGTTTAGGAATACAGTTCCGGAAGAAGCTGCAGAACACCATCGCAGTCAACTACAGAGAGTTACTTAATAAACTAAGAGCATGTGTCCAACTTCACAACATGAGGCAGTTAAATACGTTTCAAAAAGTACAACTAGTTAACACCTACATCACGTCGAAAATCAACTACGTTGCAAAAGTGTTGCCCATTCCGAGCGGCATCGCACAAAGGATGTTGTCAGCACTACGTCATTTCGTGAGCAGAGGAAGAATCTTTAAAGTGAAATACGAGACCTTAACGCTTCCGATACGAAACGGTGGGTTAAATCTCACAAACGTCCACACAAAGGCACAAGCGCTGTACATACGTAATACATGCAAGCTGTGGAAAACATCCCCGAACAGTTTAATTGCCCATCTGCTCAACGAAGTCTCACCACCGGACTTAAACCCCCCAGTTGATGTTCACCACATACCGCCTTCACTGTACCATGTACGGAATTTCTTATTGGACTATAGTTACGTTCGAAGAAGGTTAGCCGCAAAGGAAATAATAGTTGCAAAGAAAATCTATAATACCTTGATAGAAACAAAGCCGAAGAATAATACAGAGGATAAATACAGGGATCACAACTGGCGCGTGATTTGGGATAATATCCACTCCTGCAATTTGCCGTCTGTCGTGCGATCGGCTTGGTACACCGCTGTGAATAGAAAAATAGCGACCAATTCCAAGCGGTACTCCATACATTTAGCCGACTCCCCTCTGTGTAACTCATGCATTCTAGAAGATACTGAAGAACATAGATTTGTGTGCGAGAAAGTGAGAGAGGTTTGGAAGGTAGTTAGGCAGCTGTTGGCAAGCATCACCAGAACATCTGCCGCTACGATAACACCAGCAGACTTCAAATGTTCAAATGTTTGTTAAGCTTATGGGACTTAACTACGGGGTCATCAGTCCCTAAACTTACAAACTACTTATCAACTACCTTATACTAAGGACGGCACAAATATCCATTCCCAAGGGGGATTCGAACCCCCGACCGTAGTGGCCGTGCAGACCGTGTCTGGAGCACCTCAGTCCCCTCGGCCACCGCGGCCGGCCCAGCAGACTTCCTTACACCCGACACGGTCCCCTATCCACAGACCAAAAGGAATTAAGTAAACTTGATAAAAGGACACACAGTTTACTATATATTCAACAGCCAAAGTCCAAGTAAACAGGACTTTGTCATGTACCTACGGATTCAACATCAAAACTACAGGCAATCCCGAATTATGGTAAAAATTATGCAGATTTTTTAACCAAAACAATCAGTGAACAACTAATGTACTAACGTACGATTAACGGTTCACTTTGGAGAAACGGAAATTACATTCAGTTGACATGGAATTTGATTTTATATAGAATGACCAGAAGCTAATCCCACCAAGAAAAGAAGTAATAAATAAGAAACAATGTAAAATTTGAAACTTCCTGGCAGATTAAAATTGTGTGCCGGAACCGGGACGCGAACCTGGGACCTTTGCCCTTTCGCGGGCAAGCGCACTACCGACTGAGCTATCCCGACACGACTCACGATACCGCCTCACAACCTTACTTCCGCCAATACCTCGTCTCCTACTTTCCAAACTTCACAGAAGCTCTCCTGCAAACACGCAAGACTAGCACTCCTGGAAGAAAGGATATGGTGGAGACATGGCTTAGCCACAGCCTAAGGGATGTTTCCAGAATCGAACTTCACTCTGCAGCGGAGTGTGCGCTGATATGAAACATCCTGGCAGATTAAAATTGTGTGCTGGAACCGGGATTCGAACCTGGGACCTTTGCCTTTCGCGGGCAAGCGCTCTACCATTTTTAATCTGCCAGGAAGTTTCATATCAGCGCACACTCCGCTGCAGAGTGAAGTTTCATTCTGGAATGTAAACTTTGTTTCATCAATTCCACAGCTGGGAAACATTGGCCGTGACACTTTTGGGAGTTACGAGAAGACAATATGTGGTACTAATACCCGTTAACTGAGAAGACACAGGATAAGGAATTAAAATAGAATCAGATACGGAAACGCACCACAAATTCGAGAAGACGAACTCCGATGGGCAACCACTGAGCTGAAGTTAAACTTGCTAAAATGCCAGTCAACGTTCATTTATATGTTTATTTTCAGAAATCCCTTATTTTCAAGACGGAAATACGTCGACTTCTGCATTTTCTTTTTCTCTGCAGTCAAAGAAGCACACAGGGGAAGACTTTAATTTTTAAGTATCCGACAGCAGCCACTTTTCTTTATTAAAGGCAGATGAAGCCGACGCCGATGAAGGCGATGTTGGCGAGCGGAAGGACGGGTTGAAGGGGAGGAAGGAGACCCGAAATAAATAAATAATAGGGTGTCTGCGGCGCGCCAGTCACCGTCTGCACGGCCGCTACGGTCGGGGGTTCGAATCCTCCCTCGGGGATGTATGTTTGTGTCGTGTTTAGTATAAGGTAGTTCATAAGTGACCCCGCAGTTAAGTCCCTTAAGCTTAACAAACATTTGAACCTTGTTTAAGAAGTATTGTGCTTTGAGGTGTTAAGCTTATGGAACTTAACTACGGGGTCATCAGTCCCTAAACTTACAAACTACTTATGAACTACTTACAAACTAGGACGGCACAAATATCCATGCCCGAGGGGGGATTCGAACCCCCGACCGTAGTGGCCGTGCTGACTGTGACTGGAGCGCCTCAGTCACCTCGGCCACCTCGGCCGGCTAGGGCAAATCCGTTTGAGCTTCGAGGTACAGTAGATAGGTAGAGCAGTGAATTTTTAGCGTACAACCGTTCACAGCCGGGAGGAAGGAGGAGGAAGAAGTAGGCTGCGCAGAATTCCGATGCCGCTGCGCCGCTCGCCGCCAGTAAACGTAGGGAATGCCTTCTCAAGGTCGGAGGCAGCCACAGCTGATTTAGAGTCGCGTGGATTCCAACGCTGCGCCACTAGATTCCGAGGCAGCGACGGCAGGACAAGAAATGCGCTGAGTCAATCACAAGAGTACACGGTGTACACAAAGTCTGGCGAGCACTTTCAATTATTTATTTCACAACAACCAAACATTGTACAGATATTATGCATATGTCATTTTGAAGAGAAACCTTGAAAGTTTTGTCCCATTTTAGAATACGGTAGTAACACTTTTGACAGCTCCAAATTTAAATGAAAGTAACGGCTTAACCGTTCATCTGTCACGAAAATTGAATAACCGAGTTTTTAGAGCAGAAAATTCTCTACAACTTTGCCTTTTTTTCATATCTCGTATCGTTTCAGAGATATTTGCAAAAATAACGTAGATTTTACGATGTCTGTCTGTCTGTCTGTCCGTAACGCGTTCCCACTTTTTAAGTCGCGTCGTTCAACCGATCAGCACCAAATTCTACAAACATAATAGTTGGCCGCCAGAGACCAGAACCTCGATTTGTCAACCATTTCGGACAAAAAATACGTTAGTAACACTAAGAAAAGTCGTTTGTTATATAATTTTACTTGCGAATAAACCGTTCATCTGACACGAAAATTGAATATCGGAATTTCTAGAGCTTAAATCCTCTACAACTTTGCTCTCTTATGTTTCTTTCATAATTCGCACCGTCACAGAGATATTTGCAAAAATAACAGCGGTTTGACACCGTTCCTCGATATTACGTTCGGAGATGTCACGTGACATTCTTCGCTCAGAACTCTCTCTGCCATACGCCATCTTGCTTGCTGTATTTAATGATTTTCTTATTATAACTTACGCATTGCCATTTCAAAGCAATGACGCTCTGAAGAATTAACAAAAACACGTCGTTCTTAGTACGATAAATTATAATGCCACATTTAACAGTTAACTACTGCCTCGAGTCGTACGAGAATTAAGAAATCCTTTCGTAACAGTCCTCTGTAGTGTAGTGTACAACGCGTTAGGTTGTTATACTCATCATTGGTAGTTCGAAACCTGTCACTATCATTTTTTTTTCGCCTTGGCTCTTAAAAGGGTTTTGGGCACCTACATTAATTAAATAAAGCTATGTTCTACAATGTTTAGAGTTGTTGAGATGTACGTTTGTTCTATTTCGCGAACTCCCGTGAAGTATGTAATAACGAATTTCTATCATTTTTGTCCGAAATGTTTGCAAAAAATCAGAAGACTACATGCAGTTGTAATATGGGCCGTAAAATACGACTTTTTTTGCATGTGTGCCGCCACAGCGTAGTTTTTTAATTTGCCGATAGCCAGTGCCAGGCACAAACACGGTTCAGGTGCGGAGCGAGCTTTCTGTGTGTTGGAGTTCGACGAACAAATTATTCGTTACGACGGCTTTCTTGTGCTAGACAGAGAGAAGCAGATGTCTCAGTGTGCGTGAAGTGAATGTGGAGCGCGTACGAGAGACATTCATAAAGAATCCAAAGAAACTGGTGCGTCGTGCATCCCGTGAATTCGAAATAGCTCCATTGAGAATGTGGAAAGTCCTGCGAGAGAACCTATGTAACCATTAAATTGGAGCTAGCGCAGAATCTCACTGACAACGACAAGCGTTTTGAGTATTGTTCGCAGTTACAACAACTGAATGAGGATGGGGACGGCATTGTTGAGCGGTTAATTTTTAGCGACGAAGCCACTTTTCACACTAATGGGAAAATAAACAAGCATAATTGTCGAATCGGGGTACAAAGCATCCACACGAATGCACTGAAATTGAACGTGATTTCCAAAGGTAATTTTTTTTTTTTGCCTTGTTACGTCTAAAACTGTACGGGCCATTCTTGTTCGCTGTCACTGTATATTCCTCCTGTTGAGTGTTTCCCGATACACCACTCTCCCACGAGTGTCGTCTGTCCCATGGCCGGTACAGCACCTGAATTCGACATGTTTGCCACTAGCTCTGACTATCGGCAAATTACCAAAGTACGCTGTAGCGGTATACATGAAAAAATCGGACTGGCGTGTTTGACGGTCCACTTTAAATTACCTTTAGGTTCATGATTTTTTGCAAATGTTTCCGGCAAAATTAAGAAAAATATAAATAATAAAAAATTATGGACGATACGATTACGACTCTACTATTGTGATAATGTCTCTGCGCCCAATACGTAACATTCTTTCTGACTGTATTGTAACAAACAGCGAAAATCATTTGATGTTTGAGTTGGGTTGGGTTGTTTGGTTGGGATAGGGATTCTAAACTACAGAGGTTATCAGTCCCCCAGTGGGGAGGGGAAGGAGTGAGGAGAGGAAAGGAGGGGACGGGGAAAGGAAATGCAGTCCGGGAAGTAAAGAAGGAAGGAAGACTGCATTCGCTCGGGGCCCCGTGCTCGCCACGCACGTGCTCACGAAAGAACCGTGAGCGTCCTGGTGGGGAATATTTGAGTTTAGCTTTGACAAACACTCTTTTTTAACTTTTACCTCTTTAAACTATTATTTTACTACCTCACCCACATTTCATTACCTTTTTTCGTTACAGTAAGTTTATTTTCTTAGCCTGAACTGGTTACCATCGACTCCAGTTTGGAAGGAACACGGCGTACATTCTGTGTTCGAAATCAGTCATACGACATCCCTCGCCCGAAACTCTCTTTTGAAAACGTCATCTTGTTTCCTGTATTTGATGATTGGCTTATTATAACTCAAGCGTTGTCATTTCAAAGCAATGACGTACTGAAAATTATCAAAAACACGTCGTTCTTAGGGCAATGAATTATAATGTGATGTCTAAAAATGCCATGTTAGCAGTTAACACCTGCCATCGTTACCGATTACTCTCCCAGCTGTTCGTCGTAGCCTGATGGGTGGCGAATTAGTTTATGATGTGCGAACATGTTAGACCGTGGCTCGAAACTTGGTGGGCGCGGTGGCTCAGCACGCTGGGTCACAGGTAGCCCAGCGTGCTCGGTCTGAGGGTTCGACGATCTCTGTAACGAATTAAACTGAGTCAACGACTAAACGATCAAGTTAAAACAAAACGAACCAATGCCCGCCAAAAACGGATCAAACCGAAGAACCAATGAAAATAGAGGATAAAAAGAGAGCTTTCCATCTGCAATAAAAAAAACTGAGCAAAATCCTTAACGAACAACCCAAGACGATCAGGAACAAACGACCGCAAAGCATCGATTTACCTGAAGAACAAAAGATATAAATAAACAAATAAAAATAAAAACCGGCAATGCACATTTTTTCATCTTGATTTCTAAAAGGGTTTCACACGCTCTTGTTAAATGAATACAACTATATTCTGCAAGATTCCGAATTGTTCAAAGGAAATAGCGATTACGTGTCTCGTGGATGGTGAATCGGGACGTTTCAACAGATTCCTGAAAATCGGTACGTCCCGCGAACATCAGGACACCAGACAAGACTAGTTTCATCCATCATTTGTGTTAATCGTAGCAGAAGAAAGCGATTAATTTACAGCAAGGTAACGTCCAAGAGTTCGTACGTCAATTGTGCACTGCGATCTTGACTCAATGCAGACACGTACTCCGTGGTGCCAACCTGCAACAAGATGTAGTACAATTTGGTCCACCCCCTGTAATAAGATGGCGAGCAGTACCGCAGCCGCGGTGGAGCGGCCGAGCGCTCTAAGGCGCCTTTCTCTGGAGCTCGCCGCTGTGGGAGGTTCGAGTCCTCACTCAGGCATGAGGGTGTGTGTTGTCCTTAGCGTAAATTAGCTGACGCAGTTTGTAAGCCTAAGTACTGATGAGAAAATTAGGTAAGTCCCTTAGATTTACAAACATTTTTAGCAGCGCCGCAGATAAAAAGAAATGATTCGAGTAAGTCACTTTAATATGGAATAAAGGAGCATTAATAAGCGATGTAACGAGAGGTATAACAAACACTATGATCGCCGGCAAAACCACTAGGAATTTAAGCCAGGAGACAAATTATTATTTGAGAAGAGGGAGATCAATGAAGTTGAAAATCAGGTGAAGAGGACCTTTTCGTGTTGTAAGGACTCGTAGGCTGTATGCTGAAACAGGCTAAAGAAGTTCTTCTGACTTGACACACGTGAAACTGTCAGGAAATGACGTGACATCGGTGTTGCCATGTCCCAAAATGATGAGTGAAAAATCCCTACATTCACCATGACAGTCCCTAAGGACAAACTGATTTCTTATTTGTGATTAAAAAAATAAAATAAAATAAAATCTGATTCGTCGCAAAGAGTTATAATAATTCTCCCTTTCTTACACTTCAGCTACTTACGTAAGTATTGGGTAATAATATTTCCCCTTTATTAACATTATTGTAGAACGATTTGTTACTGTTTTGAATTTTAAAAAAAGGTACTTTCATTCTGCATCGTCCCTGAGAAAAGTCCCTACGTTTTGCAAAGAGATCGGAAATCCCTACAGTTTGGATAAAAGTGGCAAAAGTCCCTACGGTTGGCAACACTACTGCACATTACATACCAAAGTCACACTCTGGGCTGTGGCCACTAGAGATGGGAAAACTGAAACATCTGACGGTTTCGGAACAAATGAAACCGTACCATCTGTGGTTTCGATACACTGTTTCGAAACCATGAAACCGTGAAGCAATGTATGTTTTGTCATGAAATCTTCGTTCTAGGAGGGCAATAGTTTTCACTATGTGGACAAGGGTACATACAAGTACCTGTCAACCATAGAGTATATATTTACTTCTTGGTCTGTACGAAACAAGTTGATAAAGATTTTCTCCCGTGTTGTTGATGTTGCCAACATAGTCACACGAGGCCGCTGGTATGGTACGTAAAAGTTTATCCCGTTAGGAACTCACAAACTGCAATACGGTACGCATATTACAGTGAGGGATCATAAACGGTACTTTCTATAAATACTAAATAAATTATAGGGAATAAAGGGCACACTAAATAATCACAAATACCGCTATGTAATTACAAAAATAATAAAACAAGAGACAAGTTCACCACTTATACGTCTTGACCGTTACACTACCGCCGCAATTCCTTTAACAAGACTGTCAAAAAATTATAACGGCAATAGGTAACTTCGTTTTCGCACGTAAGAAACTAACTCTTTAACACGAGATTAAATATGCGATCTATCCTTGTTAGTATAAAAATGTCATTTCAGGCTTCATGTTGTATCTTATTTTAAAAAATGTCGTTTCACTCGTGTGTTTTTAATATGGTAGCTAAACCTAGAATTTAACTGGATATTTCAATGCAAATAGTGAACGTTGTTTTATTGTTCTTTTACATTTATAAAGCAGACATTATGTCATTTCGGAATACAGCAGTCTCTTGCAAACGAATCTTGATTCCAGTAATCATAAGCTGCAGACTCACGAGTGTTAACTACTATTTGACACTCTCTAAATGGTTTATATACTAGTAAGTTATATGTGTATCTGTGTGGAGCTTCAGTAAAATGAAACACTACATTTCGATACCATTAGTCTGTTCTGCCTTTCTGCATTAGTGATTTGAAACACCGGTGTTGTGAAACCGACATGAAATCGTGAAACCGACACGAAATCGTGAAACCGACACGATACCGTGAAACCGACAGGAAGAAGCGGTTTCAGTGTATCGACAATCGACCGCGAATGTGATCCGAAACAGAACGGAATGAAACCGCATGGTTTCGAAACCGTGAAACATGCCGGTTTTGAAACACTGAAACTGTTGTGTGTATCGAAATCTGGTTTCGAAACCATGAAACCGTAGCCAACTCTAGTGGCCACAGGACTCCGGCAAGCGGCAAGTTGTCACGGAACAGATTGTCTCGCATCTGCTGCCACATTCAGCTGCTGGTTTCTCACGCTGGCACCGAAAGACGCTAATCGGCCGGCAGATCTTTTGTGACACTACAGCACGCTAATGAGGTATCCCACAGTGTGACAGCTGACGCAGAAAAACATGTTCTCATTCCCAGGAGAAATATGGTGAAAGAAATTTCGCAGATCGATCTCGCCGCAAAGAATGCTCTGCAGTACTCAAAAATAGGACTGACAAGTGTAGTGTAGGCGGTTAATATGTCAGTCGTAACCTACACACAGGATTCAGTTACTATAGTCAGATCAAAATAAACTTGCTACTTGAAGTATGTCACGTGGCGTTACAGTGTTGCCACATACAGATCGACTATAGGTGATACACAAACAGGACAGGTCATTTCACAAATGCTGATAATATATCATTTATAACACGGAGCAGTGTTGGAAGAGGCCGCCAATAGTTAATGACGGAAATGCGAAAATCTCTGTCGACAGATAATTTTAAGTGATTCATCACTGAACTGAAGCAAAAGATGCGTTTTGTAGTCCTCAACGTAACCCCCTTTTACAACCTAACCAAACGTGATGTTCTATTTACCTGACAAAACGGCGGTCAACCATCTCCAGTGGAAATACAATCATGATTGCTTCGTTCACGAGCGAGCTCGAACGGAAACAGTCCAGATAAAGCGCTAAAAACAAACTGTAATTTCTCGATATCAGTGTTTGCTGAAAATATCCTAACACTGGCTAGCGGTTACACCAACTGCCGTTTTACGAACCAATCAGCAGTCCTGCTTGGCACTTGGTTACAGGTTGTCAACGACACAAGCAGATTCCAATAAAAAAAGAATCATAGAAGGAAAAATCAGCGAATAATAAAGTCAATACTATTGTGACAAAATACGTAGCAAGGTATTAGAACTTAAATTCAGTTGAATCAATTTTAATAAAATAACAATAAAACAAAAACTAAAATTATCGCTCACAACGTGTCATTACCGTGGTTCGGAACCCACGTTAAACTGTAGGTCCCCCTATAACTGGCTGGGTAAGTCAGTTTGAAGGTCGGAGGAAGGCAACGGCATACCACCTCCAAACAGGACCATGCCTAGTAAAGCACTGTGGTGTTCAAACCAATCTTCGGATTGTTGACTGCTTTACCTTTTTAACGTATCATCTTCAGTAAGGGGAGTAGTTAGTTTTCTGCTGTGCTATGGAAACATATTCGGTAAGCGACTGCGATAGAACACACAAAGTAAAAATACGGACTTGTAGCCTTCAGAGAGCTTAGTTTCACGTAAATCATATGAAGCTCATGTAATGTAAACTAAAGGGTGGGTGTGCGGCATTTGCACTTTCGACTCCAACAACCCACAATACGAATGTCCTGAGTGCAGTTATTGTGCCATGTGTCTCATACAGTTCTCAGAGTACACCAACCAAACACATTGGATCAAGTGTGTGACTTGTAAAAAGTACGTCTGCGGGTGTTGCAACGGGGGTTCCAAGCAAACGAGCTATGAATGTGCTGGATGTTCTGATGACGATTAAAAATGTGTTTAGATTTTGTTCTTATGTTCTTTGCTATTTTGAATATTTTCTACTTTTGTTATTATTTTGTTTTATGGGTTTTTGTTAAGTTAAAAAACGTTTTTTAGTTTACATTTGTATGGCAAATAATGTGCCTTAACTAAGTTATTATCTAGACATAAATGCGTTTTTGCAAGTACATATTGTTTTCAATATCTCATTTGTCTAATTAAGGCCTCTTAGACTATCGGCTATTATATTTGACTGATTGTTTATGATAATTTTTACTTTTTGTTATCGAGGTTACCCTGGAGCAGTTTAACTTCGAAATTACGCTCAATTATACGGGGTGACGAAGTTACTCCCAACCCAACCCGGGGTAATTTCGACACCAAAAAGAAATAACAAAAGAGGCCTGGTAAGGGGGCGTGAGAGGAATATACTTTTTTTTAGTAAAGACAACCAAGGCTTTAACTGTTACGATGACACGTGATCCAAGTTTCTCTCGCGAATACTTCTCTTTGAAGAGCAGCAAACATGCAAAAATCCTGTCAAACTTACCCCGTTTTACAGTACGTATTTAGTTCTCCAAATCTTGTTTTCGTGATTAAATTAAAAGGGCAGACCTATCGGGAACAAAACAAATCAAGAAAGAGAGTAAAACAAGAAAATACAAGTGAACTGACCAGTTGTGGAAGTCTAGCAACAGGAATAGGTGCGGACGTGACGTTGAGCGCTCTGATTGGAGGAAAGCAGCTCCAGCGTGTGAACTGTCATTGCAAGTAATTTTAATCTGCCTATAGGAGGGCCGAGTACGTGTGGAGTGGACATGTGGAAGTTTTAGGTAGAGAAATTCATACACATGCGTGAAAAGACGCCTACTGACTCTAGACAGGGAAGCATTCAGTACAACAGGGCCAAGTAAGAAAACGTTAGTGCAGTTGTCTGCAGGAGTGTCTATGGAAAGCTTCCAGAACTGCCAATGGCCACAACGCCTTTAAAGTTCTAGGGACAGATAGCTGGTTGAAATCAGATTTCAATAGTAATGACATTCTAAATTCAGACTGGAACGTATATCACAGAGACTGGCTGAATGTTGGAGGTGGGGGCGTGTTTATAACGATAAAAATACGATAATGCAGATCGGGAATGTGAAATAATTTTGGTAAAGAACAGGGTAAAAAGTGAAAAGAATATGTTCTTTGCATGTTGATAGACACCCCTGGCTCGTCAGCAGTACTGACGGTTAATTTGGAAATACGTGTTTCACATAAATTTCCTAATCATGTTGTAGTACTATGTGAAAGTTTTGACTTATCATATACGGACTTGGAGACTCAGGCGTTTAAGATTCATGGTACGGACAAACAATCAAACGAAATTGTTTTAAGCGATTTTCTCGAAAATTAGTTTGATCAATTAAATAGAGAACGGACTCGTGGAGACTATATCTTAGACCTGCTGATGACAAACATGCCTGCAATTTCGCTTCAGGGCCGAACAAAGAATTTTTGATCGTAAGACCGTTGCAGCATCAATGAAAACAGCTGTTAAAAGGAATATTAAGAAGGGAAGGAAGAGCTGCATGTTTAGTAAGAGCGCCAGCAGAAACAAAGTTTCATGTGCAGCACTAACAGTGTTGATCATCAGTGGACGAAGTTCAAGAGTATCCTGCATAGCTTTGGACAAGTTTGTGCCGAGTAAAATTAAGAGAGATTGGAAAGATCCACCGTGGTTCAACAACCTTATCAGGAAGGATTGATGGAGTATAGCGAAAGAGTGCGAAGAAGGGGAGCTCGTTTTGCACTATCGGGAGCGAGTGTAAGGCAAATGATACACGATTGCGGTTGGAATCATTACAACATAGGCGCTTTTCGTTACGGGGAGATCTACTCACGAAATTTTAGCCACCAACTTTTTCTTCCGAAATCAATAATATATACTGTACATAGGGAGAAATGATCAACATAATAAAATAAGATAAATTACAGCTCGAACGGAGAGATTCAGGGTTCATTCTTCGCGCGCTGTTCGACACTCTGATATACAGTCTGAAACGGTTCGATGAATTCTTTGCCAAGCCTTGAGTTTGAATTTTATGGTACCCACGTAGATGTATATAGAGATATAAAGGCCTTCTACGTCTACATATTTACTCTGCAAATCACATTTAAGTACCTGGCAGAGGGTTTATGGAATCGATTTCATAATATTTTTCTACCGTCTAATTCCCTAAAGGCCAGCAAGAAAAAGTAACTCCTAAATCTTTCCTTTTACGCGGCCGCTCGCCTTGGAGGTTCGAGTGTTGCGTCGGACGTGTGTGTGTGTTGTCATTAGTATAAGTTAGATTAAATAGTTCTTAAGCCTAGGGACTGATGACCAGAGCAGTTTCGTCCCTTAGGATTACAAATATTTGAAACTTTCTTTCAGTTTCTGATCTGATTTTTTTTTTCCTTGTGCTGACTACCCTGTTTCCCTATGTAGGAGGGTGCTAACAAAATATATTCGCATTAGGAGGAGAAAGTCTGTAAAAGAAACTTCGCAAACAGATCTCGCCACAACGGATATTGTTTCTATACCAATCTGTGCATCATTTAAATGACAGTCGCTTCCCTGTATCAAGATAATACAAAAGAAGTGTCCAGCTCTGAAATTTCTCTACATCCTCCATCAGTACCAATTGCTGGGAATCCCACAATGCACAAAAATGGTCCAAAATAGGACGGACAAATGTGAGGAGGCAGTTTCTTTAATACGAGGCGCGTCCAGAAAGTAAGTTCCGTTTAGTAATAAAATTAAATTGTACACAGATACAGAAGAAATTTTTATTGCTCAAAATTCTACAACTCTTAAACTACTTTTCCACATAACTGCCGAAATTTTGCAGGCATTTGGTATAGCGTGGCACCAGGTTTTGTATACCTTCTTCATAGAAATCTGCCGCCTGTGTCTTCAACCAGTTGGAAACAGTGAAATTTGGGGGAAGTCCATAGCGAGAGCACTAATTGTAGACCTACGGTTTTCCTGGATCTTGTCATCTATCGCGTGAACCAGTTCTTCTGTAAACAAAGGTGGACGCCCTCTTCGTTCTTCATCGTGCACATCACTACGCCCGCCATTGAATTGTCGGACCCATCTTCTCACCATCGAATTTGGTCCGTAAACATCGAAAATTTGCCGATAAATTTCACTTGGTTTCACTTTCCTCGCAGTCAGAAACCAAATCACCGACCTGATTTCACAGGCGGCGGGATTTTCAATCAACGCCGACATTTCAAACAAGCACAACAAAGCGTACGTAACTGACAGTGATCTCCAAATGGCGCACGCTCTTCTCCTTGATACACATCGTCTACAGCGCATGTGCGGAACTGCAATCGCAGCGCTGTAGCGGAGATAAATTGAAACGGAACTTACTTTCTGGACGCGCCTCGTAGAACTGTTGCTTTGCGCCTACTGTTCCAGCCACCAGCAATACAGACGCGTTATGCGGACAAGTACCAATCTGTGGCGTCCTGCAGGCGCCACCTCTGATAAAGGAGTTCAAGAAAATGTTCAGCAGTGGGCGACCTATTTCACACACATGGAACAACACGTCTCAGCCCACACCTCACAGGTAATATTCTAGCAGTATGTATTTTCACTTGCCATAATCTGGACAGTCCAAACCAGCGGCGACTGGTGTATAAAAGCACGTGAACATCCTTATTTATGACTCCTTGTGCATTTATTTATTACTTTTGCTTGACTACTGTTCAACGTATTATAGATGCAGTTATCTTAGATAATCTGCACTTATACCTACCGCGCTATGCTACATCGCAGCTCGTCCAGACTCCGTGAAACTTTGCATCGGCGTAAGAAACACATCCGTCGATGTGCTATTTTTAAGGCGTATCTGCACGCTTCAATTCGTGCTCAGCTGCTAGGTGGTATCTCCGCTTCAAGTGCAGGAGCACTGTAGCCTGTTAGCTACAGCTAACCGCTTTTATGTACAGGAGATTTATCAAAGCCTCGTCACCATCGGTAGGATTTCTTAAAATTCTTACATGTCGATCAGCCGGCCGTGGTGGCCGAGGGGACTGAGGCGCTTCAGTCACGGTCTGCACGGCCACTACGGTCGGGGGTTCGAATCCCCCCTCGAGCAGGGATATTTGTGCCGTCTTAGTTCGTAAGTAGTTCATAAGTAGTTCGTAAGTTTAGGGAATGACGACCCCGTAGTTAAGTCCCATAAGCTGTACAAACATTTGAACATTTGAACATGTCGATCAGTGTCATATTGACTGTAATAGCTGTCACAAGTTCTAAACTAATGAAAACTGTCGGCCGGCGATGTTGAGTATGACTTGATGGTTAAAGGAGCCTGATATTTCAAACGTCTTGAGTAGTAGTTGGATTACTGTATGTATTATTATTTTTTTCTCTTAGCTTCCTGTTTAAACTAATTCTGGGACCAGCAGTGACGTTCATTTTCTTATTCGTCACAAATATTTAAACATTTTTTTCAGAATATGTCGCGATTTCAGAGTGTGTGGTGAGGCGAGAACCTAAGACTACAGCTTAAGTAATTTTATAATTCAGCACTTTTCTAAAATATTTACTCATTATTTTCGAACATATTGCGTATACCTACGGTGTGGTTAGAGGACAACTTATTAGTACAGCTTAGATTGCTATGAGAGAAATGAGCAGCGAAGACATTTTTATTGCGTTGAACACCAGAGACACACACGATTGATGTATCCGAGCAAGTCGGCGGTCGCTGAACATTGTTTGTCGGAAAATCATGCGATGGAGTATGAACGCACTAGGATTCTGGTACAGACGTCTAGATACTGGGACTGCGTCGTTAGAGAGGCCATTGATTTCGCACAAGTGACGACCTCATTAACCGTGACTGTGGCTATAATCTTAGCAAAGCTTGGGAACCAGCGATTGGTTTAATTAAGAGTAAATCTAGCAAACGTAACGAAGTGACGACCACGACGGACAGAGCCCTCACACCGACGTCATCTCAGACGCCGGCGCAATCGGTTCCACTGCGCGGCCGCGGCGGGCGCGGGGCGCGGACCGCGGAGGGGTCGCTCCGCGGACCGAGGGTATTTAAATGGCCCGCTACCGGGCTAGAACCCAGTTCCCTTCGAGCAGCCGTAGCGTGCGGATCTCCGTGCCGGCGCGTTTCCAGGAGCTCAGTCCGTCAGTTCACCTGATGATGGCGACATGTATGATCGCCGAAATATTGTGCCCGTTGGACACTAGAGACCGGCAGTACACCCGTGGATATTTTGATTATTTTTATTGTTCTTCCTTGTCACAAATAGTTAAGTGTTTGAGGCGAGGAATGGGGGATAAACTTTGTACACGTGCAAAATGAGGTGCTGGTACTATGTATAGGAGTATCGTATTCTCCACGGACTCAGCTGTATGACGGTTCTCTATAGACCGTATCTTCTTATACATGAATGCATAGATATTAAACAAACTTTTACAGACATATAATACCTTCGTAAGTCTCACACATGTGGACAGGATACTTCATAAAAATAAATTATGCGGTTTCTTACTTCAGGATAGGAGAACTTGTGAGCGATAACACTTCGGTAATATTAACATATGACTGACAAAACGGAGAGTAGCGAAAGCTTATACATTACAATATTTCTTTCTTCTCAGAAACTGTACGTAATTATTTCTAACACAACAAAATTGCAAAAACAGATCTTTCATTCCTGAGAAAAGTTACGCTTATTATTAATTTGTAGAAATTTGTTCATAAACCTAACTTTTATGAAATACGTGCTATTTGAGAGTTCTGTTTATCTGAATCTAAAAATTTGTGGACACTCAAAATGTAATCACTCTAGCGGCCACTGGTATTATGAATGGATCTCCCGCCTCCAGGATTTATCACACGGCTGCCTTTCCTAGTGCATTAATACTCAGTGTGATCAATAATTATATGTCTCCCTTGTTATAGGACTTAATTCTCCAGCATGCTCCCACAGAATAGCTACATTCTAATCTCCTTAGATTGAAGGGTCTTCCCTTAAAATCATTTTTCTCCAGTATCAATGTTTTTGAACAGTCGCTCAGGTAGTCAGCCATCCTGCAGAATACATCGCAAGTATTCGCTTCTGAACTGCTACTTTGCTCCCCAGATCGGATTCGCGAAATAGTTTCAGGGGTCTGTCGCCAGCTTCAGCAGCTTCCTTTCTGTAGACTTTCTTTCTTTCTTTTTTCTTTTTCTTTTTTTTCTTTATTAAGTTTTGAAGCTGGTAGCGGCCTCGGCGCCGAGAGGCGTACATTTCCGAGGAGAACTATAAAATATAGCCATGGAGAAAATAAACTGTGACAATGGCACACATAATGGAGACAAATGCGGCGAATGTGAACTTTAAAAACGGAGCACAGGAAACATACAGGCAGGATAAAATGTACGCCACGGTAGCTAAAAAAACTGAAGGTTAAAACAACAAGTACACGGCGACGAAGAACGGAGACACTGTTTAAAAAACGCTATCGAGATTGGTTCTGCCGGCGATGGCGGTTGCGGTGACTATAATTTTTGAGTTCACACTAGCATAACAGTGCCACTAATGGTTAAAACTGTGAAGGTTTAAATTGACGAACAGAGACCCTCTGCCGCGGCGGAGCGATCGAGCGCATTGAGGTGCTATGCTCCGATGCGCGAGGCCGTGCCACGTCGGGGGTTCGAATCCCCCCTCTGGCATGGATGTTTGTGCTGTCTTTAGTATAAGGTAGTTCATAAGTAGTGTGTAAGTTTAGGGACTGATGACGCCGCTGTTAAGTACCTTAAGTTTGAAAAACATTTTTAAAAACAAAAAAACACAAATATCACCAGTGGCACCAACAAGGCCATCGTACTATGGAATTAGGTGTTCCCGGAACCTTGCAGTCACCATAGCGAGACCAAAGTCAACTATTGTTGATCTGCGCAACACCTACACTTCATCTGCATACTGTCACTCCAGTTTGCGACTGCTGCGAAGTGGGAGATACAAAAACTTTTTTACGTTTCAACAAGTGGCAGCTCACATCTAAGTTGCAAAGGTATATTGTGGGCAGGAACTACCAGTTACCAACATCTGTGTCAACATTATTGGCAACGACACACTTCGCAGGTACAAAGAACTTATCCCCTTTCTAACGGCGGCGAAGAGAGAGTTTTGAACTGACTAATTGAACTGTCAATTTGAATTTTTTTCTTCTTTTCTTTTGAGAGACCCTCCATTCTGCAGCCCTTATCCACACACACCAGTACACCAGTGTCCCTAACAGTGTGCTTAGAACGCATAATATGGGGGGAAATGTTCAAATGTTTGTTAAGTTTAAGGGACTTAACTGCGGGGTCATCATCAGTTTCTAAACTTACAAACTACTTATGAACTAGCTTATACTAAAGTCGACACAAACATCCATGCCTGAGGGGGGGATTCGAACACCCCGACGGGGAGTGGCCTCGCGCATCGGAGCATAGCGCCATATGGGAAATCCAGGCAAGCTGCGTTCAATGTAAACTATGACTGTGCACGTATGGACTTGTTGCTCATGGTGTTGTACAGCAAGCCAAGGCCGTTGCTGGACATACGCCGTTGTGGCACCGGACACATCGGCACGAACAACGCGACGGCCCGCCGCAGGGTTGAAAGCACGCGCTACAGGGAGCGCTGGCCGGTGTACTACACGCGGCCGCCGACAGAGGTCGCCCTGCACCTTCCTGATGGTAATACGCGAAACCACTAATAATTCAGCCCAATGTAGAACCTATCAGTGAATCCAATCTTCCTCCTCGCTGCAATATCCGTCCACACGAGGGAGCTCTAGGGTCGTCTTTGAATACGCCGTCATCGCAGAATTCAAGGCGCTCTGCGCCACAGCACCGCCGCGCCGGGCCATCTAGAGACAAGGCTGTTGCCCGTGCTTCGTCACATCGTCCAGGCCCAGGCCAACCAGAGAGACAGGCCGCGGCGCGCCTGTCAAATTACGTAAGCAAGGTAGGCCATAGCCGGCGAGATTGCTAGCGGATTGGCCGGTCGCTGGGGCACAGCCCACTGTCTCGTAGCAGCGGGCCACTCAGCTAGCGATGTCGCCGGCTCAGGCCTACCTTGCTTACGTAATTTGACAGGCGCGCCGCGGCCTGTCTCTCTCGTTGGCCTCGGTCCAGGCCGTGGCCGGCGGGAAAGACAGGCCTGGGCATTCCGACAGGTAACGCGATAGTAGTGCCGAGGCAACGCGATCTCCAAGTTGACTGGCTGGCCGCTGGGGCACGGCCCACTGTCTCTTATGCCTAGTTTACACGACGATCCAAAGTTCACAAGAAAGATAACTGTCTGCTGCAGCGCTCCAAGCGTACTAACTTGGTTCTAATGACGTACGATCATTGCGTTAATATGATAAACTTCCGTCTACACATCTGATTACAACTAAGGGCAGCGCCTTTGCGAAAATAGGGGGTTATTACTGTTCGTATACCTGGATTGTTCACGTTTGGGTGTGTGTCATAGCTGAGAATATTCAACTTAAGAAGATTGTCGGCGGTTGCAGGAGCTGTGGCAATGTTTGTTAGAACACTACAGTGAAGAAGAAATGGAAGTTGGATGTGTCCTTGTTGAGAGGAAGAGACGAAGAATGAGATGTGTTCTGCACATACAAATAATGAAATAACTCATACCAGAGGACCTCAATGAATTCAGATTTTTTTACCAGTGAGTGTTTGCCAGCTGAGTGTTTTATCAAGTTGCTTTCGTTCGTCCAAGGACAAAAATACGATGGTGAGACAGAGAGAGTATTTCGCCAAGCTGAAGGTACGAAATACTTTTTACACTTTACACAGCTTTGTTTAAGTTATGCGTCAGTTACTTCCTGTAATTTTTTTTCCAGGTTCGCTATTACATTGCGGTTTTTGGCAAAAGGAGAATCTTTCGAAAGCCTAGTCTTTGCACAAAGAATTCCTGTACCGACTCTTACAAATATTGCTGTTGAAGTCTGCAAAGCAATTTCAATTTTCGATCCATAATGGGACCTCAGTCAACTAAATTTTGCTTTGCTTTTAGCATCACACTTTCGAGATTATGTGCAACTGACTTTCTGACATGCTAAAAAATATAGAATTTTAAAAATATGAAGTTAATCAACCAGACGTATTCAAATTTCATTTAAATCTACACTTTCTGTTATTTTCTTCGTAAATAACAGTCATTGTGCCTTCTTACAATAGAGAGGATTTTCTGCAGCGACCCTGTATGCCTCAATCGAAAGCTCAATTCCTGCTCTGTTCCACTCCACTTATGCAAGACGTATCACTCCAACAAAGCAAGCAATTCTGATAAGGACGTGACTATTTCCACACATAAACATGAAAACCACACAACGAATTCACTTCTGCGCATGTGCACCCACTTCGCTACAAGCAAATTTAGAACCTGTCCCAAAGCGTACTAGCTAGTACGAAACGCCGTCTGCGCTCACGAAATGCTAGTAGTTCCGCGTTTACGTCGCTAGATTGTGCGCGACGTGATCTGTTCATTACTAGCGCGATCATCGTGTAAACTGGGCTTTAGCAGGCAGCCAGCCAGCTTCGCGATCGCGTTGCCTCGGCAATACTCTTATCCCGTGACCTGGTGGAGTGCCTAGGCGTGTCTTCCTCGCCCGCCACGGTCCAGGCTGAATGGGTGGCCGCTGGGGCACAGCACACTTCCTCGGAGCGCACAGCCATTCAGCTTGCGGCCGCGGCTTGGTAGGTGTGACGATGTTGTGAGGCTTGCCTCTAGGTGTTGTTTGCCGGACGTACCTGCGGCTTCTCATCGTCACGTGGACATCACTTGGTGATATCTAGCCGTCAACACAGTCATTATCGCAGGGAACTTAAACTAATTTTCTTCTGGTTGTTCTTTTCAGATATTTCAAAAATTTTCTCCAGTAGAGATTTTTTTCCTTTCCTTCTATTGCAAGAATGTTATATCTCAAGAATATTAGTTTATTTTTGTTAATACATCTACAAGATTCTGACGTCTCATAAGAAATTTAATTTGCCTTTTTTACTGCATGGTTCCATCTCCAAAAACAGTTTGTGTCCCTAAAATAAGTTAAATTGAATTTCAAAGCCTAACAGCACATTTGTTGGACTCAGTTAATCTAACACCAGAAAAGGACTTCTCCACGCCGCGCGGGAGTATCCAAGCGGTCTGGAGCGACGTTGCGGATCACGCGGCCTCCCGCGTCAGAGGTTCGAATCCTCCCTGGGGCATTGATGTTTGTGTTCTCTTTAGTATAAGATAGTTCATAGGTAGTTTGTAAGTTTAGGGACTGATGACCCCGCAGTTTAGTTCAAATGTTCAAATGTCTGTAAATCTATCGGACCAAACCTCGTGCCGGTCGCGGTGGCCGAGGGGACTGAGGCAAAAAAATGTTCAAATGTTTGTAAAGCTTATGGGACTTAACTGCGGGGTCATCAGTCCCTAAACTTACAAACTACTTACAACTAAGGACGGCACAAATATCCATGCCCGAGGGGGGATTCGAACCCCCGACCGTAGTGGCCGTGCAGACCGTGACTGGAGCGCCTCAGTCCCCTCGGCCACCGCGGCCGGCGAACTGAGGCGCTCCGGTCACGGTCTGCACGGCCACTACGGTCGGGGGTTCGAATCCCCCCTCGGGCAGGGATATTTATGCCGTCCTTAGTGTTAGCTAGTTCGTCAGTAGTTTGTAAGTTTAGAGACTGATGACCCCGTAGTTAAGTCCCATAAGCTATACAAACATTTTTTTTCCGTAGCTTACAAACTACTTAAACCTAGGTAAACTAACCTACGGACAAACACACACACCCATGTCCCAGGGAGGACTTGAACCTCCACGGCGAGCAACCGCGCGCTCCGCAGCGAGGAGCCTTAGACCGCTCGGCTACTCCACCGCGGCCGCAGTTTAGTCCCATAAGCTTTACAAACAATTGAACATTTTGAACTTCTCCACTCAGACCAGTATATATAGCTCACAGTAGCCATCAACAACTTACCCATCCAACTGCAGATAGATGGGAGTGTTCCTACTTTTGGATCTACTGGATCTAGTGTTGCTTAGGACGTACAATGGCACTATGTAATAGGGACAAAGGCGTGTGCATGTGACTGGGCGCGCGCGTACGGGTGTGTGCCTTTGCTTCATATTTGTACTTTCGTAAAATGATCCGTGAGAAATCTACCAAGTCTTCTGCATTTCGATGAGTGTTTTCTGTACTTTGTGTACTCTAAGTGTCTTTGGGAGTCTTCTGATACCTTCATCAACACTCCCGTCTCCTGTTGCATCAGGAATGGTATGTTGAAAGTAGAACTGTCGGTAAAGCTCTTATAAGTAGTAATTTTATTGCCATTTTTCGACGTAATTGTTTCGCGAGACAAGTCAGAGAGGATTTACATGTTGGTTTACTGTTCTTGGACGATAGGGTTTCGTAAATTCACTAATAATACAACTGTGTGACACAACCCCACTCTTACTGTGCCTGGCATTAGACCTTAGAGCCCCGTCTCAGACCTTAGAGCCCCGTCACACGCTTATTATTTAGTCACAAAACTGAGTACAGTAAAATAAAATTGAGCTATGTATTGTACAACGTAAGCGCAGGTCGTGGCCGAGAGAAATTCACTTCACTCTTTATAAATTTCTGCAAAGAATTGAAAAAAAAAACTTAAATAATAAGAGATCAGGTAGTGGGCATAAGATGTACAGTATACGAAACACCGTGTGGTACTTTGAAGAAGTTGAAATGCGGCTATCTTTTCAAACATTTCGCTTCCCTGTTTAGTTCAGTTGATATTAAGCATTTTTAAATAATTCTCAGATCCCCCTGGTAATAATGATTACTGGTTAGTGCAAGTGAAAGAACACTGCCGAAAAAAATGTACACCTGTATAGACAACAACGATTTTGATCTGTTGACAGCAGATTCCACCTGGGGGATAGTAGATGTACTGATAATGGTTTCAGCACCGTCTACCAACAGATGGCGGAGTGCCGTAGCTGCCAGAGCGCCACCTGCGCTTACCCTACAATAGGGAATGTTTACTGCCATAAGGCTGTATGATATCAACGTGTCAAGCAAACAGAGTGGTCCAATGGTGGTCTTCCAAGTGGCAGGACGGTACTTTCGTCTAGCAGACCAGATGTAAGTCGAGATCGTGGTAATACAAGGGCAGCAATGGCAGGTCGTACGATGCCACAGCACAGATCCGAGGGATTGTGACGACCAGAAGTGTCAACGCCAACTGTTTGCAGGTGGTTATCAGCAGTGAAACTACGAGCACATCCAGCTCGACTTCCACTCACCCAACAGCGTCGATGTTGACGGATCGACTACTGCCGTTAGAGAAACACTTGGAAAATATAATGGCGGACTATGGGTTAAAAGTTAAAGCAGTTAACAATCCGAAGATTGGTTTGAACACCACAGTGCTTGGTCCTGTTTGGAGGTGGTATGCCGTTGCCTTCCTCCGACCTTCGAACTGACTTACCCAGCCAGTTATAGGGGGGCCTATAGTTTAACGTGGGTTCCGAACCACGGTGCTACTCGGTATTTTTCACATGAGCAATACTGCCACAGGTGAATGATGTGGAAAGTGACAGATAAAAATCCTAGGACCTGGCGGGGATCGAACCCGCGACCTTTGGATTTGTAGTCTGGCACTCTACCACTGTGCAAGCGAGGAACACGGACTATGGGTATGAATGAAAATTCTACCTGCACGCCTCTACGACGTTGATCTGGTGAGATCCGTCTCGCAGATCGCATACGTCTAAGACACTGTGGCCCTACCTGAGGCCTCATGGTGTGGGGTGCGATAAGCTACAATTCTCGTTCACCTTTGATATTTGTGGAGTGAACGCTGACCAACGTTCGATACATGCAAAATGTTCCAAGAGGAAGCTTATGTGTTGTTCCCACAGGATAATGCATGTCTACATATTGCACTTGAAACTCAACGTGGTCTGCAAAACGTGCAGCAAATTCCCAGACCACACAGTGGGCCGGAATCCCCAAGACATGGCCAAAACCCCGAAAAATGAATTTTTAATGCTTGGAATTTTGATCGGTTGTGTTGGGTAGGGGAAGGATTGGTGCATCTTATCCCAGAAGGAGAGGTCGGCACCGTCGATATCTGTCGAGTTACGTCAGTTCAAAAGTGAAGTAATGCAAATGCAAAAGTGACAGCAAATTGCGAAGTAATGAATGTATATTTGGGATTCGAACCCCCCACGGGTAACGGCCTCTGGCATCGTAGCATAGCGCCTCAACGCGCTCGGCCGCTCCGCAGCTTTACATTTGAACATTTCAAATAATCGAACACACTCATTTATACATAAGAAAGTGGATTAATTCCAAGCGCCGCAGTACACAGAAACAGTCGCATGCGGCTGGTGAGGTGTGTTGTGGCCACGCCTGGTATACAGTATAGGAGTGGGCAGAACGCACTGGGGACGGGCGGGGGCGGTGTCTGGTAGCAGGTGGCGAGGCTGCCATCGATCGCGGTCACGGGGTCGACGGCCCCCAACAAAGCGCGCCACACAGCCGCCCTACCTCACCCCCTGACACACTTCTAACCCTCCAGATGGCCGGCCAGACGCCACTTGCTATCATACTGACCCCGCTCCCTTTTACTTGGGTTCTTTCGGCGAAAACTCTTTTATACCAGCGCCGACTTTTGTTATCAAAATACCACTGCTTTCAGTACTTTTCCTACCTTCAAACTCAAAATATATATACAAAAAGCCTCATTTATAATACATGCATTGAAAATATTATCAAGTAGTAGGTATTCTGTTTCCAAGGAGTGAATATTCTAAATTAGGGTGTAATATCGCAACAATATTGTAAAGGCAATCAAAGAAACATTCATACTCTTTATCAGGCTATAAAGAAGGATAATTTGAGATATCATGCAACAGGAACTCAACGAAACAACACTAAGCGCTCCGTCAAAACGATCTAATGCACTAAGTAAATAATAAATAAAACAGAACAGGATAGCAAAAAAAATCGCACTGACGTGTTATACGGCCCACTTTAGATTTGTAATTTTATAAGTTTTTGCAAACATTTTGGACCAAAATAATAATAAAAAATTAATTAATAAGAATGTCTGAAACCCTTTTAGGGGAAAAAATGCAGGTAGTGGCAGGTTCCGAAACACCGACCTCTAGCGTGATAGTCCAACACCTTGCCCACTACGGTATGGCTATCAATGGAAAGATCAGTTCTTTAATCTCATACTATTGATAGCCGTTGTTAACTAATGCTAATATGGCATTTGTAGACACTAGATTATCATTTATCGTACGAAGAAAGACGTGTTTTTGTTAATTCTAAAGTGCGCCATTACTTTGAAATGACAACGTCTAAGTTACAATCAGAAAATCATCAAATACGCAACGCAAGATGGCGTATGCCAGAGAGAGTTCTGGGCAATGAATGTCACGTGACATCTTCGAACGGCTAGTTTTCGTTAATTCAATGGAGGGTGTCAAATCTCCGTTATTTTTGCAAATATGTCTCAAACGATACGAGATATGAAAAAAAGCAGCTAAGTTGCAGAGAATTTTTTCCTCTACCAATTAGGTTATTCAATTT
Organism: Locusta migratoria; assembly: GCA_026315105.1. Taxonomy (NCBI): domain Eukaryota; kingdom Metazoa; phylum Arthropoda; class Insecta; order Orthoptera; family Acrididae; genus Locusta; species Locusta migratoria. The sequence goes on from CM048755.1 coordinate 396,990,312, forward strand.
TCGTGTCAGATGAATAGTTAAGCCGTTATTTTCATTTAAATTTCGAGCTGTCAAAAGACGGTCGCAAAGGCCAACTTTTAGTGTTATTACCGTAACCTAAAGAGAGCCAAAACAATAACGGAAGTGACATTCGTATTGATCACTGATTTGAATACAAAGGGCACAAACTCTTTTCTTGTGTTCCTCACACAAGGAATGTTGACTTTTAAGAAAGACTTTCTTATCATTGTTCCAGTCAGAGGAATCATAGAGCCGCGCGGGAGTGTCTGTGCGCAGTTAAGGTCCCTACACACGCTCCGATTTATCTCCGACCAACGAGCTGTCCAACGAACCAACCAATTGGTAGCAGCCTACACACGTTCCGACCAACTGCATGCAGCGCCTCCCTGATTTGGTGTCTGTTTATCGAACGGTTTTTGTTTTCGCGTGTTCGCTATGCAGACGATCGTAGTCAGGAAGTTAGTCGGGTAGCGCTACACATGGTACATTTTGTCGGTCGGGTGGAGTTGGGGGGGGGGGGAGGGGGCGGATGCCGGACGGTTAGGCTCGACCACAGAGTATTTGTCTGTGGCTCGACGATCCATCCCTCAAGCAAAGTTGGACGGCAAGCGCCACCAGACGTCAAATTTGGTCCCGACAAATCGGAACGTGTGTAGTGCTCTTAAGGCGCCTTACTGCGGTCTGCGCTGTCGTTCCCCGCCGGAGGATCGAGTCATGTCTATGGCATATGTGTATGTGTGTGTTCTTAGCATAAGTTAGTTTAAGTAGTTCGTAAGTCTAGGGACCGATGGCCACTGCAGTTTGGTCCCATAGCTTAACAAATATTTGAACAGAAAAAACAACAGCTTTTTGAATTTTTATGGTGCTGATGCAAGAGCTTCCTTTTAGTCTTCGTGTATCCCCAACGGAGCATTGATACGCGTCGTTTGAATGAAATAAAAGAGGCAATCGCCATTTATCACACCGACGTGGCCTTACTGAAGGCTGCTGCGGTAATGGAAAACAGGTTAACTGCAGGATAACTGATTTCCTATATTCAGTGAATGCGATCAATGTACAAATGTTTGTAAATCGAAAGGACTTAACTGATCCGGTTATTAGTACCAAGGCTTACGAACTACTAGTACGTAAACTAAATTAAAGTAACTTGTGCTAAGTACAAAACACACACACACACATCCTGAGAGAGGATTCGAACATCCGACGGCGACCAACCGCGCACTTCGCAACAGGGCGCCTTAAAGCGCTCGGCCACTCCACCGCGGCCACATGATAATAGAAGGCTCAGTTCTATGGTGGGATACTTCATCTTGATTCCATAAATATCTGTTACCCTAAAGATATATACTCTCAGGTCTCGAGCCATTTTTATGACAATGTGTGGCTTCAAAAGTACTGCCGTCAACATTGCTGTAATGTGACTAGAATATAAGATGACAGCGCGATATGACCGGGTTAAACTGCTTCTAGATCTGGCTGTTACAGGCATTTGCCGAGGTATGATCAAACTGTTGCCGACGACATCCACTGTGGCTGGAGAACACTTTGAGTATGGCAGGACCGCATCTGTGCCTGTACTTGTCTGTGTATGCTTACCTCTGTCAGCCCCGTTTTCTTTTTCGCATAAGTGCTAAGTCGCGCTACTGCCACACTGTGGTGAATAGGTGTTTATAAAGTAACACATCTCCCGATTTATTAATTAACAATGCAGTGAGCACTTACTTAACTTAGATACTGTGAAAGCAAATCTCTTCAATTACAAGTTTTTTGCTTCTTATAGTTTGGGAGGAGGTTCTGTGGACCAAAGCAATTAAAATGCCTAGTAAACGTGCGCTCAAAGATGCATAGCGAGACTTGTTTTGGTCCTACTACCTCATCCCAAAATATGAACAGCAAAGGGCTTACAGTAGAAGATATTTGTTTTACAGTTTCGTAAAAGTAAGTGCTCATAGTTTCACTGGATGTGATACGACCACAGCGTAGGAGTACAGAATACAATGCTCAAAACAATAATGAGATCAGGTGAGTTGTCACACTCAATATACATACGGTAACGAATTTTATTCAGATATTGGTTACCATTGTAATTTTTGTGTGATACAGAACGATATTTTACTGTTTGAACTCATTCTTTGAGGTTTATATGGCTTTTACTTAGAGCGATGTACCATGGAGCTAATATAATAGTAAAAAGTCATTCTCTTTGCCTTCTAATATGGTGTCTGAGCAACTCGGACGGCCAGTACTGTAGCACACTTGCGTGGCATTAACAGTATGAGGTTATCAGTCAGATATTGAGGGATATTTGACCATTCTTCCGTGAGAGCAATAGCCAGGTCTGCAACCGTTGTGGGAGGCGCAGGTTTCACCGCAAATCGACTGCCAAACGCATCCCAGCCATGCTCAATCGGGTGTAAGTTCATGGAAAAGCTGGCTTTTCCATTTGTTTAATTCCCTCAGCTGTTGTCCTCCAGTACAGCTCTGTCAGGACGAGTGCTATCGTCCACCATTGACTTTATGCTTTATCCTTCCAATACCTTTATCACAGCTACAATTAAAGCAAGTGTGCCGGCCGCGGTGGCCGAGGGGACTAAGGCGCTCCAGTCACGGTCTGCACGGCCACTACGGTCGGGGGTTCGAATCCCCCCTCGGGCATGGATATTTGTGCCGTCCTAGTTCGTAAGTAGTTCATAAGTAGTTTGTAAGTTTAGGGAATGATGACCCCGTAGTTAAGTCCCATAGACTATACAAACATTTGAACATTTGAAAGCAAGTGTGACTATATGCTGTAAGAACCTGCGTATTGGGCTATGTACGGTTCTGATTTAGAAGTTTGTCTGGATGTTATCTAAGGCTGTTTATAGTCCGCGGTTGCTCCGCGGCGAAGGAATCGCGGCGGTTTGGCAGTGCGCTGTTTCTCATAAGGTAGCGTGGGACCTGTTTATAGGCGCGGCTGCGGCGGGCCGGCCGCGGTGGCCGAGGGGACTGAGGCGCTCCAGTCACGGTCTGCACGGCCACTACGGTCGGGGTTCGAATCCCCCCTCGGGCATGGATATTTGTGCCGTCCTTAGCATAAGGTAGTTGATAAGTAGTTTGTAAGTTTAGGGACCGATGACCTCATAGTTAAGTCCCGTGAGCTTAACAAACATTTGAACATTTTTGGCTGCGGCGGAGGCCCCTCCGCTCTTCCTCTGCGGCGTCAAAATACCAGCGGCTGCACTTCCAAACCGCTTACACGGCGTCTAATGGGGCTGTTCGGTGCCCCATATGTCTGGCCGCCAGGTGGGAACATAGTGCTCAAGGTCACTGCGGCTGAACAGCCTGCTGTGTGGGTGATGCACGGTGTCTACGCAAAATCACAGCAGCTGCTCCGCCGCGTCTATTCCAATGTGCCGCTAAACGCTCGGAGTCGCCGCGACTTGTGCATACGAGACGTGTGCCTCAACGAACTATCCCCGACTGCAGCGTGCTCCAGTGACAGTTGTCGGCGGCATCAGGTCCTGGTATCACACTGTTTACGAAATGAAAGCAGTGAAATTCCTCCTTTACCTCTATAAAATGCATGTTTCCGGGCTTGTGTGTATGTTCGTTATGTTATGCGATATAGGCCTACATAAGTAACAACAAAATATCGATGAACATAAGACTTATAAAAGTTGCATTTTATGTCAATAAGTGCAGCGAATTATAATAGGTTCATGACAAACAGTGCGATATAAAATTAGAAAAGGCCTGCACATGAGCCAAACATTATTGCAACAGCCTCGCTTTTTAGTAAAACTTATAGGTCATTCTTCCATGGTCAGTGTTACTATTCATTAGAAGAATGTTAAGAACGTGTTAATTGCAATACGTCAAACAATAAAGTGCGTATTACACTAGTTGCAAACTGTCCTGTTTATAAAACGAACGTAACAAACTCACTCCCCGAGGAAAGCGTACTTATATTTACATAGCATAGAATATTATGCAGTTGTTTCTATGAAATTTATAGGAACGTTTTTGCGTCTATGAGAAAACCCGGATAAAAGAAGAAAAATATTTGCTTTCGAAGAGCGTTGAACCAGTGAGACGGGACATCCCTTTCAGAGTCCACGAGTATGGTGGCCGCGGGGACTGAGGCGCTCCAGTCACGGTCTGCACGGCCACTAGGTCGGGGGTTCGAATCCCCTCTCGGGCATGGATATTTGTGCCGTCCTTAGTATAAGGTAGTTCGTCAGTAGTTTGTAAGTTTAGGGACTGATGACCCCGCAGTTAAGTCCCAGAAGCTTAACAAACATTTGAACATTTTTTCCACGAGTTTACTAGCTACGCTATGGCCACTAACGGATGTGTGTGTGTGTGTGTCTCATCTACGAAGGTATTAGACATGTTGTATACACTCCTGGTAGACATGTCGGTTTTTGGCATGTAATTACAACAAATGATGTAATGAACAATTCGTGTTGATAGATCTTTAGTCCGTCTTGCCAACAAACGGAAGATTACTGTAATACGGAAATTTGTTAACGACATGTAAGACGTTTCCGGTAAAAGTTTCGATCAGCGGCATGGCAAATGTATTTAAGTGACGCGAAGCGGCAGTGTTAGCAACAGTCGCTGTGGATGCTGGGATGAATGGCTGCACACAATGTTTACAAGATGTGAAAATGAATGTGTTAATATCGCTTTTGAATGATTTTATTTTCGAAATGAATCACAGTGTTCGAATGTAGAAGATCGCACACTACAAAACTACGTTTCTCTACATGCACTGTCTTTCTGTTCAGATGTAACACCTTTGTTGTTATGTAAATCGAAATTCGTGTGTGTCTGTCTCCCAAATGATACGAATTACAATAATTTTTTCAATGTTCATAATTTGGTAAAATGCTTGCAACAATTTAATCTGTACTCTTCGGCTCCTGCCTAACCACATCCTTTAATATGACATATTCGTAAAAATCATAACATTCGCTCACAATTTAAGCTGTACTCTTAGGTTCCTGCCTAACCACAACGCTTAAAATCATGACATATTTGTAAAAGCTAATAATATTCGTCGATGTACCCTTGTTGAGTCAGTAACTGAATTATCGTACACACCATAGGCTACTCGAAATGTTGTACGTTGCCAACCTAACACCGCAACGCTACCCATGCCACTGATCGAGACTTTAGCCGACGTTTCCAGTCATTTATTTCAACAAATAGTACCTCTAAAGATCTGTTTTCGAGAGATTCTCAATTTACTCAGTTACTTTTACTTGCTTTGAAATGTCATACATTCATAATACCTAAGCTACACACAAAACCAATGAAATACGACGGCCAATATGGCATCTTCATCTCTCTCCCGAAACGAGCTGACCCCCTTGCCGGGTAGTCACGTGGTGTGACGTCGGTGGTGTTCTCCCACCTTATTGGTGATCATTCAGACGCACGTTGAGAATATCTGGCATGCTTTATATTGCCCCCACACGTTGGGAAGGCCTCGTCGACGTGCGGTTCGCACGTTGTGACGTCAGAAACTCGCCACGTTGGCCACACTCATTCAGATACGTGCTCCGTGTGCCGACGGCTTTAGGGTTGAACTATACTGTCTGCTTTCATGCCCCGGCAATTACTTTATTTTCAGATGTAATCTTTTACCTGTGATTCTGTGGTTACAAACACTGTATGCATAGGCTGTAGTTTACGAAACAAATAAGAATTACTACATAAATAACTGGTTCATTAACAAAAAGAGTTTTATTCTAACGTTTTCAATTGATGTACGCAAAGTTTGTTACCCGAACATCATTTCTACAATCGTAAGTTTTTGTGTAAAACCATAAACACACATCATCTGCACTGGCGTACACTTTTTCTCGCCAAATTTAGAGTCCTGAGAAGTGGCCGTTCTCGGCGCAAATCTTAACAGTCTGCCCTATCGAATCACTCCTATCATCCAGGAGGGCCCTTCTTCTGCCCAGACTAGACGCGCAGTTCCCTTTTTACGTGCACACAATTCCTACTTTCCTCCCGCTCAAACACACGCTTCCTAAGACTTCTGTCCCTTATTGCTTCCTCATTGGCCGATCACCATCCCCTCCAAAATCGTATATATCTTAACATATTGCTTTAAGAAAAAAAGTGACCATCTGAAACCACATCCTTAATAATATAACATTTTTTAAATACAAAAAGGACTGTTAATTAGTGTTGCATAAAGTCTGAAATAGACAAACCGGCTTTCATGAGCTTGACCTCTCATACTACACAATATTTAAGTAAATTACTGGCAAATTGTACAATAAATCGACACAATAAATTAAATGTAGGAGAGGTAAATCATGTTGCTTGCATTTTCAGTGTTACTGCGGATAATACGATGGTCTGTTTATATTTCACTTGCCGGCCGCGGTGGCCGAGGGGACTGAGGCGCTCCAGTCACGGTCTGAACAGCCACTACGGTCGGGGGTTCGAATCCCCCCTCGGGCATGGATATTTGTGCCGTCCTTAGTATTAGCTAGTTCGTAAGTAGTTTGTTGACCCCGTAGTTAAGTCCCATAAGCTATACAAACATTCGAACATTTGAAATTTCAGTTATAAATTTATATCAGTTAAAATCAGTTATTGAATAAATATATAAAAGTGTGTCACTTTCAAGATGATAGCTATCATCTAAAGTAGAATTTGTTGAAATTGCATGACGCATTCAAAAGTTGGTTATTTTGTGCTTGATATTTCTATATTTTGATTTAGTAGTCATAAACATTCGTAATTTTTGAGATATTTAAATTATTATTGGAATCATGAGATGGGCCAAATTATTCCAATGTCGTAGATGTCTTGAATGATGATAGTAAACAGTTTTATAGAATATTTCATTTTATTCTGAATTATTGTAAAGTGGAACTCACAGAAGTCCTCCAGACACCCTTACGATACGCTCGGCCAACAGCCCTCATTAGTTTTGAGTACAAAGCATGGGCCGTCTCAGATTTCCGCCGATTTGGAGAAACCGTCGAGCCGCTGCTTGTTTTAACTTGATACTGGCCTGCCTGGCAGGTGTTACAACCGCTTGCCGCGGTCCACTGTCGGTCCTTTATCTTTCCACACAATACTAATAATTATACTAACTGCGCGACTCTACAGACATTACTTCCGTAAAGTCACAACCAGAAGGAACCCATCTCCTATGGCACTAAACGCCGCGGTGGAGTAGCCGAGCGATCTAAAGCGTCTCGCTGCGGAGCGCGCGGTTGCTCGCCGTGGAGGTTCGAATCCTCCCTGGGGCATGGGTGTGTGTGTGTTGTCCTTAGGTTAGTTTACCTAGGTTTAAGTAGTTTGTAAGCTACGGACTGATGACCACGCAGTTTGGTCCGATAGATTTACACACATTTTATTTTTTGCACTAAATGTATGCCACAACAAAAGGTCGTAGGATCTCGTCTCTATACCTCTGAGCAGTCAAAGCGCCATTCTGGACGACATTGAGTTCCGTACGTCCGCCAATACTGACTCCTGCCCATACCATTTATGATATTGTTTCTTGAACATAAGTAGGATTGTTCCGAATTCCACGTTCTTTCCGGATGAGAGAACGACGATTATCCAAACTGAACACAAAATCTTGATTCATCTGTGAATAGATCCCGGCGCCTTTCGCTACGACTCCAATCATGATGTTCCTTCTCCCAGTTTCTGCGGGCTAAACGGTGTGATGGTTTTAAAGGGACAACCACCATAGGCCGCCGAGCGTAGAGGCCACATTCCCCTAGGCGATTTTAGGCTGATTGTGTTGATATTGCGCGCCCTGTTGCTGTGTGGAGTGTGTGTAACAGGTGAGTTGCATTCAGGTATCGGCTTTGACGGGCTTTTAATCGGAGATCAAGGTCATCTCTTGCTGATTTCCCTTCTTTTAACGCTTCCTGTTGTCTAGAAATTACACTTTCGGACACTCCAATAACTGCAGTTACCTCTCTCTGTGTCTGTCCCCCTTCCAATCTTCCCAGTACTCCATGCCGTAGCTTCGGTTAAGTCACTTTGTTGTTGCATTACCTGTTCACAACACTATCTGAATCTAACTGCTTGTGTAATTCGTTTCGTTGTGTAAACACAAGTCAGCACTGACTGCAAATAAAAAATGTTCAAATGTTTGTAAATCTAAGGGACTTAACTGCTGCTGTTATTAGTCCCTAGGCTTACAAACTACTAAAAACAACATAGAATATAACCATGCCCGAGGAAGGAATCGAGCCTCCGACGACGAGCAAGATTAGGCTGGAAACATAGTGGAGCGGCGAGTCAAGAGTCCAGCTGCGAGTCAAGCGGCGCGGCTTGTAAAAATGCACGCAGTCTAATGGGGCAACACCTAGTGGGGCGGCAAGCAGAGGAGAGATGCATGACTCCCCGCTCTGGAATTCAGCCCCGATTTCTTTGCAGCGCTGCTCCAGCTCAGACGCGTTGCTCGCTACGTATTTTACTCAGCCCTTACTTCACACGTACTATTTATTTAAAAACAGGTACTATTACTTAAAGGTTAATGAGTAATTACGCACTCTTATTTATCAATATTAAATAAAGGTAAAGCAGTCCACAATCCGAAGATTGGTTTGAACACCACAGTGCTTTACTAGGCATGGTCCTGTTTGGAGGTGGTATGCCGTTGCCTTACCCAGCCAGTTATAGGGGGACCTACAGTTTAACGTGGGTTCCGAACCACGGTGCTACTCGGTATTTTTCACATGAGCAATACTGCCAGAGGTGAAAGAAGTGGAAAGTGACAGATAAAAATCCTAGGACCTGGCGGGGATCGAACCCGCGACCTGTGGATTTGTAGTCTGGCACTCTACCACTGTGCAACCGAGGCGCACTTCTCAATATTAAGTATTTCATCAAATTTATCATATTTGTAGAGCAAATCTGTGAATATCGAATTTATAATGAATTGGATGATGTTGTAGTCATAATTTTATCTTAATTCCACTTCAGTTCATTACCTTTATTCCTAAAACTAATATTACGTAAATGTTCTATTATAACTTCAGCGTTCTGCCTTGAGAAAAATATGGAATTTCTTCTTTTTTATTACTCAAACATGTTTCATCGCAGTTGCAGCATGTATGCGCTTTTATTTATTTCTTGTTATCATATGCTGAGGTGTTCCGGTTGTCTATTATTATTATTATTATTATTATTATTATTACTTTTCATTATTAATAGTAATAATTTATTTTAATTTTTTATCGGGTCCCGAGGAAAACTTAGAAAAACAGGAATTCATGAAGACGTAAAAAGAAGAAATAAATAAATAAAGGCGCACTGAAGAAGCTGCAACTGTAACGAAATACGTATGGGTAATTAAGAAATACAGTGTTTTGCTCAAGGAAGAGCAATCCAATCAAAAAACAACTTCTGTTAAATCAAACCTACACCACAGGAGCGTGAACATCAATATGATGTTACCTAGTTGCTTTCACTTTCCTTATTCTAATAATACATCGGAGAAATATTAAAGTAAGGACTAGGTTCCCTTCAGCTTTAATTGGGTGCTTTACAAAGTTTACGCAATTCGACTGCGTATGTGGTGCAACAAGCGTCAAGGTCGACATCAATACTTTGCAAATCACACTGAAGTGCATGGCAGAGGGTTCATCGAACCGCTTTTATGCCATTTCTCTACAGATCCATTCTATAATAGCGCGCGAGAAAAAGGAACACCTGAATGTTTCCGTTTTCGATCTGATTTATTTTATTTGATTTATTTTTATGTCCCCCTATATAGATGGGTGATAACAAAATATGTCCGTATTCCGAAAAGAAAGTTATAAATTTCGGAACTAGATCTCGCTGCAACGCATAATGCTTTTCTTTCAAGGATTTCCACCCAAACTCGTGGATGTCTTCTGTGTGTACTTACCAATTTAAAATGTTTGTAACTGTAATTCCTAGCTATTTAGTTGAACTTACAGATTTCACTGATTTAGCGTGTAAATGAAGATGAAATGAAATGTGCAAGTGGAATAAATTGTGATATTCGCCGAATTGTTTACCTTCGTGATTTACAGAGTGGAAAACATAATTCCTCAAACATTAAGCCGATACCACTTGAAGTGCACTGCACTACTACACACATGGTCTTCGCTGTCCAAATGTTCGTATAGCTTATGGGACTTAACTACGGGGTCATCTAAACTTACAAACTACTTATGAACTAGCTAACATTAAGGACGGCACAAATATCCATGCCCGAGGGGGGATTCGAACCCCCGACCGTAGTGGCCGTGCAGACCGTGACAGGAGCGCCTCAGTCTCCTCGGCCACCGCGGCCGGCGCAAGTCTCGCCGTTTCACTATGCGCACGTACACTACGTTTTCACCCTTAAGGCGTCTTCGAGCGCTTGGCCACTCTACCGCAGCAGCACCAATTCCCTATCCAGCAACTTTTTGGTATTACCACTACCTCGCTTGCCGTACCGTTGTTCTTTCAACACCGTAGAACCATTGTAGTTCATTCTGCCGATGACAATACTTCATGACCTAGATATTTCAACGGATTCCTTAATTGTTTTGACCATTGTACTTTGGTAATGAAAAGCTAATTTTCGGACTGTGACAAGTGTTGCATGCAGAATTAAAAGAGGCATGTGCTCAATGCACATGCTGTGCTCAGAGCACAGTTCAGAGCACACCGATACTTGTTGCTGTCACCAGATTCCTACTAGAAGTGACATATTTTGAGTGTTCTGTGACGTTATTGCTTTAGTTTATTAAATTTATCTTGTGCTCGCCAGTATATTAGATTCAGTTTTGCGTAAATATCTGGTTAGTGTACTCTTCCGCCGTGTGAATCGCGACCGTCTTCTGTTTTTGTGCTCGCGTGTATATTTGATTCATTTTCGCGTTAAGCATCACGTTTGTGTACTTTTCCGCCGCCTGAAACCCGTCAGCCGCCTGTTTTGTTTCCGTTGGATTAGTACCAGCTCTCGCCGTCTTCGTTTATCTTAGTTACCCCCTGTCGATTCCACACCGCATCTTTCTAGTCGTTAGTTTTTCTGCGTATTGTAATCATGAATAGGGACTGTGACTGCTGTGTGCGGATGCAGTATGAGCTGGTGACACTTCGCTTCAAGCTGTGTTATCCTCGGTGGCACAGCTTAGGCTGCGGTCGAAGGGCGTCGTTGTTGTTGGCCGGTCGTGGGAACCGAACGGATTGCCAGCGTGTCCATCGATCGGCCTGCAGCAGCGACATGCCCTGTTACTGCTAGCAGTGTGGCAGACACCCCACCCGTGGTTGCGTGGGAGGTCGCTCCAGTGCGTGGCAGGCGGCGCAAGACATTCCGGGTGACCGATAGTGAGGCCTCCCCGGTTTGTCTTGAGAACAGGTTTGAGGCGCTTTCTGTTCAGAACAATATTCCTGAGCCGAATGGTGTCGCTCATCCTGAAGTCACCAAGGAGTCTGCAAGATCCGTGCTTTCACAGAGGGTGGGTTTGCTCGTAGTTGGGAGCTCCAACATTAGGCGGGTAATGGAGCCCCTTAGAGAGATAGCTGCCAAGGAGGGGAAGAAGGCTAACTTTCACTCCTTGTGCATACCGGTTGGAGTAATTCCAGATGTGGAACAGATCCTTCCGTATGCCATGAAGGGTACGAGATGCTTCGGATGTGAAGAGATTTTTGAGGTTTCGAGCGGCTATCTGAAGTGGTAAAGACTGCCAGTCTTGCTTGCAAGATGAAAGCAGAGGTCACCATCAGTAGCATAGTTGACAGGACCAACTGTGGACCTCTGGTGGATGGTCTTAATCAGAAGCTCAGACGGTTCTGCAACCGTGTGGGCTGCAGATTCCTGTACTTGTGCCAACGGGTGGTGGGGTTCCGGGTTCCGCTCAATAGGTCAGGAGTCCACTGTACGGAGGAAGCGGCTACACGGATATCGGGGCCTGTGTGGCGTGGATGGGGTGGATTTTTATGTTAGAGGGCCTCGGGAACACACAGGAAGGTTTTCAACCTCAAAGGATACAGGTCAAAGATGGGACGCACATAGATCTAAAACCATTGGTCTAACAGTTGAAAATTATTGTAGCTGTGTTCTGAAAGTACCAGAGCTCCAAGAGCTAATAGAAAATACAGAATCGCAAGTCATTATAACCAGAAGCTGGCTAAAGACGGAGATAAGTTCAGCTGAAATTTTTACTAAGGAGAGAATGGCGTTCAGAAAGAATGAACTGAATATAACAGGTGGTGGCGTATTTATTGCTGTCACAAGCTATTTATAGTGTAGCGTGATTGAAGTAGATAGTTACCATGCATTGGTATGGATAGAGGGTATACCTGAAGACAAGAAAAAATTAATTATTGGCTCTTTTTACTAACCCCCTGACTCAGATGATTCGATTGCAGAAATGTTCAAAGGAAACTTGGACAAAATTTCAAAAACATTCCCCCAGCATACAATTTTAATTCCTGGCGACTTTAACTTACCTTCGATATATTGGCAAAACCGAGGGAAGCGTAGGACATCGACCGAAATAGTGCTGAACGCATTCTTCGAAAATTATTTCGAACAGTTAGTTCATGAAGCCACTACAATAGAAAAAAGGTTCTGAAGATATACTTGATCTCTTAGCAGCTAATAATCTGGAGCTCATATAGAGTATCAAGACAGATACAGGGATTAAACGAAAAACATATTAATTCAAAAAAGTAGTTTAAAATTTAACGCTTTCCTGAGTGAGAATCTCCAGACTTTCGAAATTAACAATGTTAGTGTTGATCACATGTGGCTTACGTTCAAAGAAATTAAATCGACAACCAAACAAATTAGCAAAAGAGGGGTCTGACCGGCCGTGGTACACAAAACAAGTTAGATCACTCTTGCAATACCAAAGAAAAAAGCATGCCAAATTTAAACGGACACAACATCCTCAAGAATGGCAGTCTTTTCCAGAAACTCGAAATTTAGCTCGAACTTCAATGCGTGAAGCTTATAATAAATTCCACAACGAATCCCTGTCACGTAATTTGGTAGAGAATCCTAAGAAATTCGGGTCGTATGTGAAGTATACTAGCGGTAAAATACAATCAATAGAGTCGCTACACTATACAGTGGTGGCTGGTGCTTCAGATGACTAAGGGTTCACTCCTTTCATTGCCGGATCTTGATAGCGGCGTCACCTGCTCCCCCCCCCCTCCCCCCGCCCCTTCCAACCGCTCTGCGCGTTGATGTTTCGGCGCCCGTCCTCGTTCCCGCTCGGCGTTGAAAGAGACAGTTTGGCGACCTTTGCAGTTGACGCCGGGGGAAAGTGCCCCGGTTTGCCCTCTTTCCCCTTTTAGATATATTTCCGTTAAAAGATCTCCAGAATGTCTTATTGGGCTTATCTGTGCTTGTTTCAACTCGAGCTGAGGCGTCAACCTTCTTTATTCACATTTTTCTTCCAAGCTTAAAGCTAAATAATTTGTTTCTAAAACATACTGAATGTTGTTCATTTTTTTATAATAAACACCAAGAACATATAAATATGCACATGAACACTAACACGCAGTAAGTAACTGAGTACACTGTGAAGTGATTGTAGCAAAATGAATGTTACGATGAAGAGACAAGCTACCTTCGGATCACGTGACACTGTAAGCAGCACCCTCTCCTAACCTTACGCATGCGCAAAGACTGCTCTCTCCCACATCTTTTCAAATAGTTAAATATGTGTTACAACGAAGAGTATAAATGTCACTTACCCTCAAAATCGCTACACATTTGCTAAAACGTCCAAATATATGTGGGAAGTAACAATACGTAAGTCAGTGTTGTTCCTGTATCTGTTAAAAAGAAGATTGGCTTTAAAAAAATTGCTTGCAGATGGTCTTGAACCCCTACCTTCGACGGCATAACGCAATGCCACTAACCATACGGCTCTTCTTGCTAGGTGGAGATCGGATGTTCTGAAGGCTTTTAAGTTAATACGTCTTTAATTTATAGTTATAAGATATTTTATCAAATATGACGTGTTTTTGATGCATACTCAATGCCCCAAAAACTAATATGAAGGACGGATGTTGCCTCAATGGAGGATTTGTCCATGCGCAGTAACTCCATTGCCTTTGCTTTAGGACCATTTGTCCGTAACCGCCACAACTGGAGCAGCCGGGAGCTGCTGTCTACCAGCTCCAACTACAATGTTAAAAGCGGCGTTTCCCCTCGCCCCTCCCTGCCGCCGGAGCACCCATATGCTGCCTCTGGGGGGTTTAGAAGAGAATTTGAACCTCAGCCGCGCATGCGCATTGCAACGCTGCGGCGACTGCCGCCTATATTAAGCGGCCGCGCTACGACTTGTATACTTGCCGTCTCCGCAACGTAAAAAGTTTCTATTGCGATTAAAATACTTTGAATGTGCATATAAAGTGATTTGATAGAAGAACTAAACGAAGAATAATACTTTAAAAACACTTTATTTTATTTATTTACTACTTTTTTTTCACGACGAGCTTTATTCTGGGGGTTCACGGAACCAGTGAACACATAGGAGGCGCCGCCACTGACGCGATTGTAACGGTGATGCTTCTGATGACAGTTCTGTTTGTTAAAATGTTTGTAAATCTATCGGGCCAAACTGCGTGATCATCAGTCCGTAGCTTAGAAGTTACTTAAAGTAAGGTAAACTAACCTAAAGAAAACGCACACACCCATACCCCAGGGAGGACTCGAACCTCCGACGGCGAGCAACCACGAGCTCCGCAGCAAGGCGCCTTAGGCCGCTCGGCTACTCCACCGCGTCTGACAGTTCTGATAAAGCAGGATTGCTTAACACAGCCTTCCGTAAGTCCTTCACGAAAGAAGAAGAGGCAAATACTCCAGAATTCGTATCAAGTACAGTTCCGGGATGTGTATTTTAGAAGTTGATACCCTTGGTGTATTAAAGCAACTTAAATCACTTAACAAAAGTCAGTCTCCTCTGTCCCGATTGTATATCAATTAGTTTTCTTTCAGAGTATGCTGATGCAATAGCCCCATACCTACCTAATTATCATATACAACCGCTGTGGCGGAGCGGCCGAGTGCATTGAGGTCTTTGAGGCGCATACTACTATGCGCGAGACCGTTCCTCGTCGGGGGTTCGAATCCCCTCTCGGGAATGGATGTGTGTGCCGTCTTAAGTATATGCTAGATCATAAGTAGTTTGTAAGTTTAGGGACTTATGACCCCGTAGTTAAGTCCCATAAGCTCTACAAACAAGTGTTGACTGTCGGCATGTACAACCGCTCGCTCAGCGAACGTTCCGTACCCAAAGACTGGAAAGTTGCACAGGTTACACCAATATTCAAGAAGGGTAACAGGAGTGACCCGCAAAATTACAGGCCTATATCACTGACGTCGGTTTGGAGCAGGATTTTAGAACATATACTTTCCTCAAATATTATTAACTACCTCGAAGAGAACAACCTATTGACCCATAGTCAACAGAGATTCAGACAATATCATTCTTGTGAAACACAGCTAGCCCTTTACTCACATGATGTGATGAGTGCTATCGACAAGGGATGTCAAATAGATTCCTTATTTCTCGACTTTCGGAAGGCTTCCGACACTGTACATCACAACCGTCTTTTAATCGAGCTGCTTGCTTATGAAATATCGCCACAATTGAGCGATTGGATTCGTGATTTCCTGTCAGAAAGGACACAGTACGCTGTAACTGACAGTGAGTCATCGAGTAGAAACGAAGTGTTACCTGGCGTTTCTCAAGGAGGTGGTATAGGGCCCCTACTGTTCCTTATTTTTGTAAACGATTTACGAGACAATCTGAGTAGCGCCGTAAGACTGTTCGCGGATGATGCTGTCACTCATCACTTAGTAGACACCAGACGATCAAAAGCAACTGCAGAACGATTTAGATAAAGATATCAGCATAGTGCAAGAAATGGCAATTGACGCTTAATAATGAGAAGTGTGATGTCATCCATATGAGCACTAAAACAAGCCGGGGATCAAAAGCAACTGCAAAGCGATTTAGACAAAATTTCTACTTGGTGCGAAAATTGGCAATTGACACTAAATAAAGAAAAGTGTGAAGTAATACACATGACCACTAAAAGAAATCCACTGAACTTCATTTACACGATAAACCAGTCAACACTACAGGCCGTACATGCAACTACATTCCTAGGAGTAACAATTACGAACAACTTAAATTGGAAATGACACATAGAAAATATCCTAGGGAAAGCGAATCAAAGACTACGTTTCGTTGGCAGAACACTTAGAAGATGCAACAGTGTACTAAAGAAACTGCCTACACCACACTAGTGCGTACTATTTTGGAGTACTGCTTCGCACTGTGGAATCGTTACCAAGTGGAATTGACAGATGATTTAGAGAAAGTACAGAGAAGGGCATCTCGTTTTGTATTATCGCGATGCAGGGGAGAGAGTGTTACCGGAAATGATGTACGAGTTGGGGTGGAAATCATTAAAAGAAAGGCGTTATTCGTTGCGATGAGATATATTTGAGAAATTTCTTTCACCAAGTTTCTCTTCCGAATGCGAACATATTTTGTTAGCACCCACCAACATAGGAAGACATGATCATCAAAATAAAATAAGATATATCAGATCGAAAACGGAAAGATTTAGGTGTTCCTCTTTTCCGCGAGATATTAGAGACTGGAACTGTACAGAAATATCATAAAACCGGTTCCATGAACCCTCTGCCATGCACTTCAGTTTGACTTGATGGGACTTAACAGCGGGGTCATCAGTCCCTAAACTTACTAACTACTTATGAACTTCCTTACACTAAAGACAGCACAGACATCCATGCCCGAGGGGGGGGGGGGGGAATTCGAACCCCCGACGGGGAACGGCCTCGCGCATCGTAGCATAGCGCCTCAATGCGATCGGCCGCTCCGCCGCGGCCGAATTTCTTAGTTTTGATGACTGGTACAACTATAATAAACACTTCATCTGCCATGATACTACATTCTTCTGTTTCCTATGCTGTTGTGGACAATGAGATATCTGACGTTTGCGGCCACGGTGGCCGAGCGTTCTGTGGCGCGGCAGTCACAGTCTGCACGGCTACTACGGACGGGGGTTCGAATCCCCCCTCGGGCATGGATATTTGTGCCGTCCTTAGTATTAGAGCGCGCGCCACATAACTTGGCGGGTGAGGTCTGGATGCGCAGAAGCACGGGTACGTCACGCCACGTGAACTGCTGGCCAGTAGCCGTCAGTCAGCCGTTGCGCGCGCTCGAGTTCGTGTCGTACTGTGCGGAGCGACAACTGGTTTTGGCATTCTGCGTTTTGTTGTTATTGCGAGTTATTTCGGAGCATTCAGTTGACTATGAGTGGCAACAGCAAATCTCAGTCTGTATTGCACAAACAGGCAAAAGAAATAGTATTTCGCATGTATCAATTCTTTAGACGGGAGTCGGAAGTGGCTGATCACAAAGCCTCTCCCGGTGTTGCCAAGTGCCAAGAACGAACAGCTGCAGCGTGCGGTATCGGGTTGAGAACTGTTCAACGAATCGCGAGTGAAGCCAAGGCATCTGTTGAAGACAATAATCACCTATTTTAGGTCGCCTGGGAAGTGCCGAAGTCGAAAGAAATGTGCGAGTGAGCTCGACTATTTCAGCAAGAATGTATTACGTCGAAAAATATTTGACATGTATAGTAAAGGTGAATATCCTACGGCAGATAAACTTTGTTCGCACATGAAAGAAGCCGACAATTTCAACGGCAGCAAATCTACCATGCTCAGAATATTAAGAGAAATGGGATTCAAATACAAAAAAAACCGTCGCGGTGGAGTAGCCGAGCGGTCTAAAGCGTCTAGCTACGGAGCGCGCGGTTGCTCGCCGTGGCGGTTCGAGTCCTCCCTGGGGCATGGGTGTGTGTGTTTGTCCTTAGGTTAGTTTACCTAGGTTTAAGTAGTTTGTAAGCTACGGACTGATGACCACGCAGTTTGGTCCGATAGAATTACAAACATTTGAACATTTTTTTGAACAAAAAAACCAATGACGGAAGAAAACTACTCTTGGAGAGAAGTGTCATTGTAGCAGCAAGAACGGGGTTCCTGAGAACGATGCACGAGATTCGACAAGAAGGAAAATCTCGTATTTATTATCTTGACGAAACTTACGTGAAACAGAACCATTCAAGACCAATGTGCTGGAAGACAAGTGAGGACGATGGAGGCTTGAAGGTTCCTGTGGGCAAACGGAGACGACTCATTGTGCTTCACGCTGGTTCTGCAGAAACAGGATTCATACCTGAAAGTGAGTTAATATTTAAGTCAACAAAGACGAAGCATTCAGAAGACTAACATTCTGAAATGACTTACGCAGTCTTTAGTCAGTGGTTTACAAGTCAACTGCTCCTACTTAAAATACCAGAAAGGACGAAATTATTTCATGGCTAACATCTAATGGAATTCCTCACTGTGCGCCACAAACCAGGGCAGAATTGCTCATGCTTGTAAATGCATACAAGCCCAAATACCACACTTACGCGATAGATGAACTTGCAAGACAGCATGGTCACCGGGTAGTTACGTTACCACCTTATCACTGCCATTACAACCCCATTGAGCTGGTGTGGGCGCAAGTTAAGGCCCATATCGCAGAAAGAAATAACACCTTCCGGATTGCTGATGTCGAAAGACACGCATGAAGTAGGGGGTTGGAACACTTGCGCGGAGTGACACTTGCGCGGAGTGACACTTGCGCGGAACCCGGGACCCTTGGGGCGGCTAATGGCTTTTCCTGGGTACAGGCACACCAAGAATTCTAGCACTGCTGTTGTCAAGTTTCCACACTGTCAACATAACACGAAACTCAGTGAAATTGCACAACCCTTTCAAAGCTGAAGAGCAATATAGTAATTTGTTCTAACTACAAATGAATTCGTTGAGTGTTCCTCCTAAAAACAAAAAGGTATTTTAATAGTGATAATGTTTGGAGAGTTATTAAGACATTCTTTGCTACTACAAAACGATGACTTTCCACAGTCATACCTCCTAAAAGCATATTATTCAGAACACTAAGCATATCAAGACACCTGCGCAAGCAATAAATATATTAGGCATCCTGCACAAATATGTTGATGTAATTGACCGCTATGTAGTTAACCCCACTATCACGCAACTTCCATCTCTTTAAAAATAGCTACTACGCTTTTTAATAGGAGACGCAACCTTAAACCTTCAATTAAAAAACGTTAATAATAAGTCAATGAGTATTTTACACATTTGAAGCGTTTATTCGTGGACCCCAAAACGATTTGGCTGTATTCGAATTAGAAATACGTAAGGGATTGTCACACACCGAAAAATGCTAAAGATAAATTCTGTTTTCCATCACCGTCATATAGAACCATTTTTACTCCGAACTTGGCATAAACCAACAGGGAGAAACAAGTTGCAAGACTTCCAGGAAAAATGAAGCGAAATTGACAGCCAATAGTTGGTTATAAATTACATTGCCTGTTAACTGTATAAATATAAATTACGGAATACGCGGAACTCCTGTTCAGTACAGTCAAAAAGGTCTAAGGTAATAGGCAGTGGTTTACAATCAGATATCCGTATTACTCTCCTCCTCAAGAAGTATGTCTGAAGATTTATATTCAGAACATTCAAGAAAAAGGTGTTGAAAATACAAGAAGCAGCTCATTTACTCAGGAAGGGAAAACGTTATGGTGCCCGTAAATTTGAATGGCTGTATGTCTTGTAGTAACATTCATTTTTTGATAAAATGTTAAAATCCATTATACCAGAATTTTGTTTTTCTAAACTCAGTGCCAACGTTTTTTGTCGAAATTTTTGCAGGAAGTAGTCTTGACGTGATTTCATACTTCTATGCATTAATATTATCAAACATGTAATTTGTGTCACAAATTGCGCGGCCGGTCCGGTCGGATGTTCGAGTCGTTCCTCGGACATGGGTATGTTTGTTTGTACTTTGCCTACGTTATTTTAAGTAAGATTAAGTAGTGTAAGTCTAGCGGCCGATGACCTAAGTAGTTTGGCCGCATAAGACTACACATATACACGTAATTTATTTATTTCATCACCACATTTAAGTACTAATAATTAAAGAAACTTAAATGTAGAAATTTGAAATAAACACTGAAAACAAATGATTGGTATTTCTCATAAAATGAATGCACAGAACCGTTGAATTATGTCTTGTGAATGTACCTACAAAATCTGCCATAAGAAAATTGTAGTGTGAGTCCCAAATTTGTTTTTTTATGTAATAACATTAAAAACGTATTAAAAATTGAGAACTCGAAAACCAGTGAAGTTATGGACTTGAAACGTTTTGTGTTGCTAAATCTTTACATAGTAGACACGATTTTAAAATTTGGTTGCTATCGCCAAAGTAAACGAAACGTTAAATTTTTTGGTGTAATCTTCGCCGTGTAGACTGTATGTTGTAGAAGTCTACGTCGAACCTAATTAGAATCATACCTCTGAGGAGAGAACGTTGTTTGCACTTCTCCTGCGTTTCCAGTCGGCTGTGCTGTGCTACGTAACGACATCGTACCGTTCCACTTTACCGAGAGCTATATATGTATTGGTGTGATGTTTGTTCTTTCGAAATAAGACATCACACCAATATATGTATCATTTAGACGCAAAGATTCTGAGTTCTGTTTTCATCGCTAACGCGACTAACGACGTTAGACCTCGTGTGTAAACAGTTAAAGGTTATGAGTGCCACTGGAAAAATGCATAAGTAACACCTGTTGTTTGAGACTTGAAGATGACCTGAAATTAGCCGAAATCGATATCTCATAATAAACATAAGGTGTAGCTGTCTATATTTCATAATGCTATTCCTAACATATTTAAAAGCTGCTCAAAACCACTTACAAAAAACCTTTATAATGAGACTGTATATAATTCCACGATCAAATTGTGTTTTAGTTATTTGTAGTAATACACCCAAAGATCTGCCCTTGCTTTTAGTGCCTTGATCAGCTGTTTATTTTTAGAGGTATTACTAGGGACAGGAAAAATTCGCATTTGCGATAAATGCGAATATAGATGCGAATTCTGACTCAAAATGCAGTAAATCCGAAATTGTAGTTAGCAACGGTTGCGCTCAATTCCGATTTCATCACATTCCTCTTCACATGGTGCTGTATTGTAAATCGAGTGATATTTGTATGACGTGTTATATCCCTGTTGAATGAGGCTGTGATATCTCCGGGCTGTTACTACAGCTCCACCTCGCTCGGTGTGCCTTTCCCTGAATACGGCACAGGTAGCGGCTGGAGGGCGTGAAGTAGGGGTGGTGTATCCCTACTTCTGGAACACCCTGTTCACTACCTGCAGCGTCCGGGTCTCCGCGCAAGTGTCTACAAATTCCCTTTCCGCGCAAGTGTCACTCCGCGCAAGTGTCACAAACTCTGAAGTAGTGAACAACATGTCGATCTCTGCATGGGAAGTCCGAGTCAGACATTCAGAAACACTGCAGGAAGAAGATTTTAAAAAGTATATTAACAGAGACTCGGTGATGGAGCCTTTTCTAATTAACCTTAACGAATCTGAGGAAGACAGCGAGGCTGAAGACGATGTTTTGGACTAACTGTGCCACTACTAATTACCACGCTAAAAATTATTTTGTGGCAGTTAACTAACTTTATACAATGTATGCTTCCCTGGCAACGGAATTGCAAAAATATTTTTGTTCTCATTTATACTATTTCGTTGTGGACTTTGTTTAAAACTTGTCTTCCGGCTTCAACAGCTTTAACAAATTTGGTCAAATGTTCAAATGTTTGTAGAACTTATGGGACTTAACTACGGGGTCATCAGTCCCTAAGCTTACAAACTACTTACGAACTAGCTAAGACTAAGGACGGCACAAATATCCATATCCGAGGGGGGATTCGAACCCCCGACCGTAGTGGCCGTGCAGACCATGACTGGAGCGCCTCAGTCCCCTCGGCCACCGCGGCCGGCGACAATTTTGTTATGAACTCAATTAACGTTGACTATTAGCCGTTTCCTGACTGAGCCTCGACGATCGTCTTTGCGGTGAGTAGCAAGCAATCCTCATTATTTTATTGTTATTACAACCTGAACTTTCCACTGTAAAATATCTCTTTGTTTTATTTACGCTAATTGGACATCTATTTTCACTTTTGAAAAAAAAAAAAAAAAACTGTACGAAAATCGCTAGACAAAAATGTTTTACAAAAGCTCTTATTGATGGCCGATTTCGACAGTTCTTGGTTGCCATCATCTGATCTTTATTGCATGCATTTCAGTATTCTTCATTTATCTGTACATAATCAATTTTACAAAAAATAAATCAGGAAATGTGAAACACGTTGCTTTGATCAGTAAGCACTTGCTTGATGGGCGTCAGTACGAAGACTGAAATGTGTCGCTTTTAGATAGTCTCCTTCTCTTGTACAATGCCAAACATATACAATAAATTATTCTATCATTCCATATGATATGTCACTTAAGTCATTGTTTAAGTATTTTAATAACTGCTTCGAAAAATCCAGATTTTAAGATACAATTAAGAGAAAAATCTAAAATTTGTCAATTTCTAATTTATCACTTTTTTCTTCACAAATTTACTTTGAATTCGTAATCTGTGGTGAACGTCTAATGTGGTTTTTAAGTAATAATGGATAGATTGATCTCCCAGGAAGAAATGTGTATATAATTTACAGATATTTCGTGTTAATCGACTGAGCTACAAAATGAATTTCTGTGCCGCTCAGAAAATTATGCCCTGCCATGTAAACTTGATAGGTACAAGAGAGAGAGACTTATAAATACTCGTAAATGCGCCACAGTTTTCCCAACAATCAAACGAGCGATGTTTTTCTGCATTACACTTTTTATGCAGCCGTGTGTGTTCAAGACTCGCAGGTTGACATTTCCTTGCGCTTGTATGCGGCCGTAACTTTAAAGCTAAGCGGCAGTCAGCAGCTGACTGCGGAATGGAACGGAGCGCAGCTAACACACAGTCCGGCTACGCTGCGACAGCTGGTCCCCCCACCACTACACAACTACCTGCTAGAGATGGTAAAACTGAAACACCTGACGGTTTCGAAACGAATGAAACCGTACCATCTGTGGTTTCGAAACACTGTTTCGACCACGAAACCGTGAAGCAATGTATGTGTTTTCATGAAATCTTCGTTCTAGGAGAGCAATATTTTTCACTATGTGGACAAGGGTACATACAAGAAACTGTCAACCATAGAGTATATATTTACGTCTTGGTCTGTACGGAACATGTTGATAAAGATTTTTTCCCGTGTTGTTGATGTTGCCAACAGTCACGCGAGGCCGCCGGTACGGTAGGTAAAAGTTGACCCCGTTAGGAACTCACAAACTGCAATACGGTACGCATAATACAGTGATGGATCATAAATGCTACTTCCTATACATACTAAATTAATTATGGCGAATATACGGCACACTAAATAATCACAAGTAATGCTATGGAATTACAAAAATAATTAAGTAAGAGGCAAGTTCACCACTTGTACGTCTTGACCGTTACACCACCGCCGCAATTCTTTTACCATGAGTGTCGAAAAATTATAACGACAGTAGGTAACTTGGTTTTCGCTCATAAGAAACCAACTCTTTAACACGAGATTAAATATGCGATCTACTCTTGTTAGTATAAAAAATGTCATTTCAGGGTTCATGTTGTATCTTATTTTAAAGAATGTAGTTTCACTCGTGTGTTTTTAATAGGGTAGATAAACCTAGAATTTAACTGTCTATTTCAATGCAAATAGTGAACGTTGTTTTATTGTTCTTTTACATTTATAAAGCAGACATTATGTCATTTCGGAATACAGCAGTCTCTTGCAAACGAATCTTGATATAAGTAATCATAAGCTGCAGACTCAAGAGTGTCAACTACTGTTTGACACTCTCTAAATGGTTTATATACTAGTAAGTTATATGTGTATCTGTGTGGAGGTTCAGTAAAATGAAACACCACATTTCGATATCATTAGACTGTTCCGCCTTTCTGGAATAGTGGTTTGAAAGACCGGTGATGTGAAACCGACATGAAATCGTGAAACCGACATGAAATCGTGAAACCGACACGAAACCGTGAAACCGACAGGAAGAAACGGTTTCAGTGTATCGACAATCGACCGCGAATGTGATCCGAAACAGAACGGAATGAAACCGCATGGTTTCGAAACCGTGAAAGATGTCGGTTTTGAAACACTGAAACTGTTGTGTGTATCGAAACCTGGTTTCGAAACCATGAAACCGTAGCCAACTCTAGTACCTGCGCAGCAGAGCCAGTCCACCCGCCAAGTTACGTGGCGCGCGCTTCTAGCTAGTTAATAAGTAGTTTGTAAGTTTAGGGACTGATGACCCCGTCGTTAAGTCCCATAAGCTCTACAAACATTTGAAATTTTTTTTATCTGAAGTTTCCCAATTTCAATTTTCGAAGTGCCGCATAAAACCTTATTATACAACCCCCAATCACCTTCCTTTTATTTTGTCAGTTTTTCTCAGCAGAACGCTCCGTTTGTTGCACAATATCGCCATTACACGATACCTTACACTGCGCAATATATTGAGTGACCGTCAATATTTTTAAGGATCGGCAATCTCATTTAGTACATTGCGTAAACCGCCAATACTTGTGTCAGTCGGTCAGTATTATTGAGCAATGGTGAGTATTGCGCAGGTATGACTGGCATGTTAGGCAGTCGCTCGACCGGGCGTGCCTGGCCACATAGCAGCGAGGGCACCCACGTGGCTGGGATGCTTGTCGATTCGCCCCCCTCCAGGCACTACTATGTCGCGGCCGCAAAACCAAACCCTGGGGCCTGTGTTATTTCCTCGCACAGAGTTTACAAGTGGACTCATTTCAAACGAACTGATGACTGTAACACTTCGTACAAGTTGATTCCTTAAATCTCATCTGCTGTTTGAAATTTAGGAACAATGTAATACGAGGTACGTCCACAAAGTAAGTTCCGTTTGATTATATAAAACAAACGTATACAGACACAGTAAAAGTATTTACTGTAAAAAAAAGTTTACAACTGTTAAACTACTTTTCTATATAGCTTCCGAAATTTTGTAGCCACTTCTTATATAGTGGCACAAGTTTCTGTATGCCTTCTTCATAGAAGGTTGCCGCCTGTGTATTCAACCATGTGGTAACAACTTCATGAATTAGTGATCGTGAGATTTGCGGAGCTTCCATAGAAAGGGCACGAAGTGTAAACTTACCGTTGTGCTTAATCATCCCTTCAACTGTGTGAACCAGTTCATCAGTAACCACAGACGGGCGTCCACTTGATCACGTCCTTCACTGAACAGTCTCACTCATAGCAGTTTGTCCGTAAACCTTGCAGATTTGCCGATTAATTATTCATAGTAACTGCCGCGCATGCTCGCAACTGCGATCGTAGCGCTGCTGCGGATGAAAATAGAAACGGAACTTACTTTGTGGACGACCATCGTACTACGTGATTGTCAAAACAATTTGTACATTAAGATGTTGTGAAAATAGTTACTTTAATAAAAACCCTTCTAATACCTATCAAATTGTTGCAATACTAGACATACACGCTACTTAAACTAACTTATGCTAGGGACGAGACACACACACACACACACACACACACACACACACACACATACACACACACATTCCGAGGAAGGACTCGAACCTCTGGCGTGAAGCGACAGCAAAATCTGTAGCAAGGCGCCTTAGACCACGCGGCCATTCCCGCGCGGCAAACTGCAAATATTTGAAAGTTTTTATGGTCACATATAGAAGCAAGGTGCTCATCCACTGGTAGCTGATTTTCTTAAAATTCACAGATTAAATGCATTACTTCAGGGATTAGACACAAACATTCCGACTTATCAAGACCGTTATGAATCGTTTATTAAAAAGCTTTCAGTTTTGCAAATACACTATGTGATCAAAAATAACCGGACACCTGACTGAAAATTTGACTTACATGCTCGTGGCGCCGTCCTTTGGTAATGCTGGAATTCAGTATGGAGTTCGCTAACCCTTAGCCTTGATGGTAGCTTTCTCTGTCGCAGGTATACGTTCAATCAGGGTTTCTTGGGGAATGGCAGACCACTTGTCACGAAGTGCTGCATTGAGGATAGGTATCGATGTAGGGCGGTGAGGTAGGTGGCAAGATGTCGGCGTTCCGAAACATCCAAAAGGTGCTCTATAGGATTCAAGTCAGGACTCGGTGCCGGCCAGTCCATTACAGTAGTGTTTTTAAACTTTTCTAAAATGCGACCCGTCGCAAAAAAAAAATATTGTGCCAACCCTCCCACTCACGAACCGTAACAAAACAATGTTATCTCAAAAGGTGCTTGATCGCTTTGAAAGATGCAATCACCATCCTCAAATTCCTCTTCAATAGTGGGAAGTAAGAAGGTGCTAAAACATCAATGTAGGCCTGTGCTGTGATAGTGGCACACAAAATAACAAGGGGTGCAAGTCCCCTCCATGAAAAACACGACCACACCATAATAGTAACTCGTCCTAAATTTTACTTTTGGCAATACATACGCTGGCAGATAACGTTCACCGAGCATTCGCCAAACCTACACCCTGCTATTGGATCACCACATTGTGTACTGTGATTCGTCACTCCACGCAACGTTTACCCACTGTTCAATCGCCAAGCGAAGCGTTGACCTGCGTGATTTGTGTCTTATTGACAGACGTTCGACCATGAAATCCAAGTTTTCTCACCTCCAGCCTAAGTATTATAGTACTTGGAGTGGATCCTGATGCAGTTTGGAAGTCCTGTGAGATGGTCTGGATAGCTGTCTGCCTATTACACTGTACGACCCTCTCCAACTGTCGGCGGTCTCTGTCAGTAAACAGACGAAGTCGGCCTGTTCGCCTTTGTGCTGTACACGTCCCTTCACGTTTCCACTTCACTATCACATCAGAAACGGTGGACCTAGGGATGTTTAGGAGTCTGGAAACCTCGCTTACTGACTTATGACACAAGTGACACTCAATCACCTGACCACGTTAGAAATCCGTGAATTCCGCAAAGCGCCCCATTCTCCTCTCTCACGCTGTGTAAGCCGGCCGCGGTGGCCGAGGGGACTGCGGCACGCCAGTCACGGTCTGCACGGCCACTACGGTCGGGGGTTCGAATCCCCCCTCGGGCATGGATATTTGTGCCGTCCTTAGTGTTAGCTAGTTCATAAGTAGCTTGTAAGTTTAGGGACTGATGACACCGCAGTTAAGTCCAATAAGCTTTACAAACACTGCATAACTGAAAAATGTTATATCGTGTAGAAGATTTTGCAGACCAGACTGACTGACTTCTGTAGAACGTTATATTTTGCAATATCGAGTGGACAAATGACTAGTGAACTCGATAGAATGACATTAATCTGATTGATCGTACCTTCCTTGACTACACGTCTCCTGCGACTTCTATAGCCTCAGAACAAAACAGGTTGTAATACGTCATTAATGTTTGGTTCCTTTGTATCTGACGAGCAAGCTACGTATTCGCTCTAGTTGCCTTATAATATGTGGAATTTTGTAGCGTACTGGACACCAACTATCAGGATATGTATTCCTGGTCCTATGTTATCGTACTTTTGTGACGATATTATATTACCGTTCACCACAATCTCCAAGGAGCACATCGATACACGACTCATTTTCTGTAAATTCTACAGTGTTGCGGTGTTTACAGGTTTGATTTAAGGATGAAACATCCAATAAAAGCATTGCTTCGACTTATTATTTTTTTAGTATAGCGGGTTTCGGAGGCTCAGTCTGTTTTTGTGTTTGTTTTGGTGCGTTTGTGTTATTTTTTACAAGCGTACCAGGCTTTTCAACAATTTTTGTTGCTTCCGCTGAAAAAGTAGTGGTTTCTGTTTATTATTATATATGTTTAGAATTCTAATTTCAAATTCCCGGATAATTTGCTCAATCTGTACAAGTTAATCTACATAACAGACTAACAGCTGACGACTGTACGTAAACTCATATGTTTTTAAGCCTAAGGGGTCAATCTGACAGAGACATCGGCCCTATATATAGACTTATAATCTGCTTAAACCAACTTTCGCTAAGGACAACACACACACACACACACACACACACACTCATAGCCGATGGAGGACTCGAAACTCCGGTGGGAGCGTTCGCGTAATCCCTAGCATGGCGCCTTAGCCCACGCGGCCATTCGCACGTAGTTCAAGGGTGTTTCATTACCACCTAGGCTAACTCTTCCTTGTTTTCCGAGTTTACGGATGATCTCAGAACTTAATCTAGTGTGGCTGAGAATAAATCTTCTGGTTTGCTATGTTCTCAAAAAAATGTTCAAATGTTTGTAAATCTATCGGACTCAACCGCTGGGTTATTAGTCCGTAGCTTACAAACTACTTAAACTAAGTTAAACTAACGTAAGGACAACACAAACACCCATGCCCGAGGAGGGACTCGAACACTCGACGGCGAACGGCCGCGCGCTCCGCAGCACGGCGCCCCTGTACAAACGGCTAATCCGCCGCGGTTGCTATGTTCTTGCCTCTTCACAGGTATAGAATGAGTTTCAAAAGGTTTCTACAGCTGTTGATTAGGGGTGTTCAGTAACAGGCCTGTCAACCAAAAAAATGTTAAAATGTTTGTAAATCTACCGGACCAAACTGCGTGGCCATCAGACCGTAGCTTACAAACTACTTAAACCTAGGTAAACTAACCTAAGGACAACACACACACCCATGCCCCAGGGAGGACTCGAACCTCCACGGCGAGCAACCGCGCGCTCCGCAGCGAGACGCTTTAGATCGCTCGGCTACTACACCGCGACCCTGTCAACCACCTACGCATATCAGGAAGGGGTTGTAAAAGTTAAGCCACTCAGTGATGGAGATATGGTGTTCTTCCTCCATCCGCTCACGGTGTCTACATTTTGTAATTTCTTTGTCAGTGCAGGTGGGCCTCTGAATTGTGTAGCACGTACGACCGGACCGGAATTCAGAAGTTGAAAACACGCAAGCCACCTGTCGGTACAGCGCCATATGTTGGTGGGGAGTGCTGTTAGAAGCGAAGACCCGTGGGAACCAACTTACATAACCCTTATGCAACCAGCAGACACGGAAATTCGATAAAACCACCGATCTTTACTTGCTATAAAATGCAATTTTCTTGACTAGTGGCGTCTTGTTGGCCATGTGGCTTTCGATGAGGGCACGGAGAGGGGTGGAGAAGAGGAAGGGAAGTCGCTTAACGGTATGTGTTCCGGACAACGATTGTTCTTTTTTTTTTTTTTTTTTTCTTTTTTCAGTACCCCAGATGCGAATCTAACATTGGTATTTTCCAATTGTTTCAATTTTTGTAAAGCTTATGGGACTTAACTACGGGGTCATCAGTCCCTAAACTTACAAACTAGGACGTCACAAATATCCATGCCTGAGGGGGGATTCGAACCCCCGACCGTAGTGGCTGTGCAGACCGTGACTGAAGCGCCTCAGTCTCCTCGGCCACCGCGGCCGGCTCGGTGTTTTCAATACTCAATCTACGGTTTATATGGTAGGATTAGCAACAGTGTAAAATTATTCGCTCACTAGGCTACTGTGTACATTAACATCTTTTCCCCGCAAGAAACCCTATGGCAGCATGGGGGCGAAGGGCACCATCTGATGCTGATCTGCGAACGTGTGTCGACTTAGATTCAAAGGAAACCGAGCAGTAAGTAATAAGGGGGGTGCAAATACTTGTTTAGAAAGATAGGCCAATATCATCATGCAGGTGTATGGGATAACTGTTAACAAAGTAAAGGGGCGACAGTTTTTACAGTCAACATTTCTCCCTTATGTATGGCGCTCCTCTCGCATTGTGTATTGTGGCGCTATGCTCCGATGCGCGAGGATGTTCCCCGTCGTGGACTCGAATCCTCCCTCGGGCATTGATGTTTGTGTTGTGTTTAGTATAAGGTAGTTCATAAGTAATTTGTGAGTTTAGGGGCTAATGACCCCGCAGTTAAGTCCCATAAGCTTAACAAACTTTTGAACATTTTTTCAACGCCTTGGTGGCTGGCGTGGCAGTAGCAGACGGGCCAGGCGATTCCGGACAGAGCGGAGGATGACTATAGTGTCTGGAACAGAAGAATTAAATTACGAGGCGCGTCCAGAAAGTAAGTTCCGTTTGGTACTAAAATTGTACACAGATACAAAAGAAATTTTTATTGCACAAAATTCTACAAGTCTTAAACTACTTTTCCACATAACTGCCGAAATGTTGCAGGCATTTGTCATAACGTGGCACCAGGTTTTGTATACCTTCTTCATAGATATCTGCCGCCTGTGTCTTCAACCAGTTGGAAACAGTTTCTTTCAGCTCGTCGTCCATAGAAAGAGCACTAATTATAAATCTACGGTTTTCCTGGATCTTGTCATCAATCATGTGAACCAGTTCTTCTGTAACCAAAGGTGGACGCCCACTTCGTTCTTCATCCTGCACATCACTACGCCCGCTATTGAACTGTCGGAGCCGGCCGCGGTGGCCGAGGAGACTGAGGCGCTCCAGTCACGGTCTGCACGGCCACTGTGGTCGGGGGTTCGAGTCCCCCCTCGGGCATGGATATTTTTGTGTCGTCCTCAGTCTTAGTTAGTTCATAAGTAGTTTGTAAGGTTAGGGACTGATGACCCCGTAGTTAAGTCCCATAGACTTTACAAACATTTGAACATTTGAACTGTCGAACCCATCTTCTCACCATCGAATCACTCATCGCATTTGGTCCGTAAACATCGAAAATTTGCCGATAAATTTCACTTCGTTTCACTTTCCTCGCATTCAGAAACCGAATCACCGACCTGATTTCACAGGCGGCGGGATTTTCAATCAACGCCGACATTTCAAACAAGCACAACAAAGCGTACGAAACTGACAGCGCTCTCCAAATGGCGCACTTTCTTCTTGATACACATCGTCTACAGCGCATGTGCGGAACTGCAATCGCAGCGCTGCAGCGAAGATAAATTGAAACGGAACTTACTTTCTGGACGCGCCTCGTATAATGAAAGGGAAACACACTATAATGGAAGATTATGTTTTAAAAGATGAAAATAATCTATTATTTTTCATTCGATTTCAACAGGTCGTTGACACACAACTTGCACACCGTGACAAAACGCCACTGCTCTTAAAATTGTCTTATTTGTTCTACACCTACATGTGTACTCCAAAAGCCACATAACAGTGTTTGGCGGAAGGTATTTTGCTTACCAATGTCGCTTCCTCCTTTTCTGTCGTATCCATGTATTACTGGCGGGAAGAAGGACTGCTTTTCAGTCTTCTTGTGGGCTCTGATCTCCGTAATTTTATCCTCATAGACGTCGCGAGGAGTACTGTATGCAGGAGGAAGCAATGTATTGGATGATTCTTTGAGAAGGGTAGCTCTCAGAACTTGGACAGGAGCACATACAACTGTGCAGAGCGCCTCTCTTAGACCGTCTGCTACAGGAGTCGTCCGGTCATCTACGTGACGCTTTCGCGCTTTCTAAATGTTCAAATGTTTGTTAAGCTTATGGGACTTTACGGGGTCATCAGTCCCTAAACTTACAAACTACTTATGAACTACTTACAAACTAGGACGGCACAAATATCTATGCCCGAGGGGGATTCGAACCCCAGACCGTAGTGGCCGTGCTGACCGTGACTGGAGCGCCTCAGTCACCTCGGCCACCGTGGCCGGCTTCGCGCTTTCTAAATCACCTTGTAACAAAGCGTGCGGCTCATCTCTGGATATTTTAAACTCCTTCATTGGCACCCGGTACTGATCACACACTGACAAGCAATGTTCAAGGTTTTTATATTGGCCTTTGGGTAGTTTCCATACAGCCTCCCACATAAATAATCACAATGATATACAATGGTGTAGTTGCGAATGCAAGCTGACAAAAAACAATTAAAGATAAGGACAAAAAGCAGAGGCAACAGCAATAGCATATTGATATTCACATGGTTTTATCTTTTACATTAGTCAGTTCAAAACTCTTCCTTCGCCGCGTTAGGCGTACCTGCGAAGTCTGTGCTTGTCAATAATGTTGACACAGATATTGTTCAAATGTTTGTAAAGCTTATGGGACTTAACTACGGGGTCATCAGTCCCTAAACTTACAAACTACTTATGAACTACTTACGAACTAGGACGGCACAAATATCCATGCCCAAGGGGGGATTCGAACCCCTGACCGTAGTGGCCGTGCTGACCGTGACTGGAGCGCCTCAGTCACCTCGGCCACCGCGGCCGGCACAGAGATATTGTTAACTGGTAGTTCCTGACCACAACATACCTATGCAACTTAGATGTGAGCTGCCACCTGTTGAAAGGTAAAAAAGTGTTTTGTATCTCCCACCTCGCCGCAGTCACAAACTGGAGTGTCAGTATGGTGACTGCAAGGTTCCGGAAACACCAAAGCCCACAGTACCAAGGCCTTGTTGGTATCACTGGTGTCATTTGTGTGTTTTTGTTTTTAAAAAATGTTTGTCAAGCTTAAGGGACTTAAGTGCGGGATCAACAGTCACTAAATTTGCAAACTACTTACGAACTACCTTATACTAAAGACGACAGAAACAGCCATTCCCGAAGGGGATTCGAACCCCCGACGGGGAACGGCCACGCTCATCGGAGCATAGCGCCTCGATGTGCTCGGCCGCTCCGCCTCGGCTGTTATTTGTGCATAATGTTTTCCTTTAGTTTCCTGGGAAGCTTATCATTCTTCGTTCTGCTCAGTCCGAATTCTCTTCCCGTAAACTATTAAATATCCTCCGGTGAAACGTGCTTAGCCGCGAGGAATAGCCGCGTGATCTACGACGTCATGTTAACTGACAGGGCAGCCGTTCCCGACGGACATGGATGTGTGTATTGTCCTTAGTGTAAGTTAGTTTATGTAAATCGTAAGTCTAGGGGCGGATGACCGCAGCAGTTTCGTCCAAAAGGTTTATAAACATTTTAAATTTTGAACGTGCGTATATTCTTCCGAACCTGTGGTCAACGCTTCCGTAGCAAATGTGTCAGTCAACTCGTTTATGAGGACGTTGTTGTGCGCTTTAATGCCACCAATGAAGACATTGCGTCCTTTCCTTTCCAAGTAGTTTTTGTGTGCCGTTATCTCGTCGGAGAGGGTACTGCGTAAGCCAGGGCTGGGCAAATGCCGTTTGGCGAGCGCTCGCGCTGTCAGCGGCTCACGCGGCCTGCTCGCGGCTCCCCCCCCCCCCCCCCCCACTCCGCCAGCCAGCAGTGCCCCCCACTCTACTCGACTAGCCGCGCACGTCACTACACCACGCCGAACCAAATGTTCAAATGTTTGTAAATCTATCGGACCCAACAGCGTGGTCATCAGTCCGTAGGTTACAAACTACTTAAACCTAGGTAAACGAACCTAAGGACAAACACACACACCCATGCCACCGGGAGGACTCGAACCTCCACGGCGAGCAACCGCGCGCTCCGCAACGAGACACTTTAGACCGCTCGGCTACTCCACTGCGGCCACGCGGAACCACTCCTTCTGTTTACCTGTGGAAATCGCGTCCGGTGTTCGTGATAAAGCACAACTAGTGTCAGAAAAATGGCTCAGGAGGACTAAAATCTTTGAAAAGAAAGTCTTCTGAACACCCACAATGGGTAGAAGAGTACTTTTTTGTTGGGACGCAAAGCGGACCTCGGTGTTTGTTTTGCAATTCAACATTGTCTTCGTGGAAGAAGTACAATGTGAAGCGTCATTTTCAACTGCTTCACGAGAAAATGTAGTTAGTTTGAGTAAAGAAGAACAAAAAGTCAAACTTATAGAAATGAAGCAGAAAAAGGAGAAACACCTAAGTATACTTGTGGATAATTATGCCATTAATTCAATTTCCTGTTTTTATTAATATGTTGTGTGCATTTTCCGTCAATTTTACCTTCTCCTATATGTAATTACAGGAAGAAAACCTTCTAATCCACAACGCTGCAGCGATGAGAGTAAGCTATCATGTAGCTCTTAAAATAGCTAAAACTGCGCGGCCCTTCAGCGATGCAGAATTTGTGAAAAAATGTTTTGTTGCTGCCGCAACAATTTTGTGCCCAGCGAATCTTCCTCTTTTTGAAACTGTTCCTTTTTCACGGAGAACGGTTAGGAGGTGCATTGAAGAAATGGCAAACGTCGTGGAAGCTCAGTTGAGAGACAGGATCAAAGATTTAGTTTTCTTTTCTTTAGTATTGGATGAAAGCACTGACGTATGTGATGTTGCTCAACTTGCAGTCTTTTTGCGAGGCGTTGATGGTCAGTTTAATGTGGTTGAGGAACTCTTAGATTTAGTGCCTATGCATTACACAACGACGGCCGACGATATATTTTCTTGCTTAGAAAATATAATAGAGAAATACGAGCTTTGTTGGGGAAAACTTTCATCGATTGCAACAGATGGGGCTCCTGCAATGACTGGTCACAAGTCTGGAGTGGTTGCTTTGATAAGAAAAAAAAAAGTTGAAAGTGGTCGGTATGCAGAAGGAAATACCAGCAATACATTGCGTTCTTCATCGTGTTCATTTGCTAGCCAAATGTGCCAAACTAGTTGGCGTCATGTATGTGGTTATAAAGACAAATAACATTCTCACATCGCACGATTTGGGACATAGACAATTCAAATCGTTCCTGGCAGATCTCGAGTGTGAATACGGTGATGTTCCATATGTTTGTGATGTACGCTGGTTAAGTCGAGGTGTTGTTTCAGAACGATTTTTTAATTTACGTAAAGAGATAGCATTATTTATGGATGCGAAAGGAAAACCAGTGATAGAACTGGACGACTCACAGTGGATTTTAAACATTGCGTTTTTAACTGACTTAACGAAGCATCTGAATAGGTTGAGTGTAGCTTTGCAAGGTAAAAATAAGGTAATCAGTGAAGTTTTTGACACTATTTTGGCTTTCAATAGAAAATTGCTTTTGTGGGAAAATCAACTCTCAGAAATGTCAAGAGTACACTTCCCGAGCGTTGCAATAATTGTCAGTGAAAACAATTTGGAGAAAGAGAGGCTCAAAGAACATTTTGATGAGTTTCTAACGGTGCTACAGTCTCTCGAAGACAATTTCGACAGTAGATTTGAATACTTAAATCGACTTGAAAGCGATTTCAACCTTTTTGCAACTCCTTTTGCAGTTAACGTGGAAAATGTTTCTTCTGAAATTCAGTTAGAGCTATTGACTTTTAATGCAATCGTGTGCTGAAGAAGAAGTTTCGCACTGCAGAAAACTTGGAAAGCTTCTATAAATATTTTCCACGTGAACAGTTTCCATTGTTATTCAAAACAGCTGCTCGTGTGTATAGTTTGTTTGGAAGAACATACTTGTGCGAAAGTGTTTTCTCCATAATGAAACTGACAAAATCGTAGCTTAGAAGTAGTCTGACTGACGTTCATCCGACTGGTGCAGTGCGCCTAATGACCAGCAATTTCACACCAAATATCGAGATGTTGGTTCAAAACCATTTTAAATAAATCCAGAATGATGTAAATTAATGCTTATTTCTTTTTTGTTCGTAGTACCTCTCCTCTGAAGTGACAATTCTTTTATGCGTATGTCACCTTGTTGTTTATCTTGACAGGAAACTGATAGGCTTTGCGATCATAGAGTTTCTTCCCCTTTATATTTTCCATATATCATAGGAGTTAAGTTTAGTTATCCCTTTTACTTCCTCCAGGGAGAAGGTTTTTGTTTTACACTTGATAAATTATACTTATGTTAATAGTTCCTAGGTTTTTGCTTCCAGCAGCAGGGATATTTTATTTTCCTTTAGCTTACAAATTTTACCATGTACTTATTTGGTTATTTTTTAAAGTTCTTTATCGTACCACGACAACTTCTTTGTGGTACCACTGACATAGGCAGGGAACTTTTTCCATTGCTCTCAGGTCTTGAGTTCTGGAATTTTTCCCCCTTCAGAATGGTGTCAGTTTTCATCCTTTTTAGTTCAGAAAGTTCAGTTTTGTTACATTTTGTATTAAAAAACCTACACAATTCTGTGAAAATATAACGTAAAATTTAGAATAAAAGAGTCTTTTCTTAATTCTTTACGTATATGTCCTATTTGTGGCCACGAAAGTAGGTTTTACAGTGGTTCGAAACTGTGTTTCATCCATACATGAGCAACCGTTGCATGGTACAGGATACACAATTTTCGGGTAAGCACTATTAACACTTACTTCCCACACAAACGTGCTGTGGCAGATATGATTGTACCGGTGCCCTTTTCACGGAAGCCGCATCAGCTTGAAACGACGTCATGTTTTTTGTACGTGCAGTAAGTATTTCAGCTTGTCCTTACTCAGCTGCACAGTTGCCCCCTACCCGTGCACTGTGCACAGCTCTGCTAGCGCACTGCTGGCTCTCAAGGCCGCTCAGCGCTGCCCTCGCGGCTCTCGCTGCTCGCGGGCAGCTCTCGTGCCCACCCCTGGCGTAAGTAATCGGGCGCGTTTGAGCATTCGCACAGTTTTCATTTGCCTTTTGGATGCATACATACAATTATAGATAAGGTGTCTGTTCTTTCCGACGTGTCAGAAATCCGAGTTCGAGTTCGGTCCGGCAGAAATATTTTCGACGGCCTAAAAGAGCCAAGATTTATATTTCATAAATATAGCAATGCCGGCCAATGCTGTGAGGTCTTTAGGACACACTCGAATACCTGAACATATTCTCAGTTCGAGGATAATATATTTACTTGAGACGGGAAAGTTTTTGTCCATGCATCAGTACGCCTGTATAAATCATAGCTCGTGAAAACTCAGCTTGCTCCTTTCTTAAATACACTTCGAGCCATGGATGAAGGGGTTTCCTTATTTTCAAAAAGCGTTTGCCACACTGTCGGTGATAACGAAGGTACGAGCATATGGAATAGCTTTCAGATATGAGAGCGCCTTGAAGACTTCGTAAGTAATAGCACCCACAACGTTTCCCTCGCTTACGGGTATACACCAGAGACAACGATATAGTTTGCGGCTGTGTACTGAAGATGCCGTGGTACACGGGAAAGTGTGACACGTGGGAATGGCCGTGCGGTCTTGGGCGTTACGTTACAGATCGAGCGGCTGCTCGCGTCAGAGGTTCGCTTCCTTGCCCGGGATTGGGTGTGTTTTTTTACCTCAGTATAAGTTAGTTTAAGCAGTTTTTAAGTCGAGAGACCGATGACCAGAGTAGTTCTGTCCATCAGAATTACAAAATTTTGAACGGGAATGTGTTGTAGTTGATTGACTTTAGTAGGATACAAGAATGACTTCGACAACATTTATAGTCGGTTTGATGAATGGTAGCTAGCTATAAATGTAGAAAATTCGCAAATAATGCTGATGAGTAGGGAAAAGAATTCAATCGTGCAGATACAGCATTACTGATGTGCTGCTAGCCACTGATGTGCTGCTAGCCACAATACCTAGGTGTGAGGTTTCCAAAGCGATATGAAACGGAACGAGTATGTAAGGACGGAAATGGTTCGGTAACGCAAAAGGGAATTCCTCGAGGGAAGAAGCCACTGTTTTCGAAGAACACTAATGAGAAAATTTAGGGATCCATCACTTGAAGCTGACTACAAAACGGTCCTACTGCCGCCAAAGTACATTTGTATAAGGACCAGCGGCGGACTAAGTGGGGGGGGGGGGGGGGAGGGCGGATCGCCCCGGGCCTCTCGTCTTGGGGGGCGTCCAAATGCCTCGAAAGTACGCGTTTTTATTTTTATTTATTTATTATTTTTTTTTTTTTTTTTTTTTTTTTTGAGCGCCCTTTTCGTTCAAGGGCTTTCAAATCTCGTAAGCTATTTTTTAGGCTGTCCTATGCCTCTCTTCCTGGGAGGGGGGCCTCTAAACCGAAAATTCACTTTTTATAATAAGCCATATATTTCCAAGTGGTCGGGGGGAGGGGGGCTCATTCTGTTGTGTCGCCGCCCCGAGCCTCCGACAGCCTTATTCCGCCACTGATAAGGACCACAAGAGAAAAGAAATTACGGCTCCGACGCAGTCACGTAAGTAGTCGTTTTCCCTCGCTATATTTGAGAATGGGAGAGGAAAGGAAACGACTTCGATGGGTGTTCAAGTGAAAGGTACGAAACGACACTGTTGGTAGAATTGAAGTCTTTGTTCAAAAGTAATCAGCAGAGGCCTGAGCACGACTATCCCACTGTTTAACGACCTGAAGGATTCGCGGTCTTCAGAATTCTTGTGCCTGTGACAAGAGCCAATCCATTACTGTATCCATCATATCGACGTTCGAGCTGAAGAGATGTTTTTTAGCGGACCAAACAGATGGAAGTCACAGGGTGACATATCCGGGCTGTAGGGCGGATGCTCAAGCTGCTCCCACGTGAACTTGGCCACTACACTTTGTGTCACCCTGCAGATGTGTGGACGCGCGTTGTCATCGAACAGAATCACTCCTTCCTTGAGCAGCATAGGCCGCTTCCTCTTGATAGGCTTCGGTGTGACTAACCGTACACGTGTACACAGTACACGTCTGGATGTCACATTACGGTACCCCACAGCGGCATATTCAAATTTCAACCGGTTTTGTTAGTAAGGCGTTTCGTACCTTTTCATTTGAATACCATTTGCACTATTTGTTCGGAGTACAGTGCGCTAGGCGCCGTTCGGTGACATGCGGACTATGTATGTAGAAACACTGGATATGTAGATGTAGGCGTAATATATGCATATTTATAATTGACACATCAGTTTTTTTCTTAGGTCAAATCCGCTGACGTTCTCTCATTCGAACTATCTATTACAAGTAATTGAACAGTGCAAGAAAGAATCAGTCTGCTTACTCTGAGGATTAAAAAACCACCACAACGTATAGAGCGGAGCCCGTGGACTGAAATCTCTGGTTTATTGCAAACCGCAAGGAGGAAGCTCGCTTTTGGAAACCTTAGGCCTAAAGTATAACCTATTGTGCTTAAATTTTCAGTACAGTAGTGATTATTTCTCCGCTTGTGGTACGTGGGCATTACCTGTATAAAAATAATTACCACTAATTATTGATATTTTTATTTCAGCTAGGTATTCGGTTATATGAAGTGATTTGCAAGTGTAGTATACGCTCGGGTTGCCATTCGTCGTGATATATCGAGATCGTCAGAGTTATGGACCCAGTTTCTCCTAGAGTTAGCAAAAACTAAGAACTATGGAAGCAAAGTGAGCATAAGGACTTATGTTTCTACTAAAGTGGCACTATCCTTCGAAGCAGGTAAAACCACAAGTGTCTAGGCACGGCTCAGGGGAATTAGTTGGAGGGGGACGAAGAGGAAAGCAGGATGCTCAACGTTTCTGAGCAGTGAAACACCAGCTGCCACAAGTCTAAATCTACATCTACATACATACTCCGCAATCCACCCAGTGGTGCGTGGCGGAAGGTACACAGTACCACTTCTAGTTACTTGCTTTCCTGTTCCACTCCCAAATAGAACGAGGAAAAAATGAATACTTCTATGCATCCGTACGAGCCCTAATCTCTCTGATCTTATCTTTGTGGTATTTACGCGAAATATAGGTTGGCGGCAGTAGAATCGTTCTGCAGTCCGCCTCAAATTCCGGCCCTCTTAAATTTCTTCAACAATGCTTCTCGGAAAAGAACGTCGCCTCCCCTCCATCGACTCACACTTGAGTTCCCGAAGCATTTCGGTAGCACTCGTGTTTTGATCGAATCTACCAGTTACAAACCTCGCCGCCCGCCTCTTGACTGCATCCTTTAAAACGATATGGTGGGGATCCCAAACACTTGAGCAATATTCAGGAGGGGGTCGTACAAGCGATAATGCGGTCTCCTTTACAGATGAATCACGCCTTCCCAAAACTCTCACAATAAAGTGAAGTCGACCATTCGCCTTCCCCATGACTATCCTTATATACTCGTTCCAAAAAAATGTTCAAATGTTTGTAGAGCTTATGGGACTTAACTACGGGGTCATCAGTCCCTAAACTTACAAACTACTTATGAACTAGCTAATCCTAAGGACGGCACAAATATCCATGCCCGAGGGGGATTCGAACCCCCGACCGTAGTGGCCGTGCAGACCGTGACTGGAGCGCCTCAGTCCCCTCGGCCAACGCTGCCGGCATACTCGTTCCATTTCATATCGCTGTGCAGCGTTACGCTTAGGTATTTAAATGTCGCAGCTCTCTCAGGCAGCACACTACTAATGCTGTATTCGAACACATTACGGTATTATTTCTCCTGCTCATCTCTATCAGCCGGCCGCGGTGGCCGAGGAGACTGAGGCGCGCCAGTCACGGTCTGCACGGCCACTACGGTCGGCGGTTCGAATCCCCCCTCGGGCATGGATATTTGTGCCGTCCTTAGGATTAGCTAGTTCATAAGTAGTTTGTAAGTTTAGGGACTGATGACCCCGTAGTTAAGTCCCATAAGCTCAACAAACATTTGAACATTTGAACATCTCTATCACCCTACATTTTTCTACATTTAGCGCTAGTTGCCATTGCTAGTTGCGGGTACGCAAGGGTCCGGACACCACGTGACCTTGACACACTCCAGCGGTGTTCAATATCGGGGCACTGTCACATCTGAATGTCTCACAAAACCTGGTACTGCACGACTGGACGGGCCAATCACATGGAGACCCACAGACTGTCCAACATCTGTCAGGTGCTTGATAACGCTCCCTCACACAATTACGTAGCCTCTCCATCTCCTTCGCAGTGATCATTCAAAGATCGAGGTTCTTAACTTTTTCAGTCAGACATTATGAAATCAGCTTTGGAAAAATTATAATTCAGTGTTTTCTATAGTGCAGTAAACATCAAAATATGTTTTTTAAAATTATTGGTAGAACTATTGATTTTTTTTATTTCGTGTATTTCATGCACTAAACAGACGTTTGTATCGAGGTACTTTATTACTTGGGCGTTACTTTATTGACAGGTAACACTGCCAGATCAATAATGCTAGCATAATATTCGCCAGCCGCGGTGGAGTAGCCAAATGGTCTAAAGCACCTCGCTGCGGAGCGCGCCTTTGCTCGCCGTGGAGGTTCGAGTCCTCCCTGGGGAATGGGTGTATGCGTTTGTCCTTAGGTTAGTTTACCTAGGTTTAAGTAGTTTGTAAGGAACGGACTGATGACCACGCAGTTTGGTCTGATAGATTTACAGACATTTGATTTTTTAATATTCGCTACAGCACCAAAGACAAGACAATTCACTGCTGAAATAAAAGGAACCACATTTACGCTCACACTCTCAGCAATGTACAGGCGGCAACGCAACACAATCTCTAAGATGGGCAGATTAATGCCTCAAAGTGGCTACACGCCGTTCTAAGCGGCAAAATTTCGTATTAGAAGCATGTTGTTCATAAAAAAGGCAACTTTAAGGATTGATGTACAAAATACGGTATAAATCAACTTTTAATACATTGTTGTCAAGGAACAACACAGGGAATGAAAGGGTTAAATATCCTACTAGGTCTGGTAACAATACTAAACACTAATGCATTCTGGTGGCTGTTCCACCTGTCACAGAAAATTCTAACTCAAGTAAAATCACACTCTCCGATTTTGTGAATCTGTGCTAAGTTACAGTGATATACAACCATGTTATCTGGATGCTTTACATTTTACGTCAGCCAGTGTACATTGGCGAAGTAAAAACGTCATTTAAAAGGCAGAATTATGGGATACTCAGATTCTAACGACTACCGTTTACGAAAAGGAGAGTGTTTGTTTTATTTA
Organism: Locusta migratoria; assembly: GCA_026315105.1. Taxonomy (NCBI): domain Eukaryota; kingdom Metazoa; phylum Arthropoda; class Insecta; order Orthoptera; family Acrididae; genus Locusta; species Locusta migratoria. The sequence continues at coordinate 397,032,011 of CM048755.1, forward strand.
CAAGCAGCTGTTGAAGACAAAAACCAAAAGTCGTCCGCAGTGTGAAATTGGCCATAAAGACGCCCACCAGATGTGCCCAGTCCGGCCGAGTTAAGCGTTTTTCGGAAGGATGTCGTTAAGATAACGATGAATGGGCGGCTTACGTCAGCAGCTCAAGAAGCGAGCGGCGGGACAGGCAGGAGCAGCCGTGCCGCTGCGCGAGGAACGACAACCGAGGTTATTACTAGCAGTGCACAAGAGCATCTATAAGCGACCTCCTGTTTGTATGACGGCCTTAGACACCATAATACTTTCAGGCGTGCGTAACACGATCGTCCCCTTGCAGTACATCGATCTACATCTACATGGGATACTCTGCAAATCACATTTAAGCGCCTGGCACAGGGTTCATCGCCGGCCGCGGTGGCCGAGGAGACTGAGGCGCTCCAGTCACGGTCTGCACGGCCACTACGGTCAAGGGTTCGAATCCCCCCTCGGGCATGGATATTTGTGCCGTCCTAGTTCGTAAGTAGTTCATAAGTAGTTTGTAAGTTTAGGGACTGATGACCCCGTAGTTAAGTCCCATAGACTATACAAACATTTGAACATTTGAACAGGGTTCATCGAACCATCATTACAGTATTTATCTCCCATTCCAGCGGGAAGAAAGAACACCTGAATCTCTCCGTTCGAGTTCTGATTTCTCGTATTTTATTCTGATGATCATTTCTACCTATGTAAGTGGGAGTCAACAATATATTTTCGCATTCGGAGGAGAATGTTGGCGATTGGAGTTTCTTAAGTAGCCCACGCCGCAGCGACAAGCGCCGTTGTTGTAATGATTCCAATCCCAGATCCTGTATCATTTCCGTAACGCTGTCTCCCCCGTATCGTGACAATACGAAACGAGCTGCCCTTCTTTGGACTCTTTCGATGTCCTCCGTCAAACCCACCTGATAAGGATCCCACGCCGGGCAGCAATACACTGACGAGTGTATCGTCAGGCGTGCCCCAGGGGAGTGTGATAGGACCGCTATTATTTTCTATCTATATAAATGATCTGATGGACAGAGTAAGTTGTCATTTGCGGCTGTTTGCTGATGATGCTGTGGTGTATGGGAGGGTGTCGTCTGTAACTGACTGCAATAGCATACAGGATGACTTACACAAAATTTCTAGTTGGTGCGAATATTGACAGCTAGCTCTCAATGTAGAAAAATATAAGGTGATGCGCATGAGTAGAAAAAACAATCCCATAATGTTTGAATACAGAATTAGTAGTGAGATTCTTGATGCTGTCGCGTCGTACAAATATCTAGGCGTAACATTGCAGAGCGATATGAAATGGAACAAGCATGTAAGGACAGTTGTGAGTAAGGCGGACAGCCGAATTCGGTTTATTGGGAGAATTTTGGGAAGATGTACTTCACCTGTAAAGGAGACCGCGTATAAAACGCTTGTACGACCACGTCTTGAGTATTGCTCAAGTATTTGGGACCCGCAGCAGATCGGTTTGAAGGAAGACATAGAGGCGGTTCAGAGGCGAGCAGCTAGATTTGTTACCGGTAGGTTCGACCAATGCGCGAGTGTCACGGAAATGCTCCGGCAACTGAATTGGGGATCGCTGGAAGAAAGACGACGTTCTTTTCGTGAATTTCTGTTAAGTAAATTTAGAGGGCCGCAATTTGAAGCTGAGTGTACTACGATCTTGCTGCCGCCTACTTACATTTCGCGTAAAGATCACAAAGACAAGATAAGAGAAATTAGGGCTCGTACGGAGGCATATAGACATTCTTTTTTTCCTCGTTCCATTTGGGAGTGGAATAGGAAAGGAAATGCCTAGTAGTGGTACAGTGTACCCTCCGCCACGCACCTTACGGTGAATTGCGGAGTATGTATGTAGATGTAATGTAGAATACTCCAAAAATGGCCGGCTGCGGTGGCCGAGGGGACTGAGGCGCTCCAGTCACGGTCTGCACGGCCACTACGGTCGGGGGTTCGAATCTCCCCTCGGGCATGGATATTTGTGTCGTCCTTAGGATTAGCTAGTTCATAAGTAGTTTGTAAGTTTAGAGACTGATGAGCCCGTAGTTAAGTCCCATAAGCTATACAAACATTTGAAACAAACTCCAAAAATGGACGGACAAGCGTAGTGTATGCAGTTTCTTTTGTAGTTCTGTTGCATCTTTTAAGGGTTCTGCCAATAAAACGCAGTCTCTGGTTCGCCTTTCCCACGACATTATCTACGCGTTCTTTCCAATTTAAGTCTGAAGTAATAGTAATTCCTAGGTATTTTGTGCAGTTTACGGCCTTCACATTTGATTGATTTATCTTGTAAACAAAGTTTAACGGATTTCTTTTCGTAGTCATGTGGACGACTTCACACTTCTCATTATTTAGAGTCAATTGACAATTTTTACGCCATAGTGATATCTTATTCAGATCGTTCTGCAGTTGATTTTGATCTTCAGATGATTTTACTAGACGGTAAATGACGGCGTCATCTGCAAACAACCTAAGAGAGCTACTTAGATTTTCCCCTAAATCGTTTATGTAAATAAGGAACAGCAGAGGACCAATAACACTACCCTGTGGAACGCCCGATATCACCTCTGTTTTATTCGATGTCTTACCATCGATTACTACGAACTGTGTCCTCTCTGACAGGAAATCCCCTATCCAATCGCAAATTTTGGGGCGATATTCGAGAACCACGAAATTTGATTAAAAACCGTTTGTGAGGTACGGTGTCTTTGCCGTCTGGAAGTCAAGAAATACGGAATCGATTTGCGAACCCTTGTCGATAGCACCCATCACTTCGAGTAAATAAAGAACTAGTTGTGTTTCGCATGAACGATATTTTCTAAATCCGTGTTGACCTTGGTTCAATAGATCGTTCTGTTCGAGATAATACATGATAGTGGAATACAGGATATATTCCAAGACCATGATGCAAATTGACGTCAAAGAAATAGGCCTGTAGTTTATTGGGTTACTCCTACAGCCTACTGCATCGATAGCACACCCACACAACGATACAAACTGTTCCGCTAATCGTCCTCGTGATTGCGTTTGTGCTAGTTTCGTAGTCGGTTCAAACCTTCTGAATGATAACAGCTGTAAGTTATTTAAATTGATCGATTACAATTTTTGTCTTTAAAACACTGTCAACTGATAAGAAGAGAATCAACTTGTCAACAACTGCAATACACTTAGAATGAGATGATAAAAGTCACCGGATAGCTTTTATTACAGTATCGGACCTCCTGTTATCTGCCGACATGCAGCAACTCGATATGGCGTCGACTCAACAAGTCATCTAAAGCCCCAGTGGCATAGAATCGGAGTTAAGCTACAAACCGAATGCCACATCCATGTGGGTTGGAAAATTTACTAGCTTCTGTGACCGTTTTATCTTTTTTTCCGTTATTTTATACTAGGAGCTTCAGGAATTGAGTGCTCCATGAAAGACGTTGTAGACTGGGCCTGACAACTTTTCATATTCGCATTTTACCGCTAAAATATCGTGTAAATGGAGTATTTTCTTTTATTCTCTGCATGTTTTGAATAGTGTATTCGAAGTCATGTTTGGTGTCAATGCTTCACATTAAACTGCCATTCATAAGCGTCTGTTTCGATGGAAGTGTTGGCATTCATTTAATATTGGGTAACCTGATTAGAGATAAAGCGTACAGATAATCGGCTAGCCGCGGCGGAGTGGCCAAGCGCATTGGGGCGCTATGTTCCGATGCGCGAGGCCGTTCCCCGTCGGGGGTTCGAATCGCCCATCGGGCATGGCTATTTGTGTCGTCTTTAGTATACGTTAGTTGATAAGTAGTTTGTAAGTTTAGGGACTGATGACCCCGTAGTTAAGTCCCATAGACTACACAAACATTTGGACATTTTTTAGAAACCCGTACAGCGATACAGAATGTCTCTATTACAGCGTCTGCTATTGGAGAATCTTAATTATCTCTGTGTCGCTTTTGCGATTACTAAATAAGCCCGTAACGAAGCGCGCTGTTCTCAGTTGGATTTTGTCCATGTGTTATATCAACCCTACCTGATACGTATGCCACATTGCTGAGCAATTCTCAAAAATGTTCAAATGTTTGTATAGCTTATGGGACTTAACTACGGGGTCATCAGTCCCTAAGCTTATAAACTACTTATGAACTAGCTAACACTAAGGACGGCACAAATATCCATGCCCGAGGGGGGATTCAAACCCCAGACCGTAGTGGCAGTGCAGACCGTGACTGGAGCGCCTCAGTCTCCTCGGCCATCGCGGCCGGCATCATGTCTCCATAAGTAGGTGGGTGCAAACAAAATGCCACTCCAGTGTTGTAGTTACCTTTGCAACGAAGCGTGGTGCACTCCTTTGCACATTCGATCAGCCCTGCCTGTTGCGGATCCCACAATGATGAGCTATACTCAAGCGTTGCCCGAACGGGAGTTTTGTGACATACTTCCTTTGTTGGCAGACTCTACTTTCTGAGGATTCTTCCAATGAATCTTACTGCCATATGCCTTACCCACGATTAATTTAATACGGCTGTACCACTTCAAATCGTTCTTTATGTCTACTGCCATATATTTTGTGAAAGTAACTGCTTCCAATATTTGTCCTGCTATTGCGTAGTTATAGAATACAGGATATTTCTTTCTATATAAACACAGCACTTTACTTTTGTTTATGTTGAGTCCCAATTGCCATTCTCTACACCAAGCGTCGAAATGCTGCAGATTGTCCTGCCTTTCCCTACCATTTTCCAGTGTCGTAACTTCTCGATATACTACAGCATCGGCCACAAAAGTATCATTAGTCTCCCACTGCTATGTACAACGTCATTTATATATATTTTGAAAAGCAACGTTCCTATAACACTCACCAGAGGCACATGAGAAATCTCTTTCAAGTCTGAAGACTTCTTTCCGTTGAGAATGACATGCTGAGTTCATTTATCTACAAACTCTTCAATCCAGTCAGACATCTCTTCTGATATTCCACATGCTCGCACTTTGTTCCTGAGGAGTCGGTGCGGAATCGTATCAAACGGCTTGCGGAAGACAAGAAACGGCGTCTACCTGGAAGCCTGCCCTCTGGGTCCATGGATGAAAAGCTTCAGCTGGGTTTCACATCATCGTTGCTTTCTGAAATTTTGTATCCCATCCTCGTCGCCACTTTTGTGTCCCAGCCTCGTCGTAGGTGTCGGTGGCCGAGTGGATGAGACCGACACAGGAATAAGATAGCACGCTGGTGCAGGTACGGAGGGGAGCAGCCAGAAACTATAAACACTAGAGTAAATTAGAAAGAGATATATATTGCACAGAATGTAACAATACTTAACTTTTACATAGTACTGCAGAATGTTGATACATAGTTGTTAGAGGCCTGCCTAGTGCCTGTACGATAGCAAAGTCTTCACTGGTGCCTATCTGATTACGAAGGTCCTAACTGGTTGCTATCTCCGTCCGAAGTGACCGGTGTCTTTCCGTGGTGGCCACGAGCGGGGTTGCAGCAGAGGGCGCTCGTGGCTGTCGTCGTGAGAACGCCGCGCCGTGCGTGCATGGCGGCGCGCGGCGAAAGTAGGTGGCGCGCACTTTGTACTTGTGCGACACCACACCCCTCCCCCCCAAACCGCCGCGCCGTCGTGGCGTAGGGCTGAGGGCCACGGCGACGGCACTGGGAGGAGGGCCTGGGCGGGGGCGTTACTGGTGGGACGGGCGTCGTAGCTGAGGCTGGGATCGAGACGCCGTCCGCGCCCCGGCATCCGCCTTGCGATCCTCCAGGGAACCCACCGAAACCTGGGGAAGGGCGCACCCCCCCGCCCAAAAAGCAGGTCATCTTCTTCTGAGGTGCGTGGCCCAGGCGGCGGTGGCACGCACGGTCCCGGAGTCCCTCTCGGTGACGCTGTCATCTGCGGCGGCGACAGCGGCGGCGTCGCGTCGATCTCCATCGGGACGATCTCGTAGTCCGGGGACGAACGATGTGGTTGTGCTCCCTGGCGGTGAACTGGGTCTGGAATCAAGAAACCGGAGACAGGATCGCGCGGCCTATGCAGACGCAATTGGTTTGCGTGGCGCCGCAGCTCCGACCCTGTGGAAGAACGTACAACATACATATTGCGACCGAGCACGCGCTGAATGATGCCCGGCATCCATAGGTTCTTCTTGTTTCCAGCAAACACCCTGTACAGCACCGGCGTGGAAACCTGAAAACGCGTAGCGCCATACGAACCGACTCGGTGCGTGGGAGGCTGCAGCAGGTGAAGGAGAGTGCGGTGACGGCGGCCGTGTAGCAGCTCGGCAGGAGACGGGCCGTCACGTGGCATGCATCGATACGTAGACAGGAAAATTTGAAGAGCTTGCTGCCTGGAGTGCTGACCTTTCATCTTCTCCATGTGAGACTTTAATGTTCGAACGAAACGTTCTGCTTCACCATTGGACTGAGGGTGAAAAGGTGCGGTGGTTATATGCTGAATGCCATTCACACGACAAAACTGTTGAAATTCCGCACTAACAAACTGTGGTCCATTGTCACTGACGATAGTTTCAGGCAAGCCTTCGATGCAAAACACTGATGTTAAGGCACTGATTGTACTAGAAGCTGTCGTTGAGTTCATGGCAATCACAAAAGGAAACTTGCTGAAAGGGTCTACAACAATTAACCTGCGCGTATTCCAGAAAGGTCCGGCAAAGGCAATATGTAAACGTTGCCATGGTCCCTTGGGGCGTGGCCAGTCTGAGAAACGCTGTGGAGGAGCCGCCTGATGCTCCGCACAAACTGTACACTGTGATGTCATGCACTCTATCTCAGCGTCCATACCAACCCAGGTACAATGATGTCTGGCCAGTTGCTTTGTCCTAACAATGCCCCAATGTCCTTGATGCAGGAGGCACACTTCTCGTTGCAGGGAACGAGGAACAATCACTCTTGCTTGGTCGTTGTCGGTATGCAACAACAGTACACCCTGACTTAAAGATAATGCATGACGTTGTGCAAAATAACGTCGAACCAGAGGCCGATCAATGTCTTTGGCTCTGGCAGGCCACCCTGAGCGAACAAAACGTGCTACCACACTTAGGTCTGCATCCGCAGCTGTTTCCTGTGCAACCCGACGAGAGTTCAAAGGAAAGTCTGCGACAGTGGAAGCATCTCTGGAGTCTATCTGACAACATGCCATTTCTGAAGAATCAAATGATACATCCTGGCCAACCGGAAGTCGGGAAAGTGTGTCCACGTTGGCGTGTTTAGTGGTAGGTCGGTACAAAATCTCATACTGATAATTAGACAATATCAAGGACCATCTCTGAAGCTTTTGTGCCGTACGTGGCGGAATCGGCTTTGTGGGTGAGAACAACGACGTGAGAGGCTTGTGGTCTGTCAACAAATAGAATTTTCTGCCATAGAGATAATGATGAAACTTTGTGACGCCGTAAATGATTGCTAAGGCCTCCTTTTCTATCTGACTGTAATTCTGTTGCGTCGGCGTCAGTAGCTTGGATGCAAAGGCAATAGGACGATCGTGACATCCAATACGATGCGACAGAACGGCACCCAGACCGTACGACGAGGCGTCAATTGCTAACACTACAGGCTTCTGTGGGTCAAAGGGAATCAAACATGCATCACTGAGTAGTGCAGACTTTAGTTTGTCAAAGGCAACCTGGCAATCTTTAGACCATACAAAAGGAACATTCTTCCTACGTAAGTGATGCAGTGGAGCTGCAATCTGAGAGGCATTGGGAATAAACCTGAAATAATAGTTAAGCTTTCCCATCACTGCTTGCAATTCCTGCACATTCTTAGGAGGAGGCAAGTCTTTGATTGCTCTAAGATGTGACTGTAAGGGATGAATTCCTTGGGCATTAATCACATGGCCTAGGTACTCTATTTCAGTTTGAAAAAACGAACACTTTGCTTTATTGCAACGTAGACCTGCTGCAGTCAAAACTTTGAAAAGGCACTCCAGGTTTGCTAAATGTTCTTCAACTGTACGTCCGGATACCACAATATCATCTAAATAGTTCGAACAACACGGTACAGAAACTGTCAGCTGTTCCAAAAAACGCTGAAAAATAGCGGGAGCGGAAGAACTGCCAAAGGGTAGGCGTTGAAATTGAAAAAGGCCCATGTGAGTATTAATGACGAAAAACTTTTTTGACTCGTCATCAAGTGGAATCTGTAAGTATGCCTCTGCTAAATCAATCTTGGAAAAGAAACGAGACTGTCCTAATTTGTCCATTAGTTCGTCAGGTCTGGGCAAGGGATAAGTGTCTACAATTGTTTGACTGTTCACTGTTGATTTGAAGTCCGCACAGAGACGAAGGTTTCCTGACGGCTTGGGTATAATTACTATAGGCGAGGCCCACTGACTCGCAGAAACAGGAGAAATCACCCCACTATCTTGCCAACGTTTAAGTTCTTCGGCAACTGTATCACGCAAGGCGATAGGCACTGGTCTAGCTTTACGAAATTTTGGAACTGCAGATTCTTTTAAAGTCACATGTGCCACGAAGTCTTTTGCACAACCTAGTTCCGGCGAAAACAAGTCACCAAATCTGTCACACAATGCATTGATTTTATCCTGAGGCACTATTGACGAAATTTGAGGCACATCTCTTTGAATTGATAAACCAAACAAGTCAAAAGCATCTAGTCCAAAAATGTTCTGTGTCGATTTGGCCTGAAGAACTACAAAAGCAACTGTTTTTGTTACACCTTGAAAAGAGGCGGGCAGGCTACACGTTCCTAGCACGGGAATATTTTGACCTGTATAAGCTGTTAACACTTGCTGTGACGGCGACAATTTTGGCGAACCCAGAAGTTCATAAGTATCTTTATTTATTAATGTAACAGCGGAACCAGTATCAAGCTGAAATTGCACAGTCTCATTTTCTATAGAGAGAGTAACAAACAGCTTGTGCTTCTGGCGCACGACCGGTGCGCGAATGTGGGCAACGTCTAATACATATTGTTTTCTGCGCTTGCGCGGGTTGCGTGCGGTAGGAAGCGGCGCATACTCGGCACACAGCGGATTAACCACACTGTCACTAGATGACACTACCGCCGGATCGGCGTCCGCGCAATGCGAGGCTACTGCACTAATATTACTTTGAGTAGCTACCTGATGTCTACTGTCACTAGCTACACAGTACTGGGCACTATTACAAGGAGCAGTTGCAGAAGGCACTATTTTCACTACAGGAATGCACTGTTCATAGTCATTTTGCTTGTCCCGAACCCTTTTCCGTTGCACTGTTTTACGCGCTCGTCGGCGCTTGCTACGTGGTGCACTATATAGTTTTGCCATAGGCGCAGAACTACTTTCATGCAATTGAGATCCAAGGAAAGCACTGTTCAATTCCACAGCCCGTATAACATTTACAGAATGAACTGTTCTCGGACTCTGTGAAGCACTGTTTCTAACGGTACCGTTCTTTGAGTTTTTAATTTGCATACACACAGACTGCACATGTCCCGATTTGCCACATTGATAACAGGTTGCGTTGCGACTAGGGCAATAAGCACGCTTGTGGCGAGACATACACTGGGGGCAAGATTTACGTACATTTTTCTGAAATGAGCGTTGGCGCCCGTTATTCAAATTACTGTGTCTAACACTATGGGGCGACCTCTGCATCGCACTTTTACACTGGCTACTGTTCACTGTCTGTTCAGCACGGCCGGTAGAAAAATAAGAATCACTAGTGCTATACTGAGAACTATGGCTAGGAAAGCGTCCGTTGCGGCGCACTGAATTTACACTGTAGCTTTGCATTTCTACATCTGCTAAGTCAAAAGTATCATGCGCTTCTATAAGCTGCAGTACACTGTCTAATGAGGGGTCAGACTGTTTCAGAATTGCTGCTCTAATTCTGGGGTCCTGAATGTTCTGCGTAATCGCATCCCTCAACATCACGTCAGTATAAGAAAGTCCACAAGAACAAGTAAATTTACATTTGCGGGTTAAGCCCTTCAATTCCGTAATCCACTCTTGGTGTGACTGCTGCGGTAATTTTTTAAGTCTAAAAAATCGGTACCGTGCAGCGGCTACGAGAACTTTTCTCTCATAATGAGCATTTAGTGCATCTACAATTTGTTCAAAGTCTACATCACGAGGAGATGCGTGAGGGAATAGTTTCTGCAATAATACGAAGGTTTTGGGGCCCACCACGGACAATAAAAGATGCTTAACAGTCTGACCTGTAAGTTGATGAGCCGCGACGAGTTCTTGAAACTGCGCGAAATAGTCGCTCCATTCTTCCTCACGTTCGTTGTACTGGCGAAACGTTGGAAGCGTTGCGGCGGCAGGTGTGGGCTGCTGATGCGACGGCTGTTGTTGTTGGTGAGCAGCCTGTGTCGTCAACTGCGACACGGCCTGCAGTAGTTGAGTGATTTGCGCCGTCTGTAACTGAATAATTTCCATTAAGTTTGGGTTCGGGGTAGTGGCCATGCTGACCGATTAGGCGCCGCGCATACAAGTAAATTATAACAAAACACAAATGCAATACGAAAGAGGACGCTCTGCAACAAAAAAAAGTCCACAAACACGTTACTGAATATGTTCCCCCAAAAATCTTATAATAAGGGTGGGTGGGCGGGAGCAATTTTTGCGTGCTCCGACTGCTGCTGTCTGGCTGCTGCAAGCGGGCTGGTCCAAGGTTCTATCACTCCTCGTCGCCACTTCTGTATCCCATCCTCGTCGCCACTTTTGTGTCCCAGCCTCGTCGTAGGTGTCGGTGGCCGAGTGGATGAGACCGACACAGGAATAAGATAGCACGCTGGTGCAGGTACGGAGGGGAGCAGCCAGAAACTATAAACACTAGAGTAAATTAGAAAGAGATATATATTACACAGAATGTAACAATACTTAACTTTTACATAGTACTGCAGAATGTTGATACATAGTTGTTAGAGGCCTGCCTAGTGCCTGTACGATAGCAAAGTCTTCACTGGTGCCTATCTGATTACGAAGGTCCTAACTGGTTGCTATCTCCGTCCGAAGTGACCGGTGTCTTTCCGTGGTGGCCACGAGCGGGGTTGCAGCAGAGGGCGCTCGTGGCTGTCGTCGTGAGAACGCCGCGCCGTGCGTGCATGGCGGCGCGCGGCGAAAGTAGGTGGCGCGCACTTTGTACTTGTGCGACACCACATGAAACGATCTTGATTCCTACACAGTAGATTTCCGGTCTCCAGAACTGTCACCCCCTGATTCTGCCTGTGTTTTATATCACTTTGTTTATATGTAATTTTATGTATGTTGCGAAACCACTATAAAGAAAATATATCAGAGCAATATTTATAATATACAGAGTGACCATAGACTTCTAATTCAGTCACAGCTATTCATTTATTTACGTATAACCTGATTCGGCCCATGTGCTATATCAATTTGTTTATAAATAAGTTTGTATGTCTTGCCTGAACTAGTCAATAGAATGCCGTATAATAAATATTGTAAACAATTTCACTCACAATTCAATATTTACAGTATTCTCTCTGAATCAGCAAAGATAAATGTTACCCTTCCTCACACTCTTGCATAGCGTCTACAATCGAACATCTTCACCAGAACAAGATCTTTGTAAACAACGTTTGTCTTGATGGTGTGTATAAATTGTTTATAGTGCCTAATAGATTCTAGCATGTTGTCGTGCGAAACACATTACCTGTACTGAAACAGTGCAGTGTTTCGTGTGTAACACCTACGTTAAAAGAACACATGCAGTGCACATTTAGAAAGTGTAAAATTGAAAACCCGGCCGCGGTGGCCGAGGAGACTGAGGCGCTCCAGTCACGGTCTGCACGGCCACTACGGTCGGGGGTTCGAATCCCCCCTCGGGCATGGTTATTTGTGCCGTCCTATTTCGTAAGTAGTTCATAAGTAGTTTGTAAGTTTAGGGACTGATGACCCCGTAGTTAAGTCCCATAAGCTTAACAAACATTTGAACATTTTTTTAAAAGAGAAAAGAAAATTACAGGAAAATTTCATAACAGAAAAATCTGACACAACATGTAAGTTTTCGCCTCACTTCATCTATTTTAACTATAAATCTCTTCTATAAATATATTGATAAAGACGAACATAAAGTTAACTTCAGTAAATAGTAAACGAAATATTTTGTCTATTCTAGGGCTGCGATACTATAACTGATGCAAGACAAGACCCAAGTTCAAAAGCATGAAAAACCATCTGAATATGGATTTGTATAAATCCGAAACCGGTGGTGGTTTAAGAAACTAAACATTTCTACCATACTTGTGGCTGGTCGCTGTTTTGATTATAGACTTTATGATACCACAGCCACTGTTCTTACAATGTCAGTTTTGACAAACTATCGTACTGTCATGATACTCGAATATCAAACGTGCTTCAAAATTCTGCTACTGACAGATGTCAGTGATACAGGCCTATAGTTTTTTCGCAACTGATTGACGACCATTCTTGAAAATGGGAATGACCTGCGTTTTTTCCAATACTTTGGAACGGTTCGCTCCTCTAGAGGCCATAAAATTAATTAACAACTTCATGTCACTACCTAAGTAAAAAATCAATCAGTTATAGAATGAAAATGGAAGAAATGTTCAAATGTTTGTTAAGCTTATGGGACTTAACTACGGGGTCATCAGTCCCTAAACTTACAAACTACTTATGAACTACTTACGAACTAGGACGGCACAAATATCCATGCCCGAGGGGGGATTCAAACCCCCGACCGTAGTGACCGTGCAGACCGTGACTGCAGCGCCTCAGTCCCCTCGGCCACCGCGGCCAGCAATGAAAATGAATTGAAAGGTCAAATTCATTTATCAACTAAATTCTGTGCTAACTAGGAAGTAACTCATCTCAGGATGTAACGTAATCTATACAGTTGCCAGTTCTCCATTAGAATAGCAACAGGCACAATACGTTTGCTCAGCTTCTGTATTCCTCATGGTGGTTAGCACTGTCGGAGATCGCGGCTTCTAAGGCACAGCGCGCAGCAACCCACCGTGTTCACTGATACGAGAAGAGCCGCGGCAGAGTGGCCAATACCCATTGTTAAGTAAGACATTACTCAAAAATGTTCAAATGTTTGTAGAACTTATGGGACTTAACTACGGGGTCATCAGTCCCTAAGCTTACAAACTACTTATGAACTAGCTAAGACTAAGGACGGCACAAATATCCATGCCCGAGGGGGGATTCGAACCCCCGACCGCAGTGGCCGTGCAGACCGTGACTAAAGCGCCTCAGTCCCCTCGGCCACCGCGGCCGGCAAGACATTACTCAAGTGTTTCAATTCCGCGTCGGGTAATTCCGGTTCGCAGATGTTCCTTGCTCTGTCTGCCAACGTCTTTATAATGCTCCGCTTTTGCATTACTTAATTCGTGACTATTCGTCCACAGATATAAGGAGATCGATGAGACCGACACGTAGAATTGAAAACGATGAAAAGGTCTTTGTGAAATCTAAAGTCTTCCTGCCTGTTATTAAGGACGTCACCGACCGCAATTTGACGAATTTTGACGAAACTGAATGTTGCCGTCATTTACAAACCTACTTCGAGGATACATGATCACCTGAAATCGGCGAAGGATGCTCTCAAACCGCTGGAAAAAGCAGGAATTAATAGAATTCCCTGTAGCTGTGGAGACGTATACGTGGGTACCACAAAAAGAAGTCAAAAAACGACTAGAAGAGCACAAAGGTAACTGTAGAAGGGGGAGAGAATGACAGATCAGCTGTTACTAAACATGTATTTCAACCAGGAGACATCCTTATTCAATTTGATAAGACTCAGGTTTTCCGGTGTTGAAAATGAAATGTAACAGTCTTCCACCATGGGACGATATTAACAACGTACGACGGCATCGGCAATGACGAATTGCGCGCGCATATCCAAACCATCTGACGTCACACCTCTGCGCGCCGAGGCCAACGAGAGAACAACAAAAGTAAAAAGCTGGCCGCGGTAGCCGAGGGGACTGAGGCGCTCCAGTCACGGTCTGCACGGCCACTAGGATCGGGGGTTCGAATCCCCCCTCGGGCATGGATATTTGTGCCGTCCTTAGTGTTACCTAGTTCATAAGTAGTTTGCAAGCTTAGGGACTGATGACCCTGTAGTTAAGTCCCATAAGTTCTACAAACATTTGAACATTTGATCTTCGAGGTAGGTAATAATATTTGAGAAAAGTATATGTTCTATGCCTATGTTAGCGCTACTAAAGCAGAGTTACTAGCCGGCCGCGGTGGCCGAGGGGACTAAGGCGCTCCAGTCACGGTCTGCACGGCCACTACGATCGGGGGTTCGAATCCCCCCTCGGGCATGGATATTCGTAACGTCCTTAGGATAAGCTAGTTGATAAGTAGTGTGTAAGTTTAGGGACTGATGACCCCGTAGTTAAGTCCCATAAGCTATACAAACAGTTGAACTTTTTTTTTTTTTTTTTTTTTTTTTTTTTTTTTTTTTTTTTTTGAAAAGTAACAAAAACAATATTAGCCCAAAAAAAAAAGTGTAACGAAACACGAACTAATACCTTCACACGCAATGCACTGTGGCTGTGCTCTTTTTTACAAAAACAATTAAATAAAATAGCCCTTCCACAAAAAATACACTGAACACATGTGCTGAAAACATAAAATGAAATAGATTAATGCGCGCTGCTAATCTCACACATTCATCCGCTTGGAGGGGAAAGAAACTTTTTTTTTTTTAAGAATATTCCCGCACGTATTTAAAGCAAAAACTGTTTCATTTAACAGATGACCCGCTAGAATAGCGAATCATGGCAGCGGTAAGCCAGACAAAAGTCGACCATTGTACGTAACAAGAGCCTTGTTTTATCACGAGACAGACAGGCCGCGGCGCGCCTGTCAAATTACGTAAGCAAGGTAGGCCTGAACCGGCGCGATCGCTAGCTGAGTGGCCCCCTGCTACGGGCCTATCCGCAAACGATCGCGCCGGCTCAGGCCTACCTCGCTTACGTAATTTGACAGGCACGCCGCCTGTCTCTGCGCGCGTGCCCTCGTAATAAGGCTAGGCGCAAATTGAGACGCGTATAGCACTCGCGCAGAGCACGCGGTTTTGTTCTAATGGGGCCGCGCAAACTGGCACGCAGTACGAGGCTGTGGCCGAGGCACAGCTTCCTGCGGCAGAGCGACGCTATAGTCGGGCCGCCGAAAGAACGACCCTGACAGTTCGCGCACGTAGGTCACAGAGGGTGGGGGGGGGGGGGACACTCGACCACCAACCTGAGCTCTAGAATTCGTAAACGTTGCCGGGGTAACGGTGCCGGGGTAACGGTGCCGCGTTGCCACCCTGCCACTCAAGGTCGCGCGGGGTGGCGTGCTTCAGTCGCTGCAAAGCATCTGTTGCGTGTTCATCGTTTATCTCGTTGTGTTACCGGTTTTGTTCGTGCGGTGTTGAGTGTCAATTTCTGACCTGTGTGAGATGGCTTCTTCCTCTAACCGTAAGAGAGTCGTCAGGGGCGCTACTTCAAAAGAGCCAGTCGCGTGAGCTCGTGTAAAATCTACGGTGTTATTTTGAGGAGGAAAGGGACAACAGTGGGCCTCTTTTGCCGTTGTCTAAAGTCATTGAGCGAGTAGCCGCAGCTCTGAAAATTGGAGCAACCACCGTGAAGAGAGAGGAGAAGTGTGCTGCAAATCTACAGGAGCCACCTGCTGCTCAGTCGCAGCCAAAGCATAGTTTATTGAAAAATTACGTTATTTTATTTCTACTTCTGTGATCAATAGACGCTGTCGAAACTGATCTGATGATATTACTCGGACACTATACTATGGCAGTCAACAGTGACCGTAAACTAATGAGGCAAAAAAACACTCTTCTTTTTATGTAAGAAGACATATTTTACTGGAAGAGGCGGTTTTACTACTTGTAAAGTAGTAGTCCTTATTTGTTTACCCTCTCGGCAGACTGCCACAATACAGTGTCCGAGTAATAACAGCGAGTCTGTGGAAAATGGTTATAGAAGATGAAATATATAAACAAAATTCTTCAAATAGCAACCTTTGGCTGAAGACTAAATGATACATTATATTTAATGGAATACTGAAGCATATGAAGCTTTACTTTAACTCGACATATATTTTTAAACCTTTCTTTTTAACTGCAAAAAAAGAGTGTTTTTCCATCACTTCGTGGTTGTTATCGTTCGGTCACGCTTTAGTAGTACATAGCAACGGTTCCAAAATATTCGGGCGTGATAATCGTATGCCGGCGACCGACAAAATAACAACAAACAGCCGCGTAGCAGCATTGGCAACATAGCCGCTAGCTGTCAGAGTCCTACTTTCGGCAGTTCGACTATAGCTCGCACCGTGGGAAAGGCGATGCCGTCTGCCATCTGCACACCGACGTTTCTCATCCAGTAGTGTTTAGATTTTCGCCACATAACCTGTCGATATTTTTGTTACTGTTTTCCAGTTATTTATATCGCTATAGTTTTGCTGCCTTCTTCACTGTTAGCCCATGCTTAAAAAGTCAAATGTATATTAATTAAAAAATTTTTCGATTGATGTCTTCTTCTCCTCACAAGGCACACCTGGCTACCTATCATATACCTGAGAGGCATAATTCTCAGTTACAGTGCCGGCCGCGGTGGCCGAGGAGACTGAGGTGCACCAGTCACGGTCTGCAAGGCCACTACGGTCGGGGGTTCGAATCCCCCCTCGGGCACGGATATTTGTGCCGTCTTTAGTATTAGCTAGTTCATAAATAGTTTGTAAGTTTAGGGACTGATGACCCCATAGTTAAGTCACATAGACTATACAAACATTTGATTTCAGTTACAGTACACTGACCATCGTGTTCTGTAGTTGATCAACTGCTTACTTCTCTTAATGATAGGAGATAAATCTTTAATGCAATATTTTTCAGTAATATGATTATAAAATTATTTTCGATCTAATTAATACACAGGCTAAGTGTTACTCCAACAAAATCGATAATACTTTTAAATGTGGTTCCGTGTACAGGTGAGATAATTCAGTGTGGATACATATCTTTTTTTAAATTCAAATGCATGTAAATCTATCAGACTAAACTGCATGGCCATTAGTCCTTAGGATAAAAAGTACTTCAACTAATGTAAAATAACCTAAGGACATCACAAACATCCATGCCCGAAGGGGGACTCGAACTCCCGACAGCGAACGGCCGCGCGCACTGATGCATGCGCCCCAGTGACCACGGCTAATCCGCCGCGGCTTTTTTTTTTTTTTAATTTATAGACATATTCTCTGGTTGCATTGAAATATATAGTTTGATCCTTAGATATCACGTTGAGTAACCCTAGCAATGAAAGTCAATTATGTCTGGAGATGGGGGTTAAATTTATATAACACCCCTCCATTTTGCGTCAGGGTGGGGAAACAACATAGTTCAGTGGGTTGCACGAATTAATGATCCCTTACATGAAGAAAAGTATTATGTATTTATCGCAAAAAGAAACGCCAATTTTTCCTTGCTAGCAATCGGCTTTTGTGCATTACATCCATTTGCATCGATGGCTTCCTGCATTATCCCATGCAGTTCTGAAAACTGTTGTCTGTTCATTCTGAAATAATTTGTGAAATCAGCATCACTCATCTTCTTGGTAATTTCAAACTGACCACACCATTTCCTTTCACTCAAAATATATTTGTTCGGAGATTTTAACTTTTTATTTCTTAGTGACGCAAGATAAGCTTCGTCCTCAGCGCTGGTATCCGAACCAGATTCGGAACTCTGGTGTAACAACAACAACAACAACAACTGCTTTACCTGCGAGTCACACATTGCCAGACTGGCGAGTAACCAGCGACACTCCGCCTGGCCACAGAATAGGGAGCATACAAAAGGGAAAGCTGGGGGCGGCGCCTTTGATCTGTATGTCACCAAGCGTTGCGCTCGACGCCATATTGAAAAGCAGTAAACGCGGAACTATAGCCACTTAGTACTTTGGCTGGAAATGGACTTTTCACGAAGTGCAGCTAATTTCACCGACTTTTACGAAAGGAAGCGGCTTTTTATTATGCTCTCATCTGTTTTGCGCCCTCTTCTTGCACCTAATTGTAATCCAACTAAAAAAATAGGCCTAAATTTTAATACAACTACGAAAATGTACGGTGGAATCGATGATCGTTTTATTTGGTGCTTATCTCTAGAAAAATTCCAAATAACGCGTAGTTATGTTTGGGAAATTAGTTATAAACAAGAAAGTGACTTTACAACTGCCAGGTTTTATTTGACACGAATAAATTCGCACAAAATGTTGAGTCAGACTTAGCAGTACAACGTGATTACACAGACCTAATGACGTCTGGGCATATATAAAAATTGTATTTGCTTTAGGAGTGTCATTAACTTACTGATCGGAGAAGGGGATATAGAGGAATCTGTCAACCACAGAGCAGGAACAGCATATAATAATTATTCCCCTTAATCTATTTGTTTGAGTATCAGAAGAGCATTCGTTGCCAACATTAGCACGCTACGCCTCCAATGTAGTTTTACCAGCCTACTTACGCACTATTCTTTGTCATTCATTTTATATTATTCCCTGCAACGTTAAACTTATAAAATATAAATGTACTTTAACATTTCGAGGCTGTTGAACTGCTGCAACAACAGCAACAGCGAGAGTTATCGTCAACAGAAGAAGCAAGGCTACTTTTAATAATTACACAGGTCGACATGGATTCTGGGGTTTGGAAAGTAAGTGGTGTTCTTTACTAAATTTGCACCCCTGAATATGAAAATCATATCAGTTTTACTCCATCACCCTCAGTTTTTTCTGCACAGCTACCCCCCCCCCCCCTCCAAATCTACCATTGGCTGCGAAATCTATGTTATACAGTGTCCACAACTACAGAAATGTGGCAACGCTGCATTTTTTGTGTGAAGGTGAGGCAGAGGGGGCTAATGAGCTTGGAGCTGACGTTCCATCACAGAATAAGGTGTATACAGAAAGGAAACTCCCGCTGCAGTCTGTCGTCCAAAATTTAGTGCGCATGCGCGGGATCGTCCATCTTGAAAAGCAGTAAACGCGTGATCACTCCCTACTCTGTAGCGTGGTAATGCGCCGTCTTTGTTTGTTAATTGTGTATTTTATCTGCCCGAATCGCATAAAATCAAACAAGAATTTGGTGCAATGAGAAGAAAGAACTGTGTGTCAGTAGGTGTATCTGTTCCGTTTTTATTACGAGCAGCAATAAAAGTAAAGGCGGCCGATGGTGTTCAGCACCTAATTGCCGCAATAATTCTCATACGAATACGGATATAAGCTTCTTCACTTTCCCAAAAAATGTTGAACGGTTAGTGAACGTCGCTATATGTGTTAAATGTTAAATGTTGTCAGTTTCGATGAGACCAATGTGTGCATAATTATTAAAAGTAGCCTTGCTGCTTCTCTTGTCGATAACTCTCGCTGTTGCTGTTGCTGTAGCAGTTCAACAGCATCGAAATGTTGAAGTACATTTATATTTTATAAGTTTAACGTCGCAGGGAATAATATAAAAAGACAAAGAATAGTGCGTAAGTAGCGGGACTTCAACATTTTGCGCGTACGTTCCCTTTTCCGATTGCCCATATAGGCGAGATATTTCAGGAATTTTTAAGGCTCATCTACCTGCTCACCTTCACATAATTTGATGCAAAAGGTAAAATTTTACTAATGGCAATGGAGGCGTAGCGTGCTAATTTTGGCAACGAATGCTCTTCGGATACTGGAACAAATAGATTAAGGGTAATAATTATTTTATGCTGTTCCTGCTCTATGGTTGACAGATTTTTCTATATGCCCTTCTCCGATCAGTAAATTACTTATCCTCCTAAAGCAAATACAACTTTTCCAACATTGAAACACAACTACATCACTGCCATAAGTAAAATATAACATATAGGTATGTTTTAAAGGCAATATTTATTTCCAATGCTAAGAAACGGACTGAGAATGCAAGGAGAGCTTATTTACTTAAAAATATATTTTCCAATATTTAGAAAAACGTTTTGTCGGAGTGAGAATTTTCTATTTCTTGAAGTTCACAAACAGAGACTTGAAATGTAAAAAAATTGAAAGAAATTTCAAAGTGATAAAAGTGACCCATCTGTGAGGTACAAATGGTATGCAATGTTCTAGTGAATGCATATTGACAAGAAAGACTAAGAGTAAAACTAACACTTTTTTCCTTTGCTGTAACTGAAACAATGTGTGCCACAATATAAGTACAGAGTAAGTTTGTTTTGTAGTTTTGTGTTTCCGCTACCTGACCTCCATTTGTGTGTAATTTAACAGTTTTATACATGCGCAGACGTCATTACTTCTGTGTAATCACGTTGTACTACTAAGTCTGACTTGTGCAAATTTATTCGTGTCAAATAAAACCTGGCAGTTGCAAAGCCAGTTTCTTGTTTATAACTTATGTCCCAAACATAACTTCGCGTTACTTGGGATTTTTCTGGAGATAAGCACCAAATAAAACGATCATTGATTCCATCGTACATTTTCGTAGTATTAAAATTTAGGCCTACTTTTTTTTCGTTGGATTACAATTAGGTGTAAGAACAGGGCGCAAAATAGAGGAGAGCATAATGAAAAACTTCCTTTTTTAAAAATCGGTGAGGTTAGCTGCAGTTCGTAAAAAGTCTATTTCCAGCCAAAGTGTTAAGTGGCTGTAGTTCGGCGTTTACTGCTTTTCAGTATGGCGTCGAGCGCAACGCTTGGTAACATACAGATCAAAGGCACCGCCTCCAGCTTTCCGTTCTGTATACTCCCTATTCTGTGGTTCCATTATCGCCACAGAAATCAGTGAGTGAGTGCTACAGCTACAAGAACGTGCTTTCGCGCTTTGTTGTGAGAGGTGGTATTTCACTGAAGGTGTGTTAGAAATGTCAGGAAGGCAGTGTGTGAATAGCCCAGTTACATTTTGTTATATCTGTGGAAATTATGTCATACGTGCAAGACGTCGACAAATAACAAAATTTGTGCAGAAGTCATATTTTGCATATTTCGGCATGAAGCTCGGCGATCAGGACAAGTCATTTGCTCCACACATTGTGTGCCATACATGTGTGGAGCAGTAAAGGAAATGGAGTGAAGGTAAAATCAAGTGCTTGAACTTCGCAATTCCTATGGTATGGCGTGAACAGAAGTATCATGTTGATGACTGTTACTTCTGTATGACGAATGTAACGGGATACAACAGAAGAAACATATCGTATCCAAACTTAGACCTGTTCCTCATGGCCCAGGGCTACCAATCCCCTCTTCACCAACATCAGTGGATTATCTTGAATTCTCTGAACCAGATGTAAGTCAAAAAAGCAGTGAATCCGACTATTCTGAGTGTGGTACCGATAGTAGCCCTAAACCTCTTACTCAACCAGAACTTGACAATTTGGTGAAACACTTAGGACTCAAAAGATGCAGCACAACTACTGGGATCACGTCTCAGTGAAAATAACTTACTTGCACACGGTACATCATATTCATTGTACAGAAATCGTGATAAAGATTTCAGGGAATTTTTTGTTGAAGATGGTTTAATGGTGTTCTGCAAAGACATCGCCGGATTAGTGATGAAAATGGGAGCTCAGAAGTATGAGAGTAAGGAATGGAGATTGTTTATAGATTCTTCAAAGCGAAGTTTGAAAGCAGTGTTGCTACAGTCCTTTAAACAGCTAGGATGCAAGGTCTCTCTAAAACTACATTTTATAATGTCACACTTAGAGAGTTTTCATGAATATTTGGCTGACACATCAGAGGAACATGGTGAACGATATCATTAGGAACTTAAAACTATGGAACATCGTTATCAAAGTCGTTGGGGAATAAACATGATGGCTGACTACTGTTGGTGCATCACACGTGAAGGAGAAGTGACACACAAGAGGAAGGATATCAAACGTTCATTCACGGGCAAACGAAAACGGAAGTAATACCTCTACCTGGTAAGTGACCACCATAATATTTGCTTCTTATAATTCATATGCCTTTCTTCCAATTCTTTTTCAACCACTTTACTGTTCCATTTCGTTTCCATTGTCCCGTAATTGCTTACCAATTTCCAATTTCATTGGGCGCAGAGTTAGACAATGGTGAATATGATGATGATAGTGGTGGTGCAAAAACCTGACGTGCTACAGAGAAACAGGCTGCAGATTTGTGATCAGCAGGGTCAATTTTGTCAGAAATTCATATTTTCATGCAAACCCCAGACAAAAAGTCAAAATTTGTCGACCTGTGTTATGCACACATTGCTCTCATTCGAAACTGATAACATTTAACTTTCACTGCACATATAGCGACGTTCACTTACTGCTCAGCATCTTTTGGGAAGGTGAAGAAACTTATATCCTTATTTGTATTCGAATTATTGCGGCAATTAAATGCTGAACACCATCGGCCGCCTTTTCTTTTATTGCTGCTCATAATAAAAACGGAACAGCTCAAACTACTGACACACAGTTCTTTCTTTTCATTGCACTGCACTATACGAAATACTTGTTTACTTTTATGCGATCCAGGCTGTTAAAATACACATTTAACAAAGACGGCGCATTACCACGCCACAGAGTAGGGAATGATCACACGTTTTCTGCTTTTCAAGACGGCCGATCCCGCGCATGCGCACTAAATTTTGGACGACAGACTGCAGCGGGAGTTTCCTTTCTGTATACTCCTTATTCTGTGGCCTGGCTGTCGCTGGGAGGCAGTGTCACGGCACTGCGCGAGTGCTATACAAGTCTCGATTTGCGCCTAGCCTAAACGGAGTTCGGCTGCAGTCAGTAGCGAGCCAGGGTGTGCATCGGGCATACAAAAGTGCCACCATCCCCCTTGAGAATGTCGTCCGCAGTTGGGGACGAGCCGTTGAGTTTGAGTCATAAATCCATAAGACCACGGCATAATAGCTCGGATATTTTTAGTAATATTGTAATATTAACCTTTCCGGCCGTGAAAGTTAACATTTTACAATTTATTTAATGGTAAATTACGGAGTTCCTTATGTAACATTCATTATGGTTTGAGTAGATCATCGATTGTTTCCATAATACAGTGTGTTAATGATGAATAGGTAAAAAGTCCGAAAACTGTTTTCATGAAGCAATCAGTAACTAAAAGAATTTGGTACAATAAGTAATTCTAAAAAATTCGAAAAACAAGATCTACTTCTTTACAAATTGTCCATACAGTGCGACCTTTCTTAATTTGCATAACTTGCTTCTGTACCTTGCCTGAAATGCGAAACAGTCACTAAGAGAAGTATATTTTCCTGTCAGAAATCATGTAAAAATTGGATAACGTGTTCCATTTCGAAAAATACACAAAAAGCTTTATTCAACAATTTAAAAGAAAACTAAAAAAAAAAAGACGATTGAATTTCTTTACTTTGTGATAACATGGTTTTGTTATGGTTCGTGAGGAGAAGAGGGGTCGCCAGAATATTTTTACTTGGAAGGGGGTTGCATATTTGAAAACTCTGGAAGGACTGCACTAGAGGAAAATTTCTTTGTATGTTGTTGTTTGTATAGTCTATGGGACTTAACTACGGGGTCATCAGTCCCTAAACTTACAAACTACTTATGAACTACTTACGAACTACTTACGAACTAGGACGGCACAAATATCCATGCCCGAGGGGGGATTCGAACCACCGACCGTAGTGGCCGTGCAGACCGTGATTGGAGCGCCTCAGTCTCCTCGGCCACCGCGGCCGGCGAAAATTTCTTTACCAGCCGACTTCTACAGCAGTCCACTATCTCCATGGCCCGATTACATTTCGTTTCTATAGACGGGTAACACATTACTTGGCAGTTAATAGCTATTTAAGAGCGATATCATTACCACTGTGCTTATGATAACGTTTCTTCTCGAAACAGTTTATTTATTTCATTTTCCTTACGTCTTCTAAATTTGTTGCCTTGCCAATGTTCTAAATTTTCAAGTTACTAGCTAAATCCGGCATTTTCTGTGGTTCAGTCTGGTACGAAATGAATGGGGAAGAAAATGTAATAATTCTTTCAAATATAGACCAATTTAGAAAAGAGATCAGTCTAATCAATAAATCGCATAGCGTTGGTTTGACTACATGTAATGAAATAAAGCTAAAAAACTTTTTTCTGAGCTAGAGCATTTACGTAACGGTTTGTTTGCCCTTTATCTACATAACAATCAAAGTCAAATTGTTTACTGTCTCTGGCGAATGTAACATACAAGTAGAAAAAAGTAAGCGCTTTATGGATTCTGTCCACGAACTCCCTATCACCTCTATATTTACTCATATCTTCGTCCTCTTCTCTATACTTCCTTTTCCTCTTCCACCCTCTATCCATCCAGAATCTCTGTCCTCTACTTCCCTCCGTTCCGTCATCCAACTTCTCCTCACCCCTCTTTACCATCTCGTCCCCATACCTCTCTCTGTATCTCTTTCCCTCGTCGTAGCTTCTCAGAAATAAGGAATTACAAATTAAGAACTTGCGTCGGATTTTGAGGCAATGTTAGCAAATCACAAGAAATACTTTTACAGAAAATTAGGCGAAGTATCGAATCCAAGAAGCAACATAATCTGAGACTTTATTACTACAATGTTTTCATTTTCACTGTTGACTACATAATCGAATCAGGAGTTGTGGCATTAGAGTTTATGCGTGTGTTACTACAAATGAAGCATTTAAACTTGAATGTCTCTAGGATGCGACTTCACTAAACGTTATTACTTTTGTGTGTCATTTTAGTATAACTTCGGATCGGTACACATTTGTGAACTAGTCTTTATTTTATATTTCAAGATTCACTTATTATTGGAGATTTAAATACATGATAAAGAATGCACCATAAAAGTTATAGATTTGAAAGCAACTACTTTCTTTTACAACTGTAAACGACTACGTAAACAAATGATTTTTAATTTCAAATTATGTGTGTCTTTGGCCTGGTTATAACGGTATAATAATGCTAAAAATCTGTACTTCACTTGTAGATGTGTAGTCTCCATGTGTGTTTCTCCTTCTGGTTTTGTAGTGATTTCCCTAAATCACTCCTAAATGATTGCCGTGATGGTTTCTTTGGAAGAGCAGAGACAATTTCGTTCACAATCCTTAACAAAGTTTGTGCTCCATCACCACGCCATCGATGGGTTACTAAATCCTAACATTCTTTCACCCTTTTCTGATTTTGTACTTTTTATATGATCCTTAAGCAAGAGTCAATGAGCAGATGTATCGGGAAAACTGCTGATGTGAACAGGGTCTATCTTAAAAGGGTTATTACGAATTTCTCATAGCCTTTAAGACGAAATTAAAGTAATCGTTGTCCATCGAATTCGATTAGACCATTAAGTGCTGTAATATTTAACATGTAAGCCTCTTTCAACAATTACACTTCGATAATTATCGTACCGTTGGTGTGATAGCCTAGAGAGGTCTTAAGTGTGATTTAACTGAGAAAGAAAGTAAGAACAAACTACGCCAACTGCGAGATACCGCATGGAAGTTTCATCCCACAGACGCTTATGGTTGATGTTCAGTTTATGAGTCCGCGACTGGTGTTTGACGTGAAGAATTTGGCAACGGCGCGATGGATGGCGGAAGGTGAAGGCGGCCAATGAGGAGTCGCGTTCGTGCGACCAATAAGAAATAGCTTTAGTGTTTATGGTTTGTAAACATGTAGTACTTACGAGGATAATTAATACATACACTGGACAAGGGTACATCAGGAACCTGTAAACCATAGTGCAGGAACAACATTATTTATTTCTTGGTGGACACAAAAGATTCCCCTCATTCTCTGTCAATGGATTTTGAAAGAGTATGCATCTTTTCTGTTCATCATGAAATAAATAATTAATGCTGTTCCTGCTTTATGGCTGACAGGTTGTTGATGTACCCTTGTCCGGTGAGTGAATTAATTATCCTCATAAATACTACACATAAATGGTCGGTTGTTCGGTATATCATTCCGTCACAATCGCATCTTCCATGTAAAACGCAGTTAGTTCGGATTATAAATGAAATAACAATTACGTTGCAAAAAAACGCTGCACACAAACGCCAGAACAAATGTTTAAAACTGGCGTCAAATCTACTAGACATCAAACATACAATCTTATTGGCCGACCGAATACGACTCCTCATGGCCCGCCTTCACATACCGTCATCCATCGCGCCGTTGCCAGCGTCTACATGTCAAGCGCCAATCACGGACTCATAAACTGCACTTTAACCAACTTGCCTTGTTTCATTCGTTCCTTCAGATTTTTGAGTGTTGGGAAATTGTAAAGCTCATTAATCAGTTGTTTCTTCCTTTTCATCTACAAATCTTCAAATGTAAATATCGTCTGAAGATGCTAGAACAGGAAATAGCTTCGAATGTATGCGGTTTTTAGTTTTAATTTTGCTTAACAAACAAAAACTAGACTCGTATGTTGACTGCATAAAGGATAATGTGCCAAATCGCCACACTATTACAAAGAAAAATATCCAGCTCGGTTGGGTGATATGAAATATTTATTTAAAAATTCGCACATCGATTTCGTTTACACGATGGAACATCATCAGTGCAGATTTCAAACTTGTAACATGGACTATAAGGACCCTCTTATTTATATGTTTATGGGTCTGACTGTTTAATCCGAAAGCGCGGTGACTCCCGTGTATAAGAAAGGAAATAGAACTGACCCATACAATTACAGGCCAATATCGTTGACATCGGTTTCATGTAGAATTTTGGAGCATATTCTCAGTTCGAATATAGTAAATTTCCTTGAAACGGAAAAGCTTCTTTCCATGAATCAGCACGGATTTAGGAAACATCGTTCATGTGAAACTCAGCTTGCCCTTTTCTCATATGATATCTTGTGAGCCATCGACGAAGGGCAACAGGCGGATTGTGTTTTTCTGGACTTCGAAAAGGCGTTCGACGCGGTGCCACACTGCAGACTGCTAACGAAGATACGAGCTTATGGAATAGGTTCACAGATTTGTGACTGGCTGGAAGACTTCCTAAGTAATAGAACGCAGTACGTTGTTCTCGGCGGCGAGTGTTCATCAGAGACGAGTGTATCGTCAGGCGTGCCCCAGGGGAGTGTGATAGGACCGCTGTTATTTTCTATCTATATAAATGATCTGATGGACAGAGTAACTTGTAATTGGCGGCTGTTTGCTGATGATGCTGTGGTGTATGGGAGGGTGTCGTCTGTAACTGACTATAATAGCATATAGGATGACTTAGACAAAATTTCTAGTTGGTGCGAAGATTGGCAGCTAGCTCTCAATGTAGAAAAATGTAAGGTGATGCGCATGAGTAGAAAAAACAATCCCACAATGTTCGAATACAGCATTAGTAGTGAGCTTCTTGATGCTGTCGCGTCGTTCAAATGTCTAGGCGTCAGTGGCGGCTGGTGGGCTGTTTATTAGGAGGGGCGGCACGTCTCTTCAATTGTACACGACATTTTGTCCCTTCAGAACATTTATTGAATGGGGAGAATATAGCATTAATTTTCAACTTCAATAACGATATAATCTGTTTCTGACATTTCTTTGGAAATTAACTGATGGTACACAGTATATAGAGTTCAGTAGTTCGTTATGAATTGTTTTGGAAAGCCCCAAAAAAACACGATTATTGGTTATTTCAATATGTCCCTTCAACGTGGACTCCAGTTCTGCCATGAGATTGACCAAACCCCGAAAAATGTTCCGCAACATTTATTACCAAACACGTGTAGCGGAAGAAAGAATTTCTTATTTCACATCCACAAAGCCAGTCTGCATGTTTATATAAAGCAGGATTACATTTCCTAGAGAAACTACTACTGCTTTTGCACGCATTTTGTGTCTGTACAATGTTCAAATCAGGTTTCGGTGGTCGTAACCTTTTTAATTCCAACTTTCCCTCAAAAGTCAATTTTTGACTAACAAGTGTTAAAATTTAGTTTACGCTATTTATATTATTGATTCTAAATCGGAAACTAGAAAACCAGGCAATATCACGCGCCTTCACAACAACGACACTAGTATCAGACGCACTGCACCTGCTACAAACTGCGTGACCGGTACCGGTGCGCCATTGTGTATTTGGCGCCCTTGGCGCGGACGCCGTCCTAAGCGGCCCGGTTCAGCACACTACCCCCACCCAACCCCCAGTACCCCCACTCACTCCAAGCGACCGTTGCCAGCGCGGACGGATCGCGTAGAGTCCGACAGTCAGCCCATTCTGAAAACATTCGCTGACCCTGGCTGGCAGACGACCTAGTCTAAAAACATTGATCATTTATTTACAGGGGCTGCTGACACACGAAAATTATTCGATTCGATTTGTGATTAACGACTGGTACGTATTCCGTGTTGGATATTTTTGGGGATGGCGCCGCCCCAGAGTCCTTAAGGAGTAGCCGCCACTGCTAGGCGTAACATTGCAGAGCGATATGAAATGGAACGAGCATGTGAGGACAGTTGTGAGTAAGGCGGACAGCCGACTTCGGTTTATTGGGAGAATTTTGGGAAGCTGTACTTCACCTGTAAAGGAGACCGCGTATAAAACGCTTGTACGACCACGACTTGAGTATTGCTCAAGTGTTTGGGATCCGCAGCAGATCAGTTTAAAGGAAGACATAGAGGCGGTTCAGAGACGAGCAGCTAGATTTGTTACCGGTAGGTTCGATCAATCCGCGAGTGTCACGGAAATGCTCCTGCAACTCAATTGGGGATCGCTGGAAGAAAGACGACGTTCTTTTCGTGAATTTCTGTTAAGTAAATTTAGAGGGCCGGAATTTGAAGCTGAGTGTAGTACGATCTTGCTGCCGCCTACTTACATTTCGCGTAAAGATCACAAAGACAAGATAAGAGAAATTAGGGCTCGTACGGAGGCATATAGGCATATGGTAGAGTGTACCCTCCGCCACGCACCTTACGGTGAATTGCGGAGTATGTATGCAGATGTAGATGTAGAAGTACATGAGTCCTCATGACTCTAAATCTGCACTGATGATGTTCCATCATGTGAACGAAATGAGTATGTAATTCTTTAAAATAAATATTTAATATCACACCACCAAGCTGGAGATTTGTTATTTTTATTAAAAAACTAGACTGCCTGTGGCATATACTGGAGAAGAAACTTGCCAAATAATTTCCCCAGCCCTTTATTTACGATGTTAGGCTTGAGGTCGGCGCATCTGGATATTATTCGAAACTTTGCTTTCGACACAGCTCATACTTAAAGAAATGCAATGAAGAATGATTGTTGTATGCTAGGTACTTCTCAAGCAACACTGTGGCAGGCTGCGGCCCGCCTTCAAAGCCGCCATCTCCGTCAGCGTTGGCCAGCTAAGGAACACAGACGCCAAGCAAACGTATTCCGCCTGTCGCTAGTCTAATGGAGAATTTGCAACATTGCAGATTACGTTTGGCAACTCTGTGATCTACAAGATACTTGCTAGTTGTCACAGAATTATGCTGATAAATTAACACGATTTTTCATGTCATATTCATTCAAATGTTTAAATGTTTGTAAAGCTATGGGAACAAACTGCAGTGGTAGCAGGCTCTAGACTTACAAACTACGTAAACTAACTTATGGTAAGGATAACACATACACCCCTGCCCGAGGGAGGACTCTAACCCCAATGGGGAGCAGGCGTGCACTCCGCAGTAAGGCGCCTTACAGCGCACGGCCACTCCTGCGCGGTGTCATATACATTCTATAATATGACTTGTGAGTTTCGCTTAAGGTGCGAGATAAAGTTATTAAATCACTTTTTTAAGTGCAGGAAAGTCGTTCCTCGTGGAAATTTCTCTTCTCTTAATCTCTTCTTCTAAGTTGCGATATATGTGTTCCAGCAAGTACTGAATCAGTAAGGAACAATCAAATACCACAGGTATTCGCCAGCTGTGTGGTAGGGTGGTCACCCGCGATATGAAATGCTTTCGGCTCATTGAGCCAGTCGATATGAAGGTCACATTTTGTGCTGTTCTGTGACGGAGCACACAACCAACCAACCAACCAAGCCATTCAGCCGTTGCGAATTTGGTTAGTTCTGGTGCAGAGGATGGAATCCCTCGTACTTCACTGTTCTTTCCTCATTCGCAGCTACTTCCCTTCAAACTGTAGGTTTTCCTATTCCTGAGAAATGGTCAAGCAATTCGACTGAAGTAAATTTCAAGCTACCTTCTATTATTCTTTAGGTGTCATTAATAGTTATGTTCTCCTATTTGGCGTAACGTGACATACATACACTGTCACATAATAGCTTAGTTCCATTGCAGAAGTTCGTATCGTCGACTAACCTACGGTGATCTGACCAGTTTCCATAGAAGATTATTCCCAGTGGAATCACTGGACTTTCAATTCATTCATTGAGTCTTGACAGTAAGATATGTGTCAAGTGTCACTCCTAGATATGTTGGGGTTTCAGAACGTTCTAGCTGGACACACGATAACTTTGTCTTTAATTTCCGACCTTCTCCCTTGTTTCTAAAATGAGAAGTACACATTTGTGTTTTTGGCATTTAAGTTTGTTTGAGTTGTTGTATTTTAAAACCCATTTAAGGGCATTCATTTCGATGCTCTTCATTGATTCAAAAGCTGTGTTTTTGGAGGCTAGAGCAAGGTCATTGGCACACGAGAAGAGTATGGTATTAGGTGACAGGGGTTAATCATTTGTATAGAAGGTGTCCCATTTATCTTGACCACCCAAAATATCTCTGGAACAACAAATATTGTAAAACGACTTTCACTAGTTTCAATGTGAGTCATGGGCTCATGAATGTAAACATTTTGAAACATTCTAAAAGGAAAGCATATGTGTTTTTTAACATAAGCTTATGTGTTTTAAAAGGACACCCTATATTATTTCATCAGTAATCTATAGGATGACAAATCACATAAACAACGACGTCGATTGCATCGCAATATGACAATGATATCCCGAGATATTGCGTAGCGATGTTGACGCTTGTAATACGCGAAAAGCGTGGCTAGCGCACGTTCTGAGACTCAGGCGAGAACCCCATGTTGCTCAGGACGTGGACTAGCCGAACGTTTCGCGAATTTCAAGCGTCTTCTTCGCTTCGCATTATCTCGGGATGTAATTGGCGTATTGCGATGCACTCAACGCCATTGTTTATGTGATTTGTCATGCTATAGATTGCTGATGAGATAATATAGGGTATCAATTTAAAAACATAATTTTTTGTTAAAAAACACATATGGTTTCGTTGTAGAATGTTTCAAAATATTTACATACATGTGCCCCTGCCTTACATTGATACCGTTGAAAGTCGTTTCACAACTGCTGTTGTTGTTCCAGAGACATTTTGGGTGGTCAAGATAAATGGGACACCCTGTATATGCTGAATAGATTTGGGGCCACCACATTTCCCTGTGTGTGGTCGGTTTTCTGTAGTCTCTAATGGATACGCTGTTCTTGGAAGTCGACGAAGAACAAGCGATTCTGTAAAAGACTGGCTCTGAACCGAGTAAGGCTACAATTTTTGGTCAGGTTGTAGATCATGCCTAGTAGTTCCTGGTGACTGACAGTGACACAAGCTATTGTAAGTCTATAAATACTTCGTTCACCTTACGTGCATCAAACCCATCTTCTATTATCAGTGTGAATTTTTTCAGCTGTCCGGTGCAAGTTTTCCCACGCTGAAATATACACTACTGGCCATTAAAATTGCTACACCAAGAAAAAATGCAAATGATAAACGGGTACTCATTGAACAAATATATTATACTAGCACTGACATGTGACTACATTTTCACTCAATTTGGGTGCAAAGATCCTGAGAAATCATTACCCAAAACAACCACCCCTGGCCGTAATAACGGCCTTGATACGCCTGGACATTGACTCAAACAGAGCTTGGATGGCGTGTACAGGTACAGATGCCCATGCAGCTTCAACACGATACCACAGTTCATCAAGAGTAGTGACTGGCATATTGTGACGAGCCAGTTCCTCGGTCACCGTTGACCAGATGTTTTCAGTTGGTGAGAGATCTGGAGAATTTGCTGGCCAGGGCAGCAGTCGAACATTTCCCGTATCCAGAAAGACCCGTACAGGATCTGCAACATGCGGCCGTGCATTATCCTGCTGAAATGTAGTGTTTCGCAGGGATCGAATGAAGGGTATAGCCACGGGTCGTAACACATCTGAAATGTAACGGCCACTGTTCAAAGTGCTGTCGATGCAAAAGAGGTGACCGAGACGTGTAACCAATGGCATCCCATACCATCTCACCGGATGATACGCCAGTATGACGATGAAGAATACACGCTTCCAATGTGCGTTTTCCGCGATGTCGCCGAACACGGATGCGATCATCATGATGTTGTAAACAGAACCTGTATTCATCCAAAAAAATGACGTTTTGCCATTCGTGCACCCAGGTTCGTCGATACATACACCATCGCAGGCGCTCCTGTCTGTGATGCAGCGTCAAGAGTAACCGCAGCTATGGTCTCCGAGCTGATAGTACACGCTGCTGCAAACGTCGTCGAACTGTTCGTGCAGATGGTTGTTGTCTTGCATACGTCCCCATCTGTCGATTCAGGGATTCTGACGTGACGGCATGATCCGTTACAGCCATGCGGATAAGATGCCTGTCATCTCGACTGATAGTGATACAAGGCCGTTGGGATCCAGCACGGCGTTCCGTATTGCCCTCCTGAACCCACCGAATCTATATTTTGCTAACAGTCATTGGATCGCGACCAACACGAGCAGCAATGTCGCGATACGATAAACAGCAATCGCGATAGGCTACAATCCTACCTTGATCAAAGTCGAAAACGTGATGGTACGCATTTCTCCTCCTCACATGAGGCATCACAACAACGTTTCACGAAGCAACGCCAGTCAACTGCTGTTTGAGTATGAGAAATCGGTTAGAAACTTTCCACATGTCATCACATTGTAGGTGTCGTCATCGGCGCCAACTTTGTGTGAATGCTTTGAAAAGCTAATCATTTGCATATCACAGCATCTTCTTCCTGTCGGTTAAATGTCGTGTCTGTAGCACGTCATCTTCGTGGTGTATCAGTTTTCATGGCCAGGAGGGGTCAGTTAGAGACGACAGGCGATTTAAACATCAATCTTGCCCGCAATTTGTAAAGGTGACATGGTAGTATGCGTGGCATACAATTTTTTGAGTTATTTTCGTTTTATTTGAGCAGTTCTTATCATTTTAAGCTATCACTATAAAAAGTAAGCTTTATGCAATCGAAATGTTTAAACGTTTCGACCGTTTCAGGGCGATGAAATAAATTCAACGGCGATGTTGAAAATTTATGCTGGATCGGGATACGAACCCCGATTTCCCGCTTTGGGCCAGCGGTGACCTTAACCAATTTGGCTATCCAGGCAAGCTTCCCTTCCAACCCAAATTCTCAACTTGTAGCCCCCTGCCCATTACGCAGTTGAGAATTTGGGTCGGAAGAGAAGCCAGCCTGGATAGTCTAATTAGCTAAGGCGACCGCTGACCCAAAGTGGGAAATCCGGGTTCGGATTCCGATCCAGCATAAATTTTCAACTTCGTCGTTGAATTTATTTCGACACCCTGAAACAGTCGAAATGTTTAAATACTTCGATTACGTAAATTTTTGTTGGTTACTGTCAACCAATTATCTCTCTTCTTTCGGACATGTCCGAAAGGAACAGACAACATATCAATAACTGTAAGCCATGTTTCAAAAAAGGCTAAATGTTTATTATCAACCATTGATTTGCCATATCGAAGTACTCAGTTTACGATCGTTTGTAATGTGTAAAACTGTGAGGCTTGTGACGCCCTGCTAAGAGTTTATTTCCGCTTGGCAGTTATCTAGGATAGCGGAAGCGGTGTGTGTGGGCGGCACGCTGCCAGCTGGCAGAAGGCCGGATATGGCAGCGCTTTCCGCGCTGCCGCCTGCCAACTCAGACACCAGCTGCGCTCCTGTGGGAGGAACCCTTACTTTAACCACAGAGCAACATATACAGAGGAGCAGCCTCCACTAAACCATTGTCCTACGCTCCCCTCGTAGTTCCGTAAGATGCTGGCAGGTGTCAGGCGGTTCCCCGGCTTAGTACCGGTAGACCACAGTAGAGGCGCTTCTGAGGGTAGCGTGGAGGGGAGGCTGAGGGGAGAGCTCGTGCCGCCTACCACGAGGCCACGGCTGTGTCCGGCGTTTGAGGGGAGGTGGTGGTGGGGGCAGCCGCTACCTTCCGCCTGCTCTGGCCAGTTTAAAGGGCTGCTTCTGACCGCAGCGCCATCATGGGACATCTTACGCAACTGCTGGAAACCCTCCCTCCCCGCACCCTTAAGCGTGGGACCGGGCCCTTACGGAGGTTTCCCGTCTGTATATATTTGTCTGTGCTTTAACCCACACAACTTGGCTGCCTCGTCATTTTAGCCTTTAATCCTGTCATTCCAGGCGTTGTTCCTAGACAACACTGTATTAAAAGTTGCTTAACATAGTATTATGTCTGTCAATTCTTATAGGCGCATAGCTGTTGTGGAACAATATCCTTCTAGAACGACATTTTTCCACTTGGTGGGAGATGTACCACTTCAGAGGTATTAATCTCTCTCTGACTTCTGTTTCTACATAGCTGTGAGTGTGGTTAACGATGCTTTAACAGCGAACTGTCTTTTCTTTAATACTATGGTGAAGGTTATTCTAGTATTATTGATGAGACAGATGTATTTCACCTGTAAAGGTGACCGCGTATAAAACGCTCAAGTGTTTGGGACCCGCAGCAGATCAGTATAAAGGAAGACATAGAGGCAGTTCAGAGGCGAGCAGCTAGGTTTGTTACTGGTAGGTTCGGCCAATGCGAGTGTCACGGAAATGCTCCGGCAACTCAATTGGGGATCGCTGGAGGAAAGACGACGTTCTTTTCGTCAATTTCTGTTAAGTAAATTTAGAGGGCCTGAATTTGAAGCTGAGTGTAGGACGACCTTGCTGCCGCCTACTTACATTTCGCGTAAAGATCACAAAGACAAGATAAGAGAAATTAGGGCTCGTAAGGAGGCATATAGGCATTCTTTTTTTCCTCGTTCTCTTTGGGAGTGTATTAGGAAAGGAAATGCCTAGTAGTGGTACAGTGTACCCTCCGCCACGTACCTTACGGTGAATTGCGGAGTATGTATGTAGATGTAGATGTAGAAAAACGTACATAAAATTCAATTCTTCAATAAAAAATATTAAAGAATTTTTTATGTTTAGCGTTTTATATTAATACAGAAAACATTGAATCTTAACTTTTCCGTAGCTGAATTCATAATGTGGGACTCAAAGTTTATAATAATAAACCATGTCCAAACTATGAAACCGTCCGTGCAATGTCTCATCGCAATACCTATAAAAGAGTACATTTAAACTTGATTTCGTCATTACAATGTTGTCAGCAGATATATTTTTATTTTATTCCCCACCCTGAAAGGGTAAGGCGGGTCGCTAGATGGCTTCTTGTTTGCCATATTCAGCCATTTCGTTGATTTTTACAGTTATTTACATTAAATTTATTTTGATACATTACAATGCTTTTATTTTGTTCAGAGGTTACATAGTTATATTTTTTTTTGAAGGAAATTGACATAATATAAAATAGAATTAATGTTGAAAACACTTAAAATTATATAATACAATAGGAATATGTACATGTGCTCTGAGGTTAATTTGTTATATTTGGTGTTATGGTTCTATTGTTAAGGTTTTATCTAGTATTTTCTTCCTTTGCTCTTATTGGGATCTAGTTTTGTTTTGGAATTCTAGCTGTGTGTAGTTGTTTTGTTTTTTGTTTCTTATTTTTGTACTTTTAATTTTAAGTTGTATATTGTTGCTTTGTTTCTGTTGGGGTCTAAATACTAGTATTTTAACTGATCTCACTGTCTTTGTGACTGGTTATTACAATAGTTTGTCAGCAGATGAAGTACTCGTTTTATATAGTGTGTAATTGTATCAAACGCGTTTTGTAATTAATCTGTGCTTACGGAATATCGTGTCAATTGTGCGACTGGTTACGCAATTTCGTGATAGAAATGACACAGTTTGTAGTAATTGACGGAAAGTCATCGAGCCACGGTGGATTGGCAGAGCGTTCTAAGAGGCGCCTTGGAGCGGAGCGCGCGGTTGCTCGCTATTGGAGATTACAGTCCTCCCTCGGGCATGTGTGTGTGTGCTGTTCTTAGTGAAAGTTGGTTTAAGAAGTTTGTAAGTCTAGGGGCCGATGACCATAGTAGTTTGGTCCAATGGCTTTTCAAATAAAAGTCATCGAGTAAAACAGAAGCGATATCTCGCGTTACACAGGAAGGTTTTAGAAGACTCCTACTGTTCCTTGTTTTCATAAACGATTTAGGAGACAATCTCAGCAGCCATCTTATGCTGTTTGCGGATGATGCTGTCATTTATGGTTTAGTAAAGTCACTAGACGGTCAAAACCACCTGATAAAAAAACTTAGATAAGATAACAGTATGGTGCACAAAATAGCAATTGACGCTAAACAACGAAAAGCGCGATATCGTCCATATGATCACTAAAAGAAATCTAGTTGAACTTTGTTTACATGATGATATAGTCAAATTTAAGGGTCGCAAATTAAACTAAATACCTAGGAATTACAATCACGAATAACGTAAACTGGAAAGAACATTTAGAAAATGTTGTTTGGAAGGCATGCCAAATGTTGCGTTTCATTGGCAGAGCACTTGGGGCGTGCAACAGTTCCACACTGCCTAACTACAGTTGTCAGTCCTATTTTGGCGTAACGCTGCGCACTGTGGGATCCTCAACAGGTGGGTGTGACCGAAGACATTGAAAAAGTTCAGAGAATGGCTGTCCATTTTGTATTATTGAGATAGAAGGGAGAGAGTATCACCCAAATGATACACTAGTTGGTATGGAAATCATTAAATTAAAGGCGTTATTCGTTCCCGTGAGAGCTATTTACGAAATTTCTTTCATCACCTTCCTCCTCCGAATACAAAGATATTTTGTTGGGCCCCACCTATATAGTGAAACATGACCGTGTGAACAAAATAAGAGAAGTCAGATATAACTCGAATATATGTAGGTGTTCCGTTTCTCACGCGCGATTCAAGAAATGAACGGCAGAGAAATAGTGCGGCGGGCCGCGGTGGCCGAGGGGACTAAGGCGCTTCAGTCACGGTCTGCACGGCCACTACGGTCGGGGGTTCGAATCCCCCCTCGGGCATGGATATTTGTGCCGTCCTAGTTCGTAAGTAGTTCATAAGTAGTTTGTAAGTTTAGGGACTGATGACCCCGTAGTTAAGTCCCATAGACTATACAAACATTTGAACATTTTTGAAATAGTGCGAAAGCCGTTCGATGACCCGTCTGCCAGGCACTGAAAATTGGTTTGCAGAGTAGCTATGTTGATGTAAATTTCCTTGGTAAGTAGTTCTTTATGAAAGCCAACAGTCACTATCTTTTCGTTATGTTCCTTTGTGACTTCTAATTTATTAATTTTTTGTGTGTTTTAAACAGTTGAAGTTGCGTAATGCCACATCAAAAGTACACAGAAGCGAAACCTCATTTACCCATAGCGATCTCCTTTTAGTGCACAGATTAGATTCTTAAACCGGATGAAACAGTCTTAAATATTCTAATTCTTCCAATGTGCGTTAGTGAATATGAAAGTGAAGAATACATGGGGAGTGTACTTGTGTGAAGATGAAGGGATAATTGGCTACTGTTCGCAGTCAAATGGTAGCGGTAGTGGAACGCATAAAAGCTTTAAAGCTTCTTATTTTACCGGCCGCGGTGGCCGAGGGGACTGAGGCGCTTCAGTCACGGTCTGCACGGCCACTACGGTCGGGGGTTCGAATCCCCCCTCGGGCATGGATATTTGTGCCGTCCTTAGGATAAGGTAGTTGATAAGTAGTTTGTAAGTTTAGGGACTGATAACCCCGCAGTTAAGTCCCATAAGCTTAACAAGCATTAGAACATTTTTTTGCTTCTTATTTGGACAGTGGTAGCAGCACGTACCTTTTAAAATTCGTTGTATCCTTCACATCTCACTGACTAAAAGACGGACCTTTGATGATGCCGTGCGGGAGTGGCTGCGTGGTCTAAGGCGTCATGCCGTCATGCTACGGACTGGGCGACCGTTCTCGCCGGAGGTTCGCGTCCTCCCTCGGGCATGGATGTGCGTGTTAGTGTAAGTTAGTTTAAGTAGTTTGTAAGTTTAGGGACTGATGACCATAGCAGTTTGGTCCAATGGGTTTACGAAGATTAGAACATTTGACCGGACCAGTGATGCTGTTGCACTGATGGAATTACTAGTTGAAGGAATTTAGGGGGACGGGAGGATGCAATGTAGTTATTAGTTGGCAAAGGAAGAAGGAATATAAGGGTTCAACGTTTCTTCGACATGGTGGTCATTATTAGTTGGTGGATCTTACAGATACGCCATCGATGGACGAAGGTTAATGTTTCTCAACAACTATGGACATCGTAGGATCCGTGGATCTACCACTGATGGTCGCCGCATTACACACATCAGCACCATCTTCCCCGAAGCACCTTCTAATCATTGCCATTGCTACTAGACTCTACTGGAGCCTGGCCTTGCTAAACTGTCGCGTGACTGTATCAGCGGTACCCAGCTATAGGTGATAGACTAGCGAAACGTTGTGCTAGATACGTGTCGTATCGTGTCTTATACCCTGTGGAATACTCTGAATTGGGTCACATTATACGTGCAGTAGCGGATCCGGAGGGGTGGGGGAAGGCTAAGGAGTGCAATCTATGCTATTGTATTCCTGGCCTATGGCCACTTCATATTTATGGCCGCTGGCCGTTTCTTTGCTAACATTGTACGTGTCTTAAACGCGGAAGAGACAGAAGTGCAGCATATGTTGAAATGTGGGGTGGGGAGCAGTAGCATATGGCACAGTAGGTGCTGCTTCCCGCAGGAAAGCCCGCCTATGTTACTGGTACTCTCCTCGCATTGGCTGCTGCATTTCACGTCACGTGATATCTTTTGAGATTAGATTTGTTTATTATATACTAAATATTAATTATTCAGAGCTGAGAATTTGTAATAAATATCTCTCAAGGACAGGCTAGATTTTGACAGTTTAAAAAGTTTAAGGTGCCTTCTCTTATTGTAACAAGAGAAGAGCGATTTTGCAGAAGGCGCGCGACGGCACTGTTTTGGCGCGAAATAGAGCGTCAGGTGCCCTCTCGCAACGCGCCGCAGTTTCAGTCTCGAGCTGACCACCATACGCGCCGGACCGCGCCGGTCATGAGTAAAGATTTTTGTAATAGTGATAACAGTCGAGGTCTCAACATGAACTATGGCAGCATAGGCCGTATCATATTAACAATAGTTGCTCATATTTTATTATTTATTTAATAAATGGCATCCCTGATAATTAAAAATCTCGCGAGTCGCTTATTATGCTTCCATCATACAGAACTTATTTTAGCCTCACTTGTATGCTGTAGAAGAACCTACGACCTGTGTGCTGTCTTCTGCGCTGGGGACACAACTATAGAAGACAACAGGTTAGTCAGAACTCTATGCTTTCCATAACGTTTTGGACAGCAACTACGGCACCTCGTGCGTACTGTAGGGCGGTACAAACGCACACTGCTACGCAACAGCATCCGCAAGGATGTGGAGGTTTTAGGGGACTTGTGGGAGGAAGCAGTACTAACTTCTCCGTCCGCAAGTAAAACCCTAGGAAGCTTGTACACCCACCCCCAAGAAAAAAGAAATCACCTGGGTTCTGGGTTTTTTGTGCTTACCTAGATAGAGCCAATGCTAAACTAGGCCAAGCCCCTCGCAAACCAAAATCCTGGATTCGCCGCTGAATAAGTGTCACCGATTGCATCCTGTGCTAGACACTGAACTTCTGGTACTGCAAGTGCCATTTTTTCTGCTTCGATTATTTTCATTTTGACTTTAATTTTTCCTGAATACAATGGTTTGCCCATTTAATTTGTATTAATATTTGATGACCAGTTAATACTCTAACAATAGAATCGTATAGTTATTGACATAGGTTACAGAAAGTGAGCCAGAGGCGTACATTGCACAGGTCACAACTCTGCTGGTTAACGTAGAGAGTGAGTAGCAGTCACTCGACCGGCCCTATACCCCAGTAATAGATGCGACTCCCTGATTATTGCTGTAAAAGCGACTGAGCAACCTAAAATTGCCTCATTTTGTGAAATGGAGCCTCGTATTCCCGACAGGTAAGGAGGTAAAGGAGGAATTGGATAGTTATTATTGCGAGCTCCATTGTTTTGAAGAATATTCAGTTCTTCCGTGCAATATAGTCAGTCAAAGAAGGAAGTGCTGTGCTCATCTGGTTAGATTTGCGTGACCGTCTCTCCCGAGATTTGGAAGAAGGTCTGTCAGCAGCTACCGAATAGCAAGGAGCCCAGACAGCTGTAAGTTGTGGCTCGTTTTAGCTTCCATGACGACTGTCGCCTAGGTTCGGAGACCACCACTGGTATATAGCCACCGCTAATTGATGTTATGGAGATGGTTACTCAGGCTTACGGCCTAGACGTACAGCTCGCGATTTATAGTGATGTCTCCTGGACTGCATGCTGTCCTTCGACCTCAAGTCAGGTGTAAACTAGTAACATAGGTTCCGTCTGTTAACGTGACAGTCTTGGGTGCAAATTTCTAGACTTTTTGTGTACACGGAGAACTGTAGACTCCACGTCAATAGATCAGATGAGCACTGCAGGATATACTAGCATAGA
This sequence comes from Locusta migratoria, assembly GCA_026315105.1. Classification (NCBI taxonomy): domain Eukaryota; kingdom Metazoa; phylum Arthropoda; class Insecta; order Orthoptera; family Acrididae; genus Locusta; species Locusta migratoria. The sequence continues at coordinate 397,072,702 of CM048755.1, forward strand.
AAAAATGTTTGCCAAAGGTAAACGGTATCTCATTGACGTCGATTTGCAGTAGGATTTTGGAACATATACTTTGTTCGAATATTATGAACTACCTCGAAGAGAACAACCTATTAACCAGTAGTCAACACGGATTCAGAAAGTATCATTCTTGCGAAACACAGCTTGCCCTTTATTCACATGAAGTGTTAAGTGCCATCGACAAGGGATCTCAAATCGATTCCATATTTTTGGATTTCAGGAAGGCTTTTGACACTGTACCCCACAAGCGGCTTCTTATGAAATTGCGTGCTTATGGAATATCTCCCCAATTGTGCGATTGAATTCACGATTTTCTATCAGAAAGAACACAGTTCGTTGTAATTGACGGTAAATCATCGAGTAAAACAGAAGTGATATCTGGCGTTCCACAGGGAAGCGTTATAGGTCCCCTACTCTTCCTCGTATTTATAAACGATTTAGGAGACAATCTGAATAGCTCCCTTGGATTGTTGGCGGATGATGCTGTCGTTTATCGGTTAGTGAAGTCAACAGAGGATCAAAAGCAACTGCAAAGCGATTTAGACAAAATTTCTGCATGGTGCGAAAATTGGCAATTGACACTAAATAAAGAAAAGTGTGAAGTAATACACATGACCACTAAAAGAAATCCGCTGAACTTCAATTACGCGATAAATCAGTCAAACCTTAAGGTCGTATATTCTACCAAGTACCTAGGAGTTACAATTACGAACAACTTTGACTGGAGAGAACACACAGAAAATATTGTGGGGAAGGCGAACCAAAGGTTGCGTTTCATTGGCAGAAGACTTGGAAGATGCACCAGCTCCACCAAAGAGACTGGCTACATCACACTTGTGCGTCCTCTCCTGGAGTACTGTTGCCCCTTGTGGGACCCTCACCAGGTGGGATTGGCGGAGGACATTGAGAAGGTTCAGAGAAGGGCAGCTCGTTTTGTTCTATCACGTTACGGGGAGGGCAAGCGTCACGGAAAAGTTGAACGAATTAGGGTGGAAATCATTAAAAGAATGACGTTATTCATTGTGGCGTGTTCTGTTTGCAAGTTTCAATCACCGACTTTTAGTTCTGAATGTGAAAATATTTTGCTAGCACCTACCTACTTACGGAGACATGACCATCCGAATAAAATAAGAGAAATCAGATCGAAAACGAAACGATTTAGGTGTTCTTGCTTCCCGCGCGCTATTAGAGAATGGAACGGTAGAGAAAAGTTATGAAAGTGGTTAATGAACCCTCTGCCAGCCACTTGAATGTGATTTGCAGAGTATCTATGTAGATGTAGATGTAAAAATGTAGTAGAGTACAGGATCATAAGAAGGTATACAATATTAAACAAAATGCTAATGTAAGTTAACAATACAAACCTTCTGCTACTAGAGTAATTATTATTCATTAATTGTAGTAATGCGTGGATAATAGCTTGGTAAGAAGTGTTCAAATGTTCAAATGTTTGTATAGTCTATGGGACTTAACTACGGGGTCATCAGTCCCTAAACTTACAAACTACTTATGAACTACTTACGAACTAGGACGGCACAAATATCCATGCCCGAGGGGGGATTCGAACCCCCGACCGTAGTAGCCGTGCAGACCGTGACTTGCGCGCCTCAGTCCCCTCGGCTACCGCGGCCGGCTCCGCGGCGGATTAGCCGCGCGTACTGGAGCGCTGTGTTGCGGTGCGCGCGGCCATTCGCCGTCGGGGGTTCGAGTCCCCCCCTAGGGCATGGGTGTTTGTGTTGTCCTTAGATTAGTTTACCTTAGTGTAAGTAGTTTGAAAGCTAGAACTTAAGTCCGATAGATTTACAAACATTTGAATTTAAATATACACTGGAAAACGGGCTGATTCAAATGTTCAAATGTTTGTATAGTCTATGGAACATACCTACGGGGTCATCAGTCCCTACTACGGTCGGGGGTTCGAATCCCCCCTCGGGCATGGATATTTGTGCCGTCCTAGTTCGTAAGTCGTTCATGAGTAGTTTGTAAGTTTAGGGACTGATAACCCCATAGTTAAGTTCCATAGACTATACAAACATTTGATTTGAATCAGTCCCTAAACTTACAAACTACTTATGAACTACTTACGACCTAGGACGGCACAAATATCCATGCCCGAGGGGGGATTCGAACCCCCGACCGTAGTGGCCGTGCAGACCGTGACTGGAGCGCCTCAGTCGCCTCGGCCACCGCGGCCGGCCCCGACCGTAATGGCAGTGCAGACCGTGACTGGAGCGCCTCAGTCCCCTCAGCCACCGCGGCCGCCAAATGGGCTGAAACATTGGTATTTGTACTTTGTATTATCGCAAAAGTGCAACCCTGTAAAAATAAAATAGTACACACTGGTCTTTCCTAAAACCAAGAAGCGACTGTTCTAGGTGTTGTAGCTCCCTAGAGCACGCTGGGGCACCTCGGGGAACCTCCATGAGTGGCAGCTCGCGATCTGCGCCTGCGGTGCTGACGCTGGGCAGTACGCGTGACCTTGCAGGCCAGCTTTATCTCTGGCACTGCTGACGCGCGGCTATTACTTTTCCTTGGCCGCGCGGGCGCTATTATTCCCTCCCCGGAAGTTGATAAGCGCGATAAGGGATCGAGGCTGTATATGGGTGCGTTCACACTGCCGAGCCCAGCCGGGATGTGCCGAGCCGGCTGGCGCTGAGTCGGCGCGCGCCGACGGCATGGGTGTTCGGCTACGGCCACACTAGCGTTTTTTGAAACTGGACGCTGAGCGTCTAAAGAAGCAGCTTGAAAAGGCGCCAGGTGGTGGCCACATTCGACCGCGTATACACAGCGGCTTCTTACAGGCGTCCTACCGACCAAAGACGTGAATGTGGCCACATTTGGCTCAGTGGCGTTTCAGACCTGCATGGGTGACATCGCAGCATTGAGAAATGAATGTATTAAGTAAACAGTCTGCAATGCTGGATATGCCCCCATTACACCTTTGGGCCAAGATGGAGGCGGCAGCTGGTGCCTACAGACTCAAATCTGTCAACAACTGGAACTCTTTGGGATATCCAGAATCACACACTAAAATAGTGAGTGAGGTAAATATAGGAAAGGTTGGGGAAATGCCAACCGACTATATTGTAACCCCATACTGCTTCAACAAGCCTTTCAGTATAACAATTGGAAGTAGGGAGCAGTGGGAGAAAATAGTTCGACACCGTACGGGGGATATTGTCTGGTTCACTAACGGGGCGAAATCAGACCAAGGCGTTGGGGCCGGGGTATACGGGGTGCAGCCAAGACTGGAGGGTGTCATCTCTCTAGGGAAACTGGCCTCAGTATTCCAGGCCGAAATCACTGCCATCAGGGCATGTGTGGAGGAGAATTTGCGTAGGTGCTACAAAGATCGTAGCATCTATATCTATTCAGACAGCCAGGCAGCCCTGAGATCACTGGCAGCTCCTACAACAAGGACTAAAATTGTTGCAGGATGTCACAGGGTTCTGGTGGAGCTAGGGGCAAGCAATAGAGTAAACCTATTGTGGGTCCCTGGCCACTCGGGGATCAGTGGCAACGAACATGCCGACAGATTAGCCAGGATGGGGGCAGAGACTCCATTTATTGGACCGGAACCTGTCCTGACAATCACCAAGGCAATGATTAAATTGGAGCTACGTAACTGGCTCAGAAGACAGCTCGTAGAATATTGGACCAAAGTCCATCAACAAAAACATGGCAAGGTAATGATGCCAAAGCCTTGTTTTAAAAGAAGCTCTGCAATCCTGGGTCTGAACAGGAGAGAGATTAGACTCATGGTTGGATTGCTGACAGGCCATGGAAATTAAAAAAAACACTTACATACAATGGGAATAACAGAAGAGGACCCTAAATGTAGGATCTGTGATGACGGTGATGAAACTGCATCACATCTGATCTTCGAATGCATTGCATTGGAGAGTAAAAGGCACAGAATATTTGGGACAACCAGACCCGAAGAAATTGTGTCTAATAAAGAACTGGTAAAGGGACTCCTTGCACTGTTCAAGGGCATTGGTTGGCTTTACTAGACATACAGGGAGCGATACCGCACAATAAACTTAGTTTCGGTGCGGGCAGTGGCGGGTTAGACCAAGACTGTTTTGGCTTCCCTGAAAGAATCAAATCAAAACAGTCTGCAACAATAATATGTGCTGCATTGTTACTGATTCCACAGAGACGACGTAGACAAAAAGAAGTATTTGGATTCATCCAATAATTGAAGACAGATCAGAGAGGGGAAAATTCACTCTGATACACAACAAACTTAAAGAAATCCCTGAAAAGTACTACAGGATGCCTATTAAGTCATACGAAACTCTGCTGTCTAATGTATCGAGTGCTATTACTGGAAGAAATACTCGACTACGTGATTGTATAAGGGCTGAAGAAAAACTATCAGTTGCTCTGAGGTTAGTGAAGTTTTATTACTTATTTTATTATTTGTTGACATTGAATAAAATGACATGGTTGAATCTTCTGATTTTTCCTCGAAGATCATTGTAGGTATGCTGCTTGTCGACTGAGATGACTGTTGGTCACATTCTGATGTAATTCTAGACGGTTGTGCATTTGTTTAGGACTGAACCAACTGTAAATATTTCAACTGAAAATCCATCTTGTCAGCTGGGCTAAAGTTCTTAATAAGGGGCATTTGCGAAAGTAAGAACATTTCATCTGGGTCATTAGTTCTAGGTTCCTTTGTGTATGATTGTTGCAAACTCGTTTCCAAAACGCCCAACAACTTTTTCTCAAGCTCGTTCTGTTTACGTTTCTTCGGAAATGGACTTTCTTTCTCCCTTTCCGCTGTGCGAGATTGGGGAGAGGCTTTGGATGTAATATGTTGTATTTCAGGTGTCGTGGTTGCTTCTTGTTGTGCAGTGTTGTTGTCAGCGTCTTGCGTACTTTCGGTTAGATCGACAGCCATATTCCCAGATGCCCTGCGGTAAAAAGAGAAAACCGTAATTGTCCACACAAAAAATTTATAATTTGTGGCCATGCATGGCTCAGTCTTCAACATGAGAATGCATGGACATTTATAAATATGGAATACTCACTCTCTTTCTACACATAAAGAGTGGAGAAACGACAACTGTTTGTGATAAATGTAATGTTTCCTGGGTTTTGATGAATCTCCTTTTTTGCCATCGTGCTTTTTTCAAATTTTTGTAGTAGCAATCCTTTATGCTTTTCCACATTTTTTTGCACATCCTTCCCTAAAAAAATAATCACTGGTTCTACTTTTAACCCATTATCAATGTTTCATTGTAGGTATCTCGCAACTGGCAATTCCATCAGATCTCTACATTTCGAGTTTCTACTTGGACGTTCAACAATTTCAAAGATTATTCGAGAGACATGCTCAGCAATATGGGAAACAATGCAAGGTCAATATATGAAAAAATTAACAGTTGAAGATTGGTTGAATATTACCTTACAGTTAAAAAAAAAAAAAAAAAAAAAAAAAAAAAAAAAAAAAAAAAAAAAGCCAATTTTCCACATTGCGTGGGATGTATTGATGGTAAGCATATTAGAGTGATCAATCCATGGGGATCGAGTAGTGAATACTTTAACTACAAAAAGTATTTTTCAATAGTTTTAATGGCAGTAGATGACGCAAATTACTGCTTCAGATATATAGATGTTGGTGCCTTTGGACACGAGGGAGATTCAAACACCCTGAAAAATACTAATTTTGGCAAGAAACTCTATTCCCACAATTTACCATTGCCACCACCAGCCCTCTTACCAGACGATACATCTGGTAGATTACTGCCATATGTATTTTCTGGCAGATGAAGCCTTTGCTCTGTGTGAAAACCTTCTGAGACCATACCCCGGCAAGGACTTGACTAACATTAAAAGAATTTTTAACTACCGTTTATCGAGTGCCAGGCGGTACGTGGAATGTGCATTTGGTATTTTAGCCAATAAATGGCATGTGTTCCAGCGTCCGATTGACGTCAGTATCGATTTGGTTGATATCATTGTTAAAGCAACTTGTGTACTGAACAACTTTGTGAGGGAAAACGATGGGTACAACTTTGAAGACACGTTATCGGGTCCTTTGGATAGCATTCCGGCTCAGGAGAGAAGAGGGACCGTGAAAGGAACACACACAAGAGATCAGTTTGCTGAATATTTCTGTTCTACCGCGGGTTCTGTACCCTGGCAAAACCGATTCGCAAACATTGCTGAGTGAAAAAGACTGCTGGCTTAACAAGACTCATCTAATATTCTATAACAAAGCGCAAATATTGTGACTTCTTGTACTTACTTAATTTAACAAATGTAATTCACCAGCTGTCTTTCATAAAATTCAAATATTTTGTTGTTGTTGTATTTTTGATCTTTTATACTACTCTAATTAAATGTTTTTACTCCACTTATCTAAGACTTCTCTTGTTTCTTTGTCCATGTTGTCTCAACCTTCACCAACAACATTAGATGTCACAGCTAGACAACCGTCTCTTTTTTGTCTGTTTTTATAGTCCACATTTTGAATGTCGTATAAAAATGGTCGAGCTTGAACTTCTAAGATAATACGTTCGCTATCAAGTTCAATTTTTTCCATCTCACTTATCGAAAAAAACTGTAATAACAGTTGACTACACACACTACTGTGCGTTGACAGACTGCACAGATGGTACTGAGTTCACGTGGGAACGCAACGTGAGAAGCGTCTTTTGACGCAGCGAATGGGCCCGGCCCATCCGACTGGCGCCTGACCTTGAGGCTGCGCCTTCTCTTCCCGTCGGACGCTGGCAGAAAAAGACGCCGTGTGTGGCCACTACCGGCCCTCTCCAGCCTGCCTATAACTGTGGCTTCTTTTGACGCTGAGCGTCCAGCTTCAAAAAACGCAAGTGTGGCCGCAGCCTTCATACTGCGCGCCGGGCCGAGCCGAGCCGAAAAAGAGGGGGAAAATCTACTTTTCCGATTTTCGAGTTGTAAAAAATTTTGACGGTATATAAGACCACGCCACATCGTTTATTGAAGTAATTTTTCCTTAAAATCTTTACCTTGCCTGTATAAAAATAAAAAGTCTACTTTTCATTCCGCGTGAGTTTTTAGTTTCGTTACGCTTCTCACTCGATTTTGATGAAAGTATGCAGTGCAAAAAATCTGATTTTTGGACACATGGTAGTACAACATCTTAGCTTTCGAATAAAACATTCACATTTTCGAAATTCGTAACAGTCGTTTCCAAATGATGCTTTTTGTCAAGTATGCGCAGTTGATTTACAAATCGTGTATTGAAAAAGTTCGATAGCGGGCAGCTTACTGTTCTATGCGTTTTAGACTATACATTACAGCCAGTGAAATTGAGCTAAAAGTACAGAAAAGATTTTGAAATGGTAGCCGCACTGATATCTAGCACCTATCACAAGTAATTGCGAGTTATCTGAGAGGCGTTATTCCGCGGTCGCAAGCCTTCGATCTCGGCGGGTGTTGGACGTAGCGCGAAGCACTGCAGCGTCGAAACAATGAATTGCTGGCCACGTTTGTCGCTTCCTCGTGAAATGTTAATGATCCGTAACCTGAAAGCAAGTATAAATTATTTTTTCTTGGGTGGCAGCCGATTATAATTGACAATGTCCTGGTATGGTTTTACACGAGGTAATACTACATGAAAGGCCTACCACTGATTTCTTGTCCACATTACACAATAAATGGAATATATATTTCGGGAATGGAATTAGAAGTGAAGAATAAATTAATGTTAACTGTTACTTTGGTAGATGGACTGAAATAATTTTTTTTTGACATTATACTTATTGGGTTTCTAGTTGGAAATGATAAAATTATACTGAAATTTATAGGTATTTCTACACGTAAGTCATGTATAATCATTTTTTAAATTTTCGCTTTTGAAGCTATCAGAAAATTTATCACAAGGTAAAAATAATTCTATACACCTTGTCCCACATAAAAGCAATATCACTCACGCCCGAGATTAAATTAAGAACGATCTAAGTAAAAACTAATAGATAATATTAACATTAAAAATATGTAGTTACCTGCTCATAAGGGATGTTGCAAGTGGTGGCATACGTGCGGTTTACCTGTTTTATGTGGGACACGCTTTGCTGTATTTCAACCAATCTCCACTTTCAAAGAACTCAACACATGTCTCAGAATTTTATTATTTATTTATTTTGTTAAGAAGGTGTCTGTGGGAAACTGCGTTTCTACGAACATTTTGCTGAATCATCTGCTGTCAATATTCTTTGTCTCAATGGTACTTCGATTTTTAAAAAATGTTAACTGAAAGAAAAATGCGCTGATATAGTTTAGACTCAGCCACTTAATACAAGTCACGGCAGTGCAGAATGAAGATCGAAGGAAACACGGTGGTGACCAAAACTATTTTGTTATTATATTTCGTTTGTTGTCACACTGTAGTGACGTATCTGATTTTAAGCACATAAGAAACAGGTGGTAATGGAACCATCCCATGAATTTCGACTGACATTTAGGAAAGTTTCTCGTTATGACAACAGCTAAAAAAAATTCTGAATTTTGTATTCATGTAACAGAATTGATAGTAATAAAAGAAAAAAATAAACCACATATTTTCAAGCAAAGAGACTTGAAAACAGGCTAGAGACGTGAGATACTTGTGCTGCAGAAACAGTACCATAGTCCAATCGGCTCGCGCCGGCGCCGGCTCGCGCCGGAAATATTAAACATTTCGAATGTCGTCGGCCAGCACCCCCTATAGAAGAAAGCCTGCGCACGACGTCACAACATGGCGGCGGTGAGAGGCTTAGAGTCCTCTGAAATATTGTAAACATTAGCAGTGCACGCTGTTTATAGCGCATTCTTTCGTTCAGGAGTGTATTTATTACGTAAATTGGTGTTTTGTACGGTGTGATCGCTATGCTGGACGATTTGTGTCTGTGAGAACAACGTGTGATCTCTTTTTTACTGACAAAATGCAGTTTCGCTCTTCTGTGCCGAAATGTAGAGGAAATTACGACTGTGGCCAAAACGTTACCATCTTTAAACGTCTGGAGAAGAATAAGCTAATGGGGGCGGTTTCGTAAATAAAATGAATCGCAATATCCAACGGTAAACAGTCATGACTTAAAACTCTTTAAGGTTAAACAAAAACGAAAACTTACTCATTAGCTTGAAGAAGGAGCCAACTTGCCGGCCGCGGTGGCCGAGGAGACTGAGGCACTCCAGTCACGGTCTGCACGGCCACTACGGTCGAGGGTTCGAATCCCCCCTAGGGCATGGATATTTGTGCCGTCTTTAGTATAAGGTAGTTGATAAGTAGGTTGTAAGTTTAGGGTCTGATAACCCCGTAGTTAAGTCCCATATGCTTAACAAACATTTGAACATTTTGAGCCAACTTATCCTGTGAATTCTTGATATCCATTTCTTCTTCGGACGTTTAAATACGGTAACTCTTGGGCCACAGTCGCAATTTCCTCTACATTTCGGCACAGAACAGCAAAACGGCATTTTGTTGGTAAAAAAGAGATCACACGTTGTTCTCACACACACAAATCGTCCATCGTAGCGATCACACCGAACACAACACCACTTTACGTAATAAATACCCTCCTGAACGAAAGAATGCACTATAAACAGCGTGCACTGCTAATGTTTACAATCTTTCAGAGGACTCTAAGCCTCTCACCGCCGCCATGTTGTGACGTCGTGCGCAGGCTTTCTTCTATAGGGGGTGCTGCGTCGGCTCGGCGTGAGCCGGCTGAAGCGGAGTCCTCTCGGCCCGGCCTGCAGTGTGAACAGCGCCATTGAAGACAATGTGTTTCTTCCGGCTCGACTCGGCCCGGATCGGCCCGGCCGGCAGTGTGAACACGTAGCTTCCTGTAGCGCTGCTAGTCTGGACCGGCCGCTGCACAGCTAATGCATTGGTCGGCTTACCAAGTGCTACGTCATTTTCGTCTGGGAGGCGCTATCACGCTACTGTTTTCAAACATGTGGATAACATTAGCCTCACTACTGGTGACACTACTATGAAGAATAATGTAAAATCTAATTGTGTAGGGTCGCATGCAATACTCGATGGACCTGCTCTTTTTGTAGTCGTGACGCTTAATTTTACTATGGAGAAGAATGACACTAATCAAGCAGGAAGTGGACGGCTTACCGTAGTATCGTACGTGTTGGTTCTCTAAATACGTACTACTGGAAAAGCCAAAAGGAAGTATATTTTTATCGCCAGGTAAAAAAATGTAATAAAAAATTTCAAAGCTGCACTTAACATATCAAGAAAGAAGAAGAAATCACTTCTAGAGAAGCTTTGTATCAAACTACATTCCATTGCACTTACACATCACCAGCAATCCTCGCAAGAATTCAACCACATCCTACGTTATGCGTGGATCACTGCGGGACTGTGCGATGAAAGAAGTTGTTTTTAGAGTGTCAATCAAGTTTGTTTTTCTATGGAGACATTAAAAGAACCACATCACTGCAAAAAGAAGGCGTTTATAACGTGAACATGATGAGGTAAAAATTATTGCTTCCACTATTTCTTTGATGAATATCACCCCAGTGCATGTGGTGGATCAATTGCAAAAGAATGAAAGTATCGATTTACATATAAGACATTACAGTGTCGCCGGCCGCGGTGGCCGAGGTGACTGAGGCGCTCCAGTCACGGTCAGCACGGCCACTACGGTCGGGGGTTCGAATCCCCCCTTGGGCATGGATATTTGTGCCGTCTTAGTTCGTAAGTAGTTCATAAGTAGTTTGTAAGTTTAGGGACTGATGACCCCGTAGTTAAGTCCCATAAGGTTTACAAACATTTGAACATTACAGTGCCTGCGTTAACTGCAATCCGTTTTTAAATGTTTGCAGTTCCGAATTTCATCCAAGCATATACTTTTTGTGCTTACATAAATTAATAAAATAATCTATTTGATGATGTGGTTAATTGTGACGTCAGTAGTGTAGGCGTTGCTATGGAACACAAATACTATTTATGTGAAATTCCTCACATTTAAGCGTGTTTGCTGAGAAATTATTTAAATGTTTGTGTGACATGAGGGTACGATAAATTAGAGGCTGCGTTGCCGATTCGTTACCTTTATCTGGGAGCAGCTACGAAAGCTGCTCGGAATTGCTCGCTCTTACTTTAATGCAGGGCAGCGACGCCTGAGAGACTATCGCAAAGTTCGAAACACTTCTCATGCAGATGGGATTTCAACAGAGGCCGCCATAATTGATGATATTAACTCATCTCGTCCGAGAGATGTTTCGTGGAGAACAGATTTTAGGTATACCCCAGACGAAAATACTTAAGGCGGCGAACGAGCCTGCAATATGACTCCTAGTGCACAACGCGACCACTGGTTGCTACGTGAAATTCACTTTTATAACCCACTCTCTCAAACCTCTCGTTTTCTATAATCATTTCACAATACCCTGTATGAAACTGATGGTTCTTGTCACACAATGCGTCCTCCATTAATTAGCCGAGGTACTCTTCCAATCTCTAACACACTTCTGTAGCACCAAACGTTGAAAGCTTCTAGTCTCGTTATGTTATAACTGCTTATCGTCCACGTTTCTATTTGATACAAGGCTGCACTACTGACAAATAACTTCAGGAATGACTTCTTATGACTTAAATTTATTTTAGATATTTACAAATCGCCCACTTTCTATAGAACTTTTCTCGCTATAAACTTTCTGCGTTTTACATCTCTCTACAGTCTTTTATGTACTGAAGTTGTGTTCGCAAGGACAACGGCTCCAATCCGCGCACGACCGTGCTGACATTGGTTTTGTGCGATTTCCCGAAAGTGCTCCAGACAATTTCCGGTACGGTTCCTTTGAAAGTACGCTGCAGGTTTCCTTCCCCACCTTCGTCTCTCCGAGCTTGTGCTCCGTCTCTAATGACCACAATGTCGATGGGGCGTTAATCGCTAATCTATCCCCCTTCCTTCCTTCTTTCCTTCCAAGTCCTTGCCCGTTTCGACAGATCAATGTCATCGACAAGCCCCGTTCCCTTAATTTCTACTCCATGAACTTAATTCCTTCTCAAAATTGTTCTTTGGTTTTCTTTACCGGCTGCTCAATGTACAGAGTGAGTAACATCTGGGATAGGTCCCATTCTCTCCCCTTTCGGCTCCTATAACTCCACTCTGGTTTTTGTGCAAGTTATAAATAACTTTTCCCTCCCCATGTTTCACCTTCAAAATTTCAAAGAGTGTATTTCTGCCAACACTATCAAACTCTCTTTTTATGTCTACAAATACTATAAATGTATGATTCTTCAGTTTCTCCCGGCGTATTTGATAATCAAAATATCCACGGGTGTACTGCCGGTCTATAGTGTCCAACGGGCACGTTGGACACTATAGACCGGCATTACACCCGTGGATATTTTGACTATAAATGTACGTTTACGCTTCCTTGATCAGTCTTCTAAGATAAGTCACAGTATTAGTATTGCCTCACGTGTTTCGTGGAAGCCAGAGTTCAAATATTTGTAAAGCTTATGGGACTTAACTACGGGGTCATCAGTCCCTAAACTTACAAACTACTTATGAACTACTTACGAACTAGGACGGCACAAATATCCATGCCCGAGGGGGGATTCGAACCCCCGACCGTAGTGGCCGTGCAGACGGTGACTGAAGCGCCTCAGTCACCTCGGCCACCGCGGCCGGCGAAGCCAGAGTGATAATTCCCAAAGTCAATGTCTAGCAGTATTTCTACTCTTCTGTAAATAATGTGTCAGTATATTGCAGACATGACTTACTCAACTGATAGTTCTTTAATATTCACCTCTGCATTCATGTGGTTTATTTGAAATTGAAATTAATATATTCTTCAAAAATGTTCAAATGTTTGTATAGTCTATGGGACTTAACTACGAGGTCATCTGTCGCTAAACTGACAAACTACTTATGAAATACTTACGAATTAGGACGGACAAATATCCATGCCCGAGGGGGGATTCGAACCCCGACCGTAGTGGCCGTGCAGACCGTGACTGGAGCGCCTTAGTCCCCTCGGCCACCGCGGGCGGCAATACATTCTTCTTGAAGTCTTCGGATATACGCTTCTTTCGTATATCTTACATGTACGTGAAATATTTATTTATTTATCCACCAAAGAATCATACTTAACAATGATTAAGAATGTGTCATTATTAAACAATGAAAATAAATAACTCAAACAAATACACGTGAATGGCATCCGTCCCTCCTCGGAGTATGAAGGCGCAGCATACTTGTCTCAGAGCCTACAACGTCTGTTATGAAGGCGCAGCATACTTGTCTCAGAGCCTACAACGTCTGTTATGAAGGCGCAGCATACTTGTCTCAGAGCCTACAACGTCTGTTATGAAGGCGCAGCATACTTGTCTCAGAGCCTACAACGTCTGTTATGAAGGCGCAGCATACTTGTCTCAGAGCCTACAACGTCTGTTATGAAGGCGCAGCATACTTGTCTCAGAGCCTACAACGTCTGTTATGAAGGCGCAGCATACTTGTCTCAGAGCCTACAACGTCTGTTATGAAGGCGCAGCATACTTGTCTCAGAGCCTACAACGTCTGTTATGAAGGCGCAGCATACTTGTCTCAGAGCCTACAACGTCTGTTATGAAGGCGCAGCATACTTGTCTCAGAGCCTACAACGTCTGTTATGAAGGCGCAGCATACTTGTCTCAGAGCCTACAACGTCTGTTATGAAGGCGCAGCATACTTGTCTCAGAGCCTACAACGTCTGTTATGAAGGCGCAGCATACTTGTCTCAGAGCCTACAACGTCTGTTATGAAGGCGCAGCATACTTGTCTCAGAGCCTACAACGTCTGTTATGAAGGCGCAGCATACTTGTCTCAGAGCCTACAACGTCTGTTATGAAGGCGCAGCATACTTGTCTCAGAGCCTACAACGTCTGTTATGAAGGCGCAGCATACTTGTCTCAGAGCCTACAACGTCTGTTATGAAGGCGCAGCATACTTGTCTCAGAGCCTACAACGTCTGTTATGAAGGCGCAGCATACTTGTCTCAGAGCCTACAACGTCTGTTATGAAGGCGCAGCATACTTGTCTCAGAGCCTACAACGTCTGTTATGAAGGCGCAGCATACTTGTCTCAGAGCCTACAACGTCTGTTATGAAGGCGCAGCATACTTGTCTCAGAGCCTACAACGTCTGTTATGAAGGCGCAGCATACTTGTCTCAGAGCCTACAACGTCTGTTATGAAGGCGCAGCATACTTGTCTCAGAGCCTACAACGTCTGTTATGAAGGCGCAGCATACTTGTCTCAGAGCCTACAACGTCTGTTATGAAGGCGCAGCATACTTGTCTCAGAGCCTACAACGTCTGTTATGAAGGCGCAGCATACTTGTCTCAGAGCCTACAACGTCTGTTATGAAGGCGCAGCATACTTGTCTCAGAGCCTACAACGTCTGTTATGAAGGCGCAGCATACTTGTCTCAGAGCCTACAACGTCTGTTATGAAGGCGCAGCATACTTGTCTCAGAGCCTACAACGTCTGTTATGAAGGCGCAGCATACTTGTCTCAGAGCCTACAACGTCTGTTATGAAGGCGCAGCATACTTGTCTCAGAGCCTACAACGTCTGTTATGAAGGCGCAGCATACTTGTCTCAGAGCCTACAACGTCTGTTATGAAGGCGCAGCATACTTGTCTCAGAGCCTACAACGTCTGTTATGAAGGCGCAGCATACTTGTCTCAGAGCCTACAACGTCTGTTATGAAGGCGCAGCATACTTGTCTCAGAGCCTACAACGTCTGTTATGAAGGCGCAGCATACTTGTCTCAGAGCCTACAACGTCTGTTATGAAGGCGCAGCATACTTGTCTCAGAGCCTACAACGTCTGTTATGAAGGCGCAGCATACTTGTCTCAGAGCCTACAACGTCTGTTATGAAGGCGCAGCATACTTGTCTCAGAGCCTACAACGTCTGTTATGAAGGCGCAGCATACTTGTCTCAGAGCCTACAACGTCTGTTATGAAGGCGCAGCATACTTGTCTCAGAGCCTACAACGTCTGTTATGAAGGCGCAGCATACTTGTCTCAGAGCCTACAACGTCTGTTATGAAGGCGCAGCATACTTGTCTCAGAGCCTACAACGTCTGTTATGAAGGCGCAGCATACTTGTCTCAGAGCCTACAACGTCTGTTATGAAGGCGCAGCATACTTGTCTCAGAGCCTACAACGTCTGTTATGAAGGCGCAGCATACTTGTCTCAGAGCCTACAACGTCTGTTATGAAGGCGCAGCATACTTGTCTCAGAGCCTACAACGTCTGTTATGAAGGCGCAGCATACTTGTCTCAGAGCCTACAACGTCTGTTATGAAGGCGCAGCATACTTGTCTCAGAGCCTACAACGTCTGTTATGAAGGCGCAGCATACTTGTCTCAGAGCCTACAACGTCTGTTATGAAGGCGCAGCATACTTGTCTCAGAGCCTACAACGTCTGTTATGAAGGCGCAGCATACTTGTCTCAGAGCCTACAACGTCTGTTATGAAGGCGCAGCATACTTGTCTCAGAGCCTACAACGTCTGTTATGAAGGCGCAGCATACTTGTCTCAGAGCCTACAACGTCTGTTATGAAGGCGCAGCATACTTGTCTCAGAGCCTACAACGTCTGTTATGAAGGCGCAGCATACTTGTCTCAGAGCCTACAACGTCTGTTATGAAGGCGCAGCATACTTGTCTCAGAGCCTACAACGTCTGTTATGAAGGCGCAGCATACTTGTCTCAGAGCCTACAACGTCTGTTATGAAGGCGCAGCATACTTGTCTCAGAGCCTACAACGTCTGTTATGAAGGCGCAGCATACTTGTCTCAGAGCCTACAACGTCTGTTATGAAGGCGCAGCATACTTGTCTCAGAGCCTACAACGTCTGTTATGAAGGCGCAGCATACTTGTCTCAGAGCCTACAACGTCTGTTATGAAGGCGCAGCATACTTGTCTCAGAGCCTACAACGTCTGTTATGAAGGCGCAGCATACTTGTCTCAGAGCCTACAACGTCTGTTATGAAGGCGCAGCATACTTGTCTCAGAGCCTACAACGTCTGTTATGAAGGCGCAGCATACTTGTCTCAGAGCCTACAACGTCTGTTATGAAGGCGCAGCATACTTGTCTCAGAGCCTACAACGTCTGTTATGAAGGCGCAGCATACTTGTCTCAGAGCCTACAACGTCTGTTATGAAGGCGCAGCATACTTGTCTCAGAGCCTACAACGTCTGTTATGAAGGCGCAGCATACTTGTCTCAGAGCCTACAACGTCTGTTATGAAGGCGCAGCATACTTGTCTCAGAGCCTACAACGTCTGTTATGAAGGCGCAGCATACTTGTCTCAGAGCCTACAACGTCTGTTATGAAGGCGCAGCATACTTGTCTCAGAGCCTACAACGTCTGTTATGAAGGCGCAGCATACTTGTCTCAGAGCCTACAACGTCTGTTATGAAGGCGCAGCATACTTGTCTCAGAGCCTACAACGTCTGTTATGGCTGAAAAGTCCCACTCGAGAGTGTGAGTCCCTGCTGCAGTTTGGGAAGTTGAAAGTTGAAGGTCTTTGACCAGAGGCCGCTCTCTCCTTCCGTCTTGTCCTCTTCATTGTGCCCGCTTGCAATTGCTTGTTCTCTGCAAGCATGACGCCTTTGCGTACAGCTAGACGCCACTTGACACGGTCATCAGCGGTATGTTCCCATTGAGATGGACTGATGCGGGCCTTGATAAGATCTTCCTTGCAGACATTCTTATAGCGAAGGTGCGGTCTTTCCACTGGTCTCACACCCTCCTGCAGTTCACCGTAAGCAGTTTTTTCGGAATTTGCTCGGAATCCATGTGCCTGACATGTACCAGCCATCTGAGACGTCGGTAGCTTAAGAGTACATGAATGCTGGTCGTGCTTGCGAGCTGTTCCGTCGTGACTCGTACTTATCAAGCGTTGTCCATGTCTCACAATTGTAGAGGAGGGTACTAATAACGCAAGCGGTGTATCCCTGTAGTTTAGTTTTTACTGTGAGCATTCCACTGTTCCGTACTCTGTTTTTCAGTCTACCCACGATAGCCGATGCTTTAGCAATTAATTACATATGCACCCAATATACAGAGTGAAAAGTATTTAAACCGACATACTCTGGGATCTTGTAGGGAACATCAAAACAAATATTTTTCCGTAAGGCCGTTTTTTCCTCTGAGGAGTATTTAAACCGATATAAAAAGATTTCTCTGGCGGCAAATTAATTAAACCAACAAACACTTTTCCATTTTTTATTACCAGGAGATAATACATTAACACAACCCAATTTCAATAACAGAAGAGTTTCAAAAATGGCTTCATTGACACGTAAACGAAGGTTACACCGTCAGATCACGTTCAGTCTGACACGGGCAAAAACCTTAGGAGTCTCCTGAATTGTTCCTGCTTCTACTATCCGGGCAACCAGATCCTCTTCTGATGCAACAGAAGATGCGTAAACAAGGTTGTGCATCTCACCCCACACAAAAAAAGTCCAGAGAGGACATATCTGGGGATCGAGCACCCCATGGTACGGGACCACCTCTGCCAACCCAAGTTTTTGGGAACCGTCCGTTTTTATATCTTATAGTATATAATACTAATATAGTATGAGTACCTGCATCATTTGGTACAATTTAGAAATTCATTAATGGAGTAGAAGGAGGTGGCCACTAGAAAGTCATTTAGGTTCTTCTTAAACTGATATTTATTTGTAGCTAAATTTTTTATATTTGACGGTAAATTATTGAAAATGTGTGTTCCTGAGTAGTGGACTTACTAAAGTAAGTGCTTTTAAGTTCTTGTGTAGATCATTTTTATTCCTGGTATTGTTTGTATGAACTGAGGTGTTTGCATACGACGAATGAAACGTGCCGGCGCTCTGTCATGTTGGAATCACATGCGTTGTTTTGTAGGGAGCGGAACATCTTCAAGCAATTCTGGCAATGCTCTGTCGAGAAAATTGTAATATTTAATATGGCCTCCACCGGTTTAAATACTCCTCATAGGAAAAAATGACATTAGGGGAAAATATTTGTTTTGGTGTTCCCTACAACCTCCCAGAGTTTGACCGTTTAAATACTTTAAATTCAAAATGTTTGTTAAGAAAAGTTCAAATGTTTGTATAGTCTATGGGACTTAACTACGGGGTCAACAGTCCCTAAACTTACAAACTACTTATGAACTACTTACGAACTAAGGCGGCACAAATATCCATGCCCGAGGGGGGATTCGAACCTCCGACCGCAGTGGCCGTGCAGACCGTGACTGGAGCGCCTCAGTCTCCTCAGCCACCGCGGTCGGCTGTTTGGTAAGCTTATGGGACTTAACTACGGGGTTATCAGTCCCTAAACTTACAAACTACTCATGAACTAGCTAATCCTAAGGACGGCACAAATATCCATGCCCGAGGGGGGATTCGAACCCCCGACAGTAGTGGCTGTGCTGACCGTGACTGGAGCGCCTCAGTTCCCTCGGCCACCGCGGCCGGCGTTTAAATACTTTTCACTCTGTATAAGTGTAAAATATAAATTTAAGATATCTCGGCTGTTACAGGGAGTTGAAATACATTCAATGACGACAGCTGAAAATTTTTGCCGCATCGGAACTCAAACCCAAATTTTACGCGAGCAGTTTCCTTTACCTTTTCTTCTCTTTTACGCCCTCTTTCACTTTTTATATGTCAGTCGAACACATTCGAATACTCTTATTATTTTAACCATAAACTAAAAAAAAGGGTGCAGAAATGTTCACCAATGGGCAGGTGGGAACCTTGAATATCTACTGCGCTACTTCCGTTCTGAATTTTACTATTTTTCCTTACTTCAGTTACGATAACGAAATAAGAATTAAGAACCAAATAAGTGAGCAAAGCTATGTCAACTACCATTCCATTACAATTATATTACACCCACAGGCGACCTCAACTGCTGGTAGGAAATAGGTTCAAATGTTTGTCAATCTATCGGACCAAACTGCGTGGTCATCAGTCCGTAGCTTACAAACTACTTAAACCTAGGTAAACTAACCTAAGGACAACACACACACCCATGCCCCAGGGAGGACTCGAACCTCCACGGCGAGCAACCGCGCGCTCCGCAGCGAGACGCTTTAGACCGCTCGGCTACTCCACCGCGGCCGGGAAATAGGAGCAAGCAGGTTGTCAAACATGTTCTCGAAGGGGATTACCTGCCGACTGTAACATTATGAGGATGCATTTACGGGCGAAAAGCAAAGTGATCGCCTCTCACTTCGGCAGCAATCACATAGCATACAAATTGACCACTCAATCACTTTATTGCGTTGTAATTCGTTCTCGGGAGAAAAACGAAGTTCCTTGTCGCTGAATAATGCCAGTGGTGTAAACGGTGTAGAAATAGTTGTTCTATGGAGTTTATTCTTCCTTCTCAGTAATTTGAAGCAGAAATTGTAACAAAATATTCTGTGGATTCCAGTTACTGAGAAAAATAACGACGTCCAAAAATGTTTGTTAAGCTTATGGGACTTAACTACGGGGTCATCAGTCCCTAAACTTACAAACTACTTACGAACTACCTTATACTATGGACGGCACAAATATCCATACCCGAGGGGGGATTCGAACCCCCGACCGTAGTGGCCGTGCAGACCGTGACTGGAGCGCCTCAGTCCCCGCGGCCACCGCGGTCGGCAAAATAACAACGTTTAAAACAAATTATCCTATAATGTATGTATAATGACTTCACTCTTTGAGTAAAAGAATAAACATAAGGGCGGAAAGAAGACAAAGTACCATACAATGAGCTCTTGCAGTTGTAGTATTAACACATTTTAATAACCGATCACTGAGCCACAGACAGGCAAACAGAAAAGATAATCACAATAACACAGTCAAAGATTTGGGTCATTTCTGCAATTATTAAGGCAGAGATCACGCACACATGTCCGCCGTCTGTGGCCGCCGCAATTAGAATCATGCTAATGAATCTGTTTGTGCTGTTTTCACCGTTATTAATGACATTTAACACCCAACCACATAAATGAACAACTCTAGAAGCAAAACAGGAGAATATTAATGGCGAAGAAATAAATAGAAGGCCAGCGAATAGACGATATCACTGCAGCACATAATTAATCACGTCTTTATCACACTTCATCACCCTCACCCGCCCCAAATTATAATGATATTTTTTACCGAAACGGACGTTGCGTCCAGATCGCGTGACAAGTGGAGCGATAGGCAGTTCTACGGAGACTGATGTATATTCATCAGGCGTTGCCCGGCGTTCGCTGTGACTTGCTTGCTTTGCCGGTAACATCGTAGGAGGGGCAGAAGCAGGTTTATGGCGTTCGATGAAAATTGTAATCGAGGTGTCATTAACACCGACTTCAAACGTCTTCTCAAAAAAACAAGGGACACCTTTGACCGCGAACGCTAGGAAACGCACGAAACCATCCTTAGAATAACAAAGCAATCATAAACAAAACAATGGTGTGCGTCATTTCTATGTAAAACGCCTCACTTGTCTGCTAGCGCCGCTAGATGGTGGCATAGTGTAGCTGCACTAGCCAGTGCTCCAGTTGCGTGAGTGGTGTAACTGCTGTACGTGTTTCTCTTGGAATGTTCGCAAGCCAGTTACTGTGTACACTGCAGAGATATTATGAAGAGAATTAATCCCATGAATGTGGTCCAAATATTAGGGTCCAAGTTTCGTCTTGCTGAATAAAGAGATGACGTTGGGGCCAAAGATATGGATTTCGTGGATATAACACAATAATTCAAAAATATAATGTCGACATCACAGAAGTACACGACGCTACGCTGGATAGATATTATCTCGTGATTGTGATTAAAAATGATACACATTTATTCTTCCAATCGCGGATTGGCGGACTGGCTTCGTGCTTCATTGAGTCAAGTAAGAAAGGTACGACAGAATCAGTTCCTTGCAAGACATCTTCAAACCTTCAAGTGTTTGTAAATCTATGGGACGTAACTACTTGTTTATTAGTCCTTAGTTTACAAACTACTTAAACGAAGTTAAACTAAACTAAGAGCAAAACATACACCCATGCCCGAGGGAGGACTCGAACCTCCGACGGCGAACGGCCGCGCGCACCGCAGCAGGGCACCTCAGTGCGCATGGCTATTCCGCGCAAGATATCATCATGTGGAGAATACTCCATGGTGATGTAAACTTGAGAGCGAATGTTTTGTAAGATTATCTCTTTTAGGGACTTCATAAATATCGTACACAGTTTCGCGGGGTTGTTCTTTGTTTCCTTGTACCAGCTGTAATAGAAAAATGTTCAGATATTTGTTAAGCTTATGGGACTTAATTGCGGGGTCATCAGTCCCTAAACTTATAAACTACTCATCAACTAACTTACACTAAAGACAGTACAAACGTCATTAACCGAGGGAGGATTTGAATCCCCGACGGGGAACGGCCTCGCGCATCGGAGCACAGCGCCTCAATGCGCTCGGCCACTCCGCCGCGGCAGCTGTAATAGAGAATGTTTAGCCCAGCGCCTATGAAACAAAGGACGTCGTGATGACTATGATCACTGTCGACCTTGGCATTTGTGATGTTATCAAATGTGTGGGCAGCCGCAAAACGCGCGGACATTCTGCGCTGCCTCGCTCTTTCCACAGTCCAGACGAATGCAATCATTCGTTGCAAAGGAAAGGCGTTTTGAAATAAAAGTACATGTCTGGTAAAAGTGGACTGTATTTGTGAGAAGCGCTACATTTTGAGGCAGATACACGTGCGTCCGAACAGGCTGTCGGTCACCGGCCGAGTCCCCCCACTGGCCCTGCGCCGGCCGTTCCATTGTGCGAGGGCCAGCAGGTAGCGGCCGCCCTTACCTGCAGCCACAGCGTCCGGTCGCTGCTGCGACCTTGTGGCGCCTCGCACCGGTACCGAACAAAATGTTTGTAGAGCTTATGGGACTTAACTAAGGGGTCATCAGTCCCTAAACTTACAAACAACTTATGAACTAGCTTATACTAAAGACGGCACAAAAATCCATGCCCGAGGGGGGATTCCAACCCCCGACCGCAGCGGTCGTGCAGACCGTGACTTGCACGCCGCAGACCGCTCGGCCACTGTGGCCTTTGTGATTTAATCGACATACAGTTTAATAAAGTGAGCACTGAAACCGGGCTTCTAATCTATTTTTACTTTATTTGTGACGTCCTTCAGGGTCAACTGGCATTTTTTGAGCAATCTATATCTATAAATGTGAATGTCTGTTCCGTGTACGTTTTTCACGTCTGAACCACAAGACATAAAGAGCTAAAAATTTGTACAGTTACTAATGTCTAGCCGGGGAAGGCTTTAGGCACGGTTTTATGGCGATCGGATAGCTATTTATCTATATTTATTAATGTGAATTACTGTTCGGTGTACGCTTATTACGTTCGAACGACAAGACGCAGACTTAAATATTTGTACAGTTACTAATTTATACCTGAGGAAGGTTTTATAGCGATCTGATAGATATTTAGTAATTTGAAGAATATAACGCGAAATGCGGAACAATAATTACTCTTCTAAATTTATATTTACTCTTTGAAAATGGTTTTATTGGTTGCATTGTTGTTTGAGGGTTGATAATAATAAAAGGGTGGAGTATATTGGGATGGAAAGTTACCGATGTATATAAAACTCTACGTGTGTGTGTGTGTGTGTGTGTGTGTGTGTGTTAATATTTCGCTCTGCAGCGAAACTACAGAGCTGAAACGAATGGTGTGTGTTTAATTGTTGTCCGAAGTCTCCCGTTGTACGCCGTAGCAGTTCCATGCCGATAGCTATAAGGGGGTGGAAGATATGGTGGTTGAAAGCCGTCAAGTTATGAAAAAAATCGGACTGAAAGCCAGCGATGACGTTTGCGACTCTATAGCAAGGACGTTACATACAGCGAAACGTGATGCCAGAGACCATATCTTTGGTCTATGCGTGCTACAATGTCTTCGGCTCTTTCTCGGTAAGGATAAGCATGCGAATAAGGATATATAAGAATAAATAAATAAAGCAGTAAAAAAGAATTTTCTTTTTATACATCTCTTTACAATATCGATTTGACGTTTCGCGCATTATATGTCACAATCAACCAACACGTGAGCGGAGCCGCGGGTTTAAGTTAGTAGAGATATAAATGTATCAATGCGCCCTGCAATATTTATTAATTCTGAATTTTCCGTATTTAGTATAATAACTGCTGGCGTACAGTCTATCTTTGTAGCACGAATGTACCTGATAACAGCAACGACGATGTTTGTCACAGATGCGAGGCGATATATAACCTGCCGTATCCATTGATGATGACGATTCGCTACTCCAAGAATTGTTTCCTGTGCACTGTATAAATGCACATTGTCAGAGTACAGACTATCTGGCTGACGGCTTCATTATCGGCTAAGGCCGTGGCGTGCGTGTGTTGACATTCAGAGTGGCTGTCTATCGATTGCCAGTGACAGAAGCAGCGGTGGGATGGCGGCGGCGGGGTGGGGAGGGGAGGGGATGGCGAGTTGACACTGCCACCCTCAGAGGGCGCTGTTTTTGCAGGAGAGGAAGAGAGTCTTCTGTGGCCTCTCAGTCTACCTGTATGCGTGGTAGTCTTGTGTAGTTCGCGAACGAACTAGGTCGGAAGAGCGCTCCCACAGGCGAACTACGTGAACTAGTTCGCAGATCCCTCGCCTCTTAGTTCGTCTGATCTTTTTCCGAAGACTGTCGGGTAACAGCGAGGGGTCGCGAGAGCGCGCAGAATCGCGTGATTCCGTTCTGCCAGTTGCCGTCATTTCGAGCTGAGATGCAGCTCAGCTGTAGTTTTAGTAGCGGTAGCAAAAGCCAAAACGAACAGACGAATTAAACAGAGCGACCTACTTCGCGGCCGAGCTGCGAACTAAAAGGAGAGCTCCCGGTCGCGAATTAAAATATGCGGAATAGGTCGTGAACAGAATTAAAAATCACGTGTTTGCCTTCTGCTGATGAGAGCTATTTCGAGGTTAGCGTCTGCCTGCTAGATTACATATTTCAGTGCTACAAAATTTCTGCTTTGAAGTATTCTGCATTCTGCAATATCCATAATGTTAAGATATAGAGATAACTCTAAAGTTAAACGCGAGAAATTATCCACAAACTGTTTCTTTTGGTTTGCGTGATATCGTTAGAGGCTCAAGCAGCAAGCGCATGAAGCAGCTAGGTGGGGGAACTTCTCCCTCCACCTGCATGCGCAGATCAAGCCGCTCAGCCGTCACTGGGAGCAGACGAACTAAATGAACGAACAAAAGTGAGCGCTCCCGATCGCGAACTATTATGCGCAAGTCTAATGCGTGAACTACTGATCGGGAGAAACCTGACCAGTGTGGGACGCCCGCACGGCCACTTTTAATGCACGGGGTAAAGTGGACACTTGATTAAAAATTAATAATAACTGAACCAGAGATGTTACAGAGCAGCTTGCAGGCTCATTTCTACGCGTGATCTCAGACGATTGCGCTTATAAAGATGCACCTCCAAACACCTTATTGGATCATAAGTTGCGGCAGGTTTAATATCACGAAAATGTACTGAAATTACGGAACGTCTATCTCGGCAACCCACTGACCGATTCCGACAAATGAAGTGTCAGCAATCAGCTCTCAAAGAGCTTTATCTGGCTATCTAGGTAAATTAATTGACGTATTATGTGATTTTGATTGAGTGGCGTATATATGCATTTCGTACTGCAAAAGTCGATTTTTTAGTAAATAAAAAATTTGTAATGTTAAGGTAGTGGCAGTACGATGTAAATAACTATGATATGTAATTAAAAACAAAGTACAGTATCAGATTCAGCGGAAAATTTCCATGGGATAAATCTTAAACAATCAAAATTAAGTTTTTCTTTCTTTCTTTTTTTTTCTTTTTAACTCTATCTGACCAAACTACTTAAACTAAGGTAAACAAACCTAAGGACAACACACACACACACACACACACACACACACACACACACACACACACACATGCCCCAGGGAGGACTCGAACCTCCGACGGCTCCGCAGCGAAGCGCTTTACACCGCTCGGCTACTCCACAGCGGCTAAAATTAAGTACGTAGGGAGTACTTTATTTGACATCAGAATACTTATACTGAAGCGGCAGCGCTCTTGGGGTCGGAGGAATAGTAGTTTTAGGTTGAAATTCGGCGGCAGCTATCAAACAGGCACTACTGACATCGTAAAAAAGCCAAGTTTCAGCGAGATATTTTCATTTAATTGTGTGCTCTGCAGTTTTAATACTATCGTTCATAACTTGTTTTTGTATTTAGGAGGCCCACTCTCGAGTTTGATAACTGTGTACTCGTGCCGCCTTGCTGTGATAGTTGTTTTATCTAGTTTCAGTTGTGCAATTTCATAGTCCAGTTTTTTACTTATGCATGGTAGTCTAACTTCTTGCCGAAGTTATCGCATTTACGGTAGATCCTACAGCGTATCTTTATAGTCCTTCGTTTCTGGGTTCTGAGGTTACCGATAGGGACCGTGACTGACTACGGGTGTGTGCTGAGTTTGTGCCACTTCTCTCAGACTTCAGCCCGTGGTAACTTCTGTATCACAGCTGGAGGCTACGAAAAGGAAAAAGGAAGATTAGTGTTTAACGCCCCGTCGACAGCGTTGTCATTAAAGGCGGAGCTTATGCTCGGGTTGTTTGGGTAAGGATGTGGAAGGAAATCGGCCGTGCCCTTTGATAGGAACCATCCCGGCATTTGCCTGGAGTGTTGTAGGGAAATCACGAAAAACCTAAATCTGGATGACCGGAAGTGGATTTGAATCACGATCTTCTCGAATGCGAGTCCAGTGTGTTACCACTGCGCCACCTCGTTCGGTTGGAGGCTACAGTCGTAGGGAGCCCTGTTGTGCGCTGGTTGTGGGGAACCAGCATGTCCGATGTGTCCACCGATCGGCCTGTGTCTGCTCGTAATGAGGCACATAACGCACAAAAAATGTTCAAATGTTCGTATAGCTTATGGGACTTAACTACGGGGTCATCTGTCCCTAAACTTACAAACTACTTATGAACTAGCTAACACTAAGGACGGCACAAATATCCATGCCCGAGGGGGGATTCGAACTCCCGACCGTAGTGGCAGTGCAGACCGTGACTTGCGCGCCTCAGTCCCCTCGGCCACCGCGGCCGGCCATTACGCACACATGGTCGCATGAGGGGTTGACCCAGGGCGTTGCAGGCAGCGAAACACTTCCTGGGGGACCGATCGTAAGGCCTCCCTGGTTTGTCTTACCAAACGTAAGGAGACGGACAATGTTCTTCAGCTAAACTGCGTTGCTTTTTCTGAGATCACCAGCAATATTCGGGCAATCACGGAGAATGGAACTGCTAGTGTTTTGGAGATACCATGTTAGGCGGTGGAGTCGAACCTGCCCTATATTTGTCTACTAACTCGGGACTTCTTCTCCGTGGACTGATACCATCACAAAAAATAATAAAATATATAATTATTCTTGATTATACGAATTCATACTGAAGTCTTTGCACGTTCTTTCAGGGATATTAATTCATATTAACAATTCTTTCCTGACTCTATCAAAATAATCATCTCATCCAGAAGGTATTTCGTTATCTGTAAAATTCGTCACGAAGATTATAGTGAAAGAAGTTATATTGCTTGCGCAACCCACTTGCACAAAATATTTTTAAAGTTTGCGCAAACACAAGTCACAGTCCAACTCCTTCATTGAAGTCCAAACAAAATTCTATTATTCTTCAGTAGTAAATAGTTGCATCGAAATATGTCAATTACTTGAAATTAATCTTGAAATAAACTTTCGACGAAATCATATATTTCAATTCCTGATTACATAAAATTAATCAAAATGTTCACAAAATGTTCAAATGTTTGTAGAACTTATGGGACGTAACTACGGGGTCATCAGTCCCTAAGCTTACAAACTACGTATGAACTACCTTAGACTAAGGACGGCACAAATATCCATGCCCGAGAGGGGATTCGAACCACCGACCGTAGTGGCCGTGCAGACCGTGACTGGAGCGCCTCAGTCCCCTCGGTCCCAGGGGCCGGCACATAATATTAATAATACTTCATGGATACAGATTCAGAACTGAACTCTTCTTTTTTTTAACATTATCAACAATAAAAAATTTGTCGACTTCAATGCGCAACAGCATACAGCGGGATCTTCTTCGCCTTGACGGCCTTCGGCAAACATCAGTCAGTAGCCACGTACATATCTCTGACGTCGGCGGAGAAACTTACACGGTGTGTCGGTTCGTAGTTGAACATGCAACAGATAAAATTAAACATATTTCACAAAGATATTTTTCTAAATATTTTTAAAATATCATCACAACCATAATAAACACATTATTAATTAAGTAATTCAACTGCAAAACTGAACTTAACTAAGAAATGAATAGAGGATTAAAATTACGTACGAAAACAGTGGATAATGCCCCCCACTACAGTGGGTAATGACCCACCCTCCCCCTCATAGACATGGCTTCTAGGGACGTGAGGAAATCCAGTGTGCACTTCGTGTGCATAACGGTTGGAGTCGTTCCACTTCTGTATGCCATGAAGAACACAGGGTGCAGGGGGTTGCTCATGTCAGTATCAACGATGCGTGTCTCTTTAGAATGGAAGAGATTCTCTCCAGTTGCAGGAGGTAATAGCAAGGTGCCTCAGACCTTTCTGCCATAGCATCGCAGCGAGAAGTTACTTCATGAACCAATGAAAATATTAAATGGTCTTGAAAACATACTTGGCCTCCTAAGAATAAATAATCCGGAGCTAATAAAGATCCCGCAGGGGGCTCACGGTTCTTTCGTGAGTACGTGCGTGGCGAGCACGGGGCCCCGAGCTAATGCAGTCTTCCTTCCTTCTTTACTTCCCGGACTGCATTTCGTTTCCCCTCCCCTCCTTTCCTATCCTCACTTCTTCCCCTCCCGATAACCTTAGTAGTTTGGTCCCCCCATCACAAACAACCAACCAACCAAACATCTAAGAAACAGCATTAAAACAGACACAAAGATTAGTGAACACATATTTGTAGTAGCGAGACTGAATACACAATTTTCCAAATCAATGAAAATTGAACTAAAATATATATATTTATTCAAAAAAAGGAGATAAAAATTCGATTAACGCTTTCCTCAAGTCTTTCGAAACTAGCAATATTTGTGTAGATCAGATATGGCTTACATACATTAATATCGACAGCTATTCAGAGAGTTATACCAAGTAAATGAAAGGGTCTGTGACGACTTGACTTGGTACACAAAACACATTACATCACTCTTGCAAAAGCAAAAAAAAAAAAAAAAATAAAATAAAATAAAAAAAAATAAAAAAATAAAAAAAATAAAAGCTCGTGCCAAATTTAAACACAGAATCCCCAAGACTGGGTAATCTTTTACAGAAACCCGAAAAGCTTTTCATAGTTTCCACAACGAAACCCAGTTTAATAATTTGCTAGAAAATCCAAAGAAATTTGGTTATATCTAAACTATACTAGCGGCAATACACAATAAATACCTACACTACGCGACAGCAGTGGGGATGCCACCAATGACATTGTTGCTAAAGCAGAATTTCTGAACACTGCTTTACAAAATTCCTTCTCCAAATTAGATGAATGAACTAATGCAAAATTATAATCAAGAACAGCTGCCAGCATGCGTAATTTTGAACGAGATATCGTTGGAGTAGTAAAGCAACTGAAATCATGTAACAAAAGCAAGTCTTTCCAGTCCAGATTCTATACCATTTAGGTTCCTTTGAGAGTGTGTTCATGCAACAACTCCATACCTAATTAAATATACAGCTGCTTGCGCAGAAAAGATCCGTAACAAAAGACTGGCGGGTTCCATAGATCACTCCAATATTGAAGAAAGGCAATAGCAGTGATCCGCAAAATTACAGGCCCATACACTGACGTCGGGTTTTTGGAGCATGTACTATGTATCTTTCTTGTGAGAAGTATAACCAGCTCTTTATTCGTTATTATTGACTACCATTCAATCTTGGAAAAACGGCATATCAATAGCACATTCCAATACTGCAAAACTGGCGGTCCAAATTTTAGGTTATTCACTATGAATATTACAATGAGAATCAAATGTTCAAATGTTTGTTAAGCTTATGGGACTTAACTACGGGGTCATCAGTCCCTAAACTTACAAACTACTTATGAACTACTTACAAACTAGGACGGCACAAATATCCATGCCCGAGGGGGGATTCGAACCCCCGACCGTAGTGGCCATGCTGACCGTGACTGGAGCGCCTCAGTCACCTCGGCCACCGCGGCCGGCTACAATGAGAATGGAAATGGCCAGTTTCTCTCTATCTTGCATACTTAAACGTAATTTTGCGCTTACTACACTGCTTAAAACTTTGTAGTCACAAACCTTCCATGAACACATTCCTCTACACTCGCGTCATAGTTCCAAAATGGCCGCCATCAGAAAGGATAATAGTAGCGTGCCCACAAGTGTCTTATTCAGACCTTGCAGAGTATGAGAATATTCCTTAGACTCTCGGCTTAACCAGACGAATGATTCGCTGGTCGGGAGAAACCCGACGGTTATCCTGCGCTCATTGCCGGCTGACCGCATGGACGCTTTTCGCGCGTGGAGTAAAGTGCATACTCGGTTAAAAATTAATAAAAACCGAACCGTACATGTTACAAAGCATGTTGTTGGCTCGTTTTAAAGCGGAAAAAAAGACGTTTGCGCTCATGTATACGCACCTCAAATCGCTGTATTAGTTCATAAACTATTTATGTTTAATATCACGTAAATTTTCTGATTTTTTCAAAGTTCTATATCGGCAACGCATCGACCGACTGCCACAAATGAAGTGTCGTCAAATAGATCTCAGTTAGCTTGATCAGACTATGTAAGCAAATTTACTGAAATATTTCATAACGTTGACTGGGGAACCGAAAACTGAATTTCGTCCAGTAAACGTCAATTGTTTAACATCATATATCAGTAATGTTAAAGGTAGCAGCAGTACGGTAGCCTAGGAGTAAGGAATAACGCTATAGAGTGTTGATGAGAATGATTTGTTCATTAAATGTGGTTACTGGAAAGAAAAGTTAAGGCGCGCAACTGAGATATGTAAATGACTGTTAATCTAAGTAAACACATCATATTCGAAGCAATATTTCCGTGTGATTAAAAGTATAATTTGCACTTTAACCACCAAAGTTTAGTAAGGTGAATTAAATTAAAATGTTTGTGAACCTGGCAAATCAAATTGCTGGTCATCAGCCCCTAGAATGAGAAATTACTTTAACTTATACTAAGTACAACATAGACACCCATGCCCGAACGAGGACTTCAGCCTCCAACGCGAGCGGCCGCGCGATCTGTAACGTGGCGCCCCAGACTTACAGACCACATGGCCATTTCTGCCTCAGGGTTCATATTTCGTGGGCGTATTAGGTAGCAGCATTCTTAGGTTGGGGAGAGTAGTATTTTGAGCTTCAAAGTGGCAGCGTATTTGTTTATGAGCAAGGAGACTGTCGCGTATTTTGTATGACCTTCTAAGTTCAGACTTACATAATTTTCAGAGTATCACTTACCAAGAACTTGCGATTTTCATGCATTTGTCTGACTTCGTAAGTTTTCGCAACGGGAAGTCGAGTGGGACTTTGATTTCGAAGAATAACTGTAACATTACGTGAATTTTCGATCACATAAATTTTGAAAATTTCCTGGTATCTGGTCAGTTGTGTGTGCGTGGAGGGGGGGGGGGAGGGTGCATCCCTGGACATAAAACATCCAAGTTGTCTAGATCCCAGCCACACCCTACAGCGAGTCAGCTTACAACTGATTTATATAATTATTTTTTCTTATCTGTTTGACACGTTGGTGCAGTACCACGTGTGGGTTCCGAGCCAACTAACTGAATAGTGACCAAACAGTGGCTAACTTTCATGTGGAGTAAACATTAACATTTCTGCAACCAGAAAAACAGCGAGCTATTACGGCATAGCATATGACAAGGAAGCGGGAGTTCCTCGGGGATTATTCTGAAACGTGTCCATAAAAAAATTGCAAGAAATTGTTTAATATTGTTCCTCCGGTTTGTGCCGAGTAACTTGCTTGCAAGAAAATGTATAATATTGCTTCTACTGTGTGTATCGATATGTGTACTTAACTGTGTGAAGTTTCATCTTTGTCAAAGATCATGCATTGCATAGCATTGTAGCTCGCGCAGAGAGAGAGAGTGGGACTTGTGGTTTAGCTCGCTTAGAGAGCAGTTGAGTTGTGTGTATGGCTCCGATGTAGAGCAGAGGCTGCTGTGCCAGCAAGTTGATTTGATTGTATTTGGAATATATATTGTATTTTTTATTACTATCAAAACGTTGTACCACCGCTGGAATGAAGGTAATTGCATTTGATGTCATTAGGAAAAAGTTGTATTATGTAGGTAATGTAATGGTGATTATTAATAATAAGTAACAAAGTTGACCTTATTTTCCTGTTTCATTTACGTAGTTAGAAGATTAACCTACTTCCTTCATTTGATTATTAGCTATTTGTGGATTTAAAGTGCAGTATTGATTTTGATAATATTGTTGAACAGATTTCGTTATTTGTGCCATAGTAAATGATTGTCATGCAACACTACCGTTAATTGATTATGATACTAAATTTCAATAATCGGGTACTGATCTGCATAAAATTCTCGCAAACATTAAGAAAGTGGTTTGTGCTTTTTTAATATCTTTCTCGCAGTCAAATTTTTCGAGTATAGTCAGTGTCTGTTTCATATGGTGACTTGCCACAGTTGTTTTGTTAAAAGATCCGTTGCGCACATAATCAGTTTAATGCACTGTTTCTTATTTAACAGTATATACATCAATATCAGGGCCATAATTAAACCAAATTGCTGTGTTAATGAACAATCTGCTGTCTGAATAAACGATAGGTGCAACATCATACAACACACACACAGCTTTTAATTCTCGTTCGAATTGACCTGGAAGGCAATGCAGGATGGTGTAGGATATTGATCAGGCCGTCGACTTCAAATCGTTGTGTCGCTGAACGCCGATCACGAGTCGGTTCGGCCGTCATGGAATCTTCAGTCACTGCTGCCTCTGATGTCGAAATGGTGGCTCGCTTTGCCGCAGCCACGCCGATTCCGACTCAGACGCGACGAGCCAGCTAAGAGTAAGCCGCAAGCGCAGGCGGCCAGCAGTGACATTGGCGCACAGCATAAACGACGACAAAGGCAGAAAATTAACTGGATCCCTAGCCATAATTGTGATTGTTGCTAAAGTCAGCTCTCATGTCTGCCAACACCACGGAGAATGAAATTAAGAAATCACCCTGCCAACGTCGTTCTCATGGACTTAGAAGTGAACCGTAAAGTCTGCACAGAAAGGAACTAATGACCGGAATATCATCTGAACCAGCGATCGATACGGTTTAAACCAATGTTGTATGTTAGCAATACCTCGAAGGGGGATTGTAAAAATGAAATTGATGTGATACATACTTAACTAAGGAATTCATTTCAAATATCGGGGATCGGGACCAGAACATACATTCCACCATTTCTACTGTTTAAACCGATCTGAGGGGTGGAAACAGACATGGAAAAATAGTTGTTCAATGAAATGATGAGGAGACAAAGCAGGATTTAGCAGGTATAGATTAAAAAATCGTGATGAGACTTGTCTGCCTCATGGCACATCCTTGTGCGATGATGTGGGAAATACCGTGAGGATCAACTGCTTCAGCAGCAAAAACATTAATTTCTCACCCTTCTACTGTCACGTGTTTCCTTCTGTTACGTTGTCTACGTATCATTTTCTGAGAACTGCTTGGTGTATGTTACCGTTTACACTATATAAGCACGAACTGCTCTCTTCCTATATCTCCATGCACGATGAGTATTTGTAAATCGGTACGTCCACTTACACCCCACTGACTGGACTGTCACACACTAACAGACTAGCGAGTCGCAGTGCACTCGAGGAACACACAAGCACGATGTAAGCATACTATCAACATCCCAACATCGTAACAAGCAACTAAGCGCCGCGCGGGAGTGGCGGAACGCTCTAAGGCGCCTTTCTGCGTAGAGCACAGCTGCTCCAAGTCTGAGGTTCGACTCCCCTCTCGGGTATATGTGTATGTGTTGTCCTTAGCATATGTTTTTAAATGTAGAAACTGAGGACTACTACCATTTTAGCCCACAGCTTTACAACCATTTCAACGTTTGTATTTGAAGCAACTATGCCGGTTGCATGTGGCAGACAAGTGTCGGATCGGTAACTTTGCACATTATGGTATGTCATAAAAGTATGGCACTACAGTCCTCCAAAAAACACCACTGCCATTCTTATTGACTACACTTTTAGTTTGTTAATGTCAAGCTATGTTTGCTCAAATAATATTCTTTGCACGCATTATTAAAATCTGTTTATTTGGCCAACAATACGAGCCTCTGACTATCAATCCATCCTGGGAAAACCGCATAACCATGATTACTCGGGAGATGTCTTACCGCTAGACCACCGCATCACTAGCGATTAAGGCGCCTCAGAACAGTATAAGCACGACTTCCCTCCACTCTCACACTGTAATTTAGCTTCTGTGTTCCATAGAATACTGCCATTATTGGCAAGGCTCTCCATGCAGCGGAATAGCACCTCGGCAACGCACATATTGGAACATTCCTGCCTTTAACCTTAGGCTAAGATTCGATTCCTGGCCGCATCACTGATTTTGAATTATTGCTTCACCATTATCTTTAATGTCTTTGACATGTTCGAGACGTAAAACAGTCTCAGGGTTTGTGAATTTCAGTTTACTCTCCATATTGCAATGAGTATGGATAAATTTTTCTATAACCTAAATAATTCATAGTAATTTTGCTTTTACTATTTCACCAACACAATGCTTATCACTTTCTAGTGACAAACCTTACATGAACACATTCTGCTACAATCGCGTCATAGTTCCATAATGGCTGCTATCACAAAGGATGATAGTAGCGTGATCAGAAGTGGGTTCTGCAGACCTTGCAGAGTATGAGAATATACTGTGACTTCTCAACCTGACCTGACGAATGGATCCCTGGCCGGGAGAAACCCGAAGGTTATCCTGCGCTCAGTGCCGGATGACCGCATGGACGCTTTTCGCGCGTGGAGTAAAGTGCATACTCGGTTAAAAATTAATAAAAACCGAACCATACATGTTACAGAGCAACTTGTAGGCTCGTTTTAAAGCAGAAAGAGAGAGGCTTGCGTTCGTGTACACCCACCTCAAATCGCCGATAAATATGATAAAAATTAGAAAACTAAGAACTGATTAAGAAAAAAATTTCCGTGTGATTAACTGTCAAAATTAAGTGTTTCTGTATTTTTAGTGAGTAGATACTTAATCTTCTACAGTGGTATTAATCTCAGGTTGCAGGAAGTAGTAGCTTCAAGATCTACGTCCTTCGGCCTTACTTTTGTGACTCTATGACTAAATTTATACTTTGAACTTCAGAAAATGTCTGAGTATCTGTTTCGGAGCAATGGCGTCTTTCATGCATGTGTCTATCTTGTAATATTTTGCACAGGGTAGACGAGTTGGACTTTGACTACGAACAACAACTATAACACTTGGTAAATTTTCGGTCATTTCATGTAACCTGGCTGGTGGACACTTACAGAATTCATTCGTGTTTTTTGAACTGTTGTGCATTTTTCACGTAGCAAGACAGTGCACTTTAATGTCGTTTTCATAGAAGAAAATATGCCTAGTTTTCATAAAACACCAAACTGGTTTCTACTGCACAATTCCTGCCTGACGGGGGGGGGGGGGGGGTGAGAGAGGACATTGCGACGTGAGTGTCGTGGCGACCCTAGACTTAAAAATATCCACGTTGTTTAGGGTCCAACAAAGTCCTACAGGGACACAGTTTATTGCTATATGGGCTACAGAAGTGCCCGAATGCTCTAAGGCGCCGTGCTGCGTAGACCTCGGCTGCTCATCGTCTGAAGTTCGAGTCCTCTCTCGGGTATGTGTAGTCCTTAGCATAAGTTGGTCTAAGTAGTTAGTAAATGTAGAGACTGATGACTACTGCCATTTTAGCTCCCAGCTTTACAACCATTTCAACATTAGAAATTGAAGCATCTACGAAGGTGACATGGGGCAGACAAGTGTCGGATCGGGAACTTTATACAATTAGATATCTCATAAACACATGGCAATAGCGTTCTGCAACAAACACCATTGACAGTCTAATTTACTTTACTTTCAGTTTGTTAATTTCAATAGAAATTGTTCCATTAAAATGGGTATGTTGGCGTAAATAATACAGTTTCCATGTTTTATTAAAAACCGTTTATTTACCTAACAAAACGAGCCTCTGACTACCAATCCATCCTGGAAAAAACAGCATAACAATAACAGTTTCCAATTCCACAAAATTGCGTTGCAAATTTTAGGTGATTCATTCTGCATATTGCAATGAGAATGGATACGGCCAGTTTATCTATGAACTTGCATACTTCACCGTAATTTTGTGCTTACTATTTAACTGCTACTCTGCTTGACACTTTCTAGTGACAAACCTTACATGAACACATTCTGCTACACTCGCGTCATAGTTTCAGAATGGCGGCCATCACAAAGGAATGTAGTATATATATAAAAAAATAAAAAAAAAAAAAATAAAAAAAAAAAAAAGGAAAAGAAAAAAAAATTGTTCAAATGTTTGTAAATCTATCGGACCAAACTGTGTGGTCATCAGTCCGTAGCTTACAAACTACTTAAACCTAGGTAAACTAGCCTAAGGACAAACACACACACACCCATACCCCAGGGAGGACTCGAACCTCCACGGCGAGCAACCGCGCGCTCCGCAGCGAGACTATTTTTTTTCCCCTCTATGGGAGGTTCTGTTCGTTGCCGACGCTGATCATGTTTGTTCGTTCTTGTTCGATTTGTTCTTGGCTCAGCTTTTTTATTACAGAGGGCGTTGAGCCATCTGACCGAGCGCGCTGAGCCACGGCGCCCGGCAGACCGCTCGGCTACTCCACCGCGGCGAATGTAGTATCGCGACTAGAAGTATCTGATGAAGACGTTGCAGAGTATGAGAAAAAATCTGTAGCCTCTCAGCCTAACCAGACTAACGGATCACTGGTCAGGAGAAACCCGACAGTTAACCTGTGCTCAGTGTCGGACGGCCACATGGACGCTGTTCGGGCGTGGAGTAAAGTGACTACTCGGTTAAAAATTAATGAAAACAGTACCATACATGTTACAGAGCATCTTGTAGGCTCGTTTTAAAGCGGAAACTAAGAAGTTTGCGCTCATGTACATGCACCTCAAATCGCCGCATTAGTTCATAAACTATTTACGTTTAATATCACGAAAATTTTCTGAACTTTTTATAGTTCTATCTCGGCAACGCATGGACTGATTGCTACAAATGAAGTGTCGTCAAATAGATCTCAGTAAGCTTGATCAGACTATCAATGAAAATTAATTGAAATATTACATAACGTTGATTGGGGGACAGAAATATGAATTTCGTCTCCTAAACGTCGATTTTTAACATAATATATCAGTAATGTAGGAGTAGTACGGTAGTAAAGGACTAAGGAAGAAGCCTATAGAGGGTTTATGTGAATTCCTTGCTCACTGAATGTAATTAGTGTAACGAAATGTTAAGGCAAATAATAAAGAATAGTAAAATATCTGTAATTCTGTGTGATTAACTGTCAAAATTAAGTACTTCTGTATTTTAGTGAGTAGATACGTTACCTTATACAGAGGTAGCAATCTTGTTTGGCGGGAAGACTTATTTTGAGGATCTAAGTCCTTGGGCTTCGAAACAGTTGAATATTTTGTGTGCTCTTGTGACTAAACTGATACGTCGGAATTTAAAAAAAATTGTGTCTATCTTCGTAATATGTCACTTCAGGGAGACAAGTTGGACGTTGATTTCGCACAACAACTCTAACACTTTTTCTGTCCTTTCGTGTAACCTGGCTGGTGGAAATCTGTTCTGAAATAACGGAATCCTTAGAAAATTTGTTCTTGTTTCTTGAACTGTTGTGTATTTTTCACGTGGGAAGACAATGAACTTCAATGTTGATACAGAAACTGGTGTGAACAACATGTGCGATCATAGATGTTGAATTTAAAACAATTATGTGATTTTCATAGCGAAAAATATGCTAGTTTTCAGAAAATACTAAACTAATTTCTACTGAACAATTCCTGTCAGAATTTATTCATTTAAATTTTATTTGAACGGTTGTTTTTCTTGGTTGGGGGAGGACATTATGACATGTGCGTTTTGGCGCCACTAGACTTAAATAATATGCACGTTGTTTAGAGTACAACCACGTCCGACAGGGAAACAGTTTATCGATAAGTGGGCTGTTTATGTTTTCCCGTGGCCTGACCGGTTCGTGCAGTAGTACGTGGGTGTTCCGAGCCAACAAACTGAAAAGTGGACCGTAGGTTTGATGCACTTAGTGCACATATTCCTTCGTGATTATATCTATACATATATATTTTCTCTCTCTTTATTATGATGATCATTTCTCCCTGTGTAGGTGGGTACAAACAAAACATCTTAGCATTCACAGGAGAAAAATGTTCAAATGTGTGTAGAGCTTATGGGACTTTAACTACGGGGTCATCAGTCCCTAAACTTACAAACTACTTATGAACTAGCTTATAGTAAAGACGGCACAAACATCCATGCCCGAGGGGGATTCGAACCCCCGACCGCATCGGCCGTGCAGACCGTGACTGGCACGCCGCAGACCGCTCGGCCACCGCGGCCGGTCACACAGGAGAAAGTTCTTTTAATTTCTCAAATCAATTTGGACGCAATGAATACCGCCTTTGTTTTAATGACTAGGCCACGAGAGAATGGCAAAGCAGCCTGAGGCGTCATGTTACGGATCGCGCGGCCGCTCCTGCTGTATGTTCGAGTCCTACCCCGAGATTTTGTGTGATGGACTTAGCATCAATTACTTAACGTAGTATATAAGTATAGGAAGCTATGACGTAAGCAGTTTGGTCCATTTGGCTTAGAAACACGCTGCTACTTGAGTGGTGGCTATTACACGGGGTTGCACTCGCCACGCCTGCGCAGACCACCTGCGGCCCTCTCCTCCCACAGGGGGCACTCAATGTCTATACCCGGGCCGCTGAAACATTGCACTTGACGTTTCGCGTTACGGCGAGGTAAGTTGGCTACACTGCTGTAGCGACGTTGCAACCCTAGCGTCTATACACACAGCAGACGAAACGGTTTTCAGTTGCATCTCGTAAATGTAAGCTATTGAGCAATAAAAGAGCATATAATAATTTGTTCTTGAGCTGCTACCACAAAGCAGCAATTAATTAGCGGGATAGTAATCTACACAAGAGCACACACGCACACGCTTTCAATAACGGAGCAAAGAAATGTACAAAATAAGCATTTTACGACAGATACGAAATAAATAATAATCAGGATAGTAACTTCTCTCTCTACATTTTATAATAACAAAGCTTTTCACTCAGCAATATACGGCGACAATTGCACAATTCCATCTAGCTCCCCATCTTCACTGTTGTCGTCACTGCCAAAATCCGCTGCAGAGTGAAAGTTTCATTCTAGACTTATTATTGTTCCTTATGTAATTCTTTACGTCACTCCATACTAATTCCAAACGGTTAAAATGGCAGTGATATTGGGCCAGCTTTATTACAATGGGACCCTGCTCCTTTGCGATTTCGTCTACTATATATGTGGGTGCAATAGGCTTATTTTGAAACTTCCTGGGAGATTAAAACTGTGTGCCGGAACCGGGACTCGAACCTGGGACCTTTGCCTTTCGCGGGCAAGCGCACTACCGACTGTGCTATCCCGACACGACTCACGATGCCGCCTCACAAGTTGTGAGTCGTGAGTCGTGTCGGGATAGCACAGTCGGTAGTGCGCTTGCCCGCGAAAGGCAAAGGTCTCAGGTTCGAGTCCCGGTTCCGGCACACAATTTTAATCTGCCAGGAAGTTTCATATCAGCACACACTCCGCTGCAGAGTGAAGTTTCATTCAGGCTTATTTTGTTTCACGAGCGAATATAAAAGAAGTTTTAAGATTGACGTATCTGCAGCACTATTTCTTTCTTGTAGCCACTGCACCGTAACTTCTTCCGATCGTTTGAAGCTAGAATGAACTTCCTGCTCAGAGGATATGCTTAGAAGTTTTTATTCATACGAAACTGAGAACTTAATCAGCGTACGTTACTAGAGAAACGTCTGTTCACAGCGAAAAATGCACACACAACGTAAACACGAGGTAGACACGATACACAACGTTGTTTACGGTAGCACTGAACAAAGCCGGCAACGCGGGAACTTTGACGTCAGGGAGACCACCGGTAGTGTTTACGACGCTGTGACTGGATCGTTCCTAGTGACTAGCGCCACGCGCTTCTTGCTCTTCACTTGTTATTTGCAAACGTCAAGTGCAAAGTTTCAGCGGCCCGGGTATAAGCCGTGTATTTTGTGTTCTACGATGACGTAACATCGCCACCGGCGCTACACCTTTGTGAAAAGCCGCCACATATATTGGCCAGCAGAGCAGCGTCGCGTTCATTCACTAACGAACAATTATGTAGAATGTAATTTATTTAATTCAAAACGCCTTCTGCGAGTGCAAAAAAAATACAATTAAGTAAGCACAGAAAAAAACACAAACTGCTGACACAGTAACAAAACAAGTACTGGTGGCGAAAGCCTAACACTTTACAAACAAGATAGCACACTAGTGGCGCCAGGCCTGATAGATACAAGTACTGCTGCAAGGTGACTAAACAATACGGTCAGAGCCGATGAAGCTAGAGCCGGCACAGGAGCAGCCGGTCACGGTCGTTGCTGTAATTTCAGTTTCCTCCTCACTTCGTTGGTGTTCCTATAAACCCGGAGCCGGCGGAGGGCTGCACACAGGCATACAGCTCTGATTTGCTAGATACAGTCACATGCGGCTTCTCACGAAATAGGCCGTGGCCTGAGTGCAGCGGTGCGTAAAGAGGAGCGTGAAGCGGGTCGTACAACGGGCATCACACGGCCTCAGTGCGGCGTGGCGCG
Organism: Locusta migratoria; assembly: GCA_026315105.1. Lineage (NCBI taxonomy): Eukaryota > Metazoa > Arthropoda > Insecta > Orthoptera > Acrididae > Locusta > Locusta migratoria. The sequence goes on from CM048755.1 coordinate 397,112,803, forward strand.
GAGCGGGCAGCGCGCTCATGACGTCACAGCCAGCTGACAACACAGTGTGTTGCGTTCGGCAGAGGTCGAACAATGGAGTCGGATGCAGTGTTGACTGATTTCTTATTGGAAGAAATACTTTTTTTAAGGTCGATTTATTCAGTGTAAAGAAAGGTCCAATTTTTCTACTGAAACAGAGAATTGGTTGGAGTGTTCGGTACACTGTATGAAAGTTTACGATCAGGCGGCAGCGGAATGAGCAAGCGCATTGAGGCGCTATAATACGATGTCCGAGGCCGTTCGAATTCCCCGACGGGCATGGATGTTTTTAAGGCCTTTAGTATAAGGTACTTCATAAGTAGTTTTTAAGTTTAGGGACTGATGACCCCGCAGTTAAGTCCCATAAGCTTTACAAACATCTGAAGTTAGCATTATATTACAAAAATTACATTTGACCCCTCGTAATTTAAAGGCGACCATAACAGGTAGCCTCATGTAAGTTACTTGTGAAGTATTATTTAACAAGAAGTATTTAGTTGATTTTGATATTGTCCTGGGGGATACGGAAAACCAGTCTTATTTTCAGTCACGGCTTCAAACAACCAAACATTGAACTTCCCGAAAACGGAGGTTTCTGTAGGTCAGACTACTTCTTCATCGCAGGCCAGAATACTCATCAGAAGCAAATAATCTTGCTTCAGATCGTCTCTTCTGCATCAGTAATAATTTCTGCTTTTATAACATTAGCATGTCCTCTCGCAAAGCATTTGCGTTTCTCTTCTTTCCCTGGTAGGTAATGAGTGAGTCATGGGTCGCGACTGTTCATCATTGTCCTTCTTGTTCTGTTACTTACCCGTCAGTATTCAGCTTCGTTGCTATTTAACTCCATATTTTCTTCGCAATTGACCTATTTTTATACTGAGTGTAACTAGATGACCAAATTTCCTGGCCTTTGTTGCACCGCAGAGATAATTTCCTCAAAGGACAATGTCTCGCCGCCCGTTGCACGCTCGCCGCACGCTCGAGAAACACAAACACGTTTGCGGTGGCCGCTCTCCGCTCTCCGCTGCAACCGCCGCCCCGTCGCCAGGACACCTCCATAGCGTCAAGTGGGTTTGTGTTGCCCGCTTAACGCCCGCTTTACGCTCCGCTTTACGCCCCGCTGCACTCAGGCCACGGCCATAGTGTGGTACTGCAACACCGTCTGGCAGGAAGTAGTAGTCATCGCCATTGTTTTGGTTTTACTGTCGGGAGGTTTTTATGTGTCAGCGCCTTGGAGCGAGCCAAGCAACCCGCCATGGCTGCCTGTTGTGCGGGCCCTCCAACAGGAAGGGGCCGCTGCCACTCCGCTGTTGCACCAAGTCCTACAGCAATCCTGTCAGGCAAAACCTTACACGTTCGTACCAACGATGAGACGTCCACGGTCCAACCGATCAGAGCAGGAGCACTAGTTTTCGGTGAACGGTCATGTCCTCTCTGTCTCTACACTGCCGACATTCCGAAAGCGCCCATGTGGAGCTAGTCCTTCACCTGGTGATAAGATCTCTTCACCCGGTCGTTGCACCTGCGCCTCTCTATTTTGCATACTTCAACGTAATTTTTGCGCTTACTACACTGCTTAAAACTTTGTAGTCACAAACCTTCCATGAACACATTTTGCTATACAAGCGTGTTAGTTCCAAAATGGCTGCCATCACAAAGGATAATAGTAGCGTGACTAGAAGTGTCTTCTGCAGACCTTGCAGAGTATGAGATATTCTGTAGCCTCTCAGCCAAACCAGACGAATGGATCGCTGGTCGGGAGAAACCCGACGGCTATCCTGCGCTCAATGCTGGATAACCGCATGGACGCTTTTCGCGAGTGGAGTGAATTGCATACTCGGTTAAAAATTAATAAAAACCGAACCGTATATGTTACAAGAGCATGTTGTACGTTCGTTTTAAAGCGAAAACAAAGACGTTTGTGCTCATGTACACGTACATCAAATCGCTGTATCAATTCATAAACTATTTACGTTTAATATCACGAAAATTTTCTGAATTTGCAAAGTTCTATCTCGCGCAACGCATCGACCGACTGCCACAAATGAAGTGACGCAAAAAGATCTCAGTTACCTTGATCAGACAAATTAAGCAAATTTACTGAAATATTTCGTAACGTTGAATGGGGATCCGAAAACTGAATTTCGTCCAGTAAACGTCGATTTTTTAACGACATATTTCAGTAATATTAAAAGTAGCAGCAGTACGTAGTCTAGGAGTAAGGAATAACGCTATAGAGTATTGATGTGAATGATTTGTTGATTAAATGTGGTTACTGGAAAGAAAAGTTTAGGCGCGCAACTGAGATGTGTAAATGACTGTTAATCTAAGTAAACACATCATATTCGAAGCAGTATTTACGTGTGATTAAAAGTATAATTTCCATTTTTACCACCAAAGTTTAGTAATGTGAAAAAATTAAAATGTTTGTGAACCTGGCAAATCAAATTGCTGGTCATCAGCCCCTAGAATGAGAAATTACTTTAACTTATACTGAGTACAACATAGACACCCATGCACGAACGATGACTTCAGCCTCCAACGCGAGCGGCCGCGCGATCTGTAACGTGGCGCCCCAGACTTACAGACCACATAGCCATTTCTGCCTCAGAGTCCATATTAGGCGGCAGTATTTTTAGGTTGGGGAGAGTAGTATTTTTAGCTTCAAAGTGGCAGCGTATTTGTCTATGGGAAAGGAGACTGTCACGTATTTTGTATGATCTTCTAAGTTCGAACGTACATAATTTTCGGAGTATAACTTACCAAGAACTTGCGATTTTCATGCATTTGTCAGATTTAGTAATTTCTTGCAACGGGAAGTCGAGTGAAACTTTGATTTCGAAGAATCGCTGTAACATTTCGTGAATTTTTGATCACATAAAATTTGAAAATTCAGTGATATCTCGTCAATTGCGTGTGGGGGCATCTCTAGACATAAAACATCAAAGTTGTTTAGAGCCCAACCACACCCTAAAGCGAGTCAACTTACTGATTTATAGAATTATTTTCTTCTATCTGTTTGTCACGTTCGTGCAGTACCATGTGTGGGTTCCGAAATGTTCAATTGTTTGTTAAGCTTAAGGGACTTAACTTACACTAAACTTACAAACTACTTATGAACTACCTCATACTAAAGACGACACAAACATCCATGCCCGAAGGGGGATTCGAACACTTTCCGTAGCGTTCGTGCAGACTGTGACGTGGGTTCAGAGGCAAGTAACTGAATAGTGATCGAACAGTGGCTAACTTTCATGTGGAGTAAACATTAACATTTATGCAACCAGCACAACAGCGAGCTAATACGGCATAGCATTTGAGAAGGAAGCGGGAGTTTCGGGGATTATTCTTGATGGAATTGACCTGGAAGGCAATGCAGGATGGTGTAGGATATTGATCAGGCCGTCGACTTCAAATCGTTGTGTCGCTGAACGCCGATCATGATTCGGTTCGGCCGTCATGGAATCTTCAGTCACTGCAGCCTCTGATGTCGGAATGGCGGCTCTCTGTGCCGCAGCCACGCCGAGCCCGACTCAGATGCGACGAGCCAGCTAAGAGTAAGCCGCAAGCGCAGGAGAGCAGTACATGCCACGCCGTGACATTGGCGCGCAGCACAAGCGACGACAAAGGCAGAGCCCTATTCACAATTGTGTTTGTTGCTAAATTCAACTCTCATGTCTGCCAACGACACGGAGGATGAAATGAAGAAATCACCCTGCGAACGTCGTTCTCCTGGTGTGAACCGTGAACTCTGCAGGGACAGGAACTAATGGCCAGAATGTCATCTGAACCAGCGATCGATACGGTGTAAACCAACTTTGTATGTTAGCAAAAGCGGAAAGAGTGAAACAAATTCTTTCGAAAGTGGAAATATTAAGATGACATAGATACCTCGAAGGGAGATTGTAAAAATGAAATTGATGGGATACATACTTAACTAAGGAATTCACTTCAAATATCGGGGATCGGTAACAGAACATACATTCCACCGTTGCTACTGTTTAAACTGAGCTGAGGGGTGAAAACAGACATGGGAAAAATAGTTGTTCAATGAAATGATGAGGAGCCAAAGCAGGATTTAGCAGATTTAGATTAAAAAATCGTGATGAGACGTGTCTGCCTCATGGCACATCCTTGTGCGATGATGTGGGAAATAACGTGAGGACCAACTGCTTCAGCAGCAAAAACATTAATTTCTCACACTTCTAATGTCACGTGCTTCCTTCTGTTACGTTGTCTACGTATTAACCTACCACATTCATAGAACTGCTTGAAGAGTGTCTATTGGGTTATGTTGCCGTTTACACTATATAAGCAGGAACTGCTCTCTTCCTTTATCTCCATAAACAATGAGTATATTGGCCTTTTCTGCATTGGTAAATCGGTACGTCCACTTACACCCTACTGACTGGACTGCCGCACACTAACAGACAAGCGAGTCGCACTGCATTCGAGCAACACACAAGCAAGATGTAAGCATACATAACAACATCGTAACAAGCAATTACGCGCCACGCGGGAGTGGCCGAACGGTCTAAGGCGCCTTGCTGCGTAGAGCGCGGCTGCTCCAAGTCTGAGGTTCGACTCCCCTCTCGGGTATGTGTGTATGTGTTGTCCTTCGCATATGTTTGTAAATTAGAAACTGAGGACTATCACCATTTTTGCCCACAGCTTTACAACCATTTCAACGTTTGTATTTGAAGCAACTAGGTTGAAAGTGGCAGACAATTAGATACGTCATAAACGCATGACACTAGCTTTCTGCAACAAACACCACTGACAGTCTACTTTTACTCTACTTGCAGTTTGTTAATTTCAATAGGAATTGTTCCATTAAAAAGGGTAAATAATATAGTTTCTATGTTTTATTAAAAACTGTTTATTTGCCCAACAATACGAGCTTATGACTACCAATCCATCCTGAAAAAGCAGCATATCAATAGCACTTTCCAATTCTGCAAAATTGTGTTGCAAATTTTAGGTGATTCATTCTGCATATTGCAACGAGAATGGATACGGCCAGTTTCTCTCTAACTTGCATACTTTACCGTAATTTTACACTTACTATTTAACTGCTACACTGATTAACACTTTCTAGTGACAAACCTTCCATGAACACATTCTATGCTCGCGTCATAGTTACCAGAATGGAGACCATCACAAAGGAAACTAGTATCGCTACCAGAAGTATCTTATGCAGACGTTGCAGAGTATGTGACAAATCTTCAGCCTCTCAGACTGACCAGACTAACGGATCACTGGTTAGGAGAAACCCGGCGGTTAATCTGTACTCAATGTCGGATGACCACATGGACGCTTATCGTGCGTGGAGTAAAGTGCCTACTCGGTTAAAAATTAATAAAAACAGTACCTTACATGTTACAGAGCATCTTGTAGGCTCGTTTTAAAGCGGAAACTAAGAAGTTTGCGCTCATGTACACGCATCTCAAATCACCGCATTAATTCATAAACTATTTACGTTTAATAACACGAAAATTTTCTGAACTTTTTAAAGTTCTATCTCGGCAACGCATGGACCGACTGCTGCAAATGAATTGTCGTCAAATAGGTCTTAGTAAGCTTGATCAGACTATCAATGCAAATTCATTGAAATATTACATACCGTTGATTGTGGGACAGAAAAACGAATTTCGGCCCCTAAACGTCGTTTTTAACATCATATATCAGTAATGTAGGAGCAGTACACTAGTATAGGACTAAGGAAGAAGCCTATAGTTTATGTGAATTCTTTTTTCACTGAATGTACTTACTGTAACCAAATGTTAAGGGGGGCAATAAAAAATAGTAAAATATCTGTAAAAATATAATGAAAAGTAAAAAACTAAAAACAGTTTAAGAGGAAAATTTCCGTGTGATTAACTGTCAAAATTAAGTACTTGTGTATTTTAGTGAGTAGATACTTGACCTTATACAGAGGTAGCAATCTTGGATGGCGGGAAGGCTTATTTTGAGGATCTACGTCAGGGGTGGGCACGAGAGCTGCCCGCGAGCAGCGAGAGCCGCGAGGGCAGCCTTGAGAGCCAGCAGTGCGGGCAGCAGGGCTGTGCGGGGTGGCTGATGCACAGTGCACGGTAGCAAAGCTGAGTAAGGACAAGCTGAAATACTTACTGCACGTACAAAACACATGACGTCGTTTCAAGCTGATGCGGCTTCCGTGAAAAGGGCACCGGTACAATCATATCTGACACAGCATGTTTGAGTGGGACGTAAGTGTAAATAGTGCTTACCCGACAATTGTGTATCCAGTACCATGCAACGGTTGCTCATGTAAGGATGAAACACAGTTTCTAACCACTGTAAAACCTACTTTCGTGGCCACAAATAGGACATAGACGTACAGAATTAAGAAAAGACTCTTTTATTCTAAATTTTACGTTATATTTTTACAGAATTGTGTAGATTTTTTTGTTTAACAAAATGTAACAAAACTGGACTTTCTGTAACTAAAAACTTGCTTCATTACAATGACGAGAAACTGGGTGGTCGGTCAGAAGGTAACAATTATTAAGGTTCATTACAGCCTTAGGAAAGGATGAAAACTGACACCATTCTGAAGGGGGGGGGGGGGGGAATTACAGAACTCAAGACCTGAGAGCAATGGAAAAAGTTCCCTGCCTATGTCAGTGGTACCACAACGGAGTTGTCGTGGCACGATAAACAACTTCTAAAAAAATAACCAAATAAGTACATGGGAAAATTTGTAAGCTAAAGGAAAATAAAATATCCCTGCTGCAGGAAGCAAAAACCTAGGAACTATAAAGATAAGTATAATTTATCAAGTGTAAAAAAAACCTTCTCCCTGGAGGAAGTTAAAGGATAACTAAACTTAACTCCTATGATATATAGAAAAAATAAAGGGGAAGAAACTCTATGATCGCAAAGCCTATCAGTTTCCTGTCAAGATAAACAATAAGGTGACATACACATAAAAGAATTGTCATTTCAGAGGAGAGGTACTACGAACAAAAAAGAAATAAGCATTAATTTACATAATTCTGGATTTATTTAAAATGATTTTGGTGTGAAATTGCTGGTCATTAGGCGCACTGCACCAGTCAGATGAACGTCAGTCAGACTACTTCTAAGCTTCGATTTTGTCAGTTCCATTATGGAGAAAACACTTCTGCACAAGTATGTTGTTCCAAACAAACTATATACAGGAGCAGCTGTTTTGAATAACAATGGAAACTGTTCACGTTGAAAATATTTATAGAAGATTTCCAAGTTTTCTGCAGTGTGAAACTTCTTCTTCAGCACACGATTGCATTGAAAGTCAGTGAGCTCTAACTGAATTTCCGAAGAAACATTTTCCACGTTAACTGCAAAAGGAGTTGCAAAAAGGTTGAAATCGCTTTCAAGTCGATTTAAGTCTTCAAATCTACTGTAGCAATTTTCTTCGAGAGACTGTAGCACCGTTAGAAAGTCATCAAAATGTTCTTTGAGCCTCTCTTTCTCCAAATTGTTTTGACTGACAATTAGTGCAACGCTCGGGAATTGAATTGTCTATGTCCCAAACCGTGCGATCTGAGAATGTTAATGTCTTTATAACCACATCCAAGACGCCAACTAGTTTGACACATTTGGCTAGCAAATCATCACGATGAAGAACGCAATGTATTGCTGGTATTTCTGTTGGACACCGACTGCTTTCAATTTTTTTTTCTTATCAAAGCAACCACTCCAGACTTGTGACCAATCTACTGTTGGAATCGATGAAAGTTTTTCCCAACAAAGCTCGTATTTCTCTACTATATTTTCTAAGCAAGAAAATATGTCGTCGGCCGTTGTTGTGTAATGCATAGGCACTAAATCTAAAGAGTTCCTCAACCACATTAAACTGACCATCAACGCCTCGCAAAAAGACTGCAAGTTGAGCAACATCACATACATCAGTGCTTTCATCCACTGCTAAAGAAAAGAAAACTAAATCTTTGATCCTGTCTCTCAACTGAGCTTCCACGTCATTTGCCATTTCTTCAATGCGCCTGCTAACCGTTCTCCGTGAAAGAGGTACGGTTTCTAAAAGAGGAAGATTTGCTGGGCACTAAATTGTTGCGGCAGCAACAAAACATTCTTTCACAAATTCTGCATCGCTGAAGGGCCGCGCAGTTTTAGCTATTTTAAGAGCTACACGATAGCTTACTCTCATCGCTGCAGCGTTGTGGATTAGAAGGTTTTCTTCCTGTAAATACGTACAGGAGAAGGTAAAATTGAAGGAAAATTCACACAACATATTCATAACAACAGTAAATTGAATTAATAACATAATTATCTACAAGTATACTTACGTCTTTTTCTGCTTCATTTCTATAAGTTTGACTTTTAGTTCTTCTTTACTCAAACTAAAAACATTTTTTCGTGAAGCAGTTGAAAATGACGCTTCACATTGTACTTCCATGAAGACAATGTTGAATTGCAAAACCAACACTGAGGTCCGCTTTGCGTTCCAACAAGAAAGTACTCTTCTTCCCACTGTGGGTGTTCAGAAGACTTTGTTTTCAAAGATTTTACTTGCTCAGCCATTTTTCAGACACTAGTTGTGCTTTATCACGAACACCGGATGCGATTTCCACAAGTAAACAGAAGGAGTGGTTCGGCGTGGTGTAGTGAGGTGCGCGGCTAGTCGAGTATGAGTGGGGGGGGGGGGGGGGGGGGCACTGCTGGCTGGCGGAGTGGGGGGGAGCCGCGAGCAGGCCGTGGCAGTCGCTGACAGCGAGAGCGCTCGCCAAACGGCATTTGCCCAGCCCTGCTCTACGTCCTTGGGCGGCGAAACAGTGGAATATTTTTTGTGATCTTGTGAGACTAAATTGATATGTCGGAATTAAAAAAATTGTGTCTCTCTTCATAATATGTCACTTCTGGGATACAAAGTGGACGTTGATTTCGGACAACATCTCTAACGCATTTTCAGTCCATTTTCAGACCTGGCTGGTGGAAACCTGTTCTGAGATAACGGAATCATTAGAGAATTTGTTGTTGTTTCTTGAACTGTTGTGTATTTTTCACGTGGGAAGCCAGTGAACTTCAATGTTGGTACAGAAACTGGAGTGAAAATCATGTTTGAACATAGGTGTTGAATTTAAAACAATTAAGTGATTTTCATAGCGGAAAATATGCTAGTTTTCATAAAATACTAAACTAATTTCTACTGAACAATTCCTGCCACAATTTATTCATTTAAATTTTATTTGAACAGTTGTTTTTCTTGGTTTGGGCAGGACATTATGACATGTGTGTCTTGGCGGCACTAGACTTAAATAATATGCACGTTGTTTAGAGTCCAACCACATCCGGCAGGGAAACAGTTTATCGATAAATGGGCTGTTTATGTTTTCGTGTGGCCTGACCTGTTCGTGCAGTAGTACGTGGATGTTCCGAGCCAACAGACTGAAAAGTGGACCATACGTTTGGTGCACTTAGTGCACATATTCCTTCGTGATTATATCTACGCATACATATTTTTCTCTTGCTTTATTATGATGATCATCTCTCCCTGTGTAAGTAGGTAAAAACAAAACATCTACATCTACATGGGATACTCTGCAAATCACATTTAAGTGCCTGGCATGTTAGCATTCACAGGAGAAAATTCGTTTAATTTCCCAAATCAATCTGGTCGCAATGAATACCGCCTTTCTTTTAATGACTATGCCACGAGAGAATGGCAACGCAGACTGATGCGTCATGTTACGGACTGCGCGGCCGCTCCTGCTGTAAGTTCGAGTCCTCCCCCGAGTTTTTGTGTGATGGACTTGACATAAATTACTTTACGTAGTATATAAGTATAGGGACCTATGACCGAAGCAGTTTGATCCATTTGGCTCAGAAACGTGTGTAGACCACGGTGCTATTCCACTGGTGGCGCGCGCCAACGACCTATATAAACAACATAGACTGGCTAAGGGGCTGCCATACTTCAGGCAAATTGAAAGCTCGGCCGCCATATTTTACAACGTCACGTAGGCGTAACCAGTCGTCTGCTATAGCTCTAAATTATATCACTTTCACTTCTTGGAATAACTCAACAAACCATTCTCTAGCTGCTTATTGTTATTTTTATAGCCAAGCTAGTGTGGATAAAGGATAAATGATAGACAATAAGTGTGGTTGACAAATCGGAACGTTTAACTTCAAGAGTCACATACACTGGATCGGCTAAACATCGTCTCATTCATACAAAAAACATGTCTTTTCACTGTCCTTTAAACAATATTAATTTCGTGTACATTTGCCTAATCTGCTTACCTCTTTCCTCCGCAAATTTGGCTTTACATAAATAATGTATTATACAACTAAAGTAATGTTTTAATAACAGCTTTATTACGCTGGAGTAACGAGATTCCTTCCAAAATTCCGAAGATACCATTAAGTGCTCGTAGTTGGTAAATAAAGTAGGTCTGTTTCCCAACATTCTAAACACATCTACATACATTCGCAAAAATAAATTGTTCTTCCCTAATGACGTTTCATGATTCCTCAGAACTCTTTCTGCTACTTCGAAAAGTTTTACAAGTCTTTAGAGGAATTGAACAGATTGTCTTTTATACCTTTTAATCCAACTAATCCTGTTTTACTCTCATTTTTAGGAGCAAGGAGAACTTCCAAGCAATCTAAGCACTTACGTTTTTTTACTGACTTGCCTAATGATGCTTCTAGAAATATATTCTACTACTTTTTTGGAATAAAATGTCAGCATTTCGTATTCTGGGACATAGTTATGCTCAAACTGAATAGGCCTACTGCTTTCTGAATGACTTAAATTATGAATTGCAATAGATAATAAAAGAGGTTCCATGTCTCCTGCTTGGCTACATGACATACCTTCAAATGAAGCTGATTCAGCTACCTGACGTTTTTTTGGAGATCTCCTTGCTGGCGTTTTTGTTGGTCGAAGATGTTCAGGAAACGAAAATATCGTCGGAATCGCATTAGCCAGAAGCAGCTTTGTATCATTTGATGCATACATGATTTCTCCTCAAAAACCGATGTCAAATGTAACTGTATGCAGTAGGTTTACACTTGTATCGCCTCATATTGGCTAACCATCGTTTTGTAAGTTCATTTCTCAAAGGAAAAGTGAAAAATAAAATTACAGCTTACTTTAGTTACAGTTAAACACATACACATCCCATAGGACTATTGTATACAAAAATGTGATAAGCATAAAGTACACGAAATGTTAGAAACGAAAAAATACAAACACTTACTGAAAATACGATATTCCTACAGTCTTATTAATGCGATTCGTGCAGTAATATGCTACGCATACACTCGGCATGATTTCAGCTTAATAAATAACCTTTCAAGCTTACTACGATATATAAAATTTGAAACCAAAACACTTAAATAGCGTCTGTCTAACTTTCGTATTTGGCGCATTAGACGTTAAAAAAAAAAGGACGGCGACAGTTCCTGGTTGCTGCCACAAGGAGCGCTGTTAACCCAGAGATAGCCTCTCTATGTAGTTTATACAGCTCGTTAGCGCGCGCACACGGGGTTCGCCGCTCTTGCACTCGCCATGCCTGCGCAGACCACCTGTGGCCTCTCCTCCGACAGGGGACAATCAGTGTCTAAGCCGTGTATGTTGTGTTCTATGATGACGTAACAGCGCGACGGGCGCTACACCTTTGTGAAAAGCCGCCATATATATTGACCAGCAGAGCGGCAACTGTGGCATTGCAAAGACCTTGAAAAAATTAACTAGACTCACTAACGGCGCTGCTGTCGGGGGATAATTTGAACCTTCGGCCGGCCGACATGATAGTGGTAAGCGTGAGATCAATACGAGTGTTGCTAGTAGATAAATCCTGTGTTATATCGTTACTGCGCTATATGTACTCAGTTGGTATTCACGTCTGTAGTGTTTGACTATTGCAGTACACATGAAACACGATGTTGAAGAGCTGCTCAGCGTTTAAGTGCATACATCGATTTAAGAAAGGAATAAAGAGAAGTAAGAGTGATGTCAGGTGTGCCACAGGGGAGTGTCGTGGGTCCGTTGCTGTTCACGATATAAAAAATGTTCAAATGTTTGTATAGTCTATGGGACTTAACTACGGTGTCATCAGTCCCTAAACTTACAAACTACTTATGAACTACTTACAACTAGGACGGCACAAATATCCATGCCCGAGGGGGGAATCGAACCCCCGACCGTAGTGGCCGTGCAGACAGTGACTGGAGCGCCTTAGTCCCCTCAACCACCGCGGCCGGCTTCACGAGATTATATATATATATATATATATATATATATATATATATATATATATATATATATATATATATATGTATGTATATATGCTGTAGTGTATAGAGAGGTTGTAACAATGGAAAATTGTATTGAAATGCAGGAGGATCTGCATCGAATTGACGCATGGTGCAGGGAATGGCAACTGAATCTCAATGTAGACAAGTGTAATGTGCTAAGAATACACAGAAAGAAAGACCCTATATCATTTAGCTACACTATAGCAGGTTAGCAACGGGAAGCAGTTAATTCCATAAATTATCTGGGAGTAGGCATTAGGAGTGATTCAAAATGGAACGACCATATAAAATCAATCGTCGGTAAAGCATATGCCAGACTTAGATTCATTGGAAGAATCCTAAGGAAATGCAGTCCTAAAACAAAGGAAGTAGGTTACAGTACACTTGTTCGCCAACAGCTTGAATACTGCTCACCGGTGTGGGATCCGTACCTGGTGGGGTTGATAGAAGAAGTAGAAAAGATCCAACGGAGAGCAGCGTGCTTCGTTACAGGATCATTTGGTAATCTAGAAAACGGAGATGATCGCTAAACTCCAGTGGAAGACTCTGCAGGAGAGACGCTATGTCGCTCGGTACGGGCTTTTGTCGAAGTTTCGAGAACGTACCTTTACCGAGGAGTGTAGCCGTATATTGCTCCCTCCTACGTATATCTTGCGAAGAGATCATGAAGAAAAAAATCAGATAGATTAGAGCCCACACAGAGGCATGCCGACAATCTTTCTTTTCGCGCACAATACGTGACTGGAACAGGAGGGAGAACCGATAGTGGTACTCCCAAGGTACCCTCCGACACACACCATCGAGTGGCTTACGGAGTATGGATGTAGATACTGTCTTCCCATTTATACCTCTCAGGAATACAAGTATCCCTACTACTTGTGTTCATAATTATTTACTCTTGCTTAACAGACTCTTAGTCAAGACAATATATGATTTTGAATGAAATAAATGACAGGCTTTTACAATACTGGTAGCTCTAGAAAACTAGCTACTTCAGGCAGTACACGTGGACAGGAATTTTAAAAAGTTTCATTTTATGATAGTGTAAATTATCTATTTCGGTCAAGAGATCAGTTGCCTCACTGCAATTCGAATTTTTGTTACTGAAATTAATAGTAGCAACTTGTAGCACAGAATGGAAAGGTCATCTGGTTTACATATAGGTATAACAACTGGAAGGGATTTGGAGAACTGTATATGTTTCCATATATGAATGACACATAGCCACACTGGATGCACGTTGTTAAGGTGAACCCTATGACGATAGATGCTGACTTTTGAGCAGTTCACGCTAATTAAGGTATTTGGCTTACAGCATTAAAAATACTAATATTCGTCCTATATACCCAGCTTAGTGAACGCATTATCGTAGCAAAGATAGACACGAAGCCAACACCGACCACAGTAGTGCAAGTTTATATGCCAACTAGCACGGCCGATGATGAGGATATCGAAAAAATGTATGATGAGATAAAAGAAATCATTCAGAAAGTCAAGGGAGACGAAAACTTGATTGTGATGGGAGACTAAAAAAAAAAAATGTTCAAATGTTTGTATAGTCTATGGGACTTAACTACGGGGTCATCAGTCCCTAAACTTACAAACTACTTATGAACTAACTAAGACTAAGGACGGCACAAATATCCATGCCCGAGTGGGGATTCGAACCCCCGACCGTAGTGGCCGTGCAGACCGTGACTGAAGCGCCACAGTCCCCGCGGCCACCGCGGCCGGCGATGGGAGACTGGAACTCGATAGGAGGAAAGGGAAGAGAAGGAAATGTAGTAGGTGAATATGGACTGGGAAAAAGAAATGAAAGAAGAGATCGCTTGGTAGAATTTTGCGCAGAGCACAATTTAATGATCACCAACATTTGGTTTAATCATCATGAAAGAAGGCTGTATACGGGGAAGAGACCAGGAGACACTGGAAGGTACCAGATTGACTTTATTATGGTAAGGAATAGATTTAGAAACCAGGTTCTAAACTGTAAGATATATCCAGGGGCAGATATAGACTCTGACCATAGCTTATTGGTTATGAACTGAATATTAAAACTGAAGAGACTGCAGAAAGGTAGAAAGGTTAGGAGATGGAACCTTGACAAATTGGAGGAACCACAGGTGGTTGAGAGTTTCAGAGGGAGCATTAGGCAAGGATTGGCTGAAACGGGGGAAAGTAATACAGTGGATGAAGAATGGGTAGCTCTGAGATATAGGGTAGTGAAGGCACAGAGGACCATATAGGCAGAAGGACAAGGCCTATTCGAAATCCCTGGATAACACAGGATATATTGAACTTAATTGATGAGAGGAGAAAATGTAAAAATTCAGCGAGTGAAACAGGAAAAAGGGAGTACAAATGTCTGAAAAATGAGATTGAGAATCAGTGCAGACTGGCTAAGCAGGAGTGGCTAGAGGACAAATGCAGAACCGTAGAAGAATGCATAACTAGGGGAAAGATAGATACCGCCTACAGGAAAATAAAAGAGATATTTGGAGGCAAGAAAAGCAGCTGTATGAATATCAAGAACTCAGACGGAAAACCAGTACTAAGCAAAGAGGGGAAGGTTGAACTGTCGAAGGAATATATAGAGGGCATATACAATGGAAATAAACTTGAAAGCAGTATTCTAGAAATGGAAGACGAAGAGGAGGAAGATGAGATAGAAGATATGATACTGCGAGATGAATTTGACAGAGCGCTGAAGGACTTGAGTCGAGACAAGGCCCCTGGAGTAGATGACATTCCGTCTGAACTGCTGATGTCGTTAGGAGAGTCAGTCATGAAAAAATTGTATCACCTGGTATGCAGGATGTATGAGTCAGGAGAAATACCCTCCTACTTCAAGAAGAATATTGTAATTCCAATTCCAAAGAAAGCAAGAGCAGACAAGTGTGAAAATTTCAGAACTATCAGTTTAATAAGTCATGGGTGCAAAATACTAACACGAATTTTTTACAGACGAATGGAAAAACCTGTGGAATCCACCTCGGGGAAGATCAGTTTGGATTTAGGAGAAACGTAGGAACACGAGAGGCAATACTCACATTACGACTTATCTTAGATGATAGGCTAAGGAAAGGGAAACATACGTTTTTAGCGTTTGTCGATTTGGAGAAAGCTTTTAACAATGTCGACTGGAATACACTCTTCCAAAATCTGAAGGTATCAGGGGTGAAATATAGGGAGCGAAGAGTTATATTCAACCTATACAAAAACCAGACGGCGGTTATTAGAGTCGAAGGGCAAGAAAGGGACTCAGAGGTTGGGAAGGGAGTAAGACAGGGTTGTAGCCTTTCCCCAATGTTGTTCAATCTGTACATTGAGCAGGCAGTGAAGGAATGGAAGGAGAAATTTGGAGACGGCATTAAAGTGCAGGGACAAGAAATAAAAACATTGCGGTTTGCCGATGACATAGTAATTCTGTGAGAGACCGCAAAAGATCTGGAAGAGCAACTGAATGGGATGGACAGTGTGTTGAAAGGAAGATATAAGATGAACATTAACAAGAGTAAATCGAAGGTAATGGAATGCAATAGCAGAAAATCAGGCGATGCTGAAGGAATTAATTAGGTAATGAGACAATAAAAGTAGTAGATGAATTTTGTTATTTGGGTAGCAAGATAACTTCTGATGGCCGAAGTAAAGAAGATATAAAATGCAGAATGGCTATGGAAAGAAAAGCGTTTCTAAAGAAGCGAAACTTATTAACATCCACTATTAATTTAAATGTTAGAAAGTCCTTTCTGAAAGCATTTGTCTTGAGTGTAGCATTGTATGGGAGTGAAACGTGGACGATAAGGAGTTCAGATAAAAAGATGATAGAAGCTTTTGAAATGTGGTGCTACAAACAAATGATGAAAATTAGATGGGTAGATCACGTAACTAATGAGGAGGTGCTTAACCGAATCGGGGAGAAAAGGAGTTTCTGGCATGTACTGACTAAGAAGGGATAGATTGGTTGGACACATTCTGAGACATTGAGGAATTGTCAACTTAGCATTAGAAGGAAGCGTGTGGGGTAAAAATCGTAGAGGGAGACCGAGGAACGAATATAGTAAGCAGATTCAAAAGGATGTAGGTTGCCGAACGTATTCTCAGATGAAGAGACTTGCACTGGACAGGGTAGCGTGGAGAGCTGCATCAAACCAGTCTGCGCACTGAAGACCACAACAACAACAACAACCCTAATGCTAATGTTTAATGCACTTAGTTAAGAAAAAGTTATGGCATACTTCGTGTTCTTAAAAGAATTTGGTAGTTGCTGTATTGACCAGGTAAGACGCTGTTTTACAATGATATATCTGACGGGATATTTCATTTTCCCAGTCGATTTTTAATATTGGCTGTTTCAGGCAGCCCTGCTTAATTTTTTGACGCTATAAAATATCTATAAATATTGGGGAATACAGCAGTCACTCAAACAAAGACGTAAAGTGTTGTAAATCTCTTTCGAAATTAATTTTTGTACAAAAGGTTCACCATCGTAGAATATACTGTGAAAAAAAGGGGGTGTTTGTAAATTCTGTTCTTATTCTGCACTTAGAACGCTAAAAAAGTTATAATTCGGTTTAGTTAGGAATAAGAAAAACTGTTGGGCGATTGCTACACCGTATGTGTAATCAATTTACACACAGCCGATAGTTGCTGTATACTCAGGGTGTGAAGCTCTTTTGTAGTTATATATTTAAATGAGACATAGTTTTCGTGACTAATGTCGAATGAATACACCCTATAATCAAAAGAGTCTTACGCACATTTAAAGCTCGCGCGGAAGTTCGCCTTCGGGGGTTCGAATACCCCCCTCGGGCATGGATGTTTGTGCCGTCTTTAGTATAAGCTAGTTCATAAGTAGTTTGTAAGTTTAGGGACTGATGACCCCGTAGTTAAGTCCCATAACTCTACAAACATTTGAGCATTTTACCACCATAATGGCTGCCGAGGCGCTCTTCAATTTGCCTCTGCTGGCAGGCGGCCGGTTACGGAATTGTAGGGCCTTGTGGCACTGTCCGCTGTTCTGGCTGCCACGAACACCGACCAGAAGAAGGTGTCATGCTACAACTTCAGCGACTCAAGTTAGGAGTGCAGGGAGCCACTATGGACTGGGTAACTTCCCCCTTCGTTGCCGCCCACCTGTTATGCATCAACCGCTGCCATCCTCCGTACGGGTTCATACCGAACAGCTTGGGAACATGCAGATGTGGTGGCGTTACCGAAGATCGGCAAGGAGATGGCTGAAAACTACCGGCCAGTAAGCCTTCTACCTTGATTGTTCAAGGTCTCCGTGCGAATCTATCTTCAATGCCTGCCTAGTCACGTCAACGCTAAAATTGGAACGGTGTTTCTGGCCGTCTCAAAAGCATTTTACTGCGTGTGGCATGACATCCTCGAGTACATTTTATTTGTCCACAGTGTACCGACTGTATTGTCTTGCCCTATGCATGAAACATTTACTTTTATTGATTTACGCATTTTACTTGGGAAGATTAGGGCCCTCAGGTCCTCTCTTACACCTAACCAGGCTTAATCAAAGTGAACAATTTGTTTAGTACATTACAAAAATGTTCAAACGTTTGTAAATCTATGGATATTAACTGCTTTGTTATTAGTGCCTAGGGTTACAAACTACTTAAACTAACAAGGAAAGTACATGGGCTCGAACAAACATATCTGTATGAACGTTTGGTTACAGGATCTCTACGTACACCTCAATGTGCTGGTGGGTGTCGTTTTTCTGCAAAGCTCTGCAACCATGCTCTAGATAGCACTGTAGATGTAATTGTAGACGCCATACGTAATGCAGATATCTTAACTATAACTTATGTAATAATAACCGTACATGTTCTCTAGCGAATTGTCACCAAAAGCCGTGATGATAGTTGCAACTTTAACCTTCTTCCCGAAAGACTGTTGGTATTCACTGCCACTGCTTCCATCGCCTCTTCCCGCACTTACCGTAGCACTACCGCTTGCAATGAGTTGTTCGTTATTATCATCCCTATTATCATTTTTATGAGTTTGTAACAACAATATCTAACATATGCTCATATATCTGTACCATAACAGATACGATAAATCATGCAAATGATTCATCTTCTACACTAATACCATCTTCACGAAGAAGGGTTCTTCGAAACTTCATCTCAACTAATCGCAGTACATTAGCAGGATTGATTAGCAATCGCCGCCCCATCTGACGCTTCACCACACAAATAACATCACAAAACGCAACTTCGGAGACACACTGCACCGTTTCTACTGGCGAACCGACAGGTCAAAGTGCAATGCGGCATGGCACACGCAGAGGCCTCTAACGGACGACTGCAGAGTTTTGCAGATGTGGGAGTATCACTAGTGCAATAAGGGATCTTTACATTATCTCTCATACGATTTTGGTGCATATGTGTTTGTTCGAGCCCAAGTACTTTCCTTGTAAGTTAAACTAACCTAAGGACAACACACGAAAAAGTTCAAATGTTTGTTAAGCTTATGCGACTTAACTGCGGATACTAAAGACGGCACAACCATCCATGCCCGAGGGGGGATTCGAACCCCCGACGGGGAAGGACAACACACACACTCACACCCATGCCGCAGGGAGAACCCGACCCTCCGACGGCGAGCAACCGCGCGCTCCACAGTGAGGCGCGTTAGGCAGCTCGGCTAGAACATTACAGACCATGAGTAATATGCCTTACAGATTGTGAACTATTTATATCAAGCAGAGACATTAGACGATAGAATGAGGTGAAAGATGTATAGAAGAGGTAGATTGGTTAGAGGAAGATAAATAGAATGGTAAGATTGAATGCTATGATGGAGAGAAGAGTAAAGGAACTGAGAGGGTAACAGTGGAGGCTATGCCGTAAATTTTGAGTTTCCTCTTGAATGTCGAGTGATTTAGGGTAAGACGTAGATTACATGGTAGTGTGTTCCATAATCGTATGGCTGAGATGGAGAACGTCATGGAGAAAGATTTAGTGTTGTGTGAAGGTACAGCCAAGATGATAGACGTACCCGACCTGGTTTTGGTGTTGTGGAATGATGATAGCTGTTTGATGCGAGAAGATAAGTATTGAGGGCACAGGTGGCTGGGAAATCAATGAAGTAAGCACAGAGTTTGAAAATCCGCGATTTGTGTGGCCGCATCCAACCTAGCTGGGTATATGGACTGATATGATCGTACAACCGTACCTAGCGCAAGCATTCGTCTCTAGCTCGAGGCGCCTAGAATTTTCACTATTTCGCCGTGTTGAATTACGTTACAGTAGTAAAGATTTGGCAAGACAAGTGTTTATTTAACATGGGTTGGATATATTTTTCTAAATTTTTGGTTTGCGTATGGGTAAGAGAGCGATTTCCTGTAAGCTACAACTGTTTTTTCTTCGCAGTATAGGTGTTCGTCCAAGATTATCCCAAGGTATTTCACTGTTTTTGATGTGGTAATTCGGTACCATTGACATGTGTTTCAGGGACTGTTTTTCGAAAATAGCGGCTGATTGATTTTGTAAGAGATGAATCACTGAAGAAATAGCATTGATATAGAGTGAGAAGGGTAACGGATCAAGGACGGAGCCTTGCGGAACTCCAGAGCACACCTTACTTCTCTGACCCACAAATGACTTGTTGACTTCTGTTTTTGAGGTAGCTGTCGAACCATTATATTGGGCTGTTTGAGAAATTCGGCTTTTTCTTTTTAATAAGTAATATATTAAAGTCAGCCTTATCAAAAGCCTTACTAAAGTCAGTGGTAAGCTTCACGTCTGTCCATAGCATGTTTAATGTCGTTGGTCACTTTGATTAACGCAGTTGCTGTACTGTGGTGCTTTTGGAAGTCCGATTGATATTAATCGTGGATGTTATAACTTTTGAGATAATCCGTCAGCTGTTCAATAACAATTTATTCTGAGGCTATAAACATTGCAGGTAAAATGCTGATCGGCCTGTAGTTAGCTTGAGCCATTGGGTTATCAGTCTTAGTTATAGGTTAAATTTTACTTCCACTCAGTGGGATATGTACTGCCGACAAGAGAGAGGTTGAAGACGTCTGTACGAACTGGTACAATAGTGTCCACCAAGTTTTTAATCATGCCTATGCTCACTCCGTCATTTCCTACTGCCTCAGATGAGATTCTCATAATTGCATTGCGTTCTGTGTCTGTAGAGACGCGTTTTAAGAAGAACTTCTCTGTTGAGAGAGTAGGATCCTGTGGCTGATAATTCGTCGCTACTTCGCAGTTTACAGCTGTTGAGAAGAAATCATTTAATTCGTCTGCAGAGGCTTGAAAAACAGCGTCAGCTTTTCTTTTGCCGATGCCGAAACTGCGCAGCTTTTTCCACACTGCAACAGGAATCGATTTGCAGCATTTGACAGAACAGGGGTGTCTTATTTTGGCATTCCTCACACTTTGCTTGATTCTGTTTCGAAGTTTCCTGTAAGCTGGGTTACGCTTGAAGGCTCTATGTGCAGCGTCGCGTTTATTCACTAACGAACAATGATGTGGAATGCAATTTATTTAATTGAATACGCCTTCCACGCGTGCAAAAAAATACAATCAAGTAAGCACAGAAAAACACAAAAAACTGCTGACACAGTAACAAAACAAGTACTACTGGAGAAAGCCTAACACTTAACAAACAAGACAGCACACTAGTGGCGCCAGGCCTGATAGATACAAGTGCTGCTGCAATGTGACTAAACAGTACGACAGAGCCGGTCACGCTCCTTGCTGTAATTTCAGTTTCCTCCTCACTTTTTTGGTGTTCCTATAAACACGGAACCAGCAGAGGGCTGCACACAGCTCTGATTGGCTATGTATAGTCACATGTGTCTTCTCACGAAGTAGTGTGGTACTGCAACACCGTCTGGCAGGAAGTAGTAGTCATCGTCGTTTTGGTTTTACTGTCGGGAGGTTTTTATGTGTGAGCGCCTTGGAGCCAGCTAAGTAACCCGCCATGGCTGCCCGTCGTGCGGGCCCTCTAACGGGTAAGGAGCCGCTACCACTCCGCCGTCGCACCAAGTCCTACTGCAATCCTGTCAGGCAAAACCTTCCACGTTCGTACCAAGGATGAGACGTCCACGGTCTAACCGATCAGGGCGGGAGCACTACAGTTTCCGGTGAACGGTCATGCCCTCTCTCTCTCTCTCTCTACACTGCCGACATTCCGAAAGTCGCCCCTGTGCAGCTAGTCCTTCACCTGGTGATAAGATCTCTTCACCCGGTCGTTGCACCTGCGCCTCCAACATGGATGCGACGCACTGTGTTCTTAGTCCACCAAATAGAGTCTCATGTTAATGCTGCCACGAGCCTGGCAGCGGTCTTCACGAGGAGAATGTTTCCATCCAATTTCCCGCCTGTCACCATCATGGGAAGCTCCACCTCATTGTTGGGGATCTCCAAATACCAGTGGGTAACATTACACCTCCGCCTCACTTGGCTCCACCGTATCATTGACGTCAGGAACGACATTTAAAAATCAAACAGTTAAATTCATAGTTTTCTCAAATTTTGTTCACAGGAAGGTAGTTCAGTTTAAGGGCCACCACTAGTAATTTTAAAAAAGCTTTAACAAAGAGTTGGATTTAGTAAGTTAAAACAATAACTGAAAAAATAAAACACAGATTACATCTCTAATTTGATGATAAAACTGTTTCAGTGCTAAATAGGTATTTTGATTTTCAAATGTTCAAATGTTTGTAAATCTATGCCACTTAACAGCGTTAGTTATTAGTCCCTATGCTTACAAACTACTTAAACTAACCTAATAACAACACACACACCCATGCCCCAGGGAGGACTCGAACCTCCGACGGCGAGCAACCGCGCGCTCCGCGGCGAAGCTACTCCACCGCGGCATTTTGATTTTGAGCAGAACTGAATAATGATAGGTAGTAGAGTATAATGATTAAAAGGAAATAAAAAAATCAACCAGATTTACAGTGGACTGAGAGCGATTAATAGCTTTGTTAGTAATCTTGCTTTATTGAGAAACAAAAATCATTTACATTTAGAATCTTGCTGCCAAAAGCTACAGATAACAAGTCTATCCCAAATTTTCACAATATTCCATGGTACCTAGAACAACATTAGGCTGTGTTCCATTATTGTGAGATGGGTTTGACATTATCAAAGGAGACTGTAGGTTTCTTTATTTGTAATTTGTGTACTAAATTATTCATATTGTCATTCTAAGAATTTTTCTAGCGTTTTTATGTTACTTGTTTCTTATCAAATCAATTCTACCAAATACAATTAGTGGAATCTTAGCAGTGATCAATAGTGATTTACAGTTGATTGATGTCTAATTAGGCTATCGACCGTAATTTTGTTTGGTAATTATACAATTTTACTTGAACTTTGTCACCGAAGTA
Source organism: Locusta migratoria (assembly GCA_026315105.1). Lineage (NCBI taxonomy): Eukaryota > Metazoa > Arthropoda > Insecta > Orthoptera > Acrididae > Locusta > Locusta migratoria. Next base: position 397,135,487 of record CM048755.1, read on the forward strand.
TCAGTCTATGTCGGTTTGTATCTTGCACCTTGTGTTAAAAAAATCTTTGTGTGAAGAAATTAAAACGTCCGACAGTAATATCAGTTGGGATTTATCGCGGTCATTTCTAAATCCTCTCAGAGGGACACATCTTTAGTCTGCGTTATAGTGCTCTTATTGTAGGTTGAGTCCTGCTGTGGCATCATACATAGCAAGTAATTTCAGTAGGAACTTTTCCATTAAAAAGGGTATGACGGCGCAAATAATATACTTTCTGCGTATTATTAAGATCTGTTTATTTTGCCAACAATACTAGTCTCTTACTACCAATACATCCTGTGAAAACCGCATATCACTAGCACTTTCCAATTCTGCAGAAATTACGGTGCGAAGTTTAGGTGATTTACTGTGCATATTGCAATGAGAGTGGATATGGCCAGTTTCTCTCTTACTTCCATACTTCATCGTAATTTTGTGCTTACTACTTCACTGCTATACTGCTTGACACTTTCTAGTGACAAACCTTACATGAACTCATTCTGCTACACTCGCGTCATAGTTCCAAAATGGCCGTCATCGCAAAGTATAATAGTAGCGTGACGAATAGTGTCTTCTGCAGACCTCGCAGAGTATGAGAATATTCCGTAGCCTCTCAGCCTAATCAGACGAATGATTCGCTGGTCGGGAGAAACCCGACGGTTATCCTGCGCTCAGTGCCGGATGACCGCATGGATGCTTTTCGCACGTGGAGTAAAGTGCATACTCGGTTAAAAATTAATAAAAACCGAACCATACATGTTACAGAGCAACCTGTAGGCTCGTTTTATACCGGAAACAAAGAGCTTTGCGCTAATGTACAACCACCTCATATCGCTGTATTAGTGCATATACTATTTACGTGTAATAACACAAATATTTTCTGAACTTTGCAAAGTTCTATTTCGGCAACGCATCGACCGACTGCCACAAATGAGGTGTAGTCAAATAGATCTCAGTAATCTTAATCAGACTACGTACACAAATTAACTGAAATATTTAGTAAATTTGATTGGCGGACCGAATTGTGAATTTCGTCCCGTAAACCTCTATCGCTCACTGATTTATAGTGGACATTTGCTTTGTAGGGGAGTGTGGAAGGGCAGAAATTGCGACATGCGTGTGTTGGCGGTCCTGGACTTAAAATATCCAAGTTATTTAGAGCCCAATCACATCCCACACCGACGTAATTTACTGCTTTATATGATTTATTTTTCTTTTATCTTCGTGTCACGTTTATGTACTATCACGTGGGGGTTTCGACCCAACAATCTTAATAGTGACCAAACAGTGGCTAACTTTCATGTAGAATAAACATCAACATTTCTCCAACTAGCATAGCATTTGAGGAGGAGGTGCATATAAGATCGCTATTTAGGTGTTAAGGATTATTCTGGCTCGAGTCCGCCTCCGTAGCTCAGCGGTAGCGTCGCTATCACGCAGGAGGCCCGGGATCCATTACCGGCAGGGACTGGGTTTTTTGTGTTGTCCTAATCATCATCATCTCATCATCATTGGCACGTAAGTCGCCCACGCGGTGTCAAATAGAAAGACTTACACTCAGGCGGCCGAACTATCCCGTAAGGGATCTCCCGGCCAAGAAAGCCATACGTTCATTTTTTTTCTGGATCGAAACGACCCGAAAGGCAGTGCAGGCTGATGTAGGATATTGAACAGTCCGTCGATTTGAAGTCGGTCTGCCGCCGAACGCCAACCGTCCGCGCTGAGTCGGTCCGGCCGTCGACATGGCGCCTCGTCGTACCGCAGACACGCAGAGTCCGTCTGTGAGGCGACCAGGCAGCAGAGGGTACAGTAAGCAGCACACTGGCGGGCAGCTGATGCCACGACAAAGGCACCAAGTTAACTGCAGCAGTCAATCTTTAAAAGTAGAAATAATAAAATGAATTGGGTACCTCGGTTGCAGATTTAAAAAATAAAATTGAAGTGATAGATACTGAATAAGTTGAATTAACTGGAAATATCGGGGATTGGGAGCAGAAACTACATTCTACCATTGGTACTCTTTTAAGCTGAGCTGAGGAGTGAAAACAGATATCGCTAACAGTTTTGCAATGCCATGGATGAGGAGGCAAAGCAGGATTTTGCAGATAAAGACAAAAAGCTGGTGACACACTGCGAAGTAATTTACCAGGATCCTTCCACGTCCTGGTGCGATTACGTAGTAACTGAAGTGCGGATTGTAATATACCATGACTAATTTTCTTTTGTAAAACGTAAAGCATGGGTCTCATTATTGTGTCTGTTCATCTTTTGCATAATAATAAGCATTATATTTGTGTGAATGCAGTGCTCAGATTTTGTTTATGCAACGTGATTAATTTCATCACAATTGATGAAAGCACAGAAGTGGATGGGTTATCTTGAACAGTAATTTTTATGACTATGTAACTATGAGATCTTTTTGTGTGGTGGCTTGTGTATAGCAATTACGAAAAATTAAAATACTTATAAATTTACAAATTAAAAGACACTTAAAAATAAAACAGATAAATTCATAGTTTTCTGAAATTTTGTTGACAGGATGGTAGTTCAGTTTAAGGACCACTAGTAATTTGAAGAAAGCTTTAACAAAGAGTTGGCGTTAAATAGTTAAAACAATAACAGAAAAAAATAATACACAGATTACCTCCATAATTTGATGTTTCAGGGAGGACTCGAACCTCCGACGTCGAGCAACCGCGCGCTCCTCGGCGAGGCGACTCCACCGCGGCATTTTCATTTTGAGCTGAACTGAATAATGATAGGTAGTAGCGTAAAATGATTAAATGGAAAATCCAAAAACAACCAGTTTTACAATGGACTGAAAGCGATTAATAGCTTTGTTAGTAATCTTGCTTTATTGAGAAACAAAAATCATCTACAATTAGAATCTTGCTGCCAAAAGGTACAGATAAGAAGTCTATCCCAAATATTCACACTATTCCATAGTACGTAGAACAACACTAGTCTGCGTTACATTATTGTGAGATGTGTCTTACGTCATCAAAGAAGACTGCATGTTTCTTTATTTGTAATTTGTATGCAAAATTATTCATATTGTCAATCTGAGAATTTTTTTAGCGTTTATATGTTACATGTTTCTTATCAAATCAATTCTACCAAATACAATTAGTGGAATCTGAGCAGTGATCAATAGAGATTTACAATTGATTGATACCTAATTAGGCTAACCACCTTAATTTTGTTGGGTAATTACACTATTTTACTTATTACATTTGCCACCGCAGGATCTGTCTATGTCGGTTTGTATCTTTCGCCTTGTGTTAAAAAAATGTTTGTGTGAAGAAATTAAAACGTCCGACAGTAATATCAGTTGGGATTTATCGTGGTCATTTCTCAATCCCCTCAGAGGGACACATCTTTAGTCTGCGTTATAGTGCCCTTAGTGTGGGTTGAGTCCTGCTGTGGCATCGTACATAGCAAGTACGCGCCGCGCTGGAGTAGCCGAACGCTCTAGGGCGCCTTGCTGCGGAGAACGCGGCTGCTCGACCTCTTAGGTTCGAGTGCTCTATCGGGTACGTGTGTATGTGTTGTCCGTAACGTAAGTTCGTTTAGGTAGTTTGGAATTGTAGAGACGTATGACTACTGTTATTTTAACCCACAGTCTTACTACCGTTTGACCATTTGAATTTGATGCAGCTACGCACATAGCATCGGACAGACAAGTGTCGGATCGGAAACTCAAAAATGTTCAAATGTTTGTGTAGCTTATGGAACTTAACTACGGGGTCATCAGTCCCTAAACTTACAAACTACTCATGAACTAAGGACGGCACAAATATCCATGCCCGAGTGGATTTCGAACCCCCGACCGTAGTGGCCGTGCAGACCGTGACTGGAGCGCCGCAGTCCCCTCGGCCACCACGGCCGGCAAGATCAGAAACTGCACACAATTAGATATCTCATAAACGCATGGCTATAGCGTCCTGCATCAAACACCCGCACATTCCAATTTATTGTATTTGTTGTTTCATAAATTTAATAGGAATTGTTCCATTAAAATAGATATGTACGCGTAAATAATATACTTCCCGTGTATTATTAAAATCTGTTTATTTGGAAAACAATACAAGCCTCTGACTACCAATACATCCTGTGAGAGCCGTATATAACTAGCAGTTTCCATTTCTGCAGAAATTATGGTGCAAAGTTTATGTGATTCACTCTGCATATTGCAATGAGAATTGATATGGCCAGTTTCTCTTAAAAGTCACCGGCCGCGGTGGCCGAGGAGACTGAGGCGCTTCAGTCACGGTCTGCACGGCCACTACGGTCGGAGGTTCGAATCCCCCCTCGGGCATGGATATTTGTGCCGTCCTAGTTCGTAAGTAGTGCATAAGTAGTTTGTAAGTTTAGGGACTGATGACCCCGTAGTTAAGTCCCATAAGATTTACAAACATTTGAACATTTTCTTAAAAGTCGACCACTGTGCGTAACAAGAGCATTGCTTTGTCACTAAAATTAGTAAATAAGGTCCGTGTGAACGACTGGTTACTCACTGCTATAAAGCCTTGTTCCCTGGCCCAAACTGAGAACAGATTCGTTTCAAATTACTTCAGTAACAGGAAGTTAATTCTACAGTGGTCAATATACATAGCAGCTCACACGTTATTACATACAGACATTAATAAGCAAACCACCTCAATGAAAGTTACCTTAGAAACGTGGCTAAGGAAACATTTATGGCGTAACGGAATTTAGTCGTAAACCAATTGCATCTGATCTTGTTCTCAGCACTTGTGAAGAACAATATTAAAAAAAAGAGGGAAGGTGCTCTGATACTACAATTTGTGGGCAACTTACGGTTTATGCTGAACTTAGACTTGTTTATTCAGATATAAAACAAGCAAAATGGGGAACCAATTTTGTTAATAGAATAAAATGCATATCTTACGTGGATTAATGCGGACGGTACCCAGCCTAAATTATACATGATTTATCGCTAATGGTGCTTAGGATTCACAAGCAACATTCTCTCAGACACACTCAATGCCACAGCGAAACTCGCCAAAAACTGCGTGCTCAAACGAGGCGGGAGCAGGCGCCGCTATTGTAGGCGAAATTCAGCAAGTCGGAGGTAGCCCACAGTCATACAGTTCTGATTAGTTAGATACAGTCACATGCAGCTTCTCACGAAATAGCGTCGTACTGCAGCACCGTATGGCAGGAAGTAGTAGTTATCGCCGTCGTTTTGGTTTTACTGTCGGGAGGTTTTTATGTGTGAGCGCCTTGGAGCCAGCTAAGTAACCCGCCATGGCTGCCCGTCGTGCGGGCCCTCTAACTGGTAAGGAGCCGCTACCACTCCGCCGTCGCACCAAGTCCTACTGCAATCCTGTCAGGCAAAACCTTCCACGTTCGTACCAAGGATGAGACGTCCACGGTCTAACCGATCAGGGCGGGAGCACTACAGTTTCCGGTGAACGGTCATGCCCTCTCTCTCTCTCTCTCTACACTGCCGACATTCCGAAAGTCGCCCATGTGGTGCTAGTCTTCACCTGGTGATACAGTTCGCTTCACCCGGTCGTTGTACCTGCGCCTCCAACTTGTATGCGACGCCCTGTGTTCTTAGTCCACCAAATGGAGGCTGAAGTTTAATGCTGCCACGAGCCTGTCAGTGGTCTTGACGAGGAGGATGTTTCCACCCAATTTCTCTCCTGTCACCGTTTATTCACGGGAATCTCCACCTCAAGGTCGCAGACAGCCAAATACCTGGGGGTTACATTAAACCTCCACGTCACTTGACTCCAGCATACCATAGACGTCAGGAACGAGGTGGTGGGCCGTCCCCACTCCCTTTACTTGACCCTCAATCCGGTTTCGCCACTTTCCCTTCCATGCCTTCTCGATGTAGTTGCCCTGGTCCGCCCGGTGCTCTAGTATGTAGCTGTGGCGAGGAGAAGCGCCGGGGCTGTCCACATCCAGCGAGTTTGTGAAGAGGGCGCTGAAGCACGCTATGCACCTTCGTCGGGACTACCCGACAGCCCAGCTTTATCACATACCGGATCCCGTTCTTGCGAACTCGCTTCCTGCTGTCTGCACGTGAATTCATCGAAGGGTTGGGCCACTCAATCCATCACCGGCCGACGACTCATTGCTCGGCCTATTACGGGAGTAATTCCCCTCCTGTTGCAAGTCCCTACTCACCTTTTTTCACATAACGTCATGTCGTACCGATACGTCAGGTCCCATTCTTTGTTTCCTTCCCGCCAAGTATTGCAGCTACAAAATTAAAATGCTTTGTCTCCATCACCAGAGTAGCTCATAGCTCAGAGTCCAGCTTTGTCAGTACCGCCTGAAAGCAGCTGCCTCGCTGAAATATTTTTCTGTTTTCCAAATACTTCCATGAACCGTTCATGCATATAACTACGTCAGGATAGCATGATACATCTTATTTCGTTACAATTTCTTTATCACCTTGTAGCGAGCCCTTGCTCCTTTGTTTCGTTCTTCCTTGTTTTTCTAATATCATTAATTAAAAACAACGAAATTTTCTTGTGCCTGCCTGTTTTCATTTTCTCAATTTCAGCAGAGATTTCTTAACATCATATTTCAGTAATGTTATAAGTAGTAGCGGTATGGTAGTGTAGGAGTAACGAAGAAGGCTGTAGAGTATTGATGTGAATGTTTTGTTTAATAAATGTGGCTACTGTAACGAAAAGTGAAGGCGATCAAATGAGAAGAGTAAATAACTGTTAATCTAAGTAAAAACCAAGCTGCAATATCTGATTCAAGGCAAAATTTCCGTGTGATTAAACGTATAATTTGCAATTTAACTACCAAATTTTAGTAATGTGAAAAAAACTTAAATTGTTTGTGACTCTAAGAAACAAAATTGCTGAAATCATCGGCCCCTAGAATCACAAACGTCTTTAACTTATACGAAGGACAATACAGACACCCATATCCGAACGAGGACTTGAATCTCCGACTTGAGCGGCCGCGCGATCTGTAACGTGGCGCCCCAAACTGCGCGGCCATTCCCTCCACAAAGTCCTTATACCGAGGGCTTAACAGGCGGAAGTAGTGTTAGGTTGGGGAGTAGTATTTTGACCTTCGAAGTGACACTATTATGCCCATGGACGAAGATGTCCCGTATTTTATGTAATCTTCTAAGTTCATATTTCAGACTTTGTTTGTTTTCGCAAAGAAAAGAAAGTTGCATGGTGCATACTGATTTGTAGTGGACATTTGCTTTTTAGGGGAGTGTGGAGGAGCAGACATTGCGACATGATTGTTTGGCGGCCCTAGACTTAAAATATCCAAGTTGTTTAGAGCCCAATCACATCCCACAGCGACTCAATTTATTGCTATATAGTATTATTTTTATTTTATCTGCGTGTCACGTTCGTGTAGTATCACGTGGTGGTTTCGACCCAACATTCTGAATAGTGACCAAACAGTGGCTAACTTTGATGTGGATTAAACATTAACATTTCCCCATCCAGCATAGCATTTGAGAAGGAGGTGCATGTGAGGTCGCAATTCGGGTGTTTGGGATTATTGTGGATCGAAACGACCCGGAAGGCAGTGCAGGCTGATGTAGGATATTGAACAGTCCGTCGATTTGAAATCGGTCTGTCGGCGAACTCGAAATGTCCGCGCTGAGTCGGTCCGGCCGTCGTACCGCAGCCACGCAGAGTCAAAAATGTTCAAATGTTTGTTAAGCTTATGGGACTTAACTACGGGGTCATCAGTCCCTAAACTTACAAACTACTTATGAAGTACTTACGAAGTAGGACGGCACAAATATCCATGCCCGAGGGGGGATTCGAACCCCCGACCGTAGTGGCCGTGCAGACCGTGATTGGTGCGCCTCAGTCCCCTCGGCCACCGCGGCCGGCACACGCAGAGTCCGTCTGAGACGCGACCAGGCAGCAGAGGGTACAGCCGCAGGCGAGGTAAGCAGCACACTGGCGGGCAGCTGATGCCACAACAAAGGCATCTAGTTAACTGCAGCAGTAGGCACAATGTAAAGCAGGCAACATTCTTAGGATTGGTTCATCACAGCAGTGCTTTGCTAGGCATGGTCCTGTTTGCAGTTGGTAAGCTGTTGCCTTCCTCCGAACTTTGGACTGTCTTACCCACCCAGTTATAGGGGTACCTACAGTTTAACCTGGATTCCGAACCATGATGCTACTCGAAATTTTTCACATCAACAACATTGACATACGTGAAAGAAGTGAAAAGTAACAGACAACATACCTAGGACATATCGGGAAACGAACCCGTCACTTTTAGGTTCGTGGCACTCTACCACACTGCACGGCCACTACGGTCGGGGGTTCGAATCCCCCCTGGCGCATTGATATTTGTGCCCTCCTTACTAATAGTTAGTTCATAAATAGTTTGTAAGTTTAGGGACTCGCCGTAGTCAAGTCCCATAAGCTCTACAAACATTTGAACTTTACCACAATGCTACCGAGCCACACTGAGCTTCACCTGTCGTGTCGGACCACGCAGTGGAGAATGAAATAAAAAAGATCACCCAGCGATCGTCGTTTCCCTGGAGAAAGGAGTGAACCGTGAAATCTGCAGCCGCGGTAGAGTAGCCGAGCGGTCTAAACCAGGCTCAACCAAGAATTCCGCCCGGCGGGGCGGGCGCAGGGCAGTTTAGTTCTGCGACCGTGTGTCGCTAGTGTCGGCAACGGAGAGAGGGAGAGAGTTGCGGAAACAGTGAGTCCGCGCAGCACTGCTCTGTGCTACTGTCCCGCGGTCAGATCCTACAGAAAATAATAATAATAATAATAATAATAATAATAATAATATGAGAGGATGTGAAGCGCTGTAAATGTGCTCGATGAGCGGTATAACTAGAAACTATATACTGTTTCGGTAAAAATTAGAATTACTAGGACAATCTTCAGAATATATATATATATTAGTTCCGTTTTCCTTCAGTTCTTCTGAAAAGCGGTCATGAACGCTAGCAAGGACAGCGAAATGAGAACGCAAAATAAATTTTTATATACTGATAACACGAATACACAAAAACAAATAATGACTCTTAATGACACTTTGCTGCCTGATACAGCATTTGTGACGGCTTTACAGAAAGTGGTACAAAATGACGCACCTGAAACATTTTCTTGTGTCTGTGTGACGCGATTTAATACAACCGGAATATGAAAATTAACCGAAAGGAAATGTTCCTTGTCGCTGAGATTCTGATATTCTATAACTAGAACATTGCTAAGTGACATATCAGATTATAAAATATAGTTTTATTTATCATCTTTAGAAATAATAAACATTGATACGATAGGATACACTTACTTCACTGTAATGCTGCCTGAAATTTTCTTTCGGTTCTTCAAGCTTTGACTGGCGGTTCTCTTGCGACAAATTTTCGAACTGATCTTAGTGACAGATATTAAAGTGCCGTTCAGTCGAATAGTTCTTTAAATACATGAGGTTCCGATGACATATTAAACATTTGGCACGATTTTCGAAAGCAGTACAAAAGAAATCAAGTTCCCACTCGAGTTTAAACAGCGTAGACGCGCCGCTCGTCCTTTTGTTTGCCAGCTACTGTTGGCCGTCCAGCTCTAGCGACTGTAACGTCACGTCTGTTCACTCGTGCCATCCACAGGAAGCGCGCGTGCAGCGGCATGGCGAGGCGCAGCGGCAGCAGCAGCACAAGGCGCCCGGGGCGCTGGACGCGGGAGACCGCGGGTGCTACAGCCCCAGGGGCGCACTTTGGACCAGCCTGGTCTAAAGCGTCTCGCTGCGGAGCGCGCGGTTGCTCGCCGTCGGAGGTTCGAGTCCTCCCTGGGGAATGGGTGTGAGTGTTGTCCTTAGGTTAGTTTACCTAAGTTTAAGTAGTTTGTAAGCTTGTAAGATATGGACTGATGGCCACGCAGTTTGGTCCGATAGATTTACAAACATTTGAACATTTGAATTTGAAATTTGCAGAGACAGGAAGTAATGTCCGGAATGTCATCAGAACCTACGAGTAAACCAGTTTAGTATGATAGCAAATACGAAAACAATTAAATTTACTCTTTAAAAGTAAAAATTAAAAAAAAAATGTAATAGGTACCTCGGTGGGAGATTTAAAAAATAAAATTGAAGTGATAGATACAGAATATGTTGAATTAACTGGAAATATCGGGGATTGGGAGCAGAAACTGCATTCCAACATTGGTACTCTTTTAAGCTGACCTGAGGGGTGAAAAAAGATATGGCTAATAGTTTTCAAATGCGATGAGGAGGCAAAGCACAACTTTGCAGATAAAGACAAAATGCTGGTGACAAACTGTGAAGAAATTGATCAGCATCCTTCCACATCCTTGTGTGATTGCGTACTAACTAAAGTGCGCATTGTAATACCATGACTAATGTTTTTGGTGCCTATGTCGTATTCTGATGATGGAAGTAATGTGTCTTTATTGACTACCTTTGACATAATACTTAATGTATCAATAGATACAATGCAATATTCCTTTAATGACTTTGTATAATAGTTTTTTACTAAATCTTGTCCATATTATGTAGTTTTGTTAATATTGTAACGCTTACTGACGTTCATGCTTAAGGTTTCATGGTGTCAAATTCATACACAAAAGCCTGTGTAATTTTGCACAAAACGGAAAGTGCCAACGCAGCAGGAAAAGCTGTAACTGCGCGCCAAAATACGCTTGCGTGCCACAGAACCTTCTACACTGAGTAAGAGTTGTGTGCTTGCATCTGGCGTGGACGGACGCACAGTGAGCAACAGTGGCTGTGGAATTTTATAGCATTCATACCTGGGAGGCAATTAGCTCAGAAGTTGCTATGATTTTGTCTCGGCTGAGGTGTTACGTGCACTGACTGTTTGGTGGTTCTTGGTTCATTTGTTTCGACGCTTAGCAGAAGTTTATTAGCCATAATTTTCTGTGCTGATCTGTTGCACTGCAATGCTATTGCCAGCCACAATCATCTCTCGTCACTGCACCACAGGCAAAGTAGTTTTATTTAGAAATGTTTGCAAGCATGGGTCTCATTATTGTGTCTGTTTATATTTTGCATAATAATAAGCATTATATTTGTGTAAATGCAGTGCGTATATTTTGTTTATTCAATGTGATTTATTTCATCACAAGGGATGAAAGCACTGAAGTGGATAGGTTATCTTGAGCACTAATTTTTATGACTATGTAACTATGAGATCTTTTTGTGTGGTGGCTTATGTACAGCAATTACAAAAAACTGAGGTACTTATCAATTTACAAATTAAAATACATTTAAAAATGAAACAGATAAATTCATAGTTTACTTAAATTTTGTTCACAGGATGATAGTTACGTTTAAGGGCAACCATTCGTAATTTGAGAAAAGCTTTAACAAAGAGTTGGCTATAGTAAGTTTAAACAATAACAGAAAAAAAACACATATTGCATCTATAATTTGATTCTAAAACTTTATCAGTGCTAAATAGGTATTGTGATTTTCAAATGTTCAAATGTTTGTAAATCTATGCGACTTAACAGCGTTGGTTATTAGTACCTACGCTTATAAACTACTTACACCAAGTTAAACTAACCTAAGAACAACACACACACACTCATGCCCCAGGGAGGACTCGAACCTCCGACGGCGAGCAACCGCGCGCTCCGTGGCGAGGCTACTCCACCGTGGCATTTTGATTTTGGGCTGAACTGAACAACAATTGGTAGTAGAGTAAAATGATTAGATGGAAATCGAAAGTCAACCAGTTTTACAGTGGACGGAAAGCGATTAATAGCTTTGTTAGTAATCTTGCTTTATTGAGAAATAAAAATCATTTACATTCCGAATCTTGCTTCCAAAAGGTACAGATAACAAGTCTATCCCAAATATTTACAATATCCCATGGTACCTAGAACAACATTAGGCAGTGTTAAATTATTGTGTGATGTGTCTGACGTCATCAAAGGAGACTGCAGGTTTCTTTATTTGTAATTTGAGTGCTAAATTATTCATATTGTCTTTCTAAGAACTTGTTAGCGTTTTTATGTTGCTTGTTTCTTATCAAATCAGTTCTGCCAAAAAGAATTAGTGGAATCTTACCAGTGAACAATAGAGATTTACAATTGATTGATGCCTAATTAGGCTATCGACCGTAATTTTGTTGGGTCATTACACTAATTTACTTATCACATTTGCCACCGCAGGTTCTGTCTATGTCGGTTTGTATCTTTCACCTTGTGTTAAGAAAAATGTTTGTGTGAAGAAATTAAAAAGTCCGACAATAACATCAGTTGCGATTGATGGCGGACGTTTCTAAATCCTCTCAGGGGGACACATCTTTAGTCTGTGTTATAGTGCTCTCAGTGTGGTTTGAGTCCTGCTGTGCCATCGTACATAGCAACTACGCGGCTGCTCGACTTCTTCAGTTCGAGTGCTCTATCGGGTACGTGTGTATGTGTTGTCCTTAGCATAAGTTCGTTTAAGTAGTTTTTATGTCTGGAGACTGATGACTACTGTCATTTTAGCCTACAGCTTTACAACCATTTGAACATTTGCATTTGATGCAACTACGCACGTTGCATCGGACAGACAAGTGTCGGATCGGAAACTATTCACAATTAGATATCTCATAAACTCATGGCAAAAGCGTTCTGCAACGAACACCACCCAGACTCCAATTTATTCTATTTGTTGTTTGATAAATTCAATAGTTATTGTTCCATTAAAAAGGATATGTTTGCGTAAATAATATACTTTCCGTGAATTATTAAAATCTGTTTATTTGACTAACAACACAAGCCTCTGACTACCAATACATCCTGTGAAAACCGCATATTACTAGCACTTAGCAATTCTGCAGAAATTACGCTGAAACGTTTAGGTGATTCACTATGCATGTTGCAATGAGAATGCATATGGCATTTCTCTCTAACTTGCATACTTCATCGTAATTTTGCGCTTACTACTTCACTGCTATACTGCTTCACACTTTCTACTGAGAAACTTTCCATGAACACATTCTGCTACACTCCCGTCATAGTTCCAAAATGGCTTCCATCGCAAAGTATAACATAAGCGTGACGAAAAGTGTCTGATGCAGACCTTGCGGAGTATGAGAATATTCCGTAGCCTCTCAGCTTAACCAGACGAATGATTCGCTCGTCGGGAGAAACCCGAAGGTTATCCTGCGCTCAGTGCCGGATGACCGCATGGACGCTTTTCGCACGTGGAGCAAACTGCATACTCGGTTAAAAATTAATAAAAAACGAACCATACATGCTACAGAGCAACCTGTAGGCTCGTTTTAAACCGGAAACAATGAGGTTTGCGCTGATGTACACCCGTCTCAAATCTCTGAATTTTGCAAAGTTCTATCTCGGCAACGCATCGATCGACTGTCGTAAATGAAGTGTAGTCCAACAGATCTCAGCAAGCTTGATCAGACTATCTACACAAATTAACTGAAATATTTCGTATTGTTGATTGGGGGACCGAAATGAGAATTTTTTACACGTAAACTTCGATTTCTTAACATCATATTTCGATAGTGTTAAAAGTAGCAGCAGTATGATGGTGTAGGAGTAAGGAAGAAGGCTGTATAGTATTGATGTGAAAGTTTTGTTTATTAAACGTGGTTACTGTAACGAAAAGTTAAGGCGAGCAGCTGAGAAGTGTAAATAACTGTTAATCTATGTAAAAAACCTAGATCCAATATCAGATTAAAAGCAACATTTCCGTGTGATTAAACGTATAATTTGCAATTTAACCACCAAATTTTAGTAATGTGAAAAAACTGAATATGTTTGTGAACGTAAGAAACCAAATTACTGAAGTCATCGGCCCCTAGAATAACAAACGTCTTAAATTAACTTATACGAAGTACGACACAGATATCCATGTCCGAACGAGGACTTGAATCTCCGACGTGAGTGACCGCACGATGTGTAACGTGGCGCCCGAGACTCCAGAACGCATGGCCATTCCCGTCTCATGGTCCATATTCTGTGGGCGTAATATGCGGCAGCATACTTAGGTTTAGGAGAGTAGTATTTTGAGCTTAAATGAGTGAGCAACTATGACTATGGGCAAGGAGACTGACGCGTATTGTGTATGATCTAAGTTCATAAGTGAGTCCTACACAATTTTCGACATCGCTCGTCACTGCACGACAGGCAAAGTAGTCTTATTTAGAATTGTTTGCAAGCGTGGGTCTCATTATAGTGTCTGTTTATCCTTTGCATAACAACAAGCATTATATTTGTGTAAATGCAGTGCTCAGAGTTTGTTTATTGAACGTGATTTACTTCATTACAAGAGATGGATGCACTGAAGTGGATAGGTTATCTTAAACACTAATTTCTATGAGAATGTAACTATGAGATCTTTTTGTGTATTTGGTAATTTACAAATTAAAAGACATTTAAAAATCAAACAGATAAATTCATAGTTTTCTTAAATTTTCTCCACAGGATAGTAGTTCAATAATTTGAGAAAAGCTTTAACAAAGAGTTGGCTTTAGTTAGTTAAAACAATAACAGACAAAAACACAGATTACATCTCTAATTTGATGATAAAACGTTTTCAGCGCTAAACAGGTACTTTGATTTTCAAATGTTGAAATGTTTGTAAAGCCACGCGACTTAACAGCGTTGGTTATTAGTCCCTAAGCTTACAAACTACTTAAACTAAGTTAAACTATCCTAAGAACAACACACACACACACACACACACACCAAAGCCCCAGGGAGGACTCGAACCTCCGACGGCGAGCAACCGCGCGCTCCGTGGCGAAGCTACTCCACCGCGGCATTTGGATTTTGGGCAGAACTGAACAATGATTGGTAGTAAAGTGATTAGATGGAAATCAAAAGTCAGCCAGTTTTACAGTGAACTGAAAGCGATTAATAGCTCTGTTAGTAATCTTGCTTTATTTAAAAACAAAAATCATTTACATTTAGAATCTTGCTGCCAAAAGGTACAGATAACAAGTCTATTCCAAGTATTCACAGTATTCCATGTATCTAGAAAAACATTGCACTGTATTCCATTATTGTGAGATGTGTCTGACATCATCAAAGGAGACTGCAGGTTTCTTTATTTGTAATTTGTGTGCTAAATTATTCATATTGTCATTCAGAGAATTTTTTTTGTGTTTATATGTTACTTGTTTCTTATCAAATCAATTCTACCAAAGAGAATTAGTGGAATCTTAGCAGGGATTAATAGCGATTTGCAGTTGATTGATGCCTAATTAGGCTATCGACCGTACTTTTTGTTGGGTTAATTACACTATTGGCCAACTTTAGGTTACGGTAGTAACACTAAAAGTGGGCCTTTGCGATCGTCTTTTGACAGTTAGAAATTTAAATGAAAATAACGACTTAACTATTCATCTGACACGAATAACTGAGTTTGTAGAGGAGAAAATTATCTACAACTTTCCTCTCTTATGTGTTTTTTTTTTTTCATATCTCGTATCGTTTCAGAGATATTTATGAAAATAACGGCGATTTTGGTATGTCTGTCTGTCCGTAACGTGTTGACACTTTTTAAGACGAACAGTTCAACAGATCAGCACCAAATTTTACAGGCATAATTGTAGGCCACCAGAGACCAGAACCTCGTTTTGTTTGTTTTTTTCAATTTTTTCGGACAAAAAATAAGGTAGTAATACCAAAACACGCCGTTTATAATGTAATTGTAAATGCAAACGAATCGTTCATCTGAAACGAAAATTGAATTACCTAATTGGTAGAGGGGAAAATTCTCTATACCTTCACTCTCTTATTTTTTTCATATCTTGCATTGTTTCAGAGATATTTGCAAAAATAAAGGCGATTTGACGATGTCTGTCTGTCTGTAACGTGTTCCTACTTTTAAGGTCGAACCGTTCAGTCAATCGCGCACCAAGTTCTATAGACATAATTGTTGGCTACCAGAGACCAGAACCTCACTTTTTTCAAATATTTCGGACAAGAAATACGTTCATTATGCCAAACAAAAGCTTTTTGTTATATAATTTTAATTGCAATTAAACCGTTCATCAGAGACGAAAATTGAATAACCGAATTTGTAGAGGAGAAAATGCTCTACAACTTAGCTCTCCTATCAGAATGAAACTTTCTTTCTTTCTTTTTTTTTTTTTTTTTTTTTTTTTTTTTTCAATATCTCGTATCGTTTGAGAGATATTTGCAAAAATAGCCGAGATTTGACAACCTCCATTGAATTAACGAAAACCAGTCGTACGGAGATGTCACGTGACTTTTCTCGTCCAGAACTCTCTCTGGCATACGCCATCTTGCGTTGCGTATTTGATGATATTCTTATTGGAACTTACACGTTGTCGTTTCAGAGCAATTTCGCACAGAAGAATTAACAAAAACACGTCGTTCTTCGTACGATAAATGATAATCTAGGGTCTAAAATACCGTATTAGCATCAGTTAACAACGGCTATCAATAGTACGAGTTTAAAGAACACAACTTACAGATGCTAGCCGTAGCGTAGTGGGTACTGCGTGGGACTGTGACGCTGTGATTCGGCACCCACCACTACCTATCTTTTTTCCCCTAAAAGGGTTTCAGACACTCTTATTAATTAAGCAGAGCTATGTTCTTCAATGTTTAGAATTGTGCATATGTAAGAATGCTCACTCTAAAATGCGTGTTTGTTCTATTTCGTGAACACGCCGTGAAATACGTAACAACGAATTGAACAATGGTCTTCTGAAGCATATGTACGTAAAGTGGGAGGATACTGTAATAATGAACATTCTGCACACAATGCTGATACAGGCAGTTTCTACAAAGGAAGTCCCATATTTCTGTGGAAAGTGTAGTTCCTTAATCAAACAGAAGGGAAGTGTATACATTGGAACAAATTACCTTGTTGTTGTTTTCTTCTAAGGGTTTATTCACTATTTGTGGAATATATTGAAAGTCATTAATTAGAATCAATGTATTTACGGCAAATGTACGCTGTGTTCCATCCAGGCTACAGTCACTCGTCCGAACGCCAATTATACGCTACGTTCGTTCCAGCCTATAGTCATTCGTAACCAGTACAGGCAAAGAAAATAAACTTTGAACTATCAAGGCAAGTCAGGTGATAATATTTTAACGGAAAAATATAATGAAAATGTGGGAGAAATATTGAAATGATAGTTCAAAGAGGTAAAAGTTCAAAAAGGAGTATGTTTGTCAAAGCTAAACTCAAAAATCATATAATTTTGGCCGTTTGTTAAAATACGATCAGTAAGAAAATTAAGTGTTGGATACACAGATATTACCACAATAGTAGAGTCGTAATCTTATGACCATATTTTTTTATATAGATTATTATTTTGGTTCAAAATGTTTGCAAAAACTTATAAAACTACAAATCTAAAGTGGGCCGTAAAACACGACAGTGCGGTTTTACGACTTCACCATTGCCACCGCAGGATCTGTCTATGTCGGTTTGTATCTTTCGCCTTGTGTTAAAAAAATGCTTGTGTGAAGATATTAGAAAGTCCGACAATAATATCAGTTGGAATTTATCGCGGTCATTTCTAAATCCTGTCAGAGGGACACATCTTTAGTCTGTGTTCTAGTGCTCTTTGTGTGGGTTGAGTCCTGTTGTGGCATCGTACATAGCAACTACGCGCCGCGCTGGAGTGGCCGAACGCTCTAAGGCGCCTTGCTGCGGAGAACGCGGCTGCTCGACGTGTCTAGTTCGAGTGCTCTATCGGGTACGCGTGTATGTGTTGTCCTTAGCATAAGCTCGTTTAAGTAGTTTGTAAGTCTAGAGTCTGATAACTGCCGTCATTTTAGCCGACAGTTTTACAACCATTTGAACATTTGAATTTGATGCAACTACGCACGTTGCATCGGACAGACAAGTGTCGGATCGGAAACTATACACAATTAGATACCTCATAAACGCACGGCAATAGCCTTCTGCAACAAACGCCACCCAGACTCCAATTTACTCGATTTTTTGTTTGATAAATACAACAGGAATTGTTCCATAAAAAGGGTATGTTCGCGTAAATAATATACTTTCCGTGTGTTATTAAAATCTGTTTATTTGGCCAACAATACAAGCCTCTGACTACCAATACATCCTGTGAAAACCGCGTAGCAATAGCACTTTAGCCGGCCGAGGAGACTGCAGCGCGCCACTACGGTCGGGTGTTCGATCCCCCCTCGGGCATAGATATTTGTGCCGTCCTTAGTATTAGGCAATTCATAAGTAGATTGTAAGTTTAGGGACTGATGACCCTTAGTTAAGACCCACAAGCTCCACAAAAAATAAATAAATAAAATTAAATAAACAAAAAACAAACAAACTAGCACTTTCCAATTCAGCAGAAATTACGGTGCAAAGTTTAGGTGATTGACTGTGCATATTGCAGTGAGAATAGATATGGTCAGTTTCTTTCTAACTTGCATACTTCATTTGCGCTGTACACCAGTGGAGAACAGCAGTAATATATTTTTTATTTTTTTTTCGTAAGTTTCGACATGATTTTCCATGTGTTGCCGCAGCTGCCTTAGGACAGAGGGAGTCCGATGTCCCCTGCCATAAATTTGCGTCTCGCGCGCCACATTCCCGCTAGCGCGCGCATTCCGCATCCTCGGCCCGATTCGATCTGTGCTCAGCAACCGGCACGTGTCGCCGACCCATGCAACTGCCGACGCGGATCCCGCTGATCAGAGCACCTGTGCCAAAGTCCACACCGCGGATCGCAACCAATCACAGCATGAACGCAATGACGTAGATTCGGCACTACTGGCTAGCTGCGAGATCGTTACAGACGGTAAAGGCACAGAATAAGGAGTATACAGAAAGGAAACTCCCGCTGCAGTCTGTCGTCCAAAATTTAGTGCGCATGCACGGAGTAGGCCATCTTGAAAAGCAGTAAACGAGTGATCACTCCCTACTCTGTGGCGTGGTTATGCGCCGTCTTTGTTTGTTAACTGTGTATTTTAACAGCCTGAATCGCATAAACGTAAACAAGTATTTGGTACAGTGAAAAGAAACAACTGTGTGTCAGTAGTTGAAGCTGTTCCGTTTTTATTATGAGCAGCAATAAAAGAAAAGGCGGCCGATGGTGTTCAGCACATAATTGCCGTAATAATTCGAATACAAATAAGGATATAAGTTTCTTCACCTTCGCAAAAGATGCTGAGCAGTAAGTGAACGTCGCTATATGTGTAGTGAAAGTTAAATGTTATCAATTTCGAATGAGAGCAATGTGTGCATAATTATTAAAAGTAGCCTTGCTTCTTCTCTTGACGATAACTCTCGCTGTTGCTGCAGCAGTTCAACAGCATCGAAATGTTGAAGTACATTTATATTTTATAAGTTTAACGTTGCAGCGAATAATATAAAATGAATGACAAAGAATAGTGCGTAAATAGACAGGTAAAATTTTACTTACGGCATTGGAGGCGTAGTGTGCTAATGTTGGCAACGAATACTCTTCGGATACTCAAACAAATAGATTAAGGAGAATAATTATTTTATGCTGTTCCTGCTCTGTGGTTGACAGATTCCTCTATATCCCCTTCTCCGATCAGTAAGTTAATGACACTCCTAAAGCAAATACAACTTTTATATATGCCCAGACGTCATTAGTTCTGTGTAATCACGTTGTGCGGATTTATTCGTGTCAAATAAAACCTGGCAGTTGTAAAGTCACTTTCTTGTTTATAACTAATTTCCCAAACATAACTCAGCGTTATTTGGGTTTCTTCTAGAGATAAGCACCAAATAAAACGATCATCGATTCCACCGTACATTTTCGTAGTTGTATTAAAATTTAGGCCTATTTTTTTCCTTGGATTACAATTAGGAGCAAGAAGAGGGCGCAAAACAGATGAAAGCCGTTTCCTTTCGTAAAAGTCGGTGAGATTAGCTGCAGTTCGTAAAACGTCCATTTCCAGCCAAGGTACTGAGTGGCTATAGTTCCGCGTTTACTGCTTTTCAACATGGCGTCGAGCGCAATGCTCGGTAACGTACAGATCAAAGGCGCCGCCCCCAGCTTTCCCTTCTGTATGCTCCCTATTCTGTGGTAAAGGGCTGTCTGCCGCCGGCTCTCGCCCCGATAGCACGCTCCCCGCTCTGCAGCCCCCTGGGCTCGCTCTCCTACTTGAACATCATAATGATTACTTCTGTAGTACCACTGGTGGCTCTCCTCAGGCCGTAATCTCAGAAATTGTATCCCCTTTTCTGAAATACAATGTTTTCGTTACACCGCAACACTCGTGTCCGAGTATGATTTGCTGGTCCTTTCAAACCGCGTCCCGAAAACGCCCACAGCCTTCTTCCGTTCGTGCCATACCTGTACATATTTTGGTTTCAGAATCGCGATCTTCGGATCCACACCAGTTTTCCGGGATTTGGGAGCGTGTGTCGGGCGAGAGCTAATTGTCAGAAACGCGACGCATGCGGCATCGCTTTGTGTAGCGCGCTGCCTGCCTGGCCGCGTGACCTTGAGCTGCGCACAGCCGGAGCGCTGTGTTACAGACGCGCGATGACGCACTGCCACCGGCTGGGTAGCAGACTCAGCCGCTACCGCCTTAGGCTACGCGCAAATTGAGACTTGTATAGTAGAGATGGGAAAACTGAAACATGTGACGGTTTCGAAACGAATGAAACCGTACCATCTGTGGTTTCGAAACACTGTTTCGAAACCATGAAACCGTGAAGCAATGTATGTTTTGTCATGAAATCTTCGTTCTAGGAGGGCAATATTTTTTACTATGTGGACAAGGGTACATACAAGATCCTGTCAACCATTAGAGTATATATTTACTTCTTGTTCTGTACGGAACATGTTGATAAAGATTTTCTCCCGTGTTATTGATGTTGCCAACATAGTCACACGAGGCCGCCGGTATGGTAGGTAAAAGTTTACCCCGTTAGGAACTCAGAAACTGCAATACGGTACGCATATTACAGTGATGGATCATTGAATGCTACTTTCTATACATACTAAATAAATTATAGGGAATATAGGTCACACTAAATAATCACAAGTAATGATATGGAATTACAATAATAATAAAGTAAGAGGCAAGTTCACCATTTGTACATCTTGGCCGTTACACTGCCGCTGGAATTCCTTTAACATGACTGTCGAAAAATTTTAACGTCAGTAGGTAACTTCGTTTTCGCTCGTAAGAAACTAACTCTTTAACACGAGATTAAATATGCGACCTACCGTTGTTAGTATAAAAAATGTAATTTCAGGCTTCATGTTGTATCTTATTTTAAAAAAATGTAGTTTCACTCGTGTGTTTTTAATATGGTAGATAAACCTAGAATTTAACTGGTTATTTCAATGCAAATAGTGAACGTTGTTTTATTGTTCTTTTACATATATAAAGCAGACATTATGTCACTTCGGAATACAGCAGTCTCTTGCAAACGAATCTTGATATCAATAATCATAAGCTGCAGACTCAAGAGTGTCAACTACTATTTGAAACTCTCTAAATGGTTTATATACTAGTAAGTAATATGTGTATCTGCGTGGAGATTCAGTAAAATGAAACACCACATTTCGATATCATTAGTCTGTTCCGCGTTTCTGCATTAGTGGTTTGAAACCGACACGAAACTGTGAAACCGACACGATACCGTGAAACCGACAGGAAGAAACGGTTTCAGTGTATCGACAATCGACCGCGAATGTGATCCGAAACAGAACGGAATGAAACCGCATGGTTTCGAAACCGTGAAAGATGCCGGTTTTGAAACACTGAAACTGTTGCGTGTATCGAAACCTGGTTTCGAAACAATGAAACCGTAGCCAACTCTACTAGGCGCAAATTGAGACTTGTATAGCACACTGGGACGCGTGCGAGAGCGACAGTCAGGCGAAGTGGCGCGCCCTACCAGACGCTGGTTACTCGCCAGTCTGACAATGTGTGACTCGCAGGTAAAGCAGTTCCGAATCTCATTCCGATAACAATGCTGAGGGCGAAGCTTTTCTTGTGTCACTAAGAAATAAAAAGTTAAAATCTCCGAACAAATATCGCAAAAATCGGTTTTTGTGCATTACATAGATGGCTTCCTGTATTATCCCATGCAGTTCTGAAAACTGTTGTCTGTTCATTCTGAAATAATTTGTGAAATCAGCATCACTCATCTTCTTGGTAATTTCAAAAAGGCCACACCATTTCCTTCCACTCAAAAATAATGTGAAATACATATTTACTTTTAGTTAAGTGGTGCTTACCATCTTTAAAATTCAAGTCATGTGCAATATCACTCCTAATCTGATACTTAAGTTATATCTTCATATAGTCAGCATGGTTTGGATCGTATAGTTCCCTATGCTCTCTCACTGCCTTTATTAACTTTTCTTCTATCATTACGAGAAGTAAGCAGTTGATCCACTATAGAACACGATGGTCAGTGTACTGTAACTGAGAATTATGCCTCTCAGGTATATGATAGGTAGCCAGGTGTGTCCTATGAGAAGAAGACGTCAATCGAAAAACATTTTAATTAATATACATTTGACTTTTTAAGCATTGGCCAACAGTGAAGAAAGCAGCAAAACTATACCGATATAACTGGAAAACAGTAACAAAAATATCGACAGGTTATGTGGCGAAAATCGAAACACTACTGGATGAGAAACTTCGATGTGGAGGTTGTGGAAGAGAACAGATGGCAGACGGCTTCCCCCTTTCCCACGGTGCGAGCATCGCTGTGTCGCAGGAAACTGTGGCCCAGCCACAAAGCCACGCAGCGCAGGTCGCGTCACCGACGTACTGCGTGCCAATTTGCGCGGCCCCATTAGAACACGTTGCTCACTAAAACGCGTGCTGCCCGAGTACTATACGAGTCTCAATTTGCGCCTAGCCCAAAAATCAACTTTTCCGATTTTCAAGTTGCAAAAAATTTTGACGGTATATAAGACCACGCCACATCGTTTTATCAACTTCTTTTTTCCTTAAGAATTTTGCCTTGCCCGTGAAAAAATAAAAAGTCTACTTTTCTTTCCGCGAGAGATTTTAGTTTCGTAACGCTCCTCATTCGATTTTGACGAAAGTATTCGGTTAAAAAATCTGAATTTTGGACACAGGGTATTGCAACATCTTAGCTTTCGAATAAAACATTCACCTTTTCGAAATTCGTAAGAGTCGTTTTCAAATTATGCTTTTTGTCAAGTAAGCGCACTTGATTTACAAATCGCGTATTGAAAAAGTTCGATAGCGGGCAGCTTACTGTTCTATGCATTTTAGACCATACATTACAGCGAATGAAATGGAGCTAAAAGTATGGAAAAGTTTTTGAAACAGTAGACGCACCGATACCTACCGACTTTCACACGTTATTGCGAGTTATCTGACCGGCGTCATGCCGTGACCGCAAGCCTACGAACTCGGGGGCTGTTGCGCGTAGCTTGAAGCACTGCAGTACCGACAAATTAGATTATGTGGTCACGTGTGTAGGTCCCTCGTGATGTGTTAATGATCCATAACCAGAAAACAAGTATGAAGAAATTTTTCTTGGGTGGCGACCTATTACAATGGACATAGATCTGGTACAGTTTTACTTCAAGTCATACTTGAGAGTCATACACTGGATTTTTTTCCACACTAGTCAGTTAGTGGAATATATATTTCGTCTTTGGAAGTAGTAGAGAGGAAAAAAAATGTAAGCTGCGACTTCACTGTTGATGGACTGAAATAAAATATTCTATCATTATACTTAATGGCTTTCTAGTTGGAGATGATAAAAGAAGCTAAAAAATACAATTATATTTATGGATGGATCTACTCCTAATACAAAGTATATTCCTTTTGTAGTTTTCGAAAAATGTTGTACCACAACGTCAAAATAGTTGTATACAGCGTGTCGCAGATAAAAGCGGTACCCTCACGTCTGACATTAAATTAAGAATGAATTAAGTAAAAAAACAATACGGAACAGTGACATTAAAAACACGTAGTTACCTCCCTACAAGAAATGCTGCGACTGGTGCCTACGGGCGTACGAGATGTGTAGCGGTTTTATATGCATTATACTCTACTATATTTCAGCCCACCTCCACGTTCAAATAACTCTACACAGCTATCAGATATTTGTTTTCCGATTTTTTCAGGAACCTGTCGAAGGGGAACTGAGTTTCGATGAACATTTTACTGAATCATCTGATGACAATTTTCTTTGTCTGGATTATAGTACTTTCACTTCGAGTTTTATACTTTAACTGAAAGAAAAATACACTGATTTAGTTTAGCTTCAGACACTGCAGGACAGGTCAGGAAAGGATAGAAGTGTGTCTCACGTTTTTTCTTCCTTTTTTTTCTTGGTGGGCTTGTCCCCAGCAACAAGGAATCCCCACCCGCTGTCAGCAGAAGATAGGTTCATTGCCGTCTACTTCGAGCCAGATAACAGTTAATTGATTTTGTTATTGTATATGTTCAAAGAATCTACGAAAACTAAAGTCACTCGGCCAGACCTAATTACCTGCCCGATTTCCTTCATTTTTGTTTTAAACGAAAGATATTGATCTACAGATTTGTCATCAAGTATCAGAATTTACACAACTCTCGCCTTTCTTTTTCTATACACAAACGCGATTTCCTTCGGTATATTTGTTATGGGGATGTCCATGCTGTAAACTACAGTCGGTCAGGCCGTTATATCCGACTTTAGACGAAAGGTATTCATTCGCAGATTTGTTCAAATGTTTGTAAAGCTTATGGGACTTAACTACGGGGTCATCAGTCCCTAAACTTACAACCTTCTTATGAACTAGGACGGCACAAATATCCATGCCCGAGGGGGGATTCGAACCCCAGACCGTAGTGGCCGTGCTGACCGTGATTGAAGCGCCTCAGTCCCCTCGGCCACCGCGGCCGGCCGCAGATTTGTCATGAAGTTTCAGAATTAACTTATGAGCCTGCATCCTTTATTTTTATTCAAATGCGGTATCCTTCTGTCATTGCATTGAATATTTTAAACGGTTTGTTTTACGATATCTTCGGTTCTAATTAAGGTGCGCAGTTCTTTTTGACCAAACAACACTCAGCGGATCAAGCTCTTTTATTTGCAATTTTCAACACTTGCATTGATTGATTTTGAAGAAAGCTATGCGTGAACATTCACCTTTACTTCCTTTTTTTCCCAACTTTTTTTCTCTCTCCACTAACGGTGCGAAGTATTCGTATGGGTCCTCTAGTTTTAATACTATTGTTCTGACAATGTAGTGATTCGTCGAGTTTTAAGCACATAAGAAACAGGTGGTAATGGATTCGTCCCATGAATTTCGACTGAAGTTAAGGAGAGTTTTTTCTTATGAGAACAGCTAATTTTTTTTATTCATTTTACAGAATTATTAGTAATAAAAGAAAAAATAAACAAAACGTATGTTCACAAGTGTTATTTAAACAAAGAAGCTATTAAGCAGAGAGATTTGTATTGGAAACAGGCCGGAGACGTGAGATACTAGTGTTGCAGAAGCAACACCGTAGCCCAATCGGCTCGCGCCGGAAATATTAAACATTTCGAATGTCGTCGGCTCGGCGTGAGCCGGCTGAAGCGGAGTCCTCTCGGCCCGACCGACAGTGTCAACACTACCATTAAAAACAGTGTGTTCAATCTCCCAGCTCGGCTCGGCTCGGCCTTACGTCCATAGTGAACGGCTCCCCGCTAGCTGCTCGGCCGCTGCGGTCGGACCGCGCGCGCTGCAACGGCGCGATGGCAGCTGGTGGCGGCCACAGTGCGCAGCCAACCGCGCGCCGGCTGATGCCAATACATGACCAAAATTACTTTTCCATTTTCTTGCTGAAAAAAATACTGCATGTGTATGAAAGAAGGCTACATCGCACTCCGGTGTCAGTTTTTCGAAAAAAATTCACCTTCTGCTGTAAAAAATAAAAACTACCTCTCCCGGTTTTGTGCGTTTTCCTTGACTTAGGATACTTCTCACTCGATTCTGAGGAAACTAATAGTCGTACCTCACTGAGTTTTGCACATCTTGCAGGTTAACATAACAGCTTCATAACGGAGTGTCTGTTTTACCGGTATTCGCCATAGTTATTACGATCCTTAATTTCCAGTTAACCTATCGCATAACATTTGAAGCTTTTGCAGTGGAAAATATAGTTGCTGACTACTTTTCGTTGGCTTAACTTTCTGTTATACATTACTGCGTACGAAATGTAGCCAATATTGTGAAATTGTTTTTAAACCTGAATAGAAAGCGATACATTGCCCCAGTATAGCGAACATGGTGTTGAAATTTGAGGGCGCTAGCGCCGCGCGCTCTCCTTCGGCGCGCCATGTGCACAACTATTGAGCCTCTAGCCTGCAGCTAAGTCAGTCAACCTTCGTAATAAAGCACATGCCCGAGCCAACAGAAAATGACTTTAAAAAGTAGCAAAGTATATCTGGGACAGATGCCAGTTTTCTAACTCGTTTTAAAATATTGGTGGCATACAAGTTCGGATAAAAAAAAAAAAGACAATAAATCTAGTTCTATGTCTTAAAGTTACAAATATTGGATTGCTAGCTGTCACTGACGGAAAACTGCAAGTTCATAATGGTGACTGTAGGGTTCTAAGGAAACGAAAGTGCTAGTGTTTGTGTTGAATGCCCCTTCCGACATGCAATAGAAATGGGAAGACTAAAATTACCAGAATTTTTGACACGATCCAATAGCAAGCGTCTAAATGTTAACCAAGGCGATGCAGCATTTTTCCTCTGAATCAATATTTAATTAGACTTTCTCCACAGAAAACAACAGTGGGGGGGACATTAAAGATGTTTTCAACAGCACTGTTAAGTTGGAATATGCAGTTCGTATGTGCAGCTTAAGTGCATCTTCTTTCTAGTTAAGTTTTATGCAAATAAATCAGTGGTGCTATAATGTAACTGCTGTTATAACTTGGCATCATCCACGGATGATGATGACGAGTGTTTTGATCGCAAATTGCATGAATGCGAAAACTGGACTTACTAGTTGGCATGGGGTAGTAACCGTCAGATCACGACAGCGAAAAAATTGTAACTGCTGTCCTTTAATCTCAATACACATACAATGTAACTATATAAGGCTTTCTATAGTCCATTGAGTGCCGGCCGCGGTGGCCGAGTGTACTGCGACGCGTTAGTCACGGTCTGCACGGCCACTACGGTCGGGGGTTCGAATCCCCTCTCGGGCATGGATATTTGTGCTGTCCTTCGTAGTAGCTAGTTCATAAGTAGTTTGTAAGTTTAGGGACTGATGGCGCCGTAGTTAAGTCCCATAAGCTCTACAAACATTTGAACATTTTTTTTGAGTCCATGGAGTGGCTCATACAGCAACTAGTCAAATTTTAATTTCATGTAAAAACAGTTCTGGTTGTAAAGTGGTTTTATTAATTACCAAAGACGCGTTTCGTCCTCGCAGCAGGGTGGCATCACACTATCTGCATGACAAAAGGTTACGAAAATTACTATAACAGCCCCTGTTTCACTACTTTAAATGTTGTAGTAATTCTTGTGTAACGTTTGTCATACAGGTAAGATGATGGCCTGCTGTTAGGGGGAACGCGTCATTGGTAATTAATAACACCACTTTGCAACCAAGACTGGTTTTACTTGAAATTACATTGTAACTAACAGTGTACCATCTGTCACAGTGTGTGTATTAATAGATTATAGTAGGACAGAAGTTACAAATATTTCACTATCAAGGTTCCTAATCACATACCGACATTTTATACCGTTCACGAACAAAAAAAAATTTTTTTTTGGTAAGGTAAATTGACATGGAATGGCAGCAAAGTAATTATGAATAAAGTAGCCTCGTGTCATTGGCTCCCAAAAAAAGCCAATTTCACGTGCAACCTTTAGCAAAGAAGTAGCCATTTCATATTCTGAGCTAAATAACCTATCTACACGTAAATTATCTTGAATGTGTAGTTTTTGCACCAATATGAACAATAAGATGCAATTTAAGACATTGTAAAACCGGTTGTGCTAGTCTACAAAAGTTCAATAAAATTCAGCTACAGTGAATTAACAGCTTTCTTTCAACACTTTTGAGATAAACGCGTCTTTATCAGCTCCCATTAAACACGACGCGCAGCGCACAGCGTTGAAACCTCGCAACCCGCGAGCTGAGAGCGCCTGTGAAAGCGACGTGAGCGAGCTGAGGCGGCCGCGTGGGTGCACTGTGGGATCACCCACTGGGTTTTCCAGCTGCCTCCCTGCCGCCACGAAGCAGGAAGCTTGGAGCGGCTTACTATGGCCGTACCCACGCCGCCGTAACAGCCGAGGGTCGAGGATTTGGAGCCAGAATCCCACATTCATCCATCCGCCGCTGATGCTGCCGTCGTCCGTCGCCGCCTTCTGCTGCCTGCAGTCCGTGTCGCCGTCACTGCATCAATGAATAGTTGAAGTAAGTGCTGTCAGCCACTTGCTAAATCCTCCTTGTAAAGTGTTTATTGGCGCAGCAACGCAATTTTTTAACTACGTTTTGTCCCTTAACTTATAACAATGTCACGTGAAGGATCCCCGCAGGACATAGTCACTAAAAATGATGAGGATAACATTGTACACTCCTTACCACAGCAAGTTTCTAACCTTTTGGTGGGACAAGCAGAGTTTGAGAGGCAGTATGCACGCCTTCAGAAGCAGTTAGCTGAGCAACAAGCGAGAAATGTTGACGTTCAACTGGATATTGGGGTAAGTGGAGCCTTTAGTGTCTTGAAAGAAACAGTAAACTTGCAAAGGGAGCAAATTACATTGTTGTTAGAGAAAAATCGTGCCTTGGTGGAAAGGATTACTGAGTTAGACGTGCAATGCGAGGATTTAGCAAATATGGTTAGGAGGTATCAGTCCCGCCTTGTGGTGGATACCATGGAAGCAGAGACACAAACACCTGAGTATGAAGAGGAAGATCGGCTTACATACTTGCTGGGGTGTATTGAAGAATTAGCGGGTAAAGGAAAAGGAGGAGTTGCACGTCAGTCACAGAACAAGGTGGGAGAGGTACCCGCCACTCCGGTAGTGAATTCAGTGTATAGTTTAACCAATAGTTTTCCAGCGGTAAATTTTATTGCTTCCTTTTCTGGAAAGAATAATGAGAGTGTCGAAAGTTTTCTGCAGAATATCCGTAACGTTGCCGTTTGTGCCAGTGGCCAGACGGATACTTTTAATGTTCTGGTACTCAAATTAATGGGGGACGCACGCACATTTGTGGAGTCGGTAGAAGTATTGAGAGACGCCACACATTTTGAAGTACTGGCGCAAGGATTGATTCAGAGATTTACCGATAAGAGGGGTACTAGTTATTACCGGGACCACCTTCCTACGATGAGGCAGAAGGCCGGTGAGTGTTTTGATGCATACGCGGACCAGATTAGATGTGTTTCGTGTAAAACGTACACCTTAATTGGAGACGCGATAAATTGCTTGAGGAGACTGTGGCCAGGGCAGTGAATGTCTTTATTAGAGGTATAGATCCGAAGATTGGAGGCAAGGTGAAGGTTTCATCCTCCACAAAATTGCACGAGGCTGTTAGATTGGCCATGTCACGCGAAGAGGCGAGTAGATTTGTAGCCGCGCCGATGCGTAGCCGTGAGCCGAAGCGAGTGTTTGCACAAGAAGCCAGGTGCGGCCGGTGCAAACGCGACGGCCACAATGCAGACGAGTGTCTTGCGCCCTATTGTCCACACTGCCGCTCTATGGGGCATTTGCGTATGCATTGTCGGCAAAATCAGAATGGGCAAGTACATAACCGATACGTCACGCCTGCAAATCGAGGGAACAGTCAAAATCGACGGGGAAATGGTCGGGGAGCAATGTAGCCACCCCTCCCCGCCCCCGTTAAAAATCATAAACCCAATAAATTTCGATGGAAACACTGAGGTGGCAAACGTGATGTTACTAGGAAAGATAGGAGAGAAACGCGTTAAGTTGTTAATAGATACCGGAGCTCAAGTGAGCATTTTGTTTTTGTCCAAAGACGACATGAGACCGTATCCGTGGATTAGGCGATAATCTAGTTTGGCCATTGGGGGCCTGTTATGTGAACCTGGAAGTAGGAAAAGTAAGATACCCGTTCGAGATGGAAGTATTGCCTAAGAGGGAACGAAAGTTTGACGTCATCATAGGGAACGATTTTCCTGCCAGTTTCAGGGTATTATTGACTACCGATCGCAAACCGTACAACTCGGTGGAGCAATTCATCGGTTCGGCAGCGCTCACACTGAATAAACGCGAGGAGGTCCGGAGAATGGCGCCGTTTTTCCGAACTCCAATAAGCCGCGTACTGCAGTGGTAAAGGCAACAACCCCTGTAACAAACGGTGGAACGGGGAAGATCTTTTGGGTAGCAGTTGAACTTCTAGAGATGAGTGCAACCTCACTTTTGATCGATCCATTCACGCAAAATGAAGTACTGGATAAAATGCAAGTTCATGTTAAGAGAAGTCTGTGTATTGCCGAAAAAGAGGGTGTAAACCACTTACTAACCTGTTGAAGAAAGGAATAGCATGTCATTGGAGTCCTGAATGTGATACTGCCACGAAGCAGGTTAAGGAGGTTTTAACTAGCTCTCCTTTGCTAATTTATCCAGATTTCGAAAAACCATTCATTCTGTCATGTGATGCTTTGGGTTTTGCTGTGGGATGTATCCTAATCCAAGAGCAGGATGGTGAACAAAAACCTATTGGTTACGCTTCTCGTCAGCTTAACAAGGCTGAACAAAATTATAGCACCACCGAAAAGGAATTATTAGCTGTGGTTTTCGGTATCAACTATTTCAGATGTTACCTGTATGGTAGACAGTTTACAGTTGTAACCAATCATGCTGCTTTGCAGTGGATGCTGAGCCTTAAAGATCCAAGTAGCCGTTTAACCAGGTAGGCTCTTAGACTTGGCGAATTTGATTACGTTGTCAGACACAAACCTGGAAAACTGCACCAGAATGCTGACGCCCTTAGCCGCAGAATAACAATCGTAAATGTGGAGAATGTGCATGTTGACGATTTAATAAATGAACAAAAAGCAGATGGGGAATGTCAGGGATATGTAAAACACCCAGATTTTGTGTTTGTAGACGATGTATTGTACAGAAAGACCCCCTTAGGGCCACTAATACACAGTGGTAAAAGAGCCACTAATGCCCGAATTGCAACTCGTTATTGGTGGAAGGCACGCCGGCGAGATGTAGATCTGTATATAAGGGGTTGCCTCTCATGTGCACAGAGAACGCAAATTGCCAGACCCCTACAAACTGTACCAGAAACCTCAACGCCATGGCAGCTAGTTGCTTTGGACATCGTAGGGCCATTCCCGCAATCTCAGCAAAATAATAAATACATTCTCTCTATCATTGACCACTTCTCCAGGTATCTAATATTGGTGCCTCTCGGAGACATGACTGCAGAGACAGTAGCCTAAGCATTTGTTAACCATATGATACTGACTTTTGGAAGCCCGGAAGCTATTCTTACGGACAGAGGATCAAATTTCATGTCCACGTTATTTGTTCAAGTTTGTAAGCTACTGAGAATTAAGAAATGGCGAACAACGCCCTTCCACCATAAAACCAATGGTATGGTAGAGAGTGTGCATAAAACCATAGTCAAAATTTTATCTCACTATGTGAATAGTGTGCACACCAACTGGGATAAGTATATAACGTTCATAGCGTCCGCATATAACAGAAGAATACATGAAACAAAAGAGCACACCCCGTACGAGGTCATTTACAGACGCCCTATGAGTTCTCCTTTCGAATTGGATAAGTTACCTCCTGGTGTAGACGCTCAAGAGGTGAAGATCGTGGCACATCGCCTAAAAGCCATTTGGAAAAAGGAGAAAAAGAACAACAAAAGAGCCACTGCTCGTCATTTGCGGCGTGGAAACAAAGGAGCCATCTTACCCACTTACCAGCCCTGGCATTGGGTATTGTTGAGAAATACAGTCATTAAAAAGGGACAAAATAAAAAATTCACTCCTTTGTTCGAGGGAGCATATCAGATCATACGTTTGACGTCACCCTTTAATGCAGAATTACAATTATCTGGCCGCACCGTCGTCGTACATTTCGACAGATTAAAATCGTATCATGGGCAAGTGACGCCAAACCCGTCTGCTACAGTTTCAGCCGCACCTAGATCGGCCGGTCGTTCAGGAAAAATTAGTAAAAAGAAAGCCCAACTTCCCCCTACACGCACTAAATATGCATTACGATCCAAGCATTCCTATGGACTACGGTCCAGGGATTGATGGTGCTGTGTGCTCTTTGCGCACGAATAGAATCGTTTAAGCCACTGCACATATTCTATTTTGGATTCCTTTTTGTTTGTAGTAATTCCGCTGGCTAGTACACATGTTTTGCTTATGTTTTGATTTAAGGTTCACATGTAAACTAGGATTTCTCAGACTGGAAAACCCCTTTAATGCAAACCATTATTCCTCGATTTGCCGTTAGAAATTTCATTTTTGCAATTGCGGACACAATGTAAGGACCATGAGCTGCAACATAGAAGTAGAGAGTGTTTAAATGGAGCGCCTGGCGCGCTCAGCAGACAGCCCTAGCCGCGCCGTATGATCACAAGGCCGCGTGGCGTCACTGTCCACCGCCTCTCCCCCCCCCCCCCCCCCACTCGACGCCTGCCGATGCTGCATTTGACGCCGTCTGCTGTGTAGCGCACGTGGCCCACACCTGCCTCACCGCGACCGCCGGGCATCAGTCCTTCCGCACTAATATCCTGCTTCGCGAAATCATCACCATAATTGAAACACATACGTAATCGATCTCATAAATGTCAAACAGTTTCCTATAATGTTTCCTACCTGAGCCTATTCCATACGATGTTGTTGTGGAAAAGTGGAACATCTACTATAGCCACTGATATACCCAGTACTATCGTTATGTTCGGTATTGCACAGAAATTATTTCGTCATTCGATTCTTTTCCCTAACCATAAGATACTTTTGAAGATAACAGGCATTCCATTTTTATATATCTGTAACTTTATAATCAGCAACACACGTCGCCTACGGTGTGCTCAATGCACGAAAGTAGAATTCCTGAACTGTAAAATAAATACCTACCAGATTTGGGGCTTAGTCGCCTTTTGAGTATTTGATCGTTCCTAATGCCCTATAAGTTTTACACAGGAACCGTGTTAACAAAAAAAATGTTCAAATGTTTGTTAAGCTGATGGGACTTGACTACGGGGCCAACAGTCCCTAAACTTACAAACTACTTATGAACTACTTACGAAATGGGACGGCACAAATATCCATGCCCGAGGGGGGATTCGAACCCCCGACCGTAGTGGCCGTGCAGACCGTGACTGGAGCGCCTCAGTCCCCTCGGCCACCGCGGCCGGCCGTGTTAACACCGCAGCAGTCCGTACAGGTTGGGTTATTGCGCTATCAGCCTACTCACAAGGAAGGTACATGGGATTGCCAACAAGAATATCTGTATGAACGTTTGGTTACAGGATCTCTACGTACAACTCAATGTGCTGGTGGGTGTCATTTTTCTGCAAAGCTCTGCAATCATGCTCTAGATAGCACTGTAGATGTAATTGTAGACGCCATACGTAATGCAGATATAACTATAACTTATGTAATAATCATCGTACATGTTCTCTAGCGAATTGTCATCAAAAGCCGTGATGATAGTTGCAAGCTTAACCTTCTTCCCGAAAGATTGTTGGTATTCACTGCCGTAGCACTACCGCTTGCGATGAGCTGTTCGTCATTATCATCCCTATTATCATTATTATGAGCTTGTAACCACAATATCTAACATGCTCATATTTCTGTACCATAACAGATACGAGAAAGAACGCAAATGATTCATCTTCTACACTAATACCATCTTCACGAAGAAGGGTTCTTCGTAACTTCATCTCAACTAATCGCAATACATTAGCAGGATTGATTAGCAATCTCCGCCCCATCTGACGCTGCTTCACCACACAAATAACATCACAAAACCGAACTACGGAGGCACACTGCATCGTTCCTACTGGCGAACAGACAGGTCAAAGTGCACTGCGGCATGACACACGCAGAGGCTTCTAACGGACGACTGCAGAGTTTTGCAGATGCGGGAGTATCACGAGTGCAATAAGGGATCTTTACATTATCTCTCATACGATTTTGGTGTATATGTGTTTGTTCGAGCCCAAGTACTTTCCTTGTCAGTCAGCTCAGCCAGCCATCCGCACTCGTCAGCTAATTCCAGATAGACGATGCTATGCACCCTGTCACTGTACCCCGTGATTATAGCTACCAGAGAGCTTCAGACAGTTAGCAACGTACACTCCTGACTCCTGCTGCGTGTGACTTGTAAATTTGTCGCCGTTTACGAGCCGCTGCTTTATTTCTCTACTACACTCATTTAGCCGATAATTCGGATGTTTACTGCCCTTCACAACTGCCGCCGCTTACAGATTAATTCCAGGACTTAATTCCGGACTTGATACTACGTAGAATCATCCATGGCGTGACTTGAACGAATATTAATGGACTTGTGTGGGGTTCGTCCACTCTATCCGCATTTGGCATTGTTGTCGTGCCTGTTTGCGTTCGTATTGGTGATTGTTGTCGCGGGTATTCTGGTAACAATGAAATGTAGTTTTATTATCTATATTGATTTGCGCCTGAGTCTACCGCATTTCACTATCACTACAATTTAAGCATGAAACCATTCCTGCTGTGCCTGCGTCCAGCAATTGGTTGAAAATGCCTCACTTTAATAACTTCCATCTCCACCACCTGCTAGAGGTAGTTACTAGAACATGAGAAAGGCCAAATTACCATAGGACTGATGTTGCCAAGTACTACGCTACCCCTCTTACCTCGGTCGTGATTGCGTCAACTGTATGGGTATTATGTCGCAAGGGATGATGCAGTCGTTTCCCACGAAACACCCCTGCAGAGGATCCTGAACGCCAGGCCCATGGCACATTCCATAAGTGAAATCTTGTATAAAGACTTGGTCCTCCCTTATTTTTCAGATACACTAATGCGAAGAATATAGTTTTGTAAGGTATTTTGCATCTCCAGAGGGATTAATTTAGTTCCTCATAATGTTGTTATATTTGTGCATATTTAATGTCGAGAAAGTTACTATTTTTCATTTAATCAATAACCAACCATACGGTAAAATACCTCTTCAGTAACTGATATTAATATTGTAACTTAGTGTTCAGTACTCACCTTAGTTGTGTTTATTGTTTACGTTACCTGGTGGAAATGGTACTCATGTATTGTTAAATGTTTCAAAGACTTATCCAGACCGTAAATGGAGCACTATTCCTATTATGTATAACTTTAGCTTAACCTATCTTAATTCTGTTAGTTCTTATTGGGTATTGCCCACCCAAGCTGCGCTTATTAAATGAGGAGGCACGCTGCCGCACCAGTGGGCACCTCGCTGAGGCAAGTGTGGAAGTGTTTCAGCCACTCGCCATTCCGGTCGTCAGCTGACTGCCAGCAGCCAGCACCTTCTGACTTCATAAACCAACACGCTGCTGGGGCACTGCTACCGGCCATCCCATCCGAACCTTTGTGAGCCGACCAAGGCGCCATTGGCTTACGCCACAATTCAAGAGAAGCAATTTGTACTTTTCTATATAACCATTTTTATATATGAGTGTGAATGTAATTTGTAACAGACCCTTTTTACCCGCCGTCACCAACCATGGAAGTTTTTATTGTTGTTCCACTAATTTTTGCAAATAGTAAACCATTCCAATGGAAGGGGGAGGAGTGTACACCAGTGGAGAACGGCAGAATTATATTTTTTTTAATTTGTTTCCGTAGCTTTCAGCATGATTTTCCATGTCTAGCCGCACGTGCCTTAGGACAGAGGGAGGCCGATGGTCTCTGCCAGACGTTTGCGTCTCGCGCGCCACATTTCCGCTGCCGTGCGCATTCTGAATCCCCTGGCCCGATTCGATCTGTGCTCAGCAACCGGCACGTGTCGCCGACCCATGCAACTGCGGGCGCGTAACCCGCTGATCAGAGCACCTGAGTCAAAGTCCACACTGCGGATCGCAACCAATCACAGCATGAACGCAATGACGTAGATTCGGCACTACTGGCTAGCTGCGAGGGCGTTACAGACGGTAAAGGGCTGTCTGCCGCCCCGATAGCACGCTCCCCGCTCTGCAGACCCCTGGGCTCGCTCTCCTACTTGAATCATCATAATGATTACTTCTGTAATACCACTGGTGGCTCTCCTCAGGCCGTAATCTCAGAAATTATATACCCTTTTCTGAAATACAACCATTTCGTTACACCGCAACACTCGTGTCCGAGTATGATTTGCTGGTCCTGTCAAACCCCGTCCGGAAAACGCCCACAGCCTTCTTCCGTTCGTGCCATACCTGTACAGCGCTTACTACAGCACTACTATACTGATTGACACTTTCTAGTGACAAAACTTACATTAACACGTTCTGCTACACTCGCGTCATAGTTCTAAAATGGCCGCAATCGCAAAGTATAATAGTGGCGTGACAAAAAGTGTCTTATGCAGACCTCGCAGAGTATGAGAATATTCTGCAGCCTCTCGCTTTAACCAGACGAATAATTCGCTGGTCGGGAGATGACCGCAAGGAGTAAAGTGTATACTTGGTTACATGTTACAGAGCAACCTGTACACACACCTTAAATCGCTGTATTAGTTCATAAACTAATTACGTTTAATATCACGAAAATTTTCTTAATTTTGCAAAGTTCTATCTCCGCAACGCATCGACCAACTGCACAAATGAAGTGTCGTCAAATAGATCCCAGTCACGGTTCCTCACTGGGCAATTATGAAATGTCAGTGCAGTTTTCTGCTTGATGCCAGCTACGGGAAAGTGCCGCCGTAGCTCGGAATTAATTTGCCGAGTGGGGATACACGCGAACACACACACACACACACACACACACACACACACACACTCTGAATAAATGTCAATATTGCCGCGAGAGACGACGAATACCGACTGGCGGCGTGGCGCAGGGGTAGCGTCACGGACTGCGGTGCAGAAGGTCGGCGGTTCAATCCCGCCCAGCGGCGAAAGTTTATTTCTTTGTAATTAACAATTCCAGAAGATTCTACATCTTTTTTATGTTCACTTGTAAATTCTACTTGTTTCTTATGTTGACTGTTCTTCTAATTTCTGGTAAATTCTGTCTGTGTATAAATAGCAGAGCACTCTGCCTGAGAGGCAGTTAGTGCTGCGTGTATGTTGAGTTCGTAATAAACGTGCTTTCAGTATAAGTGCTGCGTTCAGTTGCCTTCGAAGTCAAGCCTGTTCCCATTTCAACGAGACATTGTTTGGTGGAGGCGCCGGGTACACTGCGCAACAGCTGCATCACCGTGGCTCCGATTAGGCAACGTGAAAGCCGTCGCTTACACGGACTGGAACTGGAATACAAGGGATACACTGAGTACATCCTTCCAAAAGTCCGTATTATCAGAAGAACGATGGAGACGAAACCAGCAATAAGCCAGCTGCACATTAGACACCCGTCGGTGTTCTCTGGAGATGCTGGACAGGACCCCAACAAATGGCTAAAAGGGTTCCACCGAGTCGCCAAGTAAAACAGGTGGGATCATACGATGTGCTTGGCCAACGTCTATTTCTACCTGGACGGAACAGCCCAGCAATGGTTCGAAAACATCGAAGACAAGTTGAATGACTGGGAGACGTTCCAGGAGGAACTTAAGAAGACGTTTGGAGACCGGCAGCGACAAATCCGCTCGGCGGAAGAACAACTGAAGAACAGGGCCCAACGACATGGTGAGCCGACACAGTCTTACATACAGAACGTTTTGGCTCTGTGTAACATAGTCAACCCGAACATTACTGAGGCGGACAAAATCACGCACCTGATGAAGGGAATTGCAGAAGATATGTACCAAGCTCTTCTGATAGACAGAAGAGTTCATCAAGTGGTGCCAGCGTAGTGAAGAGATGCAACAAAGGAGGGTTGGACGCAAGAAGTATGACAGACTCCCAAATTTAGTCCCTATGGCCGTTGTGGAAGACCAGCAGGACTTGGCTTCTCTCATACGACAAATCGTGAGAGAAGAATTACAACAGTGCATGGCAGCCGGGACTATTAGACCGAGCGAGCATCAGATTATGGCCATGGATGCGAGTCCTGTAAGTCACGAGGTAGCCGACGCCGCTGAGGACGAGGTATTTCAAACATTAGCTCCTGTCTGCCCCGTCAATCGCACCCGACGTGAAGAATGGCGTCGCCCTGCTATGACTTACGCTGCAGCCGCCAAACGGCAGCCCATGAACCGGCCGACGCGACCACAGCCAACTCCCCCGGTAACTATGACGCCCCGCAGAAGAACAGACGTCTGGAGGACAGAAGACAACACACCACTGTGTTTCCAGTGTGGACGCCCTGGACATGTCGTACGCTACTGCAGAGAGAGGAGGCGAGTATTCGATGATTATTTTGCCGCAAGACGTCAGCCGTCGGAGCAGTTCTATCCAAGGCAGTCACCTGCTGATGAGTTCAGTCGACCTATGGGAAGAAGCCCATCGCCGTACCCTAGACGAGGTGGCTCCCCGACGCGCCGCAGCCGTTCACCGTCGCCGTACAGAGGTACCAGCCGCTCCCCTAGCCGCCGCGCCCAGGAAAACTAAGCGAGGCGACCATGTAAGGAGGTGAGGCCGCCGCAGATGAAAATCCTTCATGGACGACAGTCACTAAGATGTCGGGAAATCTCATCGACGTCATAATCGACGGCCAACCTGTCCGGGCATTTGTTGATTCAGGAGCCTCTTTTTTTGTATTATCGGATAATTACCGCCGCACACTAAAGAAGACAATGTTCTGTGATACGGGGGCAACTGTGCTGAAGGTCGCGAATGGAAAGTACGTCCATCCAGCTGGAACTTGTGTCGCAAGAACAACCATCAACAACAGGACGCAGCCGTTTGAATTTGTCGTGTTAACAGAATGTAGTCACAATGTCATCCTCGGATGGGACTTCCTTCTGGCATCCCAAGCTATCATTGACTGTGGAAGATCTGAGCTGCAAATTGAAGAAGTTGTTCCGCCAGATACACGTAATACAGAATTTTCTGGGAAGTTATTCGTCGTTGACAATGTGACGATACCGCCGTTGACGATGAGAAGAGTTGCAGTCACAAACACAGATGACTGGTTAAACTGTGAAGTTCTTGTTGATAGTAAAAAGTTTATCAGGCTCACAAAAGACATTTACATACCAGCGGCTATCATAAGCATTACCGGTGGTCAAGGAGAGATTTGGATCACAAATTGTCACGAGCAGTCACAACTTATCCCCAAGGCAATGTGTATCGGGACAGCTGAACCAATCCAGGACGGTGAGCTCAACGTCATCAATGAAGACCCACGCCCTGCTGTTAGTACAGACAACACGCTGGAAGAAACAAACGTGGAACTGCCAATAGGGCCTGGACTGACCAAGGAACAACGCCAGCGGGTGTTAGGTATACTACGCCAATTTTCGGGTGCATTCACACCTCAGCAGGGGAAAATTCAGGCGAAACGGCCCACGATAAAGCACCGGATCAATACGGGGGATCATCCGCCAATTAGCCAGCGTTCGTATAGAGTGTCGCCAGCTGAAAGACGGATAATTCGAGAGGAAGTAGAGAAGATGTTGCGAGATGACATTATTCAACCTTCGGAGAGTCCTTGGTCGTCTCCGGTAGTCCTCGTAAAGAAGAAGGATGGCACGTGGCGATTCTGTGTCGACTATCGGCGGCTGAACAGAATCACAAAGAAAGATGTCTACCCATTGCCGCGTATTGACGACACCTTAGACTGCTTGAAAGGAGCTACATACTTCTCAACTATGGACATGCAGACAGGTTACTGGCAAATCGAGGTTGACGAAGCTGACAGGGAGAAGACGGCTTTTATTACATCTGACGGCCTCTATGAATTTAAAGTAATGCCATTTGGATTATGTAATGCTCCAGCCACATTCGAACGCATGATGGACAACTTGCTTCGACACCTTAAGTGGACGACGTGTCTCTGCTATATAGATGACATTGTCGTTTTCTCGAAAACATTTGAAGAACATCTGAGTCGCCTGTCAACTGTGTTGAAGTGTGTTCAGGCTGCAGGTCTCCGCCTCAACCCAAAGAAGTGCCTCTTCGTCGCCAAAGAGATAAAAATCCTGGGGCACCTAGTCAACGGAGATGGTGTCAGTCCTGATCCAGATAAAGTAAGGGCAGTCACAGAATTTCCAACTCCTCAGCACATTCGTGATGTGAGAAGTTTTCTCGGGCTGTGCTCATACTACCGACGTTTCATAAAAGGATTTTGTAACAAGGCACGTCCATTACAAGAACTTCTGCAGGGAGACGCCAAATTTTACTGGGATGAGACAAAAGAAAAAGTTTTCCAGGCACTTAAGGAGGCTCTAACTTCCGCACCAGTGCTAACCTTGTACGACGAGAATGCAGAAACGGAACTTCACACAGACGCCAGTGGTTATGGGATTGGTGCAGTGCTTGTACAAGTTGAGGAAGGTGCTGAAAAAGTGATAGCCTATGCGTCAAGAGTACTCTCAAAGTCCGAGATAAACTACTCTACAACTGAAAAAGAATGTCTCGCGGTTATCTGGGCTATCAACAAGTTCCGTCCGTATTTATTCGGCAAACCATTCACCGTCGTGACAGACCACCATTCTTTGTGTTGGCTGACTAGCTTGAAGGATCCATCAGGCCGACTAGCAAGATGGGCACTAAGACTCCGAGAGTACGATATCACAGTGGTATTCAAGAACGGGCGCAAACACAAGGATGCCGACTGCCTTTCGAGGAATCCATTAGTGGAACACAACAGCATTAATGAAATTTCAGCCCTCACTGAATTAGATGACGTTACAGCTGAACAGAGGAAAGATCCAGCACTATTAAAAACCATAGAGGCCTTGGAGAAAGGAGAACCGACCAATGGAGAGTTCCAACTTATAAACGGAACATTGTATAAGAGCAACTACGATCCACTGGGCCCCAAATGGCTACTTGTTGTTCCAGCTCATCTCCAGCCAGCTATTCTCAAATATTTCCACGATGCTCCAATATCAGGTCATCTGGGATTCGTGAAGACCCTAGACAGAATCAGACGCAGGTATTACTGGAAAGGTCTCTACAGATTTGTCAAACACTATGTGAGTCACTGTAAAGAGTGCCAGCTACGGAAGCATGTCCGCAATTACCTCCAGGACATCTCGTACCGATTCCGCCGGCAGCAGCTCCATTCCACCGAGTTGGGATCGATCTTTTAGGGAGGTTCCCGAAGTCGACAACAGGTAACCGTTGGATAATAGTCTGCACTGACTACCTCACACGCTACGCTGTCACCAAACCTGTGCCGACTGCAGAAGCTCCAGAGATCGCAAAATTCCTTGTAGAAGACATTATTTTGAAGCACGGAGCACCACGTGCCATGATATCTGATCGTGGAAAAGTATTCCAGTCAAAACTAATATCAGAGGTAATGTCACGGTGCAACATTGTCCACAGGATGACAACTGCATACCATCCTCAGACAAATGGTCTTACGGAACGTTTTAACAAGACGTTAGCCGACATGCCGTCGATGTACGTCGATGTTGAGCAGAAGGATTGGGATACAATTCTGCCAGTCGTGACATTTGCTTACAATACCGCAAGACAAGACACCACAGGCTTCACTCCGTTTTTCCTGCTCCATGGCCGTGAAGCTGAGACGACAATGGATACGCTGTTCCCGTTCCAACCGGACGACACTCAGGACGACTATGTTAAACAGCTCATCAGCAGGGTCGAAGAAGCAAGACAGCTGGCTCGCATACGGACACTGGACGCCCAGGAGAAGGATCGTCAGCGTTATAACGACAAGCACCGACCTGTTGTGTACAGCCCAGGAGATCTGGTATGGATTTTTACCCCTGTACGGAGGATTGGGCTGTCAGAAAAGTTATTGAAGCGATACTTTGGTCCGTACCGTGTCATACGCCGCCTGTCAGACGTCACATACGAAGTTGAGGATTAGGAGCCGTCGTCGAAACGTCAAAAACGAAGAGACATTGTTCACGTCCTGCGCATGAAGCCTTACTACGATCCTGAAGAGCAGGTAGACGACAATGGCTTCTTGTTCAAGAACTTTAAGGACGGTAATGTTCCTGATGAAGCCACGACAGGAACGTCTGTAGTCGATAATCGCGGAGAAGGGAAGGATTCTCTTGAGCTGTCATACAGAGGACCCATGACACGGTCAAGATCCAGGACATTGCAGCTGGCTCCACAGGGATCATAACAGCGGGTCGCTGTTTCTACAGGAGAGGGAGCAATGCCGCGAGAGACCACGAACACCGACTGCCGGCGTGGCGCAGGGGATAGCGTCACGGACTGCGGTGCAGAAGGTCGGCGCTTCAATCCCGCCCAGCAGCAAAAATTTATTTCTTTGTAATTAACAATTCCAGAAGGTTCTACATCTTTCTTATGTTCACTTGTTTCTTATGTTAACTATTCTTCTAATTTCTGGTAAATTCTGTCTGTGTATAAATAGCAGAGCACTCTGCCTGAGAGGCAGTCAGTGCTGCGTGTATGTTGAGTTCGTAATAAACGTGCTTTCAGTATAAGTGCTGTGTTCAGTTGCCTTCGAAGTCAAGCCTGTTCCTATTTCAACGCGACAATATCAAGAACAGTTTTTAACTCTCTGCGGTGTTCGCCCCCTCCTCCTACCTCGTTCAAACGCCGTTCAGGCTTGCTTACCTGATTATACACACTCGATTAAGTCCCATTGGATGTTTCCTCCGCCGGCCGTGGATTCTGACGGAATGTAAATCTCGTCGTGTGTTGCTGGAAATTAATATCACAAGAGAAAATGTTTCTGCTTACTTGAAATGAAATCGGCCTTTCTGAACGATTTTGTTTATTAACTTTAGTGTGGCTAACAACGTTGGAACCAGATTTACAAACTTCTGAAATATCCCGGTAATTAAATCTGTTGAGCACCTTCTCAATATTGAATCTGTAGATTATTAAATTTATCAACTGTGTCGCAATGACAATATTAACTTCTTTTCCTTTGCAGACTATCCTCGGAGCCGTAGCTCGTCTAATTCACACAATATCAAAACTTCACACGCACTGCTCGTCACTGTAGAGCAGATAATTCCCATTGATAACCCT
Organism: Locusta migratoria; assembly: GCA_026315105.1. Lineage (NCBI taxonomy): Eukaryota > Metazoa > Arthropoda > Insecta > Orthoptera > Acrididae > Locusta > Locusta migratoria. Next base: position 397,178,622 of record CM048755.1, read on the forward strand.
TTATCTGGAGGTTGATTACGCCTAATTATACACTTTATGACCCTAGCCTTCCACATACGTGTTGACCGTCCTGTCGCAGACTGGGTACAGAGCCCACGCTCTGACTTGGCGCCTAGATGTTAGCAGCTTTCACCCGATTGGCTGATTTGTATCAGCCAATATCAAATCACTTTCCATAATTTTTAGTTTATGGTAAAGCTGCACTTTTAAATGAATCTGAAATTGTAATTAATATAATAATACATGATCGTAATCCTTCGGTAGGTTGGAGTTATGACTCAGAAAATATTATCGGCAAAATAATGAAATGAAAAGCAAGCGGTTCCCGCTTCGACAGCGCCCGGAAAGAACCGCCCTGACTGCCGCAGCGAACGAATGCTTGCCACGGTACTGCACCATATGGCACGGCCGGTACCAACCAGCTCGGCTCGCTTCCGTGTGCGGCCAGCTATCCGAAACAAAACTGTCTGGACTGCAGAATGCAGGCCAGACTAAAACAAGCGAAAATGTAATCAAATAAATCCCGAAATAAAAATTGGGAACAATGTGGGGTAACACAACAACTGAAATAGTTCGTAACGTTGATTGGGGGATCAAAATGTGAATTTCGTTCCGTAAACGTCGATTTCTTAACATCATGTTTCAGTAATGTTAAAAGTAGCAGCAGTAAGGTAGTAAAGGAGTAAGGAAGAAGGCTGTAGAGTATTGATGTGAATTTTTTGTTTATAAAATGTGGTTACTGTAACGAAAAGTTAAGGTCAGCAACTGAGAAGTGTAAATAACTGTTAAACTAAGTAAAAACCTAGATGCAATATCAGATTCAAAGAAACATTTGCATGTGATTAAACGTATTATTTGCAATTTAACCACCAAATTTTAGTAATGTGAAAAATAAATTAAAATGTTTGTCAACCAAAGAAACCAAATTGCATAAGTCATCGGTCCCTAGAATTACAAACTTCTTAAACTAACTTATACCAAGTACAACACAGACAATTTTGTCCGAACGAGGACTTGAATCTCCGACTTGAGCGAGCGCGCGATCTCTAACGTGGCGCCCGAGACTCCAGAACGCATGGTCATTCCCGTCTCATGGTCCATATTCTGTGGGCTTAATAGGCGGCAGCATACTTAGGTTTAGGAGAGTAGTGTTTTGAGCCTCAACGATGCAGGAAATATGGCGACTGTCACGTATTTTGTATGGTCTCAGTTCGTAAGTCAGACTTACACAATTTTCGGAGTATAACTTTCCACGAACTTACGATTTTCATGCAGGCGTCTGACTTCGTAATTTTTCGCAGTGGAAGTTCGTGTGGAACTTTGATTTCGAAGAATCACTGTAATATTCCGTGAATTTTCGATCATATGAATTTTGAAAAATTTTAATATGGTAATTTTGTACCACTGAGGTGTATTTCAGGTACTGTTTTTCGAAAATACCGTCTGATTAATTTTGGATGAGATATGAGGATGACCTAGAATTTATTGGGCTTTAACGTAAGACCTAGGATTTGGTGCCCATCGTGAAATAGAGCAAAGATATACATTCATACCAGCTACTGCATCGTCGATGTTCTTTGGGCTGGCACTTATGTACAGTTGCGTGTCGTCGGCATATAGATAGTAGTGACAAGAGTGAATCACTGAAGAAATATCATTGTTAAACACTGAGAAAAGTAATGGCGCCGTGCTGAACTCCAGAGCACATCTTTATCCACGATTACATTTCCGACCCACAAATGACTTGCTGAATTCTGTTTTTGAGGTATCTCTCGAAACACTGTATTGCGCTGTTTGAGAAATTCGTCTGTTTCATTTTAATAAGTAGTATATCAAAGTCAACCGTGTCTGTCCATAGCATGTTTAATGTCGTCGGCCACTTTGATTAACGCAGTTGCTGTCCTGTGGTGCTTTTGGCAGTCTGATTGATATTCATCCCGGATGTTATAAGTTTTGAGGTAATCCGTCAGCTGTTCATGAACAATTTATTCTGAGGTTTTAGACATTGCAGGCAATATGCTGATCGGCCTGTAGTTACCTTGAGCCTTTGGGTTATCAGTCTTGGTTATAGGTTTAATTAAATTTTGTTTCCACTCTGTGGGATATGTACTGCCGACAAGAGAAAGGTTGAAGATGTCTGTAAGAACTGGAACAATAGTATCAACAAAGTTTTTAATCATGCTTATGCTCACTCCGTCATTTCCTACTGCCTCAGAACAGAGTCTCATAATTGGACGTGTTTTAAGAAGAACTTCTCTGTTGAGAGAGTGGCATCCTGTGGCTGATAATTTTTCGCTACTTGACAGTTTACAGCTGTTGAGAAGAACTCATTTAATTAGTCTGCAGAGGCTTGAAAAAGAGCGTCAGATTTTCGTTTACCTATGTCGAAACTGCGCAGCTTTTCCACACTGCAACAGGATTCGATATGCCACACACGACAGACCAGAGGTGTCTTATTTTGGCATTCCTCACACTTTGCTTGATTCTGTTTCGAAGTTTCCTGTAAGCTGGGTAACGCTTGAAGTCGTGCAGCGTCGCGTTTATTCACTAACGAACGATAATGTGGAACGCAATTTATTTAATTCAAAACGCTTTCTGCGCGTGCAAAAATATAGAATCAAGTAAGCACAGAAAAAACACAAAAAACCTGATGACACAGAAACAAAACAAGTATGCTGGAGAAAGCCTAACATTTAACAAACAACACAACATACTAGTGGCGCCAGGCCTGATAGATACAAGTCCTACTACAATGTGACCAAACATTACGTCAGAGCCGACACATGAGCAGCCGGTCACGGTCGTTGCTGTAATTTCAGTTTCCTCCTCACTTTGTTGGTGTTCCTATAAACCCGGAACCAGCGGAGGGCTAGACACAGTCATACAGTTCTGATTTGCTAGATACAGTCACATGCAGTTTTTCACGAAATAGTGTCGTACTGCAGCACCGTCTGGCAGGAAGTAGTAGTTATCGTCGTTATTCTAGGTTTACTGTAGGGAGGTTTTTATGTGTCAGCGCCTTGGAGCGAGATAAGCAACCCGCCATGGCTATCTGTCGTGCGGGCCCTCTAACTGGTAAGGGGCGCTACCACTCCGCCGTCCCACGAAGATCTGTTTCGACGCTAAGCAGAAGTTTATTAGCCTTAATATTCTGTGCTGATCTGTTGCACTGTAATGCTATTGCCACCCACAATCATCGCTCGTCACTGCACCACAGGCAAAGTAGTTTCATTTACAATAGTTTGGCAAGTATGGGTCTCATTATTGTGTCTGTTTATCATTTGCATAATAATAAGCATTATATTTCAGTGGATGCAGCGCTCCGATTTATTTCATCACAAGTGATGAAAGTACTAAAGTGGATGGGTTATCTTGAAGACTAATTTTTATGACTATCTTTCGCCTTGTGTGAAAAATATATATGTGTGAAGAAATTAAAATATCCGGCTATAATATCAGCTGGGATTTATCGCGGTCATTTCTAATCCTCTCAATGGGACAAATCTTTAGTCTGTATTATAGTGCTCCTAGTGTAAGCTGAGTCCTGTGGTGGCATCGCACATAGCAACTACGCGCCGCGCCGGAGTGGCCGAACGCTCTAAGGCGCTATTTGAATTTGATGCAACTACGCACGTTGCATCGGATAGACAAGTATCGGATCGGAAACTATTCACAATTAGATATCTCAAAACGCATAGCAATAGCGTTCTGCAACAAACACCACCCTCACTCCAATTTACTGAATTTGCTGTTTGTTAAATTCATTATGAATTCTTCCACTAAAAAGGGTCTGTTCGCGTAAATAATATACCTTTCGTGTATTATTAAAATATGTTTATTTGGCCAACAATACAAGCCTCTTACTACCAATACATGCTGTGAAAACCGTACATCACTAGAACTTTCCAATTCAGCAGAAATTACGGCGCAAAGTGTAGGTGAACCACTCTGCATATTGCAATGAGAATGCATATGGCATTTCTCTCTAACTTGCATACTTCATCGTAATTTCGCGCTTACTACTTCACTGCTATACTGCTTGACACTTTCTAGTGACAAAACTTCCATGAACACATTCTGCTACACTCGCGTCATAGTTCCTAAATGGCCATTATCGCATAGAATAATAGAAGCGTGACGAAAAAAGTCTTTCGAACACCTTGCAGAATATGAGAATATTCTGTAGCCTCTCGGCTTAACCAGACGAATGATTCGCTGGTCGGGAGAAACCCGACGGTTATCCTGCGCTCAGTGCCGGATGACTGCATGGACGCTTTTCACGCGTGGAGTAAACTGCATACTCGGTTAAAAAATAATAAAAACCGAACCATACATGTTCCAGAGCAACCTGTGGGCTCGTTTTACACCGGAAACAAAGAGGTTTGCACTCATGTACCCCCACCTCAAATAGCTGTATTAGTTCATAAACTATTTACGTTTAATATCACGAAAATATTCCGAATTTTGCAAAGTTCTATCTCGGGAACGCACCGACCGACTTCCACAAATGAAGTGTCGTCAAATAGAGCTCAGTTCGCTTAATCAGGCTATCTACACAAATTAACTGAAATATTTCGTAAGGTTGATTGGGGGAACTAAATGAGAATTTCGTCCCGTAAACTTCAATTTCTTAATGTCATATTTCAGTAATGTTAAAAGTAGCAGCAGTACGGAAGTACAGGAGTAAGGAAGAAGGCTGTAGAGTATTGATGTGAATGTTTTGTTTATTAAACGTGGTTACTATAACGAAAAGTTAACGCGAGCAACTGCGAAGTGTAAATAACTATTAATCTAAGTAAAAATCTAGATGCAATATCAGATTCATGGCAACATTTCCATGTGATTAAACGTATAATTTTCAATTTAACCTCCTAATTTTAGTAATGTGAAAAAAAATTAAAATGTTTGTGAACCTAACAAGCCAAATTGCTGAAACCATCGGCCCCTAGAATTACAAACTTCTTAAACTAACTTATACGAAGTGCAACACAGACACCCATGTAAGAACGAGGACTTGAATCTCCGACGCGTGCGGCCGCGCGATCTGTAACGTGGCACCCCAGACTTGAGAACGCATGGCCTTTCCCGTCTCATGGTCCATATTCTGTGAGCTTAATATGCGGCAGCATACTTAGGTTTAGGAGAGTAGTGTTTTGAGCTTCAACGTTGCAGGAAATTTGCCTATTATCAAGGCGACTGTCGCGTATTTTGTATGGTCTCAGTTCGTAAGTCAGACTTACACAATTTTCGGAGTATAACTTTCCACGAACTACGATTTTCATGCAGGTGTCCGACTTCGTAATTTTTCGCAGTGGAAAATGGAGTGGGACCTTGATTTCGAAGAATCACTGTAATATTAGGTGAATTTTCGATCATATGAATTTTGAAAAATTTTGATATGGTAATTCGGTACCAATGAGGTGTATTTCAGGGACGGTTTCACGAAAATACCGGATGATTAATTTTGGATGAGATATGAGGATGACCTAGGATTTATTGGGCTTTAACTTAAGACCTAGGTTTTTGTGCCCATCGTGAAACAGAGCAAAGATCTACATTCATACCAGCTACTGCATCATCGATGTTCTTTGGGCTGGTACTTGCGTATTGTTGAGTGTCGTCGGCGTATAGATGGTAGTTCAGGAGTGAATCACTGAAAAAATATCATGAGAAAAGTAATGGTCCAAGAATGGAGCCTTGGAGAAACTCCAAATCACACCTTTTTCCACTATTACTTCTCCGACCCACAAATGACTTGTTCACTTCTGTTTTTGAGATAGCTCTGTATTGCGCTGTTTGAGAAATTCGTCTGTTTCATTTTAATAAGTAGTATATCAAAGTCAACCGTGTCTGTCCATAGCACGTTGAATGTCGTCGATACTTTGATTAACGCAGTTGCTGCACTGTGGTGCTTTTGGAAGTCTGATTGATATTCATCACGGATGTAATAAGTTTTGAGGTAATCCGTCAGCAGCTCATGAACAACTTATTCTGAGGCTTTAGACATTGCAAGTAATATGCTGATCGGCCTGTAGTTACCTTGAGCCTTTGGGTTATCAGTCTTGGTTATAGGTTGAATTAAATTTTGCTTCCATTCTGTGGGATATGTATTGCCGACAAGAGAGAGTTTGAAGATGTCTGTAAGAACTGGAACAATAGTGTCAACAAAGTTTTTAATCATGCCTATGCTCACTCCGTCATTTCCTACTGCCCCAGAAGAGATTATCATAATTGCATTCCGTACTGTGTCTGTAGAGACGTGTTTTAAGAAGAACTTCTCTGTTGAGAGAGTGCCATCCTGTGGCTGATAATTCGTCGCTACTTCACAGTTTACAGCTGTAGAAGAAATCATTTAATTCGTCTACAGAAGCTTGAAAAAATTCTCAGATTTTCGTTTACCTATGCCGAAACTGCGCAGCTTTTTCCACAATGCAACAGGATTCGATATGCCGCATTTATCAGACCAGATTGTCTGATTTTGGCTTTACTCACACTTTGCTTGACTCTTGTTTCGAAGTTTCCTGTAAGCTGGGTTACGCTTGAAGTCTATGTGCATCGTCTCGTTTATTGATTAACTAACGATGATGTGGAATGCAATTTATTTAATTCAAAACGCCTTCTGCTCGTGCATAAAGATATTATCAAGTAAGCACAGGAAAAACACAAAAGACTGCTGTCACAGTAACAAAACAAGTACTGCTGGAGAAAGCCTAACACTTAACGTACAAGACAGCACAGTAGTAGTGATAGAGACAAGTACTGCTGCAATGTGACTAACCAGTACGTCAGAGGCGATAAAGCCAGAGCCGGCACAGGAGCGGCCGGTCACGGTCGTTGCTGTAATTTCAGTTTCTCCCTCACTCCGTTGGTGTTACTATAAACCCGGAACCGGCGGAGGGCTGCACACAGATCTGATTGGCTATGTATAGTGACGTGTTATCTCACGAAGTAGTGTCGTACTACAGCACCGCCTTACAGGAAGTAGTTGTCGCCGTTGTGTTGGTTTTACTGTCGGGAGGTTTTTATGTGTGAGCGCCTTGGAGCGAGATAAGCAGCCCGCCTTGTCAGCCTGTCGTGCGGGTCCTCTAACTGGTAAGGGGCCGCTGCCACTACGCTGTCGCACGAAGTCTAGGGATGGGAAAAATCGATAGGTTAAAACCGATACCGGTATTTTAGTTTTGAATAACCGGGTTTTTTCGGTATTTCTTTGGTGTCGGTTTTAACCGGTTTTTTTAGTTACTGCCAAGAACCGGGTAAAAAACCGGTATGATTACTTCCTGTAGTAGTGGTTCAAAATGTGTTTTTTTGTAAATAATTTTAAAAGATTAAAACTAGTAGACCCTAATATTTAGGGCTATTCCTAAAATTTCCACTGCTGTGAAATATTACGTCATCGCAGTAACTAATAAAAGCGATCAGTGATAATTTAAGAACAATCCCGGCAGTCAGAAACGCGCAACAAACGCGTGGCTTAGGAACTTACGAACTGGTGCAGCTATTGAGGCATCGATGCACCTGTTGCCGTGTGGCGTGGCCTATTAGACGACGCGCGTGCACCGGCAGTGTACGAGACTTGCCTCCGTCTGGTCATGCGGCAGTTTCTCGCTATCGTCGCCAGACACCGGTTGTGTCTTAAATGGCACCATCCTGAGTGTGGAAGTACTTCACGAAGTACGGGAGCAGTGAGATATAATGCTCCATTTGCTTTAGAAAGCTGAAAACTGGTGGAGGTACTATAAAAATGCTGTGTCATTTAAGGAGAAAGCATCCAAAATGTTTCTTGTAAGAGAAGCTAAATTCGATTCATATACCTATTATGTAGCCGCGGTGGAGTAGCCGAGCGGTCTAAAGCGTCTCGCTGCGGAGCGCGCGGTTGCTCGCCGTGGAGGTTCGAGTCCTCCCTGGGGCATGGGTGTGTGTTTGTCCTTAGGTTAGTTTAGTTTAAGTAGTTTGTAAGCTACGGACTGATGACCACGTAGTTTGGTCCGATAGAATTATAAACATTTGAACATTTGAACGTATTATGTAAGCTTGGAATAATAACTTTTAATGTATTATCATATTGTTATGCTAACAAGTTTTATTAATATGATTCCTTGAAATCGAGGGGCTTTTTAATTACCAATATGGGTTTAGGTAACATTGATTATGTGGTGCCTCGCGAGGTAGCCGTGCGGTCTGAGGCTCCATGTTACGGCTACTCCAGTTGGAGGTTCGAGTCCTCCCTCCTCCCTCGGTCATGGGTGTGTTATGTTGTCCTTAGCGTAAGTTTAATTTAGATTATGTAGTTTTTAAGACTAGGGACTGATGACCTATGCTGTTAGGTCTCATAAGAACTCACACCCATTTGAACATTCTTTGGACATGTGGTACACAGCTTTCCTAGTTCAATTTGCGTAAATTTACACTGACAACAATCATACTGTTAGTCGGATCTGTGACTATTTTTCGAAATACTTATGCAGCATAGATTGAAGTTCATTTACCGACTGCAACTTACACATATATTGTGTATATAACGAGACATTCGTATGCGCTGGCTCTCAAGTCCGACTTATGGAGTGGTTGGCTCAATATTCGCAACTGCCGAATGGAAATACTAGGCCAGTAAATCTGTATGCTTCGTATATCGTCTTCTACGGACTCCTGGCTAGGCTTAGACACACTCAAGAAGGCGTAGTATTGGGAGGGGATCTTGCAAAATATGGATACACTAGTGATCTGTCGTATAACGTAAATTTACCTAAATTTTAACTAAATTTCGTATGTTTCTGTTTCGGCTGAAACTAGAAGAACCAAAAATTCGATTACGGTTTCTGTTTCGTCCGCAAAATATGTTTCGGTCGAACTCTACTAGAAATAATAGCAATAAAAAACCGAAAACCCGTTATTTAAAAAACCGGTTATGTCGAGAAATTTTTACAGTGCGGTTAAACTGGAGATGAAAAGAACCGGTATAACCGAAAACCGATTGTTTCAGCAATAACCGCCATCCCTACTGCAGTCCTGTCAGGCAAAACCTTCCACGTTCCTGCCAAGGATGAGACGTCCACGGTCCAACCGATCAGGGCAGAACAACTAGTTTCCGGTGAATGGTCATGCCCTCTCTCTCTCTCTCTCTCTACACTGCCGACATTCCAAAAACGCCCCTGTGCAGCTAGTCCTTCACCTGGTGATAAGATCTCTTCACCCGGTCGTTGCACCTGCGCCGCCAACATGGATACCATGCTCTGGGCTCCTTGTCCACTAAATGGAGTCTCATGTTAATGCTGCCACGAGCCTGGCAGTGGTCTTCACGGGGAGAATGTTTCCACCCAATTCCCACCTGTCACCGCCATGGGAAGCTCCACCTCATTGTTGGGGACCGCCAAATACCAGTGGGTAACATTACACCTCCACCTCACTTGGCTCCACCGTATCATTGACGTGGTGGGCCGTCTCCACTCCCTCTACTTGATCCTCAATCAATTTACAAATTAAAGACATTTAACAATCAAACAGTTAAATTCATAGTTTTCTTAAATTTTGTTCACAGAATGGTAGTTCAGTTTAAGGGCCACCACTAGTATTTTGAGAAAAGCTTTAACAAAAAGTTGTCTTTAGTAAGTTAAAACAATAACGGAAAAAATAAAACACAGATTACATCTCTAATTTGATAATAAAACTGTTTCAGTGCTAAATAGGTATTTTGATTTTCAAATGTTCAAATGTTTGTAAATCTATGCGACTTAACAGCGTTAGTTATTAGTCCCTATGCTTACAAACTACTAAAACTAAGTTAAACTAACCTAAGAAAAACACACACACCCATGCCCTATAGAGGACTCGAACCTCTGACGGCGAGCAACCGCGCGCTCCGCGGCGAAGCTACTCCACCGCGGCATTTTGATTTTGAGCAGAACTGAATAATGATAGGTAGTAGAGTAAAATGTGTAAATGGAAATAAAAAATCAACCAGTTTTACAGTGGACTGAAAGCGATTAATAGTTTTGTTAGTAATCTTGCTTTATTGAGAAACGAAAATCATTTACTTTTAGAATCTTGCTGCCAAAAGGTACAGATAACAAGTCTATTCCAAATATTCACAATATTCCATGGTACCTACAATAACATTAGGCTGTGTAACATTGTGAGATGTGTCTGACGTTATCAAAGGAGACTGCAGGTTTCTTTATTTGTAATTTGTGTGCTAAATTCATATTCTCTTTCCAAGAATTTTTTTAGCGTTTTTATATTGCTTGTTTCTTATCAAATCTGTTCTACCAAAAAGAATTAGTTAAATCTTAGCAGTGAACAATAGAGATTTACAATTGATTGTTGCCTAATTAGGCCATCGACCGTAATTTTGTTGGGTAATTACCCTATTTTACTTGAACTTTGCCACCACAGGCTCTTTCACCTTGGGTTAAAAATGTTTATGTGAAGAAATTAAAAAGTCCGACAATCACATCAGTTGGGATTGATGGCGGACGTTTCTAAATCCTCTCAGAGGGACACATCTTTAGTCTGCGTTATAGTGCTCTTAGTGTGGGTTGGGTCCTGCTGTGGCGTCGTACGTAGCAACTACGCGGCTGCTCGACGTCTGAGGTTCGAGTGCTCTATCGGGTACGTGTGTATGTGTTGTCCTTACCAAAAGTTCGTTTAAGTAGTTTGTAGCTCTGGAGATTGATGACTACTGTCATTTTAGCCTACAGCTTTACAACCATTTGAACATTTGCATTTGATGCAATTACGCACGTTGCTTCGGACAGACATGTGTCGGATCGGAAACTATACACAATTAGATATCCCATAAACTCATGACAAAAGCGTTCTGCAACAAACACCACCCAGGCGCCAATTTACTCTATTTGTTGTTTGATAAATTCAATAGTTATTGTTCCATTAAAAAGGGTATGTTTGCGTAAATAATATACTTTCCGTGAATTGTGCAAAGAATGGCAACTAGCTCTCAATGTAGAAAAATGTAAGGTGATGCATATGAGGAGGAAAAATAATCCTACAATATTCGAATACTGCATTAGTGGTAAGCTTCTTGATGCTGTCGCGTTGTTCAAATATCTAGGCGTAACACTGCAGAGCGATATGAAATGGAACGAACATCTAAGGACAGTTGTGAGTAAGGCGGACAGCCGACTTCGGTTTATTGGGAGAATTTTGGGAATATGTACTTAGCTGTAAAGGAGGCCGTGTATAAAAGGCTTGTACGACCACGTCTTGAGTATTGCTCAAGTGTTTGAGGCCCGCAACAGATCAGTTTAAAGGTAGACATAGACGCAGTTCAGAGGCGAGCAGCTAGATTTGTTACTGGTAGCTTCGACCAATGCGCGAGTGTCACGGAAATGCTCCGGCAACTCAATTGGGGATCGCTGGAGGAAAGACGACGTTCTTTTCGTGAATTTCTGTGGAGTAAATTTATAGGGCCGGAATTTGAAGCTGAGTGTAGTACGATCTTGCTGCCGCCTACTTACATTTCGCGTAAAGATCACAAAGACAAGATAAGAGAAATTAGGGCTCGTACGGAGGCATATAGGCATTATTTTTTTCCTCGTTCTATTTGGGAGTGGAATAGGAAAGGAAATGCCTAGTAGTGGTACAGTGTACCCTCCGCCACGCACCATACGGTGAATTGCGGAGTATGTATGTAAAGGTAGACGTAGAATTATTAAAATCTGTTTATTTGACCAACAACACAAGCCTCTGACTACCAATACATCCTGTCAAAACCGCATATTACTAGCACTTAGCAATTCTGCAGAAATTACGCTGAAACGTTTAGGTGATTCACTCTGCATATTGCAATGAGAATGCATATGGTCAGTTTCTCTATAACTTGCATACTTCATCGTAATTTACTGCTTCACTGCTATACTGCTTCACACTTTCTACTGAGAAACTTTCCATGAACACATTCTGCTACCCTCCCGCCATAGTTCCTAAATGGCCGCCATGGCAAAGTATAACATTAGCGTGACGAAAAGTGTCTTCTGCAGACCTAGCAGAATTTGAGAATATTCTGTAGCCTCTCAGCTTAACCAGACGAATGATTCGCTGGTCGGGAGAAACCCGACGTTTATCCTGCGCTCAGTGCCGGATGACTGCATGGACGCTTTTCACGCGTGGAGTAAAGTGCATACTCGGTTAAAAATTAATAAAAAACGAACCATACATGTTACAGAGCAACCTTTAGGCTCGTTTTAAAGCGGAAACAAAGAGGTTTGCGCTCTTGTACACCCACCTCAAAACGCTGTATCAGTTCATAAACTATTTACGTTAAAAATCACGAAAATTTTCAGAATTTTGCAAAGTTCTACCTCGGGAACGCATAGACCGACTGCCACAAATGAAGTGTCATCAAATAGATCTCAGTAAGCTTGATCAGTCTATGTACACAAATTAACTGAAATATTTTGTAATGCTGCTTGGGGGACCGAAATGTAAATTTCGTCCCGTAAACGCCGAGGGCTTAACAGGCGGCAGCAGTCTTATGTTGGGGGAGCAGTATTTTGACCTTCGAAGAGACACCATGTATACCCATTGACAACGATACTGTCCAGTAATTTGTGTGATCTTCTAAGTTCGTAAGTTAGACATATAAAATTTGGGAAGTATCGCTTTCGACGAACTTCTGATTTTCAGGCTTGTGTCTGACCTCCTAATATGTCGGAAAAAGAAGTCGAGTGTGACTTATTTCTGAGAACCTCTGTAACATTTGGTGCAGTTTCGGTCAAATGAATTTTGAATGTTTCGTGGATCTGGCCTGTTGGAAATTTGATACATTCTGAGCTACAGAAAACCTTAGTGATTCCGTGGGTATTTGCTGAACAGTCGGGTATTTTTCACGTGGAAAGCCAATTTTCCTTATCTTTGATACAGAAATTGAGTTGAAAGTCGAGTGTGGGCATAGGTGTTCACTCTAATACTTTTGTAAACAGGGATATATGTTTGTTTTCGGAAAGAAAAGAAAGTGACATTAGTGCGTTCTGATTTGTAGTGAACATTTGCTTTTTAGGGAGTGTGGAGGAGGAGATATTGCGACATGCGTGTGTTGGCGGCCCTGGACATAAAATATGCAAGTTGTTTAGAGCCCAATCACATCCCACAGCGACTCAATGTATCGCTTTATAGGATTTTTTTTTCTTTTATCTGCGTGTCACGTTCGTGTAGTATCACATGCGGGTATCGACCCAAGAATCTGAGTAGTGACCAAACAGTGGCTAAATTTCATGTGGAATAAACATTAACATTTTTCCATCCAGCATAGCATTTGAGAAGCAGGTGCATGTAACGTCGCAATGTGGGTGTAGGGATTATTCTGGATGGAAACGACACGGAAAGCAGTGCAGGATGATGTAGGACATTGAACAGTCCGTCGATTTGAAATCGGTCTGTCGCCGAACGCCAACCGTCCGCGCTGAGTCGGTCCGCCCGTCGACATGGCGACTCGTCTTCCGCAGCCACGCAGAGTCCGTCTGAGACGCGACCAGGCAGCAGAGGGTACAGCCGCAGGCGAGGTAAGCAGCACACTGGCGGGAAGCTGATGCCACAACAAAGGCACTAAGGTAACTGCACCACTAGGCACATAGCAGTCAACATTCTTAAGATTGGTTTGAACACAGCAGTTCTTTTCTAGGCATGGTCCTGTTTGCAGTTGGTAAGCTGTTGCCTTCCTCCGACCTTTGGACTGTCTTACCCAGCTAGTTATAGTGGGACCTACAGTTTAACGTGGATTCCGAACCATGATGCTACTCGAAATGTTTCACATCAACAACACTGACATACGTAAAAGAAGTGTAAAGTAACAGACAACATACCTAGGAATGATCAGGGATCGAACCAGTGACTTTCAGGTTCGTGGCACTCTACCACAATGCTACCGAGCCACACTGAGCTCCACCTCTCCTGTCGGACCACGCAGTAGAGAATGAAATAGAAAGATCACCCAGCGATGGTCGTTTTCCTGGAGATAGGAGTGAACCGTGTAATCTGCAGAGACAGGAAGTAATGACCGGATTGTCATCAGAACCAACGATCAGTACGGAGTAAACCAGTTTAGTATGATAGCAAATGCAAAAAGAAATAAATAAACTCTTTAAAAGTAGAAATAGTAAAGTGACATAGGTAACTCGGTTGGAGATTTAAAAAATAAAATAGAAGTAAGAGATACTGAATAGGTTGAATTAACTGGAAATATCGGGTATTGGGAGCAGAAACTACATTCCATCATTGGTAATCTTTTAATCTGAGCCGAGTGGTAAAAACAGATATGGCTATAAGTCTTGCAATGCGATGGATGAGGAGGCAAAGCAGGATTTTGCAGATAAAGACAAAAAGCCGGCGAGAAATTGTGAAGAAATTTATCAGGATCATTCCACATCCTTGTGTGATGGCGTAGTAACTAAAGTGCCGGTTGTAATACCATGGCTAATTTTCTTTTCTAAAACGTGGCTGAAATAACTTTTTTTGGTGACAATGTCGCATACTGATGAGGGAAGTAATGTCTTTATTGACTACCTTTGACATGATACATAATTTATCAGTAGATACAATGCAATTTTTCCGTTAATGATTTTGTACAGCCTGCGCGTCACAGAACCTTCTAGACTGAGTAAGAGTTGTGTGCTTGCATCTGGCCTGGTCGGACGCACAGTGAGCAACAGTGGCTGTGGAATTTTATAGCATGCATACCTGGGAGGCAATTATCCCAAAAGTTGCTATGATTTTACCTCCGCTGAGGTGTTAAGTGCACTGACTGTTTGGTGGCTCTTGGTTTATTTATTTCGACGCTAAGCAGAAGTTTATTAGCTATAACTTTCAGTGCTGATCTCTTACACTGTAATACTATTGCCACCCACAATCATGGCTCGTCACTACACGACAGGCTAGGTAGTTTTAGTTAGAATTGTTCGCAAGCATGGGTTTCATTATTGTGTCTGTTTATTTTTGCACAATAATAAGCATTATATTTCTGTGAATGCAGTGCGTATATTATGTTTATTCAATGTGATTTATTTCATTACAATCGATGAAAGCACTGTAATTTATAGGTTATCTTGAACACTAATTTTTATGACTATGTAACTATGAGATCTTTTTGTGGTGTGGCTTGTGTATAGCAATTACAAAAAATTCAGGTACTTATTAATTTACAAATTAAAATACATTTAAAAATCAAACAGATAAATTCATAGTTTTCTTAAATTTTGTTCACAGGATGGTAGTTCTGTTTAAGTACCAACACTAGTAATTTGAGAAAAGCTTTAACAAGGTGTTGGCTGTAATTACTTTCAACAATTACAGAAAAAAATAAAATACAGATTACATCTCTAATTTGATGATAAAACTTTTTCAGTGCTAAATACGTATTTGCTATTCAAATGTTTGTAAATCTATGCGACTTAACGGCGATGGTTATTAGTCCCTATGCTTACAAACTATGTAAACTAAGGTAAACTAACCTAAGAACAACACACACACACACACACACATGCCCCAGGGAGGACTTTAACCTCCGACGGCGAACAACCGCACGCTAAGCGGCTAGGCTACTCCACCGCGGCATTTTGATTTTGAGCAGAACTGAATAATGATAGTTAGCAGAGTAAAATGAGTAAATGGAAATAAAAAAAATCAACCAGTTTTACAGTAGACTGATAGCGATTAATAGCTTCGTTAGTAATCTTGCTTTATTGAGAAACAAAAATCATTTAGATTTTGAATCTTGCTGCCAAAAGGTACAGATAACAAGTCTATCCCAAATATTCACAATAATCCATGGTACCTAGAACAACATTAGGCTGTGTTCCATTATTGTGAATTGTGTCGTCATCAAAGGATACTGCAGGTTTCTTTATTTGTAATTTGTGTGCTAAGTTATTTATATTGTCATTCTGAGAATTTTTTGGCGTTTGTAGGCCTATGTTACTTGTTTCGTAGCAAATCAGCTCTGCCACATAGAATTAGTGGAATCTTAGCAGTGATCAATAGAGATTTACAATTGCTTGATGCCTAATTACGCTATCGACCGTAATTTTGTTTGGTAATTACACTATTTTATTTGACGTTTGCAGCCGCAGGATCCGTCTATGTCGGTTTGTATCTTTCGCCTTGTGTTAAAAAATGTTTGTGTGAAGAAATTAAGAAGTCCGACAATAATATCAGTTGGAATTTATCGCGGTGATTTCTAAATCCCCTCAGAGGGACACATCTTTAGTGTGTGTTATAGTGCTCTTAGTGTGGGTTGAGTCCTGTTGTGCCATCGTACATAGCAACTACGCACCGCGTGGGAGTGGCCGAACGCCCTAAGGCGCCTTGCTGCGGAGAACGCGGCTGCTCGACGTCTTCAGTTCGAGTGCTCTATCGGGTACGTGTGTATGTGTGTATGTGTGTTAGCATAAGTTCAAGTAGTTTGTATGTCTAGAGTCTGATGATTACTGTCATTTTAGCCCACAGTTTTAGAACTATTTCAACACTTGAACTTGGTACAACTACGCACGTTGCATCGGACAGACAAGTGTCGGATCGGAAACTATTCAAAATTAGATATCTCATAAACGCAAGGGCAATAGCATTCTTCAACAAACACCACCCAGGCTCCAATTTACTCTATTTGTTGTTTGATAAATTCTGTAGGAATAGTTCCATTCAAAAGGGTATGTTTGTGTGAATAATATACTTTCCGTGTATTATTAAAATCTGTTTATTGGGTCAACAATACAAGCCGAAGAATATCAATACATCCTGTGAAAACCACACATCACTAGAACTTTCCAGTTCTGAAGAAATTACGGTGAAACGTTTAGGTGAGTCACTCTGCATATTTCAATGAGAATGGATATGGCTTGTTTCTCTCTAACTTGCATACTTCATCGTAATTTTGCGCTTACTACTTCACTTCTATACTGCATGACACTTTCTTTTGACAAACATTCGATGAACACATCCTGCGCCTACTACACTGCTTAAAACCTTTTAGTGACAAACCTTACATGAACACATTCTGCTACACTCGCGTCATACTTCCAAAATGGCCGCCATTGCAAAGTATAATAGTAGCGTGACGAAAAGTCTCTTCTGCAGACCTTGTAGAGTATGAGAATATTATGTAGCATTTCGGCTTAACCAGACGGCCAGGGACTGAGGCGCTCCAGTCACGGTCTGCACGGGTACTACGGTCGGGGGTTCGAATCCAAATGTTTCGTAATGTTTGTATAGTCTATGGGACTTAACTACGGGGTCATCAGTCCCTAAACTTACAAACTACTTATGAACTACTTACGAACTAGGAAGGCACAAAATTCCATGCCCGAGGGGGGGGGGGGGTTCGAACCCCCGACCGTAGTGGCCGTGCTGACCGTGACTGGAGCGCCTCAGTCACCTCGGCCACCGCGGCCGGCGTGTTCGAATCCCCCCTCGGGCATGGATATTTGTGCCGTCCTTAGTCTTAGTGAGTTCATAAGTAGTTTGTAAGCTTAGGGCCTGATGACCACGTAGTTAAGTCCCATAAGCTATACAAACATTTGATTTGCATTCGCTGGTTGATAGAAACCCTACGGCTATCCTGCGCTCAATACAGAAAGACCGCATGGACGCTTTTCGCGCGTGGAGTAAAGTGCATACTCGGTTAAAAATCAATAAAAACCGAACCAAACATGTTACAGAGTAACCTGTAGGCTCGTGTTAAACCGGAAACAAAGGGGTTTGCGCTCGTGTACACGCGCCTCAAATTGATGTATTAGCCCGTACACTATTTACGTTTAATATCACGAAAATGTTCTGAATTTTGCAAAGTTCTATCTCGGCAGCGCATCGACTGACTGCCACAAATGAAGTGTAGTCAAATAGATCTCAGTTTATTTTATTTTATTTTTTTATCAGACTATTTACACAAATGAACTGAAATATTGCGTAATGTTGATTGGGGGACCGAAATGTGAATTTAGTCCCTTAAATGTTGATTTCTTAGCGTCATATTGCAGTAATGTTACAAGTAGCAGTAGTACGGTAGTATAGAAGTAAGGAAGAAGGCTGTAGAGTATTGATGTGAATGTTTTCTTTATTAAAAGTGGTTACTGTAACGAAAGGTTAAGGCGAGCAACTGAGAAGTGTAAATAAATGTTAATCTAAGTGAAAACCTAGATGCAATATCAGATTCAAAGAAACATTTCCGTGTGATTAAACGTATAATTTGCAATTTAACCACCAAATTTAGTAATGTGAAAAGGAAATTATAATGTTTGTGAACCTAAGAAACCAAATTGCTGAAGCCATCGGCCCCTAGAATTACAAACTTCTTAAACTAACTTATACGAAGTACAACACAGACACCCATGTCCGAACGAGGACTTGAAACTCCGACGCGATCTGTAACGTGGCGCCCGAGACTCCAGAACACATGGCCATATCCGTCTCATGGTCCATATTCTGTGGGATTAATAGGCGGCAGTGTGTTGGCATACTTAGAGATAAAACATCCAAGTCGTTTAGAGCCCAACCCCACCCTACAGAGATTTATATTTATGCTATAATGTTTTTTTTATTTTATTATATCTGCTTGTCACGTTCGTGCAGTGCCACGTGTGGGTTCCGAGCCAACAAACTGAATATTTACCAAGCACTGGCTAACTTTCATGCGGAATAAAATATTATCATTTATTCAACCAGCACAGCAACGAGCTATTACGGCATAGCAAATGGTCGCAATTTGCAAGTTCGTCAGGGTTTTTTCTGGATCAAACTGACCTGTAAGGCAATGCAGGATGGTGTAGGATACTGAACAGTCCGTCGACGTGAAAGCGGTGTTCGCCGTACGCCAATGATCCGCACATAGTCGGTCCAGCCTTCATGAAATCTTGGGTTGTTGCAGCGTCTGACGTCGAGTCCTAGTGAGATGCGAAGAGCAGCAGGCGCAGGTAGCCAGCACACTTCACGCCGTGACATGGGCGCGCAGCTGAAGCGACGACAGAGCCAGCAGCCAATGTGGAGCAGTAGGCATAATTTTGTTTGCTGCTAAATTCAGATCTCATGTCTTAAAACTCCATGGAGAATCTCAATATAAAAGCGAAAGGTCACCTGTTCAGACACTCACTCACTGACTAAACATGAAATTTCGAAAACTACATCACCTATGAAGCTGAAATTTGGCAGGAATGTAGTTCATCGGTAGAAGACGTCAGCTAAGAAAAAACGAAAACTTCCCCGTATTGCGGCACGTGATAGTGTGACTTTATCAGACCACTGTTTGATAAGGAGAGCACTTAGAGATTTGAAGCATACATCAAACATAATTTCAAACCTTTAGGAAACTTTTTACGCTGACAACCCCAGCAAAATTATGATAGGAAAAAAGTTTGTCGCTTACTCATTTTTCGGCGTTCATGAAGTGACGTTACAATTTATTACTGGTAAACTTTTAATTGTATTCGCGAGAAATGGTACAGACAGTACACAAACATACCACTGAATGTACGTTCGAAATTTTATCATAGTACGACTCACAGTTCATGAGATATGGAGTAATAAACAATTACGATAATGAAAAACCGCCACATCACGCATGACGTTTTGATTTGTTACGTCTTTCCTACTAATTCTATTCGCGACGTTTTTTTCATTCGTTTGACATATGCACCACTGGATGTACCTTCGAAATAGTATCGTATTACGACATATAGCTCAGGTGCTATGACGTCAAAGAAACTGAAATACATGAAACTTCGCCCTAAAAAGCATGAGGTTGTAATTTACTACGTCTTTACTACCAAATCAATTTACAACACATTTCGCAGTCAGTTTCCTAATATTCCACTCTACGAACCTGGTAAATAATGTCTTTGTAGGAACCATAATTTAGGAGATATCTCTCTATATATAAAAGCTAAAGGTCACTCACTCACTCACTGACGATACACAAAATCTCTAAAACTACTACACCCATGAAGCTGACATATTGCCGGTATGTAGTTTAAAGGTAGAAGATGTTAGCTAAGAAAGTATTTACGATTGGACGGAATGAAGGTGTATGGCGGAGGATACTTTTCCTACAGACTGACGAAATCTACAGTTTCATTCCGACCTTCAAGAAACTATGCGCGCTTGACCTTCAAAAGGAAGGTCACCGTGCATCGGGGAGAGAATCTTGCAAGATAAAAACGGATCCCTAAGTATGTTGGTCGCGCCATAACTTGAGAACGGCTTCACTGATTTCACAGACCCCTTTTTTTTTTTTTTTTTTTTTTTTTTTTCCATTATTCTCAGAACACAGGTTGTCTGAAATATAAATGGAAAATTTGAGAACAACAAAGTGCGTTTCTCAATTTGACTGTGTTTCTATTGAATACAAATCTATAGTTTTGTTCCGATATTTATGAAATTTTGCATACCATAATAACAAGAGGAATGTCAATGTATAAAATTACGTTCGGTGCACAGTGGAGGGCACTTAACATACGAACTTTGATAAAATGAATAGGTTTTCTCAGATCTTGATGAATTTTTGCACAAAGAGGAAGGTCACTAGATACATACATGTTCGTATGTATCGTGACAGAGAGTGCCTTCAAAAAAAAAAAAAAAAAAAAAAAAAAAAAAAAAAAAAAAAAAAAAAAAAAAGAGAGAGAGAGAGAAAGGGAAAGGTGGAAACGAACAGCGACATGGGAAAGAAAGAGATGAATGGAGATAGAGGAGGGAAGGGGAGGTGGACTACAAGAGTGTAGAATAAATAAACACCCGGGCAACGCCGGGTTTACAACGAGTGAATATATAAAATCCTCCAGGGAACGTCGTTCAGTTGGAGAGAGGAGTGAACCGTGAAGTCTGCAGATACAGGAACTAATGACTGGATTGTCATCGGAACCAACAAGCAATACAGTTCATACCAATTTAGTATGCTAGCAAATGCGAAAAGTATGAAACAAATTCTTTAAAATTATAAATAATAAAATTAAGTAGATAGTTAGAAGGGGAATGTTAAAAATGAAATGGATATTATACGTACTTAACTTAAGGAATTCACGTGAAATATTGGGGATTGGGTCCAAAACCTACATTCCACCATTGCTACTAACTAAACTGAGGTGAGGGGGAAAACAGACATGGGTAAATAGTTGTTCAATGAAATGATGAGGAGACAAAGCAGGAATTAGCACATATAGATAAAAAGATGATGGCAAGTTATGATGACACTTGCCTGGCTCAAGCCACATCCTTGTGCGATGGTTTGGGAACTAATGTGCGGAGCAACTGCAGCAGCAGCCAAAACATTAATTTCTGCCACATCTTGACGTGTTTCCTTCTGTTACTTTGTCTTGCTGTTACACTACCACGTTCACATAACTGCTTGAAGGGCGTCTGTTGGGATATGTTGCTGTTTAAACTGTAAAAGCACGAACTGCTTTCTTTCTGTATCTCCATACACAATGATGCTGGCTGACTGTTCTGCACTTTTAAATTCTTTCGTCCACTTACAACCTACTGAATGCACTGTCACACACGTACGACTAGCGAATCGCAGTGCACTCGAGGAACACACAAGCTCGATATAAACATACATAACAACATCGTACCTAGCAACTACACGCCGCTCGGAAGTGACGTTCTAAGGCGCCTTTCTGCGTAGTGCGCGGCTTCTCCACGTCTGAGATTCGAATCCTCTGTCGCTTATGTTTGTATGGGCTCTTCTTAGCGTAAGATACTTTAAGTAGTTAAGTAGTTTGAGTCTCGTGCATGATGACCACTGCCATTTAAGCCCGCAGCTTTACAAACATTTGAATTTGAAGCAACTACGCACGTTACATGGGGTAGACAAGTGTCGGATCGGAAACTTTATACAATTAGATATCTCATAAACGCATTGCACCAGTATTCTGCATCAAACACCACCGAGAGTCTAATTTACTATACTTGTAGTTTGTTAATTTCGATAGGAATAGTTCCATTAAAAAGGGTAATTTATTATTAAAATCTGTTTATTTGGCCAACAATACGAGCATCTGAATACCAATCCATTCCGAGAAAACAGCATATCAATAGCACTTTTCAATTCTGCACAATTTGCGGTGAAAATTTTAGGTGAGTCTCTCAGCATATTGCAATGAGAATGGATATGGCCAGTTTCTCTCCAACTTGCCCATTTCATCGTAATTTTGAGTTCACTACTTCACTGCTACATTGTTTAACACTTCCAAGTGACAAACCTTACATGAACACGATCTCTTACACTCTTTCGTAGTTCCAAAATGGCCGCCATCGCAAAGTATAAGAGTAGCGTGACGAAAAGTGTCTTCTGCAGACCTAGCAGAGTATGAAAATATTCTGTAGCCTCTCGGCTTAACCAAACGAATGATTCGCTGGTCGGGAGAAACCCGACGGTTATCGTGCGCTCAATGCCGGATGACCGCATGGACGCTTTTCGCGAGTGGAGTAAATTGTATACTCGGTTAAAAATTGTTAAAAATCGAACCATACATGTTACAGAGCAACCTGTAGGCTCGTTTTAAACCGGAAACAAAGAGCTTTGCGGTCATGTACACCCACCTGAAATCGCTGTATTAGTTCGAAAACTATTTACGTTTAATATCTCGAAAATTTTCAGAAATTTGCAAGGTTCAATCTCGCCAACGCATCGACCGACTGCCTCAAATGAAGTGTCGTAAAATAGATCTCAGTTATCTTGATCAGACTATCTACACAAATTAACTGAAATATTTCGTAATGTTGATTGGGCGACCGAAATGTGAATTTCGTCCCTTAAACGTCGATTTCTTAACATTATATTTTACTAATGCTAAAAGTAGCAGAAGCCAAGATTCAATATCAGATTCAAGGCAACATTTCCGCGTCATTAAACGTATAATTTTCAATTTAACCACCATATTTTAGTAATGTGAAAATAAATTACAATGTTTGGGGACCTAAGAAACATAATTGCTTAAGTCATCGCCCCTATGAATTACAAACTTCTTAAACTAACATATATGAAGTACAACACAGGCACCCATGTCCGAACGAGGACTTGAATCTCCGACTTGAGCGGCCGCGCGATCTGTAACGTGGCGCCCCAAACTGCGCAGCCATTCCCTCCACAAAGTCCTTATACCGAGGGCTTAACAGGAGGCAGCAGTCTTAGGTTGACGGGAGTAGTATTTTGACCTTCGAAGAGACAACATATATGCCCATGGACAACGATACTGTCCTGTATTTTGTGTGATCTTCTAGGTTCATAAGTCAGACTTATAAAATTTCGGAGTATCGCTGTCGAAGTACTTAAGATTGTAAGATTGCTTGTGTCTGACCTCGTAATATATCGCTAAAAGAAGTCGAGCGAAACTTTGATTTCTGAGAACTTCTGTAATATTTGGTGAATTTTCGGTCAAATGAATTTTGAATTTTTCGTGGATCTGGCAAGTGGGAATTTTGATACATTCTGAGCTACAGAAAATCTTAGAGATTCCGTGGGTATTTGCTGAACTGTCGTGTATTTCTCTCGTGGAAAGCCAATGCGCTTAATCTTTGGTACAGAAACTGACGTAAAAGTCAAGTGTGAACATAGGTATTCACTCTAAAACTTTTGTATACAGGGGTATATGTTTGTTTTCGGAAAGAAAAGAAA
The DNA here is from genome assembly GCA_026315105.1 of Locusta migratoria. Lineage (NCBI taxonomy): Eukaryota > Metazoa > Arthropoda > Insecta > Orthoptera > Acrididae > Locusta > Locusta migratoria. Next base: position 397,202,230 of record CM048755.1, read on the forward strand.
GTGACATGAGTGCGTACTGATTTGTAGTGAGCATTTGCTTTTCATGGAGCGTGGAGGAGCAGACATTGCGACATGCTTGTGTTGGCGGCCCTGGACTTAAAATATCCAAGTTGTTTAGAGCCCAATCACATCCCGCAGAGACTCAATTTATTGCTTCATAGGATTTTTTCTTTTTTATCTGCGTGTCACGTTCGTTTAGAATCAGGTTTTTTTTTTTTTTTTTTTTTTTTTTTTTTTTTTTTTTTTTTTTTTTTTTTTTTTTTTTTTTTAGCTACGTCGTATGCTGATGAGGGAACTAACTTTGACATAATACATAATACATAGACACAATGCAATATTCGTATCCGCGGTGGAGTAGCCGAGCGGTCTAAAGCACCTCGCTGCGGAGCGCGCGGTTGCTCGCCGTGGAGGTTAGAGTCCTCCCTGGGGCATGGGTGTGTTTGTTTGTCCATAGGTTAGTTTACTTAGGTTTAAGTAGTTTATAAGCTACGGACTGATGTCCACGCAGTTTGGTCCGATAGATTTACAGACATTTGAACATTGAACAATATTCGTATAATGATTTAGTATAACTGTTTTTTTACTAAGTCTTGTCCATATTATGGAGTTTTGTTAATATGGTAATGCTTACTGAGGTTCATGCTTAAGGTTTCATGATGTCAAATTCATACACAAAAGTCCTTGTAATTTTGCACAAAACGGAAAGTGCCAACGCGGCAGGAAAAGCTGTAACTGCGCTCAAAAGTATGCTTGCGTGCCACAGAACCTTCCAGACTAAGTAAGAGTTGTGTGCTTGCATCTGGCCTGGTCGGACGCACAGTGAGCAACAGTGGCTGTGGAATTTTATAGCATTCATACCTGGGAGGCAATTAGCTCAGAAGTTGCTATGATTTTGTCTCGGCTGAGGTGTTAAGTGCACTGACTGTTTGGTGGCTCTTGGTTCATTTGTTTCGACGCTAAGCAGAAGTTTATTAGCCATAATTTTCTGTGCTGATCTGTTGCACTGCAATGCTATTGCGAGCCGCAATCATCTCTCGTCACTGCACCACAGGCAAAGTAGTTTCATTTAGAATTGTTTGGCAGTCATGGGTCTCATTATTGTGTCTGTTTATATTTTGCATAATAATAATCATATTTTGTGTGATTGCAGTGCGTATATTTTGTTTATTCTACGTGATTTATTTCATCGCAAGTGATGAAAGCACTGATGTGGATGGGTTATCTTGAACACTAATTTTTATGACTATGTAACTATGAGATCTTTGTGTGTGATGGCTTGTGTATAGCAATTACAAAAAGTTGAGGTACTTATTAATTGACAAATTGAAAGACATTTAAAAATCAAACAGATGAATTCATAATATTCTTAAATTTTGTTCACAGGATGGTAGACCAATTTAAGGGCCACCACTAGTAATTTGAGAAAAGCTTTAACAAAGAGGTGTCTTTAGTTATTTAAAACAATAACAGAAAAAAATAAAACACAGATTACAACTCTAATTTGATGATAAAACTTTTATTACTAAATAGGTATTTTGATTTTCAAATGTTTGTAAATCTATGCGACTTAACAGCGTTGGTTATTAGTCCCTACGCTTACAAACTATTTAAACTAAGATAATCTAACATAAGAACAACACACACACCCCTGCCCCAGAGAGGACTCGAACCTCCGACGGCGAACAACCGCGCGCTCCGCAACGAGGATACTCCGCCGCGGCATTTTGATTTTGAGCAGAACTGTATAATGATAGGTAGTAGAGTAAAATGATTAAATGGAAATAAAAAATCAACCATTTTTACAGTGGACTGAAAGCGATTAATAGCTTTGTTAGTAGTTATTGAGAAACAAAAATCGTTTACATTATTATAATCTCGTTGCCAAAAGACACACATAACAAGTCTATTCCAAATATTCACAATATTCCATGGTACCTAGAACATTAGGCTGTGTTACATTATTTTGAGATGTGTCTGACGTAATCAAAGGAGACTGCAGGTTTCTTTATTTGTAATTTGTGTACTAAATTAGTCATATTGTAATTCTGAGAATTTTTTTAGCGTTTATATGTTACTTTTTTCTTATCAAATCAATTCTACCAAAGAGAATTAGCGGAATATTAGTAGTGAGCAATAGAGATTTACAGTTGATTGCTGCCTAATTAGGCTACCGACCGTAATTTTGTTTGGTAATTACACTATTTTAATTGAACTTTGCCACCGCAGATCTGTCTATGAGGGTTTGTATCTTTCGCCTTGTGTTAAAAAAAAAATTTTTGTGTGAAGAAATTAAACAGTCTGGCAGTAATATCAGTTGGAATTCATCGCGGTCATTTCTAAATCCCCTCAGACGGACACATCTTTAGTCTGCGTTATAGTCTGTTAGTGTAGGTTGAGTCCTGCTGTGGCATCGTACATAGCAACTACGCGCCGCGCGGAAGTGGCCGAACGCTCTAAGGCGCCTTGCTGCGTAGAACGCAGCTGCTCGACGTCTTAGGTTCGAGTGCTCTATCGGGTACGTGTGTATGCGTTGTCCTTAGCATAAGTTCGTTTAAGTAGTTTGTAAGTTTAGAGACTGATAACTACTGTCATTTTAGCCAACAGTTTTACAACCATTTCAACATTTTGCATTTGATGCAACTACGCACGTTGCATCGGACAGAAATGTGTCGAATCGGTAACTATACATAATTAGATATCTGATAAAGACATGACAATAGCGTTCTGCAACAAACACCACCCAGAATCCAATTTACTCTATTTTTTGTTTGTTAAATTCAATAGCAATTGTTCCATTGAAAAGGATATATTTGCGGGAATAATATACTTCCCGTTGATTATTAAAATATGTTTATTTGGCCAACACAACAAGCCGCTGACTACCAATACATCCTGTGAAACCCGCATATCACTAGAACATTCCAATTATGCACAAATTGCGGTACAAAGATTAGGTGATTTTCTCCGCATATTGCAATGAGAATGGATATGGATTGTTTCTCTCCAACTTGCATTCTACATCGTAATTTTGCGCGTACTACGCTGCTTAAAACTTTCTAGTGAACACATTCTGCTACACTCGCGTCATAGTTCCAAAATGGCCGCCATCGCCATAGTAGCGTGACAAAAGTGTCTTCTGCAGACCTTGCAGTGTATGAGAATATTTTGTAGCCTCTCGGCTTAACCAGACGAATGATTCGCTGGTCGGGAGAAACCCGACGGTTATCCTGCGCTCAGTGCCGGATGACCGCATGGATGCTTTTCGCGCGTGGAGTAAAGTGCATACTCGGTTAAAAATTAATAAAAACCAAACCATAAATGTTACAGAGTAACCTGTAGGCTCGTTTTAAATCGGATACAAAGAGGTTTGCGCCCGTTACACCCACCTCAGACCGATGTATCAGTTCATATACTACTTACGTTTAATATCACGAACATTATCTCAATTTGGAAAGTTCTATCTCGGCAACGCATCGACCGACTGCCACAAATGAAGTGTAGTCAAATAGATCTCAGTAAGCTTAATCAGACTATGTATAAAAATTAACTGAAATATCTCTTAATGTTTATTGGGGGACCGAAATGTAAATTTCGTCCCGTAAACGTCTATTTCTTAACGTCATATTTCAGTAATGTTAAAAGTAGCAGCAGTACGGTAGTATACGAGCAAGGAAGAAGGCTGTAGAGTATTGATGTGAATGTATTGTTTATTAAAAGTGGTTTCTGTAACGAAAAGTTAAGGCGGGCAACTGAGAAGTGTAAATAACTGTTAAAGTAAGTAAAAACCTAGATGCATTATCAGATTCAAAGAAACATTTCCGTGTGATGAAACGTATAATCTGCAATTTAACGACCAACGTTTAGTAATGTGAAAAAGAAATTAAAATATTTGTGAACCTAAGAAACCAAATTGCTGAAGCCAACGGCGCCTAGAATTAAAAATTTCTTAAACCAACTTATACCAAGTACAACACAGACAATTTTGTCCGAACGAGGACTTGAATCTCAAACGCGAGCGGTCGCAGCGATCTGTAACGTGGCGTCCCAGACTCCAGAACGCATGGCCATTCCCGTCTCAAGGTCCGTATTCTGTGGGCTTAATAGGCGGCAGCATACTTAGGTTTAGGAGAGTAGTGTTTTGAGTTTCAACGATGCAGGAAATATGGCGACTGTCACGTGTTTTGTATGGTCTCAGTTCGTAAGTCAGACTTACACAATTTTCGGAGTATAACTAAACGAACTTTTACGATTTTCATGCAGGTGTCTGACTTCGTAATTTTTCGCAGTGGAACGTCGAGTGGGATTTTGATTTCGAAGAATCACTGTAATATTAGCTGAATTTTCGATCATAAGAACTCTGAAAAATTTTAATATGGTAATTCGGTACCACTGAGGTGTATTTCAGGGACTGTTTCACGAAAATACCGGCTGATTAATTTTGGATGAGATATGAGGATGACCTAGGATTTATGGGCTTTAACTTAACACCTAGGTTTTTGTGCCCATCGTAAAACAAAGCAAAGATCTACATTCATACCAGCTACTGCATCATCGATGTTCTCTGGGCCGGTACTTGTGTACAGCTGGATGACGTCGACATATAGATGGTAGTTGCAGGAGTGAATCACTGAAGAAATATCATTGATATACACTGAGAAAGGTAATGGACCAAGGAAGGAGCCTTGCGGAACTCAAGAGCACACCTTTTTCCACGATTACTTCTTCGACCCACAAATGACCTGTTGTCTTCTGTTTTTGAGCTAGCTCTCGAATCATTGTATTGCGCTGTTTGAGAAATTCGGCTGTTTCATTTTAATCAGTAGTATATCAAAGTCAACCGTGTCTGTCCATAGCATGTTTAATGTCGTCGGTCACTTTGATTAACGCAGTTGCTGTAATGTGCTGCTTCTGGAAGTCTGATTGATATTCATCATGGATGTTATTAGTTTTGAGGTAATCCGTCAGCTGTTCATGAACAATTTATTCTGAGGCTTTAGACAGTCTTGATTATAGACAGTCTTGGTTATACGTTGAATTAAATTTTGCTTCCAGTCAGTGCGATATGTACTGCCGACAAGAGAGAGGTTGAAGATGTCTGTAAGAACTGGAACAATAGCGTCAACAAAGTTTTTAATCATGCCTATGCTCACTCTGTCATTTCCTACTGCCTCAGAAGAGATTCTCACAATTGCATTGCGTACTGTGTCTGTAGAGACGTGTTTTGAGAAGAACTTCTCTGTTGAGAGAGTGCCATCCTGTGGCTGATAATTCGTCGCTACTTGACAGTTTACAGCTGTTGAGAAGAAATCATTTAATTCTTCTGCAGAGGCTTGAAAAAGAGCGTCAGAGTTTCGTTTACCTATGCCGAAACTGCGCAGATTTTTCCACACTGCAGCAGGATTTGATATGCCGCATACGACAGACCAGGGGTGTCTGATTTTGGCATTCCTCACACTTTGCTTGACTCTTGTTTCGAAGTTTCCTGTAAGCTGGGTTACGCTTGAAGGCTCTATGTGCAGCGTCGCGTTTATTCACTAACGAACGATGATGTGGAATGCAATTTATTTAATTCAAAACACCTTCTGCGCGTGCAAAAAAATACAATCAAGTAAGAACTGAAGAAACACAAACAACTGCTGACACAGTAAGAAAACAATTACTGCTGGAGAAAGCCTAATACTTAACGTACAAGACAGCACAGTAGTAGCGCCAGGCCTGATAGATACAAGTACTGCTGCAAGGTGACTAAACATTACGGTCAGAGCCGGCACAGGAGCAGCCGGTCACGGTCGTTGCTGTAATTTCAGTTTCCTCCTCACTTTGTTGGAGTTCCTATAAACCCGGAACCGGCGGAGGGCTGCACACAGTCATACAGTTCTGATTTGCTAGATACAGCCACATGCAGCTTCTCACGAAATAGCGTCGTACTGCAGCACCGTCAGGCACGAAGTAGTAGTCATCGTCGTTTTGGTTTTACTGTCGGGAGGTTTTCATGTGTGCGTGCCTTGGAGCGAGCTAAGCAACCCGCCTTATCAGACTGTCGTGCGGGCCCTCTAACTGGTAAGGGGCCGCTGCCACTCCGCCGTCCCAGGAAGTCCTACTGCAATCCTGTCAGGCAAAACATTCCGCGTTCGTGCCAAGGATGAGACGTCCACGGTCCAACCGATCAGGGCAGGAGCACTACAGTTTCCGGGGAACAGTCATGTCCTCTCTCTCTCTCTCTCTCTCTACACTGCCGACATTCCGAAAGTCGCCCATGTGCAGCTAGTCCTTCACCTGGTGATAAGATCTCTTCACCCGGTCGTTGCACCTGCGCCGCCAACATGGATAGCATGTTCTGGGCTCCTTGTCCACTAAATGGAGTCTCAATGTTAATGCTGCCATGAGCCTGGCAGTGGTCTTCACGGGGAGAATGTTTCCACCCAATTCCCACCTGTCACCGCCATGGGAAGCTCCACCTCATTGTTGGGGACCGCCAAATACCAGTGGGTAACATTACACCTCCACCTCACTTGGCTCCACCGCATCATTGATTTCAGGAACAACGTCTACTTGATCCTCAATCAATTTACAAATTAAAAGACATTAAAAATCAAACAGATAAATTCATAGTTTTCTTACATTTTGTTCACAGGATGGTAGTTCAGTTTAAGGGCCACCACTAGTAATTTGAAAAATGCTTTAACAAAGAGTTGGCTTTAGTTAGTTAAAACAATAACAGAAAAAATAAAACACAGATTACATCTCCAATTTGATGATAAAACTTTTTCAGTGATAAATAGGTATTTTGATTTTCAAATGTTCAAATGTTTGTAAATCTATGCGACTTAACAGCGATGGTTATTAGTCCCTACGCTTACAAACTACTGACACTAAGTTAAACTAACCTAAGAACAACACACACACCTATGCTCCATGGAGGACTCGAACCCCGACAGCGAGCAACCGCGCGCTCCGCGGCGAGGCTACTCCACCGCGGCATTTTGATTTTAACCACCAAATTTTAGTAATGTGAAAAACAATTAAAATGTTTGTCAACGTAAGAAACCAAATTGCTGAAACCATCGGCCCCTAGAATTACAAACTTCTTAAACTAAGTACAACGAAGTACAACACAGACACCCATGTCCGAACTAGGACTTGAATCTCTGACTTGAGCGGCCGAGCTATCTGTAACGTGGCGCTCCAGACTCCAGAAGGCATGGTCATTCCCGTCTCATGGTCCATTTTCTGTGGGCTTAATAGGCGGCAGCATACTTAGGTTTAGGAGAGTAGTGTTTCGAGCTTCAACGATGCAGGAAATATGCCTATGGACAAGGAGACTGTTTTGTATGGTCTCAGTTCGCAAGTCAGACTTACACAATTTTCGGAGTATAACTATCCACGAACAACGATTTTCATGATGTCGAAGAATCACTGTAATATTAGGTGAATTTTCGATCTTATGAATTTTGAAAAATTTTAATATGGTAATTCGGTACCAGTGAGATGTATTTCAGTGACTGTTTCACGACAATACCGGCTGATTAATTTTGGATGAGATATGAGGATGACCTAGGATTTATTGGGCTTTAACTTAAGACCTAGGTTTTTGTGCCCATCGTGAAACAGAGCAAAGATCTACATTCATACCCGCTACTGCATCATCGATGTTCTTTGCGCTGGTAGTTGCGTATAGTTGGGTGGCGTCGGTATATATATGGTAGTTGCAGAAGTGAATCACTGAAAAAATATCATTGATATACACTGAGAAAAGTAATGGCCCAAGAATGGAGCCTTGCGGAACTCCAGACCACACCTTTTTCCATTATTACTTCTCCAACCCACAAATGACTTGTTTACTTCTGTTTTCGAGGTAGCTCTCGGATCACCGTATTGCGTTGTTTGAGAAATTCGTCTGTTTCATTTTAATAAGTAGTCTATCAAAGTCAACCTCGTCTGACCATAGCACGTTGAATGTCGTTTGTCACTTTGATTAACGCAGTTTCTGTACTGTGGTGCTTTTGGAAGTCTGATTGATATTCATCACGGATGTTATAAGTTTTGAGGTAATCCGTCAGCTCTTCATGGACAATTTATTCTGACGCTTTAGACATTGCAGGTAATATGCTGATCGGCCTGTTGTTACCTTGAGCTTTTGGGTTATAAGTCTTTGTTATAGGTTGAATTAAATTTTGCTTCCACTCTGTGGGATATGTACTGCTGACAAGAGAGAGTTTGAAGACGTCTGTACGAACTGGAACAATAGTATCAACAAAGTTTTTAATCATGCCTATGCTCACTCCGTCATTTCCTACTGCCTCAGATGAGATTCTCACAATTGCATTGCGTTCTGTGTCTGTAGAGACGTGTTTTAAGAAGAACTTCTCTGTTGAGAGAGTGCCATCCTGTGGCTGATAATTCGTCGCTACTTCGCAGTTTACAGCTGTAGAAGAAATCATTTAATTCGTCTACAGAAGCTTGAAAAAATTCTCAGATTTTCGTTTACCTATGCCGAAACTCCGCAGCTTTTTCCGCAGTGTAGCAGGATTTGATATGCCGCATACGACAGAACAGGGGTGTCTGATTTTGGCATTCCTCACACTTTGCTTGACTCATGTTTCGAAGTTGCCTGTAAGGTGGATTACGCTTGAAATCTCTATGTTCAGCGTCGCGTTTATTCATTAACTAACGATGATGTGGAATGCAATTTATTTAATTCAAAACGCCTTCTGCACGTGCAAAAATGTAGAATCAAATAAGCACAGAAAAAAACACAAAAAACAGCTGATAGTAACAAAACAAGTACTCCTGGAGAAAGCCTAACGCTTAACAAACAAGGCATCACACTCGCGGCGCCAGGCCGGATAGATACAAGTACTGCTGCAAGGTGACTAAACGTTACGGTCACGGTCGTTGCTGTAATTTCAGTTTCCTCCTCACTTTGTTGGTGTTACTATAAACCCGGAACCGGCGGAGGGCTACACACATTCATACAGTTCTAATTTGCTAGCTACAGTCACATGCAGTTTTTCACGAAATAGTGTCGTATTGCAGCACCGTCTGGCAGGAAGTAGCAGTCATCGCCATTGTTTTGGTTTTACTGTCGGGAGGTTTTTACGTGTGAGCGCCTTGGAGCGAGCCAAGCAACCCGCCATGGCTTGCTGTCGTGCGGGCCCTCTAACTGGTAAGGGGCCGCTACCACGACACTGACATACGTGAAAAGTAACAGACAACATACCTAGGACTTATCGGGGATCGAAGCCGTGACTTTAAAGCGATTAATAGCTTAGTTAGTAATGTTGCTTTATTGAGAAACAAAAATCGTTTACATTCAGAATCTTGCTGTCAAAAGGTACAGATAACAAGTATATCCCAAATATTCACAATACTCCATGGTACCTAGAACAACATTAGGCTGTGTTCAATTATTGTGAGATGTATCTGACGTCATCAAAGGAGACTGCAGGTTTCTTTATTCGTAATTTGACTGCTAAATTATTCATATTCTCTATCTGAGAATTTTTTGGGCTTTATATGATACTTGTTTCTTGTTGTTGTTGATATGGTCTTCAGTCCGGAGACTGGTTTGATGCAGCTCTCCACCCTACTCTATCCTGAGCAAGCCTTTTCATCTCCTCATAAGAACGGCAACCCACATCCACTTGAATCTGCTTACTATACGCGTCTCTTGGTCTCCCTCTGCGATTTTTACCCCACACACTTCCCTCCAATGCTAAATTTACGATTCCCCCATGTCTAAGAATGTGTCCTACTAAGCAATCCCTTCTTTTAGTCAGGGTATGCCAAAAATTCCTTTTCTCACCAATTCTGTTCAGTACCTCTTCATTAGTTATGCGATCTACCCACCTAATCGTCAGCATTCTTCTGTAGCACCACATTTCAAAAGCCTCTATTCTCTTCCTGTCCGCATTGCTTATCGTCCATGTTTCACTCCCGTACAAGGCAACACTCAACACAAATGCCTTCAGAAAAGACTTCCTTACCCTTAAATTAATATTCGATGTTAGCAAATTTCTCTTTTTCAAAAATGCTTTTCTTCCCATTGCCATTCTGCATTTTATATCCTCTGTACTGCGACCATCGCATGTTATTTTACTACCCAAGTAACAAAACTCACCTACCACCTTCATTGTTTCGTTACCTAATCTAATTCCTTCTGCATCGCCTGATTTTCTAAGACCGCATTCCATTATTTTTGTTTTGCTCTTGTTAATGTTCATTTTATATGCTCTCTTCAACACGCTGTCCATTCCATTCAACTGCTCTTCCAGGTCCTTTGCTGTCTCTGACAGAATTACAATGTCATCAGCAAAACGCAATGTTTTTATTTCTTCCCCCTGAACTTTAATCCCTATTCCAAATTTTTCCTTGCTTTCCTTCACCGCCTGCTCGATGTACAAATTGAATAACATTGGAGAAACGCTACAACCCTGTCTTACTCCCTTCCCAACTGATGCTTCCCTTTCATGCCCTTCGAGTCTAATAACTGCGGACTGGCTTTTGTACAAGTTGTAAATAACTCCCCTTTCCCTGTATTTTACCCCTGTTGACTTCAGAATTTGAAAGAGTGTATTCCAGTCAACATTGTCAAATGCTTTCTCCAAATCTACAAAAGCTAAAAATGTAGGTCTACCTTTCCTTAATCTATCTTCTAAGATAAGACGTAAAGTGAGTATTGCCTCCCGGGTTCCTATGTTCCTCCTGAATCCAAACTGATCTTCCCCGAGGTCAGCTTCTACCAGCTTTTCCATTCTCCTGTAGATAATTCGTGTTAAAATTTTGCATCCATGACTTATCAAACTGATGGTTCTGTAATTTTCACACCTGTCTGCGCCTGATTTCTTTGGAATGGGGATTATTACATTTTTCTTAAAGTCTGAGGGCATTTCGCCTGTCTCATACATCCTACACACCAGTTCAAATAGTCTTGTCATGGCTGGCTCTCCCAGAGACTTTAGTAGCTCCTGGGGCCTTGTTCCAACCTAGCTCTTTCAAGGCTCTGTCAAATTCATCTCTCAGTATAGTATCTCCTATTTCATCTTGATCTACTTCCTCTTCCCTTCGTACAACATCGTCTCTAAGTTCATTTCCTTTGTAGAGCTGCTCTATGTACTCTTTCCATCTTTCAGCTTTCCCTCCTTGCTGAGAACTGGTTTCCCATCTGAGTTCTTGATATTAGTAGAGTTGCTTTTCTTGTCCCCAAATGTCTCTTTTATTTTCCTGTAGGCGGTATCTACTTTTCCCCTTGCTATACATTGTTCTACAGATTTGCATTTGGCTGCTAGCCACTCCTGCTTAGCCATTTTGCACTTCCTGTCAATCTCATTTTTTAGTCGTCTGTACTCCATTTTGCCTGTTTCATTTACTGTATTTTTATATTTTCTCCTTTCATCAATTAACTGTAGTATTTCCTGTGATATCCATGGATTTTTTGTAGGTCTTGCCTTTCTACCTATTTTGTCCTCTGCTGCCTTCACTATTTCATCTCTCAATGCTACCCATTCCTCTTCTACTGTTTTATTTCCCCCTGTTTCTGTCAATTGTTGCCTAAATCTCACTCTGAAATTCTCCAGAACTTCACTTTCCTTCAATTTATCTAAGTCCCATCTCCTTATTTTCCTACCTTTCTGCAGTTTTTTCAGCTTCAGCCTACAGTTCATGACTAACAAGTTATGGTCAGAGTTTATATCTGCCCCTGGGTATGTCCTGCAGTTTATAACCTGGTTCCGGTACCTATGTCTTACCATCATAAAATCTATCTGATACCTTCCGGTGTCTCCCATCACAATTAAGTTTTCCTCTCCCTTAACTGTATGAATAATTTCTTTTAACTCCTCATATATTTCTTCGATCTCCTCATCATCGGCAGAGCTAGTTTGCATATAAACCTGTACTACTGTTGTCGGTGTTGGCTTCGTATCTATCTTGACAATGATAATGCGATCACTGTGCTGCTCATAGTAGTTTACCCGCATTCCTATTTCTTATTCATTATCAGTCCTACTCCTTCTTATAAAATCAATTGTACACGAAAGAGAATTAGTGGAATCTTACCACTGACCAATAGAGATTTCCATTAGATTGATGCCTAATTAGCCTATCGACGGTAATTTTGTTTGGCAATTACACTATTTTACTTGACGTTTGCCACCGCGGGATCTGTCTATGTCGGTTAGTCTCTTTCGCCTTATGTTAAAAAAATGTTTATGTGAAGAAATTAAGAAGTCCGACAATAATGTCAGTTTGGATATATCGCGGTCATTTCTAAATCCCCTCAGAGGGACACATCTTTAGTGTGTGTTATAGTGCTCTTAGTGTGGGTTGAGTCCTGTGCTGGCATCGTACATAGCAACTACGCGCCGCGTTGGAGTGGCCGAACGCTCTAAGGCGCCTTGCTGCGGAGAACGCGGCTGCTCGACGTCTTAGGTTCGAGTGCTCTGTCGGGTACGTGTGTATGTGATGTCCTTAGCATAAATTCGTTTAATTAGTTTGTAAGTCTAGAGTCTGATCCCTACTGTCATTTTAGATGACAGTTTTACAACCAATTGAACACTTGAATTTGATGCAACTACGCTCGTTGCATCGGACAGACAAGTGTCGGATCGGAAACTATACACAATTAGATATCTCATAAACGCATGGCAAGAGCGTTCTGCAACAAACACCACCCAGACTCCAATATACTCTATTTTTTGTTTGTTAAATTCAATAGGAATTGTTCCATCAAAAAGGCTATGTTTGAATAAACAATATGCTTTCCGTGTATTATTAAAATCTGTTTATTTGGCCAAAAATACAAGCCTCTGACTACCAATAAAACCCGTGAAAACCGCAAATCACTAGAACTTTCCAATTCAGCAGAAATTACGGTGCAAAGTTTTGGTGAATCACTCAGCATATTGCAATGAGAAAGGATGTGGTCAGTTTCTCTCTGACTTGCATACTTCACCGTAATTTTGCGCTTACTACTTCACTGCTATACTGCTTGACACTTTCTAGTGACAAACCTTACATGAACACATTCTGATACACTAGCGTCATAGTTCCAAAATGGTCGCCATCGCGAAGTTAAAGCGTAGCGTGGCGACAAGTATCTTCTGCAAGACCTAGCAGAGTATGACAATATTCTCTAGCCTCTCAGCCTAACCAGACGAATGATTCGCTGGTCGGGATAAACCCGATGGTTACCCTGCGCTCAGTGCCGGATGACCGCATGGATGCTTTTCGCGCGTGGAGTAAAGTGCATACTCGGTTAAAAGTTAATAAAAACCGAACCGTACATGTTACGGAGCAACTTGTAGGCTCGTTTTAAAGCAGAAAGAGAGAGGCTTGCGTTCGTGTACACCCACCTCATATCGCTGTATTAGTTAATAAACTATTTACGTTTAATATCACGAAAATTTTCTGAATTTTGCAAAGTCCCATCTCGGCAACGCGTCGACCGACTGCCACAAATCATGTGTAGTCAAATAGATGTCAGTAAGCTTGATCATACTACCCACACAAATTAACTGAAATATTTCGTAATGTTGATTGGGCGACCGAAATGTGAATTTCGTCCCGTAAAGGTCGATTTCTTAATATCATATTTCAGTAATGTTGAAAGTAGCAGCAGTACGGTAGTATAGGAGTAAGGAAGAAGGCTGTAGAGTATTGATGTGAATGTTTTGTTTAATAAATGTGGTTACAGTAACTAAAAGTTAAGGCGAGCAACTGAGAAATGTCAATAACTGTTAATCTAAGTAAAAACCTAGATGCAATACCAGATTCATGGCAAGATTTCCGTGTGATTAAACGTATAATTCGCAATTTAACCACCAAATTTTTGTAATGTGAAAAAACTGAAAATGTTTGTGAACCTAAGAAACCAAATTGCTGAAGTAATCGGCCCCTAGAATTAAAAACTTCTTAAACTAACTTATACGAAGTACAACAGAGGCAACCATGTCCGAACGAGGACTTGAATCTCCGACTTGAGAGGCCGCGCGATCTGTAACGTGGCGCACGAGACTCCAGAACACATGGCCATATCCGTCTCATGGTCCATATTCTGTGGGCTTAATATGCGGCAGCATACTTAGGTTTAGGAGAGTAGTGTTTTGAGCTTCAATGAGTAAGTATATATGCCTATGGACAAGGAGACTGTCGCGTATTTTGTATGATCTAAGTTCATAAGTCAAACTTACACAATTTTCGAATTATAACTTCCCACGAACTTACGATTTTCATGCAGGGGTGTGACTTCGTAGTTTTTCGCAGTGGAAAGTCGTGTGGGACTTTGATTTCGAAGAATCACTGTAATATTAGTTGAATTTTCGTGTGTTGCCATACTTATAGAAAAAACATACAAGTCGTTTAGAGCCGAACCCCACCCTACTGAGATTTATATTGGTTTATAAGGTTTTTTTTTATTTTATCTGTTTGTCACGTTCGGCAGTGCCACGTGTGGGTTTCGAGCGAACAAACTGAATATTGACCAAGCACTGGATAACTTTCATGTGGAATAAACATTATCATTTCTTCAAACAGCAGAGCAGCGAGCTATTACGGCATAGCAAATGGTCGCAATTTGCAAGTTCGTCAGGGTTTCAAATGTTCAAATGTTTGAATAGCTTATGTGACTTAACTACGGGGTTATTAGTCCCTAAACTTACAAACTACTTGTGAACTAACTAATACTATGGACGGCATAAATATCCATACCCGAGAGGGGAATCGAACCACCGACCGTAGTGGCCGTGCAGACCGTGACTGGAGCGCCTCGGTCTCCTCGGCCACCGCGGCCGGCTCGTCAGGGTTTATTCTGGATCAAACTGACCTGGAAGGCAATGCAGGATGGTGTGGGATACTGAACAGTCCGTCGACTTGAAACCCGTGTGTCGCCGAACGCCGATGATCGGCATATAGTCGGTCCAGTCTTCAAGAAATCTTGGGCTGTTGCAGCCTCTGACGTCGAGTCCGCTGAGATGCGAAGAGCAGCAGGCGCAGGTAGCCAGTACACTTCACGCCGTGACATGGGCGCGCAGCTGAAGCGACGACAAAGCCAGCAAGCAGTGTGCAGCAGTAGCCATAATTTTGTTTGTTGCTAAATCAGTTCTCATGTCTTCAAAGTCCATGGTGAAAGAATATATAAAATCATCCAGGGAACGTCGTTCAGTTGGAGAGAGGAGTGAACCGTGATGTCTGCAGTTACAGAAACTAGTGACTGGAATGTCATCGGAACCAACAATCAATACAGTTTATATCAATTTAGTATGCTAGCAAATGCGAAAAGAATGAAACAAATTCTTTAAAATTAGAAATAATAAAATGAAATAGATAGTTAGAATGGAGATATTAAAAATGAAATGGATGTGATACGTACTAAACTGAAGGAATTTACATGAAATATTGGGGATCGGGACCAAAACCTACATTCCACCATTGCATTGAGGGGGAAAACAGACAAGGGTAAGTAGTTGTTCAATGAAATGATGAGAGAAAGCAGGATTTAGCAGATATAGGTAAAAGGTGATGGCAAGTTATGATGACACTTGCCTGGCTCAAGCCACATCCTTGTGCGATGGTTTGGGACCTAATGTGCGGAGCAACTGCAGCAGCAGCCAAAACACTAATTTCTGCCACATCTTGACGTGTTTCCTTCTGTTACTTTGTCTTGCTGTTACACTACCACGTTCACATAACTGCTGGAAGAGCGTCTACTGGGATATGTTGCTGTCTATACTGTAAAAGCACGAACTGCTTTCTTCCTGTGTCTCCATACACAATGAAGCTGTCTGCCTTTCCTGCACTGGTATATCCTTTCGTCCACTTACAACCTACTGATTGGACTGTCACACACTAACTGAGTAGCGAGTCACGGTACACTCGAGGAACACGTAAGCACGATATGCCGGCCGCGGTGGCCGACGGGACTGAGGCGCTTCAGTCACGGTCTGCACGGCCACTACGGTCGAGGGTTCGAATCCCCCCTCGGGCATGGATATTTGTGCCGTCCTTAGTTGTAGGTAGTTCATAAGTAGTTTGTAAGTTTAGGGACTGATGACCCCGTAGTTAAGTCCCTTAAGCTTAACAAACATTTGAACATTATAAGCACGATATAAACATACATAACAACATCGTACTTAGCAACTACACGCCGCTCGGAAGTGACCGAACGTTCTTCAAATGTTCAAATGTTTGTTAAGGTTATGGGACTTACCTACGGGGTCATCAGTCCCTAAACTTACAAACTACTTACGAAGTACCTTACACTAAGGACGGCACAAATATCCATGCCCGACGGGGGATTCGAAGCCCCGACCGTAGTGGCCGTGCAGACCGTGACTGGAGCGCCTCAGTCCCCGCGGCCGGCCCGAACGCTCTAAGGCGCCTTTCTGCGTAATGCGCGGCTTCTCCACGTCTGAGATTCGAGTACTCTCTCGCGTATGTTTGTATGGGCTGTCCTCAGCGTAAGATCCTGTAAGTAGTTTGGAAGTCTAGAGCCTGATGACCACTGCCATTGAATTTGAAGCAACTACGCACGTTACATGGGGTAGACAAGTGTCGGATCGGGAACTTTATACAATTAGGTATCTCATTAACGCATGGCACTAACATTCTGCATCAAACACCACCGAGAGTCTAATTGACTATACTTGCAGTACTTAATTTCAATAGGAATAGTTCCATTAAAAAGACTGTGTTTGCGTAAATAATACACGTTCCATTTATTATTAAAATCTGATTATTTGCCCAAGAATACAAGCATCTGAATACCAATGCATTCTGAGAAAACAGCACATCAATGGCACTTTCCAGTTCTCCAAAATTTACGGTGAAGATGGTAGGCGATTCACTCAGCATATTGCAATGAGAATGGATATGGTCAGTTTCTGTACTTCATCGTAATTTTGCGCTTACTACTTCACTGCAACACTGTTTAACAGTTTATAGTGACAAACCTAACATGAACACGTTCTGCTACACTCGAGTCATAGTTCCAAAATGGCCGCCATCACAAAGGATAATAATAGCGTGACCAAATGTGTCTTCTGCAGACCTTGCAGAGTATGAGAATATTCCGTAGCCTCTCAGCCTAACCAGACGAATGGATTGGTGGTCTGGTGAAACGCGACGGCTATCCTGCGCTCACTGCCGGATGACCGAATGGACGCTTTTCGCGCGTGGAGTAAATTGCATACTCTGTTAAAATTTAATAAAAACCGAACCGTACATGTTACAGAGCAACTTGTAGGCTCGTTTCAAAGCGGAAAGAAAGAGGTTTGCGCTCTTCTTCACGTACCTCAAATCGTTGTATTAGTTAATACACTATTTACGTTTTATATTATGAAAATTTTCTGAATTTTGCAAAGTTCTATCTCGGCAACGCATCGACCGTTTGCCACAAATGAAGTGTCGTCAAATAGATCTCAGGAAGCTTGATCAGTCTATCTAAGCAATTTCACTGAAATATTTCGTAACGTTCATTGGGTGGTCAAAATGTGAATTTCGTCCCGTAAACGTCGAATTTTTAACATCGTATATTAGTAATGTTGCAGCAGTACGGTAGTATAGGACTAAGGAAGAATCCTATAGAGTGTTTATGTGAATTGTGAATGCTTTGATCATTGAATGTACTTACTGTAATGTAATGTTAAGGCAACCAACACAGAATTGTAAATAACTATAAACATATATTAAAATGTAAAAAGCAAGGAACAGCTTAAGAGGAGGGATGAAGGAATCCTTCGTAGAATTTGTTGACGTCTCCTGACTTTGTGTGTAATTTCTACGTAGCAAGCCAGTGTACTTCACTGTTGGTACAGAAACTTGGGTGAATGTAATGTGCGATCTTTAATACACTATGTTTTTTTATATAGGATGACATGCTGATTTCTACTGGACAATTCCTGCCTGTATTTATTTGTTTAAATTTGGTTTGAAACATTGTTTCTCTAGGGTGGGGAGGACATTTCGAAATGTGTTTCTTGGCGACCCCAGACTTGAAAAATATCCAAGTTGTTTAGAGTCCAACCACGTCCTACAGGGACACAGTTTTTTATATATGGGCTGTTTATCTTTTCGTGTGGCTGACCCGTTCGTGCAGTAGTACGTGGATGTCCCGAGTCAACAAACTGAAAAGTGGACGGTACTTTTGGTACACTTAGTGCACATATTCTTTCGTGATTATATCTACACACACACACACACACACACACACATATATATATATATATATATATATATATATATATATATATATATATACTGAGCAATACACATTAAACAGCATAACAGGGGGTCTATCGAACCACTTTCATAATATTTCTCTACTGTTCCCTTCTCTAGAACTGTAACTTTGTCGATCTGGTTTCGCCTGCTATATTATGATGATCATGTCTCCCTATGTAGGTGGGTACTAAAAAAACATGTTAGAATTCACAGGAGAAAGTTCGTGACATTTCGCAAATCAGTCTCGTCGCGTGCCGGCCGCGGTGGCCGAGGAGACTGAGGCGCTCCAGTCACGGTCTGCACGGCCACTACGGTCGGGGGTTCGAATCCCCCCTCGGGCATGGATATTTGTGCCGTCCTAGTTCGTAAGTAGTTCATAATTAGATTGTAAGTTTACGGACTGATGACCCCGTAGTTAAGTCCCATAAGCTATACAAACATTTGAACATTTCTTTGAGTCTCGTCGCAATGTATACCGCCTTTCTTCTAATGACTAGGCCACGAGAGAATGGCAGCGCAGTTATGTTACGAATTGTGAGGCCGCTCCCGCCGTAAGTTCGAGTATGGCCAGTTTATTTAGTAGAACTTTTCCATCTTATGTGTTCTGTCCAGTGGTGGCTAGTACAAAATTTGACCAGTATGCTACAATATTACAGAAATAAACAGGAAACAAAATATACTAAATTAAAAAGTAGTACTCACTCAGTGTCGAAAAATGAAGTCCATACGTCGTTGTCTTCTGCTGCAGAATTTGTCGATAACTTTCGTGTTGAAGCCATCAATGTTGCTTACCATATTCTTCTCAATGGAGAGCATTGCAGGGGCATTAAGTCGTTGTTCTGACATGATATTCCGAAGAAAAGTCTTGATCCTCCTCAGAGAAGAAAACCATTTTTCAGGCTCAGCAATTGTCATCGGTGTGGTTATTATTACTTTCAAAAGTTTTGATATCTGATAGAAGGTCTCATGCAGATTGTTGTTAGAAATGAATTGTAGTAATGGTACATCTCCTGCAATATTTCTGAAGTCTGGTCGTTCGTACAATACCGAGAGCTCCGTCATTAACCTGGGTTTCCCCAACATGGTATAAGCTTGCACCGCAACGTTAAGTTCTCTGCCTGAAGCGTCTTGAGTATTCTTCAAACTCAGAAGACTCTAGCAGCTTTGCTGCATCTAGAAGATGTAGGGCTTGGAAACGATCACGGGCCTCTGTGGTAGTCCTGTCGCAGACTTCTCGAGCATCAGAATGTCGACAAAGACTTATCTTGCTCTCAGAGGTAGCTGCTGCTGTGGCTTCCGCATCAGTGTCGTCGATTGAAGCTCTTATATTATTAATGGCCTGTATGAAGCGCGATACTGAACCGTTCATTTTTACAGCATCGACCGGCTGTACATGATATCTACATGAGGCATCACTTTGTGGAAGAATGATAGCCAAAAGAGGAATTAATATCAAAAAGGAACAACTTCCTGATGTTCTGCAAAACTTCTTTATTGGTCACAAACCGGCTTTCGGCTTCTCAGGCCATCATCAGGTGACAACTGAATGTAGTACACATGTTTTCAAAGATGTTAAGATTTACAAAGATGTTATCAGAGACAATCGATACTTCACAGGAAAGTTCATCGCAAATACATATTTATGAGAGTTATTAACATTTATATAAAAATATAATAAATATGTGTAAAGAATCAAAACTAATATGATTATTATTTAAAAGGAAGGTTGAAAATAAAACTTATTTCAGTAGAGGTGTAGAGGGGAACTGGATCCTGAGCCAAATGTTTATTGATTTCCAATATTTCCAGTAGTGTCATCTTTCTGCTTTTCTTCAAGGGATGTAGAATCTCACAGTTTACATCATAATCATGGCCTTCTCTAAGCAGATGTTCAGCAAAGGTTGAATCAGTCTTTTTTAACCTCCAGCTTCTCTCATGTTCTGATAATCTAATAGCTACAGCCCTGCCTGACTGACCAACATACAGTTTCCCACAATGTTTGCAGGGCTGTAGCTATTTGGCTCAGGATGCTAGTTTAGTATTAAACGATCAGATCCAGTTCCCCTCTACACCTCTACTGAAATAAGTTTTATTTTTAACCTTACTTTTCAATAATAATCATATTAGTTTTGATTCTTTACACATATTTATTATATTTTTATATAAATGTTAATAACTCTCATAAATATGTATTTGCGATGAACTTTCCTGTGAAGTATCGATTGTCTCTGATAACAGCTTTGTAAATCTTAACATCTTTGAAAACATGTGTACTACATTCAGTTGTCACCTGATGATGGCCTGAGAAGCCGAAAGCCGGTTTGTGACCAATAAAGAAGTTTTGCAGAACATCAGGAAGTTGTTCCTTTTTGATATTATTATCATGTTCTGTCAAGTACCGACGGAAAAATCAATTAATTTTAAAAAGAGGAATTCTTCATCCTGTATATTTCGACGGAGTCCAACTGCTTGACAACAAGTTTGGTCGGAAGACGATTTTTCCAGCATTGATAAGCAGTCCAGCAGCAAGGATTTATTTTCATGGACCACATTTATGGTGCGCGATTTGAAATTCCACCTAGTAGCTGGCCCACTTGCTGCCAATTTCTCTAAGGCGGAAAGTCGTTCTGATGACCATGAAAAGAAGGCTGAGAAGCTTGATACATTTAAAAAGAACACTCTAGCTGACTAATTCCGTGAAGCAGCGTGCATTAGGATACACTGCTTTAATTTTTGTCTGCACAGCGCCTTTGCAACCAGTCATGACAGATGCACCATCGTATGTTTGATTGATAATTTTATGCGGTGCACCTTTGAAAAAGGCTCTATGACATTCAAAATACAACACGTCAACCTTGGGATGATTGCCTTTAATAATCAAATGTTCAAATGTCTGTAAATCTATCGGACCAAACAGCGTGGTCATCAGCCCGTAGCTTATAAACTACTTAAACCTAGGTAAACTAACCTACGGACAAACACACACACACCCATGCCCCAGGGAGGACTCGAACCTCCACGGCGAGCAACCGCGCGCTCCGCAGCGAGGTGCTTTAGATCGCTCGGCTACTCCACAGCGGCCTTTAATAATCAATTAATACTGTATTGACAGTAAGACCTTTAGCGGAATCAATAACAGCGTTGCCAACTGCATGAATTCACTGCAGGTAGTAAATATAATGTTTAAAAATATTAATTTTATTTACAGAAATTAAAAATTTAGATTCAGAGGTATTTGAATACGAGCCTCACACAAGTGGGTTTGAGAGACAACGCGCAAGACACCTGAGCCAGCGCCCTATTTGCCTCTGTATGCCGCAATATTCGTCATATACTAGTCTTCCGCACGCAGCGTGAAGAGAAATATTGATCTTCTGCTGCAGTCGGTCTCAGCACACATGAGCCGCCAGGCCTGACGTCACATCTGCGCATGCGCACTAGTGAACAGACGACTGCGCCGCCCCTCTGCGCACGTACCAGCGCGGCTGAATCCCACTTCAGCACACGGAGCTGGTTTCCAGCTATCGCGGCGACAGCGCTCCAATATGCATTTTCATCCTTATTACTAGCATTCTAACACGCATTGGAAGGGAATTGGCATAATTTTATTGTGATATCTGGCTCGCAT
This sequence comes from Locusta migratoria, assembly GCA_026315105.1. Classification (NCBI taxonomy): domain Eukaryota; kingdom Metazoa; phylum Arthropoda; class Insecta; order Orthoptera; family Acrididae; genus Locusta; species Locusta migratoria. The sequence continues at coordinate 397,224,074 of CM048755.1, forward strand.
TCCAAGAGAAAGGATGTAATTTTACAGCGATTTCTCGGTTGCATTCGAAGAGAAATGGCATAAGTTTAGTAACATGTTTACAGTGTGCTGCAGCACATTATCACCAGCCGCCACTGGTTCTGTCAATGAAATACAGCCTTTGATGCGCTTTCCCCGCGGTATTCTCTTTGTGTTCTCTCCAATTTAACTCGATCGTAACGATAATTCCTGAGTATTTCGTTGAATTCACGGCCATTAGATTTGACTGATTTATCGTGTAAATGATGTGTAACGAATTTCTTTTAGGGCTCATATGGATGGCTTCGCGCTTTTCATCATTTAGGGTAAAATGCCAATTTTAGTACCGTGCAGATATCTTATCTAAACAGATTTGTACTTGTTTATAAACTTCTGGTGGCGTTGCTAACCGATAAACGACAGCCTATTCGAAAAACGTCTAAGAGAGCTGTTCAGATTGTATCGTAAATCGACTCTAAAGACGAGGTACAGCAGGACTTCCAAAACACTTACTTGGGGAACGCCAGATGTCACAACTGTTTTACTAAATGACTTACAGTAGTGTACCTTGAACTGTATTGTAAGAGGAAATTACGAATCCAGTCGCACAATTCATACGATATTTCATAAGAAAGCAAGTTGATTAGAAGTCTCTGATGAGGTACAGTGCCAAAATCTAGCCGGAAATCTAGAAAAATAGAATCGAATTGAAATACCTTGTCCATAGCTCCCATCAGTTCATGTGAGCAAAGAGCTAGCTGTGTTTATGAATCCGTGTTCCCTATGGGCCAATAGCTCGTTCTCTTCGAGGTAATTCATAATCATTGGAAAAAGTAAATGTTACTATGTTTTCGCTTATCACACCCACTGATTTTCTTGCATAAATGTTTGTAAATCTATCGGACTCAACTGCTGGAGTATTAGTCCGTAGCTTACAAACTACTTAAACAAAGTTAAACTAACCTAAGTACAAGAGAAACACCCAATTCCGAGGGGGGAATCGCACCCCCGACGGCGAACTGCCGCGTGCACCGCAGCACGGAGCCCCAGTGCGCACGGTTAATCCGCCACGGCTTTCTTGCATATTGGAGTGATCTGTGTACGCTACTAGTCTCAGGTACGAATCTTTTGATGAGCGACCGGTTGTATACGATAATTTGGTGTGGAGCTACTGCTTCGGCATACTCTGAAATAAACGTAATTGTTATACACTGCTCAAAACAATTAGGGCATCAGGTCAGATAACATTTACAATATACAGGGTGTCCCACTCAACTGTTTAACCCAGATATCTCTGAAACTACAGGAGATATTGAAAAACCACTTGCACGGTCATGAACGTACGGCAGGGGCTTATGAAAGTAGGTAATATGAGACATTGTAAAACGTGAAGAAATATTATCTTCAACACAAACTTATGTTTTTGTAAATGGATACCAAATATTATTTCTTAAGCAATCTATAGGATGAAAAGTCACAAAAAGAATGGTGTCGGTTGTAACGCGATGGGTCAATTACATGCGGAGAAACTGCGAAGCGAAGTTGACGTTTGAAATACCTGAAGCGCGCTACTAGACTCAACCGTGAGTCTCGCTTGAGCCTCGGACAGACGCTAGCAGCGCGCTTCATGTATTTCAAACGTCAACTTCGCTTCGCAGTTTCTCCGGATGTAAGTGACCCATCGCGATGCAACCGACGCCATTCTTTTTGTGATTTTTCATCCTATCGACTGCTTAAGAAATAATATGGGGTATTCATTAAAAAAAAACATAAGTTTGTGTTGAAAATAATATTTATTCGCGTTTTAGAGTGTTTCATAGTACCTACTTTCATAAGCCCCTGCTGTACGTTCATGACCGTAAAAGTGGTTTTTCAATATCTCTTGTATTTTCGGAGATATCTGGGGTGAAACAGTTGAGTGGGACACCCTGTACATACGGTAACGTATTTTATTCAGATATTGGTTACAATTGTAATTTATGTTTGATAAAGTACGATATTTTGCTGCCTCAATTCTTTACTTGATGTTTATATGGCGTTTACTTAGAACGCGGCACCATGTCGCTACCATAAAAATGAAAAGTCATTCTCGTTGCTCTCTAATGTAGTGTGTGATCTGCTCGGTCGGCCAGTACAGTTGCACACCTGCGAGACATGGACAGTGTGAGCTCTTGACGGATATTTGGCCTTTCTTCCATGAGCGCAAAGCCAACTCCGCAACCGTTGTGGGAGGTGCTGTCTGGCTGCAATGCGTCTGCCAAGTGCATCCCAGACTTGCTCACTCTGGTTTAAGTCGTGTGAACAAGTTGGTCACTCCATTCCTTCAATTCCCAGAGCATCAAGCATCTTGTCCGCCAGTGCAGATCTTTGGGGCCACGGCTGAGTGCCCGAGCCCATTCAGGCGCTATTCTCCGATGCGCGAGGCCGTTCCCCGTCGGGGTTCAAATCTTCCCTCGGGTATGAAAGTTTGTGTTGTCTTCAGTATAAGTTAGTTTATAAGTAGTTTGTAAGTTTAGAGTACCAAGCGAGGTGGCGCAGTGGTAACGCACTGGACTCGCATTCGGAAGTATGGTGGTTCAAATCCACCTCCGACCATCCCGATTTAGAAAATGTTCAAATGTTTGTTAAGCTTATGGGACTTAACTACGGGGTCATCAGTCCCTAAACTTACAAACTACTTATGAACTACTTACGAACTAGGACGGCACAAATATCCATGCCCGAGGGGGGATTCGAACCCCCGACCGTAGTGGCCGTGCTGACCGTGACTGGAGCGCCTCAGTCACCCCGATTTAGATTTTCCGTGATTTCCCTAAATCACTCCAGGCAAATTCCGGAATGGTTCCTTTCAAAGGGCACGCCGATTTCCTTCCACATCCTTATCCAAACACTCAGAGCGTAAGCTCCGTCTCTAATAACTACGCTGTCGACGGGACGTTGAACACCAAGCTTCCTTCCTTCCTAAGTTTAGGGACCCATAAACGTAACAAACATTTTTAGATCTGTGGAGAAGAACGTTATTGTCTACTAGAAATACATCTCTTTTGGCACCAACCTAAGGCACAACAGAAGGGCGAAGGATCTCGTCTCTATACCTCTAAACACGAATCTGTACTCATCTGTGAACAGGAACCGGCACCATTCGCTACTGCTCCAATCCTGAAGTTCGTCTGCCCAGTTTCTGCGGATTAAACGATGTCTTGGTTTTAATGGGACGCACACCGTAGGCCGCCGTGCATAGAATCCACATTCCCGAAACTGATTTCGGACTGTTTGTGTTAATATTTCGTGTCCTACTGCTGCCTGGAAAGTGCGTTGTAGTTCGGTTGCATTCAGCCTCCTGATTCGACGGGCTGTTAACCGGAGATAACGGTCATCTGTTGCTGATGTTACCTGCGGACGGCCTTGGCCTTGCGTTCTGTTAACGGTTCCTGTCGTCTGAAATCGCGTCCAGGTCCTGGAAATTACACTATTAGACACTCCAATAGCTGCAGCCACCTCCCTCTGTGTCTGTCTCTCTCCCAACCTTCCTACGGCTCTCCACGACATAGCTTCGTGTAAGTCACATTGTTGCTGCATTTCACTACCTACTCACTATACTATGTGAACCCATCTGCTTGTGTAATTGTTTTGGTAGAGGAAACACAAGTTTACACCAAACCCTTGTGCAGCAACCTTCTGTTGTTACCACTAGCTCGGTTGCTGCAATGTTGTTGTCCAACAACTCTAATCTTACTACCATTCAACATTCCTTTAATCAAAATAGCGACGCCTTCGTTAACTCTACGATGATTACGAGTGCTAGCAACAAATGGCATGTTACACGAATAATACGATTTACCAATATCCTTATTAAACGCTTCAAACACTTGAAATGTATGATAAGCAATCACGTCTCTGTTATTAAAACTCGCAAGTCCACCTTGGGCCTTTAAAGTATCACCATTACCACGAACAATAGCAGCTGTAATTCAACCATTACCATGACTCGGAGTATTGTCAGCTCTAGTAACAGTAAACTGGAGAACACCACCACAAAACACACTAGGTCCTTGCAGAAACACCTGAGCCCCTACATTATTAGTCGTATTCTTAATGTCTATATTATCAATCGCCTTAAACACTGTACGAGGAGAACGCCTCATCCTACGCCTACGAACCATAATGAACGTCTATCCGATCCAGAAACACCGCGAGAGCGCTCCTAACAGGCCTTTTAAAGCTACCGCGCAAGCGATTACGCCACGCCCTATGACGTCATCTTGATTACTGAGCTGTGCGCGGCAAGTAAGCATAAGAGTTGGCTACTGAGTTGATGTTTCGACTCAGTGAATCAAGTCAGCAAACTGTTCGACTGAGTCGAAACTTGAATCGGCAGTGTTTCGAAACAACGAATCTTGTGATTCATGTATCGGACGCTAGATACCGTTAACATGCGTTTTTCTGTCCGTCTGCCTGGGTGAGTTCGACACTGCGCCCAGGCGTACAACGGGTTTGAAGTTGTTCCCCTAACGCGCCACGCGAGATTTTGAATTATGCTACCGGTACCCTTCAGCTGAGGTATGAAAACTGGGATACCACCGAGAAAAGTTGTGAAATATTTCGGTGTTTTGAAGTAGTTTAGCGTGAACTGAGCGTTGTTATGCATTGTTGCTTCATCTGTCCCAGGTGAACGCATCTTTTCGAAGCAAGGGCAAATAATTTCAGTGAGACGAAACCGCATTCTCAGTAAGATGTCAAAACCAACGTTTTTTAATTTCAATTTAAATAAAACTGTAATTGATTCTCTTTTATTTGACTGACTGAAGACGATCCGATTATTAGAATACCTATCTGGACATTAAAACATTTTATTTCAGTTTTGTGGTTTCGTCACGTAAATTGTGAAATGTGTTTCCTTGTGTTAATACTAGTAGTAATATCTGTTGATTGCATTAAATATGTCTTAGGAACAAATCTTAAATATTTTGTTTATATTGATTGGTTAGAAAAGTTATTGATTTCTGGATGCACGTAGACATTTGAACCATGATCTTTCTTGTTTTATTTAAACTTAATTATGGAATTTTGAAGGTTGGAAAAAGTTTCACGACTTTGGAATTTGAACATTAATATTTTGTACTTCCTTTTTTACAATATTTGTTCGTATGAAAATACGAGTAACTTAGGAAACGTTTACGCTTTAACAGGATTCTTAAAGTCGTAGTAGCAAACAAATCTTGTGCCGTTCAATTAAGTCTAGTGAATAACGTATTAAAACCATGTTGATATTCCATAGATGTTTCGTATTTGCTGTATCGCCCTACTGCAGCTGTCTCGGGTCACGTGAATCAGCGGAGGTAGCAGGACCCAGGGCGGAGGCACGTCAAGTGTTTCGAGTGCCGAAGCAGTGACTCGACTCACTACGGCGCCCTGCAGCTGTTGCGGTAGCGCGGCGCAAGACTCTGCAGCACGCCAGATGTTTCGTGTGCCGAAACAGTGAGTCGACTCACTTGACTTAGATGATCTGTATGTTTCGAAACAGTGAAATGATCCGAACTGCCCATCTCTAGTAAGCATAGTGCCGTGCGCGCCTCGCCTGGCGCCAAGGTCACGCAGGATGCCTACCTCCGCAGGCGCGCTACCGAAACAGCTACTTTAACGTAGCGCACCTTACGTCTCCAATATATATACTACCATAATTGCAATTCGCTGCAACAGACTATAATATGCACAGAAGGCTGGAGATGTATTATTATCGTCATTGAAATAAATAAATATTTTTAATTAAAAGAACTCGTGTGTACAGTTTATTTCAATAAGGACACACAGCAAAAAATAAAACTATTGGGTCACGGGCAGTGACCCATCCCAAGTCATCCCAGTAACTGATTCACTAACAACAAATGGAGGAAATATGTGTGTGGGGGGTACCATTAATGGGGGGAGTTACGACTCCCCTGCTGTGCATATTATAGTCTGTTGCATTGAATTGCAATTATGGCAGTATATATATTGGTGACGTAAGGTGCGCTACGTTAAAGTAGCTGTTTCGGTAGAGCGCCTGCGGAGGTAGGCATGCTGCGTGACCTTGGCTGCAGGCGAGGCGCGCGCGGCACTATGCTTACTTGCCGCGCGCCGCTCAGAAATCAAGATGCTACTATAAAAATGAAAAAGTCATTCTCTAATGTGGTGTGTGATCACCTCGGTAGGCCGGTAGAGTTGCATACCTGAGACAGTGTGAGCTCTTGAGGGATATTTGGCCTTTCTTCCATGAGCGCAAAGCCAACTCCGCAAACGTTGTGGGAGGTGCTGTCTGGCTGCGAATGAATCCCAGACTTGCTCACTCTGGTTGAAGTCGTGTGAACAAGCCACTCCATTCCTTCAATTCCCTCAGCATCAAGCATTTTGTCCACCAGTGCACATCTCGGCTGAGTGGCCAAGCACATTGAGGCGCTACTCTCCCATGCGCGAGGCTGTTCCCCTCCCTCGGCCATGAAAGTTTGTGTTGTCTTTAGTATAAGTTAGTTTATGAGTAGTTTCTAAGTTTAGAGTACCGAGCGAGGTGGCGCGGTGGTAACACACTGGACTCGCATTCGGAAGGATGGTGGTTCAAATCCACCTCCGACCATCCCGATTTAGGTTTTCCGTGATTTCACTAAATCACTCCAGGCAAATGCCGGGATGGTTCCTTTGAAAGGGCACAGCCGATTTCCTTCCACATCCTTATCCAAACACTCCGAGCGTAAGCTCCGTCTCTACTGACCACGCTGTCGACGGGACGTTAAACACTAAGCTTCCTTCATTCCTAAGTTTAGGGACTGATGACCCCGCAGGTAAGTCCCATAAGCATAACAAACATTTTTAGATCTGTGGAGAAGTACGTTATTGTCCACCAGAAATAACATCTCTTATGGCACCAGCGTAGAACACAACAGAAGGGCGAAGGATCTCGTCTCTATACCTCTAAACACGAATCTGTACTCATCTGTGAACGGGAACCGGCGCCATTCGCTAATGCTCCAATCCTGAAGTTCGTCTGCCCAGTTTCTGCATAAACGATGTCGTGGTTTTAATGGGACACACACCGTAGGCCTCCGTGCATAGAGTCCACATTTCGGAAACAGATTTCGGACTGTTTGTGTTAATATTTCGTGTCCTACTGCTGCCTGGAAAGTGTGTTGTAGCTCGGTTGCATTCAGCCTCCTGATTCGACGGGCTGTTAACCGGAGATAACGGATATCTCTTCCTTACGTTACCCGTGGACAACCTTGGCCTTGCATTCTTTTCAAACGGTTCCTCTTGTTTCAAATCGCGTCGAGTTCTCGGAAATTACACTGTGGGACACTCCAATAGCTGCAGCCACCTCCCGCTGTGTCTGTCCCGCTCCCATCCTTCCTATGGCATAGCTTCGGGTAAGTCACATTGTTGCTGCTTTTCACTACCTGCTCACTATACTATGTGAACCCATCTGCTTATGTAATTGTTTTGGTAGAGGAAACACAAGTTTACACCAACCCCTCTGCAGCAACCTTCCGTTGTTACCACTAGCTCGGTTGCTGTAATGTTGTTGTCTCCACTTCATAGAACGGACAAGAAGACGTCGAAGCATTTTTGTTCATTCTCCCGATGACAATATTTCAGAACCTTGCTATCTCAACTGATACCCTAATTGTTGAGACTAGTGTACAATCTGGACTCGAAGACTTCCTTTCGTTAAGTGATTTAAGTAACTTTACTGCCCGAAGGATATCTTCTTCCGAATTACGCATGCTAGCTGCTGTTCTTGATTCGAATTATGGAGTATTTACTTCGTCTCCTCTGGGGAAGGAATTTCGGAAAACTGTGCTTTAGCTGCACTGCGTTCGGTAGCGTTACAAAGCCTATAGGGTGCTGATTGTATTTTACCAGAAAACTTCGAAAACTACCGTAGGTTTAGTCTCTACCGCAAGCAATATTGATAAGATATTTAAAAAGCAGTACGACATCACGATTTCCCTTTTCCCTCTGCTTTAAATTTCAATACCAAAAATGGACAAGTAAATACCAATAGAACCTCTGCATGAGAGTTCTGATGATCTTAAACATAATGCCGCCAATAATTAAATTATCTCTCTGCTCAATTCTATCAGGCTATTTCCTCTTACATATCTTTCTGATAGTTAACGTTCTACTATTTTTCCTTCTTTTTTATGTCGAGTTAGTTACCATCGCCAACCATAGTTATAATTTCCTCTCGTTTATGTATCTGAATAATTTCTTCAATGTCATCATGGAATTTTCTTCAACAACAGCAATTTACGAGCGTTGGAACGTAAATAGTGGCAACTAAAAATGTTTGTTAAGCTTATGGGACTTAACTACGGGGTCATCAGTCCCTAAACTTACAAACAACTTATGAACTACCTTATACTAAAGACGGCACAAATATCCATGCCCGAGGGGGGATTCGAACCTCCGACCGTAGTGGCCGTGCAGACCGTGACTGAAGCGCCTCAGTCTCCTCGGCCACCGCGGCCGGCTAGTGGCAACTATTTATTCACAACTGATAAATAAGCGTTACATGTTTGCAGCTGTTACTCTCCTTCAAAGTAGTCACTAGCGTTGTGTAGAACACGTTGCCAACGATGTGAAAGGCGTAGTATTTTGTTAGCAGAGCCTGTTCTGTTGATGGTGCGAATGGAGCGGTCCACTGCCTGTCGAATCTCTGGAACAGTTCTGAAGCGAATGCCACGAAGTTGTTCCTTCATCTTCGGAATCAAATGAAAGTCACAAGGACTTAAGTCTGGGGAGTATGGTGGGTGGTACAGTACTTCTCAGTCCCATCGAGCGAACACATCAGCCACAGCTTGTGCTGTATGCGCCCGCGCATTGTCGTGCAAAATGATGGGTGGGTTGCACAGAAAGTGTTGTCGCTTTTTCGCAAAGCTGATCGCAGGCGATGCTCCAGAAACGAACAGTAATACTGTGCATTGACGAGGAACGTAATACGGTAGGATAACACTATCGTAGTCCTACACGAGAATCACCGTAACTTGGTGCCATTGTTCTGTACAGTAATGTCGATTCCCCGCAGGCCGCTTGAAGACCTTGATGACACTGTCGTGCTGTACGTCCTCTGCCACATTCAATCTTGATCCAACTGCGTTGTTCCTATTTCGAAAACATAGTGACATCGTTACGTTAGAGCGCTCTCGCACAAGCTACTGTATTTCCCACGATTGTGCGCATGATTTGCTTAATCATTATTGGACATACTCTTGCATGGAGCAGTAGTTAGCACACTGGACTTGCATTCGGAACGACGGTGGTTCAAATTCGCACCCAGCCATCCAGATTCATATTTTACGTCGTTTTCCTATGTCACCTCAGGCCAATACCGGGATGATGCCTTTGAAAGGTCACGACCGATTTCCTTTCCCACCCTTATCAAAGCAATCCAAGCTGGTGCTCCGTCTCTAATAACCACGCTCCCGACGGAAAGTGAAACCGTGATCTTCATTCTTTCCTTTCCTGCATTATCCGTATTTGATTATTTTTTTAAAATCTGCACTAACATGATGCAAAGTTATATACTTTCTGCCATCAAACTTCAGTTATTCCTTTTATCTATAACATCAATTTCTCCATTGACATATTTAAATTATCTCACGAAATTACTGGATTAAGTGCTATAACATTTCATCCTGCGACACTTACGGCTGGTTTGTCAATGTCTCGTTAAGTTCCGGCTAAGATTTTTAACTTGTCGTTAGCGGAGAATTGCGTTGGTCAATGTTTCGTTATGAGTTAACCTGACGTTAAAAGATCTCAGACTGGCCGTTAGGTCTGCACGATTACTACGGTCGGGGGTTCGAATCCCCCCTCGGGCATGGATATTTGTGCCGTCCTTAGTAGTAGCTAGTTCGTAAGTAGTTTGTAAGTTTAGGGACTGATGACCCCGTAGTTAAGTGCCATAAGCTCTACAAACATTTGAACATTTGAAACTGGCCGTTAATTTAACGAGTAGAATTCTGTTCGTTACACGGCTAACGACCAGTTAAGTGTGAATCTGTGTGAAAATAGTAGGATTCTAAAGCGCTAAAATACCGCAATATATTCACGCGGTAAGACAGATTTATCGAACAAAATAACAGAAGCACTACATGTATAAAAACTAGTGTGGAAAGCAGCTTCACTGGAATATGTTATCGTCATATTTCTTGTCCCATCAATGTCAGTAGCTAGTAGATGAGTTTGATATATTGGAGATACGCATCATAACGTTAAAATTATTGTTGCGATATCAAAATACAAACTTATGGGTAACGACTAGTTCAGTGAGAATCGGTATGATGGAAATGTCTGGAATAAGGTATTTGGTTGACAATGAAGACGATGTAATATTTTCGACGATCTAGAGGTCATTGCCCCTACAAGGCATCCTAGAAGTATTTATGTTCGCCCAAATCAATTTGTATGCTGGGATGATGCAGCTTTTGTTACGCGATTTCGTCTTCTAAAGGCTATTTTGGAAACGCAACATGAAAAATCCACGACCATCTGAAGAGTCCAACAGATAGTTATGTATTTTGTAATTTATCTGTCGTAATAGATAACAGAATACATTATTTATGTCTGTAAGCTTATTAATTCAGTATTTACTTATGCATGTTGCGCCTCGTGTAAGGCCTAAAATGTGATTTCTTACTTCGATCTACAGGAACAGTGCACTTTCGCCTATGTGCAAGTTATTGCTTGCACTAAGATACTACGCACTTGGCAGTATGTTATCGTACTAAGCCCTAAGCATTTTTGCTGTCCTACATGTTCCATGGACAGCTTTTGAATTGATTTGCTACACGCGATCACTTCGCTTTTGTTTCCTACCATGTCGTAGCGTCGTTTTCATTTTATTTATTTTTTTTTTTTTTTACGTTCCAATGTACCCTTATATTTCTTTACTCAGACGGCACTTTCATTTGTTTCTATTGCCAACATAGTCGACATATATCGTACCTTCTCGTTTTCTCCAGTTTAGCGAACGAGAGGTGTATCTGGCAATGACAAACGCAATGCACTTAACGAGCACATTTAACTGGACGTTAAAGGCATATTCTCGTTTACTAACGAGAAGATTAACGAGAGATGGACGAACCGGTCCTTAGAGCAACTGTTTTCTTTTCCACACTACATGCTCATGAGTGGTTCCTAAGAAGAATGAGAAAATAATTTACCTTGGGAATCTGCTAACCAAGATAATATCATCATCGTTTTAATTCATAGAAAATATGAACACTAACAAAAATAGCCGACTTGGTTTCCCATAAGATCTCACACCATTTTACGGCGGAAGGAATTCGTCGCGAGACTTGCACTTTTGTACATTCTATGTTTTTGATAGGATTTCTTTTTGTAGATAATTTTTATCTTGTGTAATTTTTTTGTATACCAGCCACGGATTTTCTGAAGACCCATTCGCTCTCTCTTGTGGTTTATCTCATTGGGTTTAATGTATCAAGATTTCGGAAGTCTGCAAAGTCTATTGTACTGTTGATGTTCACTCATTTCATCGTGTACACGTACTAAAATCTGTGGTGGATCACTATAAAAATGAACTAGCTAGTCTTCGCAGCAGTTTTTGAACTTCAGAATACACGTACGTTGCGTATAAGGTATATTTTTCTGTATAACTGAAAGTAGTAGTTGTTATTTTGCATGGTATTTATTGAATGATCATTTTATTTCATACAATAGTTAGTAATTCTAAATTATTTTAGTCCATTAAAAAAAGAGTTGTTTTTCAGTGTAGACAAGTATATGGTATGAAAATGGTTACATATAATTGTATAAATGTTACTCCTAGTATCAGTACAATTATACCTTAAGTGAATCATAGCATAAAAATGTATTTCTTGATGACAAAATCTAGTCTGAAAACGTTTATAATAACTACTTAAATCAAAGAAGAATTTCTTCAACTTTCATGATCGTAGGACAATAAGCTCATTTTCTATTATTATCTACTGAACATGCAGTATGGTGCACGCTGCATTCGTTCCATACCTTAGTCCCCAAATTTTTGTATGATATAAGCCAAGAATTTCTTTTTTATAACGGTCTATAGGCCTGTTACTACGCCTTCACCCTCAAAAATAAATCCGGAATTCTTTATTCTTTGATCATGTGCGGCACAGAGTTTTGACACAATATTATTTCAGTTCATAAGAGAATTTTCTGCAAGAAATTTTGGATAGGTTTCCAATGAAGTAGCAAAGTTTTTAATTCCATTCTGCTTCGAGACAGGTCACGTTTCTGCCCAAGGTTCTATCTGGTGCGCAAATTCAATTTCTGTTGTTACTGTACCTGATACATATATTCCATTCTTTGTGATTTCCATAAAGCTATTCTCGGTATCATCCACTGCACTTTCCATGTGTAACATCCGTACCAGCTACAGCAATGAGTTTAATTTCTTTTCTAACTAATTGTCTTCACGGCTGCCATCAAGTGTCAACCGATTTGAAGAGAACACTACACTTAATTCATACCTGCTTGGTGTCAACTGAAACATATAAATACTGCCACGTTAGCTGGTGACTGTTTTTCAAAATATCACTCTCCACTCTATGTCTAAGTACTCGAACGTTCCAATGCATATCATCTATATATTGCAGTCCAGAAGCCAAAACGTTGCACACTCTGATATTATCTACATTAAAGGTAGTCTTTTTTTGAGACGCAAGCCTTCGTTATTACCTTTCCCTCTCTTAATTAATGTAGGTCACTTTCGTTTCTCTCATTTGAAATGCTTCTTCTGACTTCTACCTTGACTCCTTGAATTACCATAACCAGTTCCTATGTGTAGATTCTCTTTCGCCAACGTAATAGCCAAAGTGTAAGTATCACAACCCATGGGTAGTTCATTTAAGGAGAGGGTGGGATTTCATTTCTTTTTATAGGTAGTCCTCCTCCTTTTCTTTTCTGGTAACGTTTGATGTACGTCAGATTCGGAATTTTTTAAAGCCCACTCCCCATTCCTTTTTTTTCTAAATTTCGTCAGAGGCTTTGATGTAACAATTTTTGACAAGTCTGCGCTTGCCGTGTCTTGAGCTTTTATATTATTGAAGTCAAGGTTAATAAGTCATCCGTCCAATGTTGTCACTCTGAAAAGCGTCACGTACGCTTTTTGGATATGTACAGAGAAGAACCAATATCCACAGTGCATTGTTTAAACTTAGTTCTGAACTTTCGAAAACGGGATTGATATTTACGGATGGTGAAATTTTTCCTTCCATTACAGGCTAGACAATATCTAAATACGAAATTTGACGTTTGTATGTCTTCTAGGAGTACCTTAGAATTTTGATGATCCGTGAGCGGGTGAGTGAGTGAGAGTAGTAGCGATATGCGGATGTCATTATTTCGTAAACTATAAGGTGTAGCATGGTGTAACTATGAAACTGTTTGTATAGCTTATGGGACTTAACTACGGGGTCATCAGTCCCTAAACTTACAAACTACTTACGAACTATCTACACTAAGGACGGCCCAAATATGCATGCCCGAGGGGGGATTCGAACCCCGGCCGTAGTGGCCGTGCAGACCGTGTCTGGCGCGCCGCAGTCCCCTAGGCCACCGCGGCCGGCTAACTTTGAAATATACCTATTTATTGTAGGTATTCTTGGTCACTGAAAATTAAAGCTTCTAACTTTATCCACAATGAAGATTCAGGGGGGTCAAATGTGCCGTGTACGCTTTCGAGAAAAGGATGACACGGCTGTGACTTACATTAAGAGAGGGAAAGGTAGTAACAAAGGCTTGCGTGTCAAATATTATTCAAAAGACTACCTCTAATGTAGATAATATCAGACTGTGCAACGTCTTGGCATCTGGACAGCTACATACAGATGGTGTGCATTGGAACGTACGCGTATTTAGACACACAGTGGACAGTGATGTTTTGGAAAAGAAATCACCAGCTAATGTGGCAGTATTTATATGTTTCAGTGGACACCAAGCAGCCATGAATTAAGAGTAGTGTTCTCTTCAAATCGGTTGATGACTGATTGCAGACATGAAGACAATTAGTTAGAAAAGAAATTAAACTCATTGCTGTAGCTGGTACAGATGTTACTCATGGAAAGTGCAGTGGATGATGCTGAGAATACCTTTATGGAAATCACAAAGAAACGTGACCTGTCTCGAAGCAGAATGGAATTAAAAACTTTGCTACTTGACTGGAAACCTATCCAAAATTTCTTGCAGAAAATTCTCGTATGAACTCAAATAATATTATCTCAAAACTCTATGCCGCACATGATCAAAGAAGAAAAAATTCCGGATTGAATTTTGAGGGTGGAGGCGCAGTAATAGGCCTATAGACCGTTCTAAAACAGGACTTCTTGGCTTGTATCATACAAAAATATGGGGTTCTAAAGTATGGAACGAAAGCACCGTGCACCATACTGCATGTTCACTAGATAATAATACAAAATGAGCTTATTCTCCTACGATCATGAAAATTGAGGAAATTCTTCTTTGATTTTATATGTTTCAGTGGGTATGAAGTAGGCATGAATTAAGAGTAGTCTATGGGGGGACTGCCGCGTCCTCAGATATCACAAGCTAACGAATACATACGTCGAAAATGTGATGGCTCTAGTTTTCACCGTTTCGAAGTTTTTTTCTGTGCGTAAAGTGCCATTCGAAAGGTTTTTCTCCGAACTACACCCAAAATCTGTTTCGAAACGTGTGACTGGGCATAACATAACAACAGGTGGTACGAGAGACGCGCCACAACAGTACAGGCGTGAACTTGCTCGGATTTTCTAAAATAATTTTTCTTCGAAACTGGTTAATAACGCCCTTTATCGGAGCACTGTAAATCTGTTACACGAGCAGATGAGAGGAACGTGAGGCGGAAGCACTTTATACGTAAGTTGTGGCAGACAGTGGGTTCGGGCGCCGGCCTGTTAGCTGTGCCAGACGCGCAACAGAGCGGACACACGGATCGATAGCGTGTGACCTTCCGGGTGGCCATGGCAACCGACTGGGCGTCACCCGCCACATCCAAAGCGCAGCGACGCCCTTACTGCGCAGATGCAATCGGCAACTTGCCTCACTATATTACATTCACACGGTTTGCCTGTGCGGGGCATAGCAACAAGTTTTGTTACAAACGAAATTAATATTTTAAAAATAGTTCATTGGTTATAGTAGCATCGCATTTTTCACATTCCGGCCTAATCTGACCAGGTATAGATTACGTACTAACAACTGGACTTAGAAAATTCTGGTAGAAAAATCGTTCCTGATATCTACATCCATTCTCTGCTAATCACTATGAAATGTGCAAGCCATTTCTTTCTGCTATAGCGTATTGTAAGTTTCCTTTCTGTTCAATTCGTATTTGTTTAGCGTGTGGTACACACTTGACATATGCTTAATGATAATCTAATGTATAAAACAGAGTGCCCGTGTATTTGTACGTGTTGCATACAAATCTACAGTTTTCTTCCAATCTTTATGAAATTTTCTACACGTAAGCTTCAATCCATGTGGACGGTCGCCGTAAGTGTGAGAATAACATACGATATATAGTTCACGAGATAAGACGTCATAAACAATGAGATGCGCGAAAAACATCTGCATTTTGCGAAAATGCTGCTCATTTAATCCTAAACCATTGGACCGATTTCAACCAAATTTGGTATACACATTCCTTACCGTGAGGTAACAATTGCTGCATGGTTAATAATAACATACGGCACATGGTTCAAAAGATATTACGTCATAACCAATAGAAAAGCAAAAAATACCATATAATGCGGCGAGACTTTCGAAATACACTGTATGAGAATGACAGTACTTAGCGACTTGCAACAAACTTTAAACATAATTTCAAACCTTTATTAAACTTTTTCTCGCTGGTTACCATAGTAAAATGATGAAAGGAAAAATGTTTCCCGCTTACTACTTTTCCGCTGTTTATAGAGTTAAGCCGCGGCGAAGTATCCGAGCGGTCTAAAGCACATCGCTGCGGAGCGCGCGGTTGCTCGCCGTGGAGGTTCGAGTCCTCCCTGGGGCATGGATGTGTGTGTGTTTGTCCGTAGGTTAGTTTACCTAGGTTTAAGTAGTTTGTAAGCTACGGACTGATGACCACGCAGTTTGGTCGGATAGATTTACAGACATTTGAACATTTATGGAGTAAAACTACGGCTCTCGGTATGACGTTACAATTTATAATTTGAACACTACAAATTGTAGCGTCAGGAAATTTTACAGACAGTTTACACGCATATAGTTGAATGTAGCTTCTAAATTGTATCTCAGTACGACTCGTAGTCCTTGAGATATGAGCACGTAAACAGTAACGTTCATGGAAAACCACCCCATCACGCACCAAGTTTTAATCTATTACTCCTTTACTGCTAATTGTATTCCCAAAAGATTTTACAGGCATACAGCCATTATACAAATGAATATTTTATTGACAAATGGCAGGAATAAATAAATAAATACACGGGCAACGCCGGGTTTTCAGCTAGTACACTATAAAATTCACCAATAAAGGATGCGGAATTCAATAAGCTAAAATATATAACACATTAAGGCAGTGAAACGAAACATAACATCGCAGCAGATAAGTTGCATATTTCGAATATTCATAATCTGAAATACAGATTGGCGATCCATTCGAGGCTACGCTGACTGTCCCTTACGTAGACGGTGCGTGAGAAGAAATATTGCTTCCATCCGCTTTATTGGCTATTATTCACCTACATTTCTCTTACCAATATCAAGGGAAACAATATGTTGCTGCAATAAACTTAGAAGACGTTACAAAGTTTTTTCAACCTAATCATATATCATGATATACAAATGTGGCAACAAAAATATGTGCTGGTATTCTTATAGATAGGGGAAGGTAAGGTAAGATGACGAATCATTAATTTAATGTGATTGTCGAGACAGAGCAGCAAATAAAAGTCTTGCCTTGCTAGCACTAACACTCTTCGTGTGCTACAGTATGTACTAAAGCCCGCCGCCATCATTTAGCAGTGACACGCAATCATTTATGTTTACGCACATGCTGGTTGTAATATTTCAGTGCACCGAAACAGCATCTGGAACACGCGTGGTAAATTTTTCGCCGGCAGCGGTGGCCGAGCTGTCTGCGGCGCGCCAGTCACGTTCAGCACTGCCACTACGGTCGGGGGTTCGAATCCCCCCTCGGGCATGAATATTTGTGCCGTCCTTAGTATTAGCTAGTTCATAAGTAATTTGTAAGTTTAGAGACTGATGACCCCGTAGTTAAGTCCCATAAGCTCTAGAAACATTTGAACATTTTTTTGGTAAATTTCTCCAAGCTGGTTTCAGTTTTTTGTAAACTATAAACCATGCTATTTCTGTAATGTATATATTAAACTCCATGGAGAATTTAATGCAGTGTTGTTCTTAGGTTTAAATTTATTGGGCGGACAAGATGATGACTCGTCGTCTTTCCCAAAGAATTCATAAACTAATGAGCTTTTCATACTAACTTGCAGTATGTAGCGTGTGTAACAAGTACTCATGAAGGACCAACAGCCTGAAATGGCCACAAGAAGGCAGGAATCGATGACCATTGAGTAGGAGGTACAGACTGGTGCAGTGGTGCGTGCAACTTCGGAGAGGAAGCAGAGGAGAACGTTGCCCTCATTACACATCACAAACAGAAGCAAAACTGAAAAAAAGCAGAAAAATTTAATGGCAGAGAGAGGACCGAGGAAAGAAGAAAATATAAAACAATTGAGATGAGGCACCCTTAATTTCTCGATATCAGTCAGCTATACTGAAGACGACGACGTCGATCATGATTCATTACAGAAGAACTTCGTGAAATTAGAAATGACTGTAGTAAATTAGGGACTTTGTATTGTTGTTCATGCTGTCGTAAATGGGCCTATGATGCTTGTACTGAACTCACTGCAGCGGATACGAAGCGCTAAACAAATGTATGCCACTTCTATGCGTAAAACAAAATATTTTATGTTCATCCAATTGTGTTTTCCTTCGTCTAATTACCCGCCGACATTCGTCATCTTACCCGCAAACGAGTTTGACATCATTTAAAAAAGGCAATGTAATTGCCAGAAATGTTTCATTTAGAAAAACTACGAAATCTGTTGTTGGAAGCAAAACTCTAATGGTTTCTGAAGTATTCATGTAGGCACCAGGTCTAAAATAAGGGTATAAAAAATTCGGAACCTTACTGTCGTCATCTTAGTCTCCTTTCCCCTACCTGTTTTATGGTTGCCATAACATCTTTGCGAAAATATTAGTTATCTACCGACGTAAGAAACACTGTAATCTGTATTACCAACTGATTACAGTTCTTTAGTATTTGTTACAGTTTTACAGATAATAAACTATGATCTCCAGAGACTTTTCATCTCACTCTGGAATGATTAAAGGTGTAACACGGGGTTGGAATAGGTCTGCCATCCGACAGGCTCTGTCTCAGATATTGCCGACATTTAATTTAATTGATCCTAACTAATAATGCTTCTACTTAAACTGTTCTGGATTACTGTAAAATGTATAAATCTCGTTAGATGAGAAAATTAGAATGCTAATAAAATGGGACATTTACAAATGCAACATTTCATAAATCCTACTGCTCTAAATAACTTAAAGTTTTGCACAACTAATTTTGTATGTAAAATAGCGGCCTCCGTTTCCATGGTAGGAACACTACAATATTTGATATTATTTAGCCTTTATATTAGTAGGAACTTCCATCCTGACTATCGTAAAGGACTCAGAGAACCATCTGATAGAACTGCACCCATTTGAACTTACTGTTCCCCATTTCTTAACTTGAAGCACCGTATATCAATACAAACAGTCGAGTGGAGAGCAGGATAGCCGCAACAAGCTGCGACAGTCTGGGGTTGTTGTGCAGACGAAGTATGATATGCAGATGTGATTTTAAATACACAATGGACGTTTAATTGCGACCGCAACCTCCTATGTTTTCAGTATTTCAATTACTGAGTCCGTTCACGAATCAAGGCAATCCGTATGCACACATGCCAGGAGCAGGGACCTCGAGTGTGCGGCCATACGTAAGCAATTCAGAATGCCCAAAGGCTCTACAGAGAAGCACAAATATCAGAAATAAAAAGATTGCTCAAACTAACTACGGACAAAATTATTTCCAGTTTGAGATCGAGTATTACCTGCAGGGTGAGGGACTACCTATGGTTTCCCCAATATCAGGAACCTTAGCTAACATTTTCATCAGTCACTCAGAAAACCACACATTTCAAAAGGTAGGGACAGATGAAAGATTCAAAGTGGTATATTGGAACATATATGTAGATGACATTAAATGTCTCATAGATGAACCAAACGAAAAAAAAAGATGAAATTCACTCTGAAATAAATAAATCCCACAAAAACATAAAGTTCATAGTTGAATAAGAAAACGCCAATAAAATAAATTTCCTTGATATAACAACAGAAAAAAGGGCAAACATTCAACATTTATCGAAAACCAATAGCGTCAGACATCATACATTATAACTACAATCATGTCCAAAACCAGAAACTTGCTGCATTTAGTCACATGTTATACAGACTAAACAAAATCCCTCTCAACAAGAAAAACAATCAAAAAGAAATGAGCACAATATATAAGTAACACGGAACAACGTATACGACACACAAGTACTACAGAAACTTAATCAGATAATTAAAAGACGAAACAAACACAACACTTCAAACACAACCAAGAAGCAGGAAAATACACACAACCCAAACACACAAATACAAATAACAAACACACATAGTGACAACACCACGAAAAGATAAATCAAATTGCATACCATGGCATACATACATAAATTAACACAAAGAGTGACAAACAGACTAAAGAAACAGGGACTCCACATAGCATATAAAACTGTCCAATCTCTACAAACAAATCTAAAACCAAAATTCAAGAAAGACAAATTCCAAGGATCAGGAATATACAAACTTGAACGCCAAAGCTGCGATGCAGAGTGCATAACAATGACAAACAGAGGTTTCAAAACACAATACAAATAACACATCAGCTGTTGGAAATACGAAACAAACCACTCCATATTTGCCAAACACTTAAAACAACACAACCATTACCCCGCCAGCATAGACCACGACATGAAAATTATCGGGATCAACAACCACAGCAAACACCTCATGCAAGCACAAGAAAACTACCATATCCAGAGAGCTATAGCTGAGAACAAACAATTAATAAATGAGCAGACAAACATCAATGAAATTTCACTGATAAATATAATAAAAAGAAATGAGACAGTAATTAAAGAGAAAAATTCACACACACACACACACACACACACACACACGAGAGCAGGAGTATTAAAAATAAAAATATTATTCATAATAATAATAAGATAAAATATTGCTGGTGCAGTATTTTCGACAATTACATCGGAAACACACACGCACATTCACATAAATCAAAGACAGGGCAAACACACATTCAACAGTTGGCAACACTACCCAAAACAAAGACACAACACGGACAAAATGGCATTTGCCTAGCGCCGAAGTGCTGAAATGAAAAACATCTAAGAGGAATAAAAGCCGGCCGCGGTGGCCGAGGGGACTGAGGCGCTCCAGTCACGGACTGCACGTCCACTACGGTCGGGGGTTCGAATCCCCCCTCGGGCATGGATATTTGTGCCGTACTTAGTGTTAGCTAGTTCATAAGTAGTTTGTAAGTTTAGGGACTGATGACTCCGTAGTTAAGTCCCATAAGCTATACAAACATTTGAACATTTGAGGAATAAAAGAAGACAGAAACACAACAACCTGAGTCACCAAACAGCAGATATAAACAAACATCTACCAAAATTGTTAAGTAATAACATCAAAATATAATTAGCTATACTTAGATAACTAGCCAGAACTGTTTATGTTTTAACATATTAAAAACGTAAAAATTAAAAATTAAAATAAAAAAGAACGAGTTATTGATGTATGTATACTAGGCCATTCAAGATGCCTTGCAAATAAAGGTGAGACGCATATGGCAAAATAACTTGTCAAATATCAGTTACGTAGACGCCTTGTATAAATAAATATCTGAATTATAGTACAAAAAGGAACTGTTGGAAGAAAGGACAGAAAAGAATCAATAATGTTGATCCTCTGGATGCAGAGAAACAAGATGATTTTGCTTCAAGTAGCGTTGTTGTTTAGAGGGGACTAGACTGCTTGGTCATCAGGCCCCTTCAAGTAGCGCAATCAGCGCTTTATCAAACCAACTTGAGAATAATCGCTGGATGCATTGTACATTGCCAGCAATGTCTCCAAAACACAATTTACTCTCCAGTAATCGGTGCCGAAAGAAAACCGCCGCGGTGGAGTAGCCGAGCGGTCTAAAGCGTCTCGCTGCGGAGCGCAGGGTTGCTCGCCGTGGAGGTTCGAATCCTCCATGGGGCATGGGTATGTGTGTTTGTCCGTAGGTTACTTTACCTAGGTTTAAGTAGTTTGTAAGCTACGGACTGATGACCACGCAATTTGGTCCGATAGATTTATAGACATTTTAACATTTTTTTTTAAAGAAAACCCACCAGAGAGACCCTCTCCAGGCAGCGGTGGAGTGGCCGAGCGTTGCAAGGCGTCTAGCTGCGGAGCGCGCCGCTTTTCGCCGTCGGAGGTTCGAGTCCTCCCTCGGGCATGGTTGTATTTGTTGTCCATAGCATACGTTAGTGTAAATAGTTTGTCAGCCTAGAGACTGATGAGCAGAGTAGTTACGTCCCATAGATTTACAAACATTTGAACATTTTGAGATCCTCTCTCCAGAGATGGCTTGTAATAAGTCCCGAAACACCTTCTGCTTCGTTATTAGCAAATCCCCGCTTACTATCGTGCACTCGCCACTCAGCTAATGATGGCCTTCGTTACTATCCGATTTCCTCCCTCTATTCCTGGACATGAAACAATTGTCCAACCCTGAGCAATATATAAGACTCCGTCCTGAGGCTTCTACAAAAATTTGAACTATTTTTGCGCGAAATGTTGAGCCTGTCACACAGACTCCTCGCTCCGGCGGGGCGACACCGCCTAAACGTAAGGCCTGAGCGCTCTTGTGACATGCCACACAGCTGACCTTAGACAGTGGCTGTGCTCCAGCGGCTAGCCAGTTAGCTACGCAATCCCTGTCTGCATTCTGTGACAACGCTAAGGCCTTCTTTTGGACAGTGTTGAAACAGTCCAATGTGATTCGCGTGGGAACATTTGCAACCGTTGCCTCCCCGACTGCCTGTTTAACCCTTTAATGCATAGTGTAGCTGATCACCTACATACCTATTTTTTCATTATCTCTCAAACTGATCAACATTTTACAACAAATTCGTTTGTAGTTGCTTGTATACATAGTGTTACATATACTAGTAGCTCGTCCTAGAAGTTATAAATTGCAGAGTGTTACTGAATCATTACGACGGTTAGCTGCATTGAGTTACTCCTAACAGGTGCGTTTGTTTACGTTAATATTCCTCCTTTGCTACATAAAAGCAGTCAATCACATACTGCAGCAGTCAACAATCCGAAGATTGGTTTGAACACCACAGTGCTGTACTAGGCATGGTCCTGTTTGGAAGTGGTATGCCGTTGCCTTCCTCCAACCTTCGAGCTGACTTACCCAGCCAGTTATAGGGGGAACTAAAGTTTAACGTGGGTTCCGAACCACGGTGCTACTCGGTATTTTTCACATGAGCAACACTGTCAAAGGTGAAAGAAGTGGAAAGTGGCAGATAAAAATCTGAGGACCTGGCGGGGACCGAACCCGTGATCTTCGGATTTATAGCCTAGCACTCTACCACTGCGCAACCGAGGCGCTATTGTTGCATTGTGAGTTACTTTCTGGAAAGATGAGAGACATTATAGTGACATTTACTACATCGGGTACATCATGGAAGCACTATATAGCCGATCACCTGGTTGCTAGTAGTGCATAATAATATTAAGGATTTTTTTTCAATATTTTTCTCAGTGTATACGCACTATATATATTAATCGTAGTAGTTTTGATAGCTTGAAAAAAATCATGCATTAAAGGGTTAATATCCAGTGAAATCCACCGTGGACTATAAGCCCAAAATATCTCTTGAACAACAACAGCTATTGTTAAACGACTTTCACTGGTGTCAATGTAAGGCAGGGGCCCATGAATGTAAATATTTTGAAACATTCTAAAACGAAAGCATATGTGTTTTTAACACAAACTTATGTATTTTAAATGGACGCTCTGTATTACTTCATCAGAAATCTATATCATGACAAATCACATTAAAAAAGGCGTTGACTGCATCGCAATACGCTATTTACATCCCGAGACATTGCGAAATGAAAAGTGGTCAAGATAATTGGGGCACCGTTTGGAGCTGGATTCTTGTTAGATTCTTTTCTTGACAGTATCTTCTCGGCTTTCTCTTTGGCCCTGCCCATTGGAGGTGCTACACACAGCCGCATTTCTGGATGTTTGTGATATTTCTGGCTTTTGCATCCACCATATTGAAAACCAGGAGTCCCTCCTTAGAGCAGTTGAAAACTCAGCAGTATTCTCGTGAGAAACAACGCTTGCGGGAAATGTTAGATTTTGATGTTGTGTCGCCTGAGAACTAGGATGTGGAGGAGCCCCGTCATGCTGGAAAAACATACGCTTTCTTGCAGGCAAAGGAATTTCTTCAAATAATTTTGGACGTTGATTTTAAGAAAGTGTAGATAACGAGGTCCTGTAAGATTATGTGGTAAAACAGTAGGCCAAATAAAGTGATTTTCTTTCGAACCAAAAATGTTCAAATGTTTGTAAATCTATCGGACCAAACTGCGTGGTCATCAGTCCGTAGCTTACAAACTACTTAAACCTAGGTAAACTAACCTAAGGACAACACACACACCCATGCCCCAGGGAGGACTCAACCTCCGACGGCGAGCAACCGCGCGCTCCGCAGCGAGGCGCCTTAGAGTTTTCGAACCACATCACACATTTACAGAGAAGCGCTTTTGAAAAATGTGTTTCCACAATATCATATGTGTTTTCATCGGACTGATGATATGAGCAATGAGTGATATTGATACCGCCACGAGGGAAAGTGGCTTCACCAGTGAAGGGTGAAAATGGGATTACTAAGCGTTTTCCAAGGCGTCACGTCAATGGAGTTGTCGGAGGAACTGACCACACCTCATAGAAACAACGACTGCACACGTAAAAAAGATATTATTGTCTTACACTGGCATACTGCAACGTAACAATTGTTATAACTCGGTTAAGCTGTTAACCGCAGTGTTTAGTATACTGAGAATAATCAGTAATCGTTTTTTAACTTTTATTGATAGTAAATCCTCTTATAAGTAGGGAAAATTATGTGCATAACAGTGGTAGCGGTCTTTCGGAGAAAAGGAAAAGTACAATTAGGTGATACTGGTTGTGATTTATTAAATCAATTGAAAAGCACAGCTTATAATGCTGAAAATAACATTGATGTAAATATGGATTCTGTTGCAAAGAATTGCTCTGAGAATGTAGATTTTGGCGGTCTAAACTGCAGTGAAGTGGCAGGTTTGAAAAAAGGAAGGAAGATCATGGCTTAACGTCCCATCGCCATCGTGATCATTAGTGACAGAACATACTCTCGCATAGTTTTTGTCAAGGATGAGGCACGAGATCGGACGTGCCCTTTTGAAAGGAACTATCCCGGCATTTGACTGGAGTAATTCAGAGAAATCACGGAAAACCTAAATCAGAATGGCTGGAAGCGGGTTTGAACTTCCGTCCTCCCGAATGCGAGTCCAATGTGTTACCAATGTGCCGCGCTGGAGTGGCCGAGCGCATTGGGACGGTTTGCTCCTTTGCGCGAGACTTTTCCCCGTCGGGGTTCGAATCACCCCTCGAGCATGGATGTTTGTTCTGTCTTTAGTATAAGTTAAGTTATAGGTAGTTTGTCAGTTCAGGGACTGATGAACCCGCAGTTGTCCCATAAGCTTAACAAACATTTGAACTTCGTTACCACTGCGCCACCTCGCTCGGTATGGCAGATATGAATGGAAACGCCAGCTACAGAAATGAGTAATCACTTAGGGCGTTATTACACAAGGCCGCCAGGCGGCGCAGCCAGCCGCGCCGTCAGGGGTGCGCTCGTCATCGGGCATTGCCTGTTATGGAGCTTAGCACACTAGGGCAGCCGGTGGCGCCGCCACAAACTGGCTGCCGTGCCTCGCAACAAGGCGGCAGCCACTGGCGGCCGAGAAGCCGTGGCGGCGTGTTGCGTCATACGGAGCCTATTACACCGGGCCGCCAGGCGGCGCAGCCAGTACCGCTGCCACCACCGCCACTACCACACGGGACTTTTGAGTCTTTTTTTCAGACTTTAGTAGTGGATTTTCAAAACGTGGGGACTTTTTTCTCAGGGATCATGCTGAATGAAAGTACCTTTTTTAAATTCAAATCAGTAACAATTCACTTTACAATAAATAATATTAGCGAATAGGAAGTCATCCTACATGTAAGGTTTTTTTTTTTTTTTTTTTTTTTTTTTTTTTTTTTTTTTTTTTTTTTTTTATGTAGGGACATGGTTGGAAACAAGTAACAAGTTGGCAACACGATTTTTTTTTTTTTTCAGGAATC
Organism: Locusta migratoria; assembly: GCA_026315105.1. Lineage (NCBI taxonomy): Eukaryota > Metazoa > Arthropoda > Insecta > Orthoptera > Acrididae > Locusta > Locusta migratoria. The sequence goes on from CM048755.1 coordinate 397,249,719, forward strand.
GATTCTAGCGATTCAATCCCACATTGTGAATCGATTCATGCGATTCATTCACGATTCCTTTACGATTCTTTATAGTGTGCAATGGCACGATTCTTACGTTCTACGTCCTGCTCATAGATGGCATTGGAATCTAACCTTGTGAATCTTTTCCTACGATACGTTCACGATTCTTTCTGGTCTGCGACGGCACGATTCTTACAGAATGCTAAAAAGGAGACAATACGGGTATCGGATTTTTTAAAAATATTTATGGTTCGTAAAGGTCAGACTCAAAATAATAACCATCCAAAGCCATCTGATTCAACTATCAAAAATTCTCGAGAAAATAGTCTTTGAAGTTTTGCATGCGGATATATATACTTATTGTTCTATCATTTATTTCTGCAGTGAATGTAGATCACATAGTTCGAAGCTTGCTGTAACCTTCTAAGTTTTTCATTATGTTCCAATACTTCAGACATTTAAATACAAATTTCATTAAATTTATGGTAATTAACACATATCTAATCGTTGTGAAATACTTATCATGTAAAATCACGTAATTTCAGCAAACACGTCTATATAAATAAACATTAATCAAAATCCGTCTCTAAATACTAAATTTTATTCGAGATAAAATGTTTCTCTGTGTAAAATAGGTTTATTTCAGTAAAGATAGTAAAAACATAAAAGGTAAATAAGATTTTCGAGATGGTGATAAAAAGCATTTAAAATCTTCTTCTCTTAATAGGGCAATAATCCAAATAGTTAAAGCCGTTTCCTGGATACGCGAAATATAAATGTGCAAGAATTGCTCGTTTAAATACATTAAATACATTAAATGTAAACTGTATAAACGATGTGTGTGTGTGTTTTGCACTGCATCTGAAACACATTAGAAGTACGTAATTTTGTATCATACTTTGATTTATTGATGTTAAGCGTGTGTATCGACAGCTGTTAATTTCGTTGCGTTTCGTTTCTGTCATCTGTAATTCGTGAATAATAATTAACGGCTTTCGATCTTCGTTCTGTGCTTCATTTGTTCATACACGTCCTCTTCCTTAACTGCTTTCTGGCTTTCCTAATCATTCGGCACGATTCGCCAGTTCCCTTAGAATTATGAATCGTTGAATCTTTGAATCGTTGCCGCGGTGGAGTAGCGGAGCGATCTAAAGCGTCTCGCTGTGGAACGCGCGGTTGCTCGCCGTGGAGGTTCGAATCCTCCCTGGGGCATGGGTGTGTGTATTTGTCCGTAGGTTAGTTTAGTTTGTAAGCTACGGACTGATGACCACGCAGTTTGGTCCCATAGATTTACAAACAAACATTTGAATCGTCACGAGACTGCTCTCCGGCATTCGTAATCATTCGGCATGATTCGGCAGTCGCCTTCGAATTGTAAATAGTTGGAACTTGGAATCGTCACGAGACAGACGATTCGTTTGAACGACGATTCGTCCGAATCACGATTCGATTCTTTATTTGTATTCGTTCAAATGAACGACTCATTCACGAATCGTCACAACTCTACAGTCTACCGTGTAGTGTTCACTACTGATGAGGGAACATGCCAGGCAACGAGTATTAATATATACCCCTCCTTGAAATTTTAATGAAAATGAGAAGGCGAAGGAAGGAAAAGATGCATGTACACCCTATGCCAGTGTTTTTCAACATTTTTAAGTTCGCGATCCCCTTCCAGTTAAAAAACTCTGGCGGCCCCTGTCCCCACTCCGCCCTCACCGTACTATATCACATCGATGTGTGTGAATTCATAGACAGTGAATTTTATATTTTCTTCTGTTGATAATACATTCTTGTAAAAGGTGGGTACAGTATTCTACATAATAGGATGAAGGTTTTAGTCTATTTTCCGTATTGGAACACATCCTTTTTGTGTCCCAGCCTCGTCGCCGCTTTTGTGTCTCGTTCCGTCGTAGGTGTCGGTGGCCGAGTGGAATGAGACCGACACAGGAACAAAGACAGCACGCTGGTGCAGGTACGGAGGGGAGCAGCCAGAAGCCAGAAACACTAGAGTAAATTAGAACGAGATATATATTGAACAGAATTTATACAATACTTAACTTTTACAGAGGTCAGTACTGCAGAATGCTGATACATAGTTGTTAGAGGCCTGCCTAGTGCCTGTACGATAGCCAAGTCTTCATTGGTGCCTATCTGATTCCGAAGGTCCTAACAGGTTGCTATCTCAGTCCCAAGTGAACGATGTCTTTCCGTGGTGGCCACGAGCGGGGTTGCAGCAGAGGGCGCTCGTGGCTGTCGTCGTGAGAACGCCGCGCCGTGCGTGCATGGCGGCGCGCGGCGAAAGTAGGTGGCGCGCACTTTGTACTTGTGCGACACCACAATCCTATTTTTACATTAATTATGAAAGAAAAATTCATCACATATTTTTGGAAACATTTTTGTTTCTCTACTATTGGGTAAACAGCACTCTATTTAAATTTGTTAATAAAGAACAGTCTAGAATGCACTAATTTATTTCATTCAACTAGTTTCAGTCTTATGTAGACCATCTTCAGGAATTTGTCTCTGAAATATATCACAGTTACATTTAGAGGAGTTTGGAGCAATATACATTACTGTAAAAGCTAAACTAAGTTAATAAATAGAAATAGAACAAAATAAAATAAGCGATGTTATACCCTTCGATGTTGTGGAGCTGGCAGGTAGCTGGGAGCCTTCCAGTGCGTCACTGCTGGCTGGAGCAAGGTTTGCTGCTCTTAAATAGCTCAGGATCCGCCCCTTTAATTTTTAATGATAACCTAAAGCATCACACAATAAATCAAGGACTTTTCATGTATATACAATATATATACCCTGTGCCTTAATTCTATTATAACAACATTTTAATTAACTAAGATCAACCCATTTTTGTATATCACAACGAAAACATTAGCTTTACATAAATTACAATGACAAACGAACCATACATTTTTTGTAAGGTTTTATATCTTGAATTGTTTCTTTGTATATTAAAAAAAATATGTATAAAAAATACAGTTAAAATGTTTTATACCAGTAAACTTACATAAAACACTGTAGATACTGTAGAACCACTTATAGAATATCTTTGGAAATACTGAAAAGAATGGGATGCAATTCACGTCAGTATTTTAATGTTTCAATCTTTATTTTAAATACCACTAAGATGAATATAATTATTTTATTTTAGACATTAACCAAGAAATGTGTTATTAATTATAATTTTATATATTTTGGCTATATTCATGTATTTAATCTTTTCATTGGTTATCAAAGATGGGTGGAGCTGGCAAAGGGGCGGAGCCTCAGCTATTTAAGAGCAGCAAACCTTGCTCCAGCCAGCAGTGACGCACTGGAAGGCTCCCAGCTACCTGCCAGCTCCACAACATCGAAGGGTATAACATCGCTTATTTTATTTTGTTCTATTTCTATTTATTAACTTAGTTTAGCTTTTACAGTAATGTATATTGCTCCAAACTCCTCTAAATGTAACTGTGATATATTTCAGAGACAAATTCCTGAAGATGGTCTACATAAGACTGAAACTAGTTGAATGAAATAAATTAGTGAATTCTAGACTGTCCTTTATTAACTAAGAAAAATTCATGTTGCATGACGAATGTTTCGCGTTGCAGTTAAGTTTCGGAAGCGAATTATATTCGTTAAGCCGCACTGTAAAGCCAATTTCTAAAGAAGTTGATTTTTTTAATAAATTCTAAAAATTACTTATTGACTCTTGTTAATTTAGCTATCGATTGGTTCCTGAAAGCAGTATTCAAGCTTTCGTTTATTCATCGTTAACATGGCGTTTTTATTGTAAAAAAAGTCTGTTCTATTTAAATCAGAATTGCTGATAACAAGGAATTACGTTAAGTTTCGTAAGAAATAAATTTCACTTCTCTCAGGCTATTTTAGTATTTCGGAACGACCAAGTACTCAGACGTGCACTAATTTGGTTGTTTTATGGTGCACGTTCTTCTTCATTTGACCGCGACCCCCAAAACAAGACTTTGCGATCCCTGGGGATCGGGACCCACAGGTAGAAAAACTCTGCCCAATGCTACCGTTAAGGGAATCTAAAGGGTTGTACTATATTCTTTTTGATGAACTGTGTTCAGACGACAAGTTCAATTACTTACCAATGTCTGAATCGCCTCTCTTTGCACTATTGTCGTTAATTCGTTAATAAAGGGAGATATTACCGTTAAAGATTCGAAATCAGAAAGTGTCTCTCACCACAAGAAAAACTCGTGGTCAGTTTGAGGTAAGTAAACCGATAAATTGTATTGTAAGTTATTTTGCTTTACAAAATATATTTACTACTGCAAACAGTTAACGTTTGAAACTTAGGAATGTTTTAGTTCAATATTTATATCCTAATAAGTCTAAAGAAAATTGATCCGAGGTATAACATCTGGCATTCATTCAAGCTTTCTTGCACCTTCATGTTTTTCTCTTTCGTCATGTCTACACTTTCCCTCCTTTCAGTCTGAATTTCACTAGACACTTCACGAGCGCAGACAAGAATGAGGGGAAAACAGGAGATTGGTCGACTGACGAGAACTGTAGCCGGAACAACCACCACTAAGACGCTGGTGGCGCAGTCGGCTGCGCCGCCTGGTGGCCTAGTGTAATAAGGCAGCGTCAATGGTGGCGCCGCCGGTGGCGTAGCTGGCTGCGCCGCCTGGCGGCCGAGTGTAATGAGGGCCTTAGGGTTAGGAATCAAACTGCTCCAGCGGACAATTCTCCAACATAACTTAATAGGAAGAAAGAATTCTGTGAGGACCTAGATATGACGTCAACTTTACATTCAATTTTAATGGGGAAAAAAGCTAAAACCTTAGCTAAAAGAATCCACAGAAATGTTGGGTACCAGGTAAAATGCAATAAATGCTGAGACGAAAAGAATAAACCATAAGTTTTCGGCTTTGAAAATCAGGAAGCCAGAGAAGAAATGTGTTGGAGATTAACATATCATGAAATACTAAAATAGAGATAACAAAACTGTAAAAATGAAATTAATTGCGAGGTTAATGCTGAAGTTGAGAACATAAATGAAAACAAGCAGGCAAAGGATAATGTAGTTGTTAATTAATGATATTTTCAAAACAATAAAAAAGAAGAAAACTATGTCACAAAAGCGTCGACTTATACACAAATTACAATAAAATATGTAGTTACAGGCTTTCCCGGCGTAGTATACGCTTGACTGGTTCACGGGAGTTACGTCAGATAGTATTAAAAAAAATGTTCATATAGTCTATGGGACTTAACTACGGGGTCATCAGTCCCTAAACTTACAAACTACTTATGAACTACTTACGAACTAGGACGGCACAAATATCCATGCCCGAGGGGGATTCGAACCCCCGACCGTAGTAGCTGTGCAGACCGTGACTGGAACGCCTTAGTCCCCCTTTTTTTCTTCTTCTTTTTTTTATTTTTTTATTTTTATTTTTTTTTTTTTATTCTAATCGGTTTTTTTTTTTTTTTTTTATTTTTTTTCCATTCCTCTGCTGTAGGTACCATTGTTATATTGTAAAACAAATCAATTGCGTCTTCCCTTCAAATCATAATACGAAACTAAAATGATGCTCTATGGAATGAGTAAGAACTGCCCACTCTTCGTGTAGCAAGAAGAAAAAAAAAGCTTGTAATTCAAACAAATGAAATGATATTCAATACGTAAGTGAAACCTTTAAAAAGTATTGGAACAAAGTCCTGTATTTGGAACGCTTTTGTAGAACATAATGCTGGTCGTGAACATAGAGTATGAAATCTTGTAAGGCAGGAGCTTTCCGATTAATCGCATAGTAAATAAACTGTCCAAGAAGCCATGTGTAACTATTATGTTTGGCGTCAGGGTAATATTTCCAATCAGGGCGCAGTATGTCATGTACAGTAATGTTCAGTGCGGTGGTGCGGGTCATAAGAGCTAGTCTTCTTCTAGTCCACGTCCAGATTTCAGTCTGATCTCGACAGACAAATGCGTGCGCTAACGTGTCCAGCAGCTGGCACCGAGTGCAGTACGGCGTGGCTTTTAATTTGATATTGTACATCTTTTCGCTAGTAGGGATGACATCATTTACAACGTCATACCAGGTGGATCTAACTTTCGTACTAAGTACTGAATTATGGATGTTTTTCCATATAGCAGTCCAGTTATAAAGTGGATATTTCAGCTCGATTGTATTCTGTGGCACTATGTCAGTGAATGTGCGATAGAGTGATGCAGTATCGTAAGTCCGTTGATGTGCCCGTATATAGCCTACTTCGAGGTAAAATTTTCTGACGTGGTCCAGTTCCTGGTTGATACGGGCGAGGTTTACTGGCACAGCATTGTCCGCAGGTTCTAAGCGGACAAACAAATTTTTGGTTATCGTATTGTAATCGGCCTGCAAAATTTTGATGGTTCTGCTAACAAAAAGTGCCCGAGGCCTCCCTTACTGTAGCTAAGTGACCCTGTACGAAAAGCAACTTTAAAGATGTTGCGTCTCCACAAGTACCAACTTGCACTGGCTGTCATTTTCTGAGCTGTAGTGTTGGGGATAGGTAAAGTTGCAGCTACGTGGTAAATTTTACTGTAGACGTAGCCATTGTTGAATAAGTCTTTTTGAATGCGGTCTAAGCTTCTTGTAGAATTATCCCGTAGAGTCGCACGTATGATGTTAAGTTTTTCTTGCCAGTTGAGCTGTACCATGATACGGGGATTAGCCGTGAGAATCAGTCCCAACTGTTTCCTGGTCTCGGTTATAGGGAGCCACGTAGATGCAATATAGTCTTCATGCGGTCCTAATAATAGCAACCGAGACTTCCGCTCGTTCACCTTGGCACCACAAGCATGAGTATACTCTTGAACTATCCTCTTGGTGGTATCGAGTTCTTCGCTGGAGCTGACAAGGACGCTGGCGTCGTCGGCGTAGGCTTGGCATACTGTTCTTGTATTGAAAATCTGTAACCCTTGCAAGTCGATGTATAACGTTCGGAGGAGTGGTTCCACAGCTATCGCATACAGAGTCGTAGACAGTGGACATCCTTGTCGGATACCTCGCTGCTGTGTAATAGATGGAGTGAGTTGACCATTAATTTTGCATCTGAATGTCGTATGGCAGATGCAATGCCTGATGATTGAAATAAATCGATCGCTGAAGCCCATAGTCCTCATAACTTGAAATAAGAAATTGTGGTCGACTCTGTCAAATGCTTTGTCGAAGTCGAGGAATGCCAGTGCCATTTTGCTTCGACATATCCAGGTGAGGTAGATTAAGTCTCTGTATTCGGCGAGTATGGTCAACATTGAACGCCCAGTAACCGCACTTTTCTGGTAATGACCAATAATCTTGCGAAGGAACGGTTTCATGCTCTTGTTCAAGAGACGAGTCAATATCTTAAAATCCGTATTCAGAAGCGTGATTGGTCTAAAATTCTGCAGGCCGCCAGCTTGCGGCGTTTTCGGGATGAGAACGAGGATGCCTTCAGTGAAGTTCGAAGGAAAGTCATTGCCGGACATTAACTCGTTATACACTTCGGTGAGTTGAGGCCCGAGTAAATACCAAAACCGGTCGTAGAATTCTATAGGCAGACCGTCTGAATCAGCAGCTTTGTTTCGCGCCGTTTCTGCGATAACATCTGCAATTTCTGCACAAGTTATATTTTCCAGCAACTCTGCGTTATCCTCGTCCGCTATTCCTTGCGTGGTATTTGATAAAAACGTCCGCATTACGTTCAAGTCCGTCGCCGATGCAGTGAAGAGGTTCGTAAAATATCTTGCAACGTATGCCTTGATTTCACCTTGATGTGTATACTCCTGTCCCTGCTCATCCGTGAGCTTGTGTAACATTTGTCGCCTGACTCTCTTCGTTTCCTTTATTACGTGGAAGATGGAAACATTTTCGTGTTCTATGTCGTTGACATTTCTGGCTCGTATTCTGATGCCCTCCAAGGATTGTCTCGTAAGCGCCACTATTTTTGCTTTAGTCTTTTTGATTTTGATGACGTCCGCAGCCGTGGATGTCGGTTTGTTATACAAATCACGAAGGAGCGCAAAGAAGTATTCCAGTGATCGTTTCTTCCAATGCGCTCTATCCTTAGCGAATTGAATAATACATTTTCTTAGTTGTGGTTTGGCGCACTCCAGCCACCATTCAATACGTCTGGCGTAACGCGGTATTCGCTGAAGACATCGTTGCCAGGTGTTCTCGATCGCTTGTTGGAGAGAGTGGTCATTAATGAGGGAGACATTAAGTTGCCACAGTCCGCGTCCCAAAAAGGTCTTCTGTGGTGTGTGTCTCAGGACTACTTAAAAGGCACTGTGATAACTAAAACTTAGCGGCCACATCTCGCAGGCCATAACACTGGTTTTAAAATCATCGCTGACATAAATTGTGTCGATTCGACTTTGAGACACACTGCTGATGTATGTGTACGCAACGGCGTGTGGCCGGAGATGAATCCAAGTGTCCGTGACTTGAAGGCCACTAACAAGCTGTTGCAGCTCCTCGCAAAAGTTAAAATTTGGAGCTTGATCTTGCTTACGTAAAACACAATTGAAATCTCCAGCTAAAATTAGTTTGCATCGTTGTCTCGTGAAGAGTGTGACTATTTCGTCTCGAAAAAAATCACATCTCTGTCGCCTATTGTTGCTTCCTGATGGCGCGTAAATATTAACCAGTAACAAATCTTGTATACTGATGGAGATTCCTCTACCCGAGCTTAAGAGGGCTTCTGTAGTAAACTGGATGCCTTCCTTACATAAAATCGCGGTACCAGCTTCGGGTCCAATATTAATTATAGAGGTGTAACCAAATATCTGTCCTATTTTGGTGGAGACCACTTCCTGTACTAACGCGATATCTATTTCTGCAGCTTGTAGGTAGTCCTTAAAGCATTGGAATTTGACGTCGGACTCTATTCTATTGATGTTTAAAGTGGCTAACTTAAAGTCTTGCATGATTGTAGAGGTTGCAATTAATCACCGACTTCGTCCGCTCAAATGTTCAAATGTTTGTAAAGCTTATGGGACTTAACTACGGGGTCATCAGTCCCTAAACTTACAAACTACTTATGAACTACTTACGAACTAGGACGGCACAAATATCCATGCCCGAGGGGGGATTCGAACCCCCGACCGTAGTGGCCGTGCTGACCGTGACTGGAGCGCCTCAGTCACCTCGGCCACCGCGGCCGGCGCTTCGTCCGCCCAATTGATCTTTGGGAGGGACGGTGCAGTGTCCATAAGCACGGAATCTTGCACATCGACGTTCATCAGAGTTTCCTCCGTCTCCGGGTACAAAGGTTGTGAACGGTCTTGCTCGTGAGATGGCTCATCATACCCATCCTTTTTGAGTATTTTCCTAACGCGCTGTGGTTTCGTGTCCAGTTCCTGAGTTTCGCCCTGATTTTGCGTCCTCAGTGGCCGTTTGGTTTTAGACGACTTCTCTTTTTGGTTTCCTACTTCGCTGACTGGATTCTGCGGACTTTCCGAACGTCTGTCATCACCACCAGGGCACCCTGTTGGCACTGAGACAGATTCTAACGGCTGCAAAGTGGGTGGATCTTCAGACTGTTGCAATACTTCCGTCGCCATGGTGTCGATGGAGTGTAGTGGTACATTCCCCGACTCCGTCGCGGAGGAGTGTTTCGGCACGGAGGTGTTGGGTGCGGGATCGTTTGATGCAGCAGCGGAGGGAACAATATGACTCCCGGCCGACACGACTTCCTGTTCGTATGTCTGCTTCTGGTGTTCGTCGCCGTGTTCGGAAAGATCAGCACTGTCCGTGTCTGAAGCCAGAGTAACTCGTGCGTACGTTCTAGTGCCCGAAGGCGGCGCTCGGTCAGTGGTAACTACCTCGCGAGGCAATTGTCGCGGTCTCGCTTGTGGACATGCTGCTTTCATGTGTTCTGACGATCCACAATGAGCGCATGTACGAGGTTGTCCGTCGTATGTGACAAGACCTTTGAACCCCTGTACTATGATATAGGACGGTATATGTTTATTCAAATCAATCTTCACGATTTTTACGCCGTTGTCAACGTTAAAGTGCCTGAGACCTGTCCACTTTTCTCTTTGAATTTGAAGCACCGACCCGTAAGGGGAGAGGGCCTCTCGTATACGATCTAAGTTGACTTCAAACGGTAGGTTGTAAATATGAACCAACTTGAGACCAAGTCCGGAACAAGTTATTGTAACGTCACTAATTGCGCCATTTGAGTGAGCGAACGTTGCCTTTCCGTCAGTTCGAGTCATAGTTCGCAGGCATATATCGTCATTACGAACTTGTACATATACAGCATTGGCTACGAAATCATAAGCAAAGCCTACAACGTCGTCGTCTTCTAGGTGAATCGTGTCATGTAACCGATCGCCGAGTTCCAAAATTGTCGGTCGCACGTATCCGTATTTAAATGCGAACTTCAGGGTGCGTGTTCGAACTAGAGTTACCATACTGCAGTCGCAGAGCAATACTCACAATAACCGTCAACAGGCTGCGGCTCCGCCGGCGCGCCCGCTGGTGTAAACAACCCAGCGATGTGCACTCGACCGCTTCCGCGGCGACACTGTCCCCTCGGCCACCGCGGCCGGCAGATAGTATTTCTCGGGGCAGCTGATCACTATCGTCAGGCGCTACTGACACAGTTTCAGTTCTGCTCGCCAATATATATGGACGGTGTTATGCTTCACTAGTCCAAGCGCCATATCTCATAACTGACATAATGGAACCTAAATTAAACATGTTCTTAAAATATATTTATTTATGAATGTTTCTCAACTTTTTGTACCAGAGAAGGGTTAGTGTTCTTTCAGTTCGAAATCTCACAGCGAATAACTACTAAACAGCACTAATTGCGCTCAGATCAGAAATATAAAGTAACGGCGCTTGGTTTTCTGATGCATAACACGATCCATATGCAGGCTTGTTACAAAGACGCAGGCGTATCTGTGACGCCATCGTAGGCCAGAACGTGAACGGCGTAAATACTGCGCCCCCTGCCGGAGCGGCGGGTAGCTGGTGTACTGCGGGCTGGAGCTGCCTCTGGCTGCGGACGCCGTAGCGCGCGCCACGGCTGGAATGACTGCGTGGCTCGACCGTATGGCTTCGCTTACCTCTATCGGTTCTTTACGATCATTTGTCAGCTTCTGATGATGTCTCAGCATCGCCAAGGACATTTCCCGTACTTTGCAGCCCCGTGACTCTGTTAATTACGTCCTCGGCGATACGTATCTCGACAGCCTCTTCAGTAATAATAATAATAATTTCGTGTGGCTCATTGGCCTGGTACAAGTCTTTCAATTGGACGCCACTTCGGCGACTTGCGTGTCCCTAGCCTACCCCAGTTATCCAACCAGGGAAAGAGGACCTACAGCTTTACGTGGAATCCGAACCACGTGTCGTTTCTGGCGACTCTTCACATTGTTGAGAGGTGAAGGATGGGTTAAAACGCAGAGTGAAAAATTCCGAGGCCGGGCCGAGTTTCGAACCCGCGACCCTTCGATTTCCAGTCGAGCGCTTTACCCCAAGACCATTTTTTTTTTCTTTTTTTCCCTATGGGTAGCTTTTTGTTGTTGCGGACGCTGATCGTTTTGTTCGTTCTTGTTCGTTGGCTCAGCTTTTTTCTTACAGAGGGCGTTCAGCCCCCTGACCGGACGCGCTGAGCCACGGCGCCCGGCAGAGGCTCGACAGCTAGGAGATTGAAGCGTAATAGAGGATCTCGGTCTTATGATATTTCATTCAGTGCCCCGAGTCAAGACTGTGTTCAGCCACAGTCGATTTTTCTGGCTGACCCAATCTTGTGTGACGTTTATGTTCGTCGTATCTGCCTTTCATAATGCGACAGGTCTGACCGATATAAGATTTTCCACACTCACACAGGATTTTACAGTATGCGATAAAAAGTATCCGGATACCTGGCTGGAAATCGGTAATGCTGGAAATCAGTACGGTGTTGGCCCACCCTTAGCCTTGATGACAGCTTCCGCTCTCGCAGATATACGTTCTGCCATGTGCTGAAAGCTTCTTGGGGAATGAGAGTCCATTCTTCACGGAGTGCTGCGCTGAGAAGAGGTACCGATGTAGGTCAGTGAGGCCTGGCTCGAAGTCAGCGTCCCAAAACAGCGCAAAGTGTTCTGTAGGATTCACATCAGGACTCTCTGCAGGCCAGTCCATTACAGGGATGCTACTGTCGTATAACCACCCCGCCACAGGCCGGGCATTACGAACAGGTGCTCGATTGTGTTAGAGGATGCAATCGCCAGCCCCGAATTGCTCTTCAGCAGTGGGAAGCAAGAAGGGGCTTTAAACATCAATGCCGGCCGCGGTGGCCAAGGAGACTGAGGCACTTCAGTCACGGTCTGCACGGCCACTACGGTCGGGGGTTCGAATCCCCCCTCGGGCATGGGTATTTGTGCCGTCCTAGTTCGTAAGTAGTTCATAAGTAGTTTGTAAGTTTAGGGACTGATGACCCCGTAGTTAAGTCCAATAAGCTTTACAAACATTTAAACATCAATGTAGGCCTATGCTGTGATAGTGCCACGCAAGACAACAAGGGTGACTATAACACCACCGCCTTCCAATTTTACTGTTGGCACGACACACGCTGGCATACGACGTTCACTGGGCATTCGCTATACTCACACCGTACCATCGGATAGCCACACTGTGTACCGTGGTTCGTCACCCCCACACAATGTTTTTCCACAGTTCAATCGTCCAATTTTTACTTTCCTTACACCAAACGAGGCCTCGTTTGGCATTGACCTGCGTGATGTGTAGCTTTATGGCAGCCACTCGACCATAAAATCCAAGTTTGCTCACCTCCCTCCTGTCATAGTACTTGGAGTGGGTCCTGATGCAGCTTGTAATTCCTGTGTGATGGTCTGGATAGATACCTGCCTTTTTCACTGTACGAATCTATTCAACTGTCGGCGGTCTTAGTTAGTCAACAGACGATTCCGGCCTCTATGCTTTCGTGCTGTACGTGTCCCTTCACATTTTCTCTTCACTATCGCATCAGAAACAGTGGACGTAGGGATGTTTAGGAGTGTGGGAATGTCGCGTACAGACTTCTGATGCGAGTGACACCCAATCACCTGACCACGTTGGAATCCGTGAGTTCCGCGGAGCGCCCCATTCTGCTCTCGCACGGTATCTAATGACTACTGAGGTCGCTGATACGGACTACATGACAGTAGGTGGCAGCACAATGCACCTAATATGAAAAAGTATTTTTTGGGGGTGCCCGGATAATTTTGATCACATAGCGTATACATTTCAGGTCCATAAGGGCATTGTCTGCCCTCTCGCTGGAGGGCGGAAGACACACTTTATACGTTGTTTCTTAAATAGCCTTCCAGTCTTAAAGGGCGGGCCACCGACGTACGGTAGGAAAACCATCCTTGTGATGTTCTCTGCTTCCTCTTATTGCTCCTGAGGTTTTGAAGGAAGGAAGCTTAGGGTTTTACGTCCCGTAGACAGCGTGGTCATTAGAGACGGAGCTTACGCTCGGATTTTTGGGGAAGGATGGGGGAGGAAATCGGCCGTGCCCTTTGAAAGGAACCATCCCGGCATTTGCCTGGAGTGATTTAGGGAAATCACGGAAAACCTAAATCTGGATGGCCGGAGGTGGATTTAAACCAACATCCTTCCGAATGCGAGTCCAGTGCGTTACCACTGCGCCACCTCGCTCGGTCCCGAGGTTTTGAGCGAGCTGGTCGAAATGCAGTGTTAATCTGCAGAACTCCGTTCTGCGCAAACACAGGGAGAGGATGACTAAGCTCTCCTAATAAACTAGCTGCATCCGAGATCCATCTTGCCATATGTACGAGTGTTAATAGTCATAGACGTCACCAGCACTAAATTATTGTGTGGGGGGGGGGACGTCTCAACCGGAACATTTCCGAACATTCTGATGCCTCAGACGCCGATGGGGTGAGGGGAGGGGTTGTTGGCAATATGAAGTATCTGCCCCAGTACTGTTTCAGTTGGAGTTAGAGTTCCTAAAGCGTGCCAATTTAATCCTGGATTTAAACGTATTCTGCAGTTACATGTAATAAAAAATTTACATACGCTTACATTTAAATTTTTTTACTATATGATTATGATTATTCAAAACAATTATGAAGTATTGCAAAGAGAGTAGGCTTTAAAACGATATTCTGCTTGATTTTGACTGGAAATTTAACACAAAAAAAAAAAAAAAAAAAAAAAAAAAAAAAAAAAAAAAAAATTGCGACACATTTTATTTCTCATTCATTAAAAATACATTGTAAAATGAACAAATATATACATAGGAATAAACAAGTCAAAACAGAAACGATAGTGAACTACAATGTCAGAAGCATTATGTGAAATACTCATACAAAGTTCGTCATACACTGATCCAAACACAATTCTTCTGTTGTCAGAATTAGATATAAATATTCTTACAACATTTCTGAAGACCATTTCATTCAGCAGCAATTTGTGCACATTGCAGACTGCTACGTGATTGAGCCTCTGCTGCGTCATTGTCGAACGCAAATAGTTCTTCAGTCGTCGTAGAGCTGAAAAACTGCGTTCTGCTTCGCAGGTTGACGCTGGACACACAAGCTAAAGTATGACCAACGCTTCACATTAGAAAATAATCCACGAAATTCTTTTTTCATAGAAACCAAAACATATTTTGCCTTTCTCAGGCATTTTACATTGTATTGCAGATGAAAGAGTTTAAGTTTCAAAGACTGATAATCTATTTCCGGGTATGGAGCTACCACATCGTATCCATTTTTCTCCAACAACACTTTTTCCAAGGAAACCTATTTCTTCATGCCAATTTGGTCAAGAACCCTATGTCTAAGCCTTTAGAAAGCCGAATCAATGATTTCAAAATATTCCTGCCTGTAAAGTTCTTCAAGGTGGGTGGTAGCCCTGCACTAGTCCAGACGTGCGGCGTCAGTGCGATCGGAAAAGATACGTAATTTAGGTAGAAATAAAACACTGATAAGTAGCTAAAGACATTTATTAGTGTGCTCTTATAGCTTACCATTAAAGGTTTTTCTTTTATTCACGTATTGGTCCAGTAATCACTAAAAGTTCGGTTTGTTTACATACGTCCTTGTTAGGTCTAAATTCCGAGTGTGCATATTTAGCGTTTCTCCGTAATTTTAAGTGCATTTGATACAGTTAACTGATTGAATACGTTTATTAGTGTGCTTTTAAAGCACATCATCAAAGGTTTTTCTTTTTTTCACGCATTGTCTCAGTAATCGCGAAAGTTTGTTTTGTGTATATTCATAGGCCAAATTCGCGAGTGCGCATATTTAGCGTTATACCGCAATTTTAAGTGTATTTACTAGCAGCTTACAAATATTTTAGTGTCCTAAACAAATCTAGAAAACCTTTGTATCTGTAGTTAATATATATTGTCGATATCATGTAAGTAAACCTCGTAACTATCATGAATGCAATATGTTTGAGCTGCAATAGGTTTTTTCATTGGGGGGGGGGGGGGAGGGGGGATGTAGCGGTGTGGGAAAGAGGAAAGCAAACGAGTCTCTTCCTTTGTTTTGCAAAGTGTGTTCAAGGGACAGAAAAATAGCTGAACAGGAAGGGAAGATTAGAGCCCTTCAGGCTTAACTGTATAGTGCTAGGGAGGAACTTATGAGGTTAATGGGGGAGAAGGGTGAGCAGGGGTGGGAAGTGGTAGCAGGGAACAGGGGCCACAGAGAGAGTATAGTTCCTGACAGCTTCACAATTGGCACAACCAACAGATTTGCCTTGCTACCACAGTTAAGTGAGGAAGAGGCTCCTTTAGAAGTATATGTAGTTAAGAAACAGCAGACTTTCACTAGGAAACCAACGGTTTCAAAAACAGTACATAGTAGGAGGAAAGTTCTGTTGTTAGGAAGTAGCCATGGAAGGGGTGTGGGCCAGATTTTGCAGGAAAAACTAGGTGACAGGTACCAGGTCACAAACTTTTTCAAGTCTAGTGCGGGTCTTAGCCAGGTGGTAGAGGATATAGGTTCCTTGTGTAAGGGTTTCACAAAACAGGATCATGTTGTGATAGTGGGTGGGGTGGGAAACACCATTGACAAGGATCAGGGCTACAGTATTGTGACCTGATTAAAACAGCTTCTGCAACCACTCAGACAAATCTTGGACTGTTGCCTGCTTTCGTGCGGTATGATCGACCCCAATTGAACCGCTCTGTCAGAAGGGTCAATATGGAGATTAAACAACTGCTTAGGGCGGATACTCTGTCAGACATAGGTTTGGTTCCTGTTGATGCTTTTGATATGTGGAATTTCACTAGGCATGGCCTGCGTCTCAATAGGAAAGGGAAGGGGAAACTGGCTGGGTTGATAGCAAAATCCTTAAGAGGGGGCACTACAATTCACGGAAGTACTTCTTTTTTAGCTTAAGATCAATGTCCAGTGAGAAGCTCAGTCCGTCAGGTGCTAAAAATGTTGAAAAATCAAATGTTTGTCACAAAAGTAAAGTAAAAAAAATAATGTTAGCATTTTTCACCAGAATATTGGGGGGACTAAAGAATAAAATAGATCAGATTTTTGTTTGTTTAGATGATATAGAAACTGATAATGTAATAGATAGACTATGCATGTCTGAACATCACATTGTCATTGGTATGGAAAATGTGAATGTCAGTGGATATAAATTAGCTTCTAATGTAAGTAGAGATAATAAGGTAAGAGGAGGAGTTTCCATATATGTCAAAAGCTATCGCAGTGTAAAAAATTTAGAAACAAAAAAGTTTTGTGTAGAGCAACATATTGTAGCATGTACCTGCCAGCTTAATCTCAATGATGATTATCTTATAATTGTAACAGTATATAGGTCCCCTTCAGGAAACTTCCAGTTATTTCTGGAAAACTTGGACGCCTTGTTGTGCTATCTGTCAGATAGGGGTAAGCAAATTATTATTTGCGGTGATTTCAATGTAGGTTCACTGAAAGAGTGTAATAGGGAGAAAGACCTGGAAGTCTTACTTGGCTCATTCAATCTGACATCCGTTATTGATTTCCTACTCGGGTAGTAAAGGACAGCAGTACATTGATAGATAACTTTTTTATATACCAAGATAAGTTTAACAATGTAAATGCTTGTCCCGTTGAGAATGGTCTTTCGGATCATGGTGCACAGCTAGTACCAGTATATGACATAGCTCCGTTCAGTAATTCGAAACAGTCCACCAGAATTGTGCTCTCGATTAATGACTTAACAACTAGAAATTTCAAAGAAAGTCTACAGCACTTAGCCTGGGATGAGGTTTATAAGGAACATGATGTAAATTTAAAATATAAGTTATTTCATGATACATTTTGAAGGGTGCTTGTTTATTGTGTCCCCAAGAAATTAGTTAAATATAATTGTAAAAAACCATGCAAGAAACCATTACTTGCTAAAGGAATACAAATATTTTGTAACCGAAAAAGGAAACTATATCTATTCGCAAGAAAAGTAATAACCCAGAAACAATAAAATATTATAAAAACTACCGTGTTACATTAAGGAAATGTTATAAAAAATCAAGAAGCATGTTCATCATGTCTGAGATTAGTTCCTCTGTAATAAAATTAAAACAATTTGGAATATTATTAAAAGGGAGACAGGACAACCAAGAGCAGAGAAAGAGGGTATTACCATCAAAACAAATGAAAAGCCGCTTTAACAAAAACTCAGAAGTTGAAAACATTTTTAATGATTACTTTTTAAATGTTGTAGGGAAAATAGGATCTAAATGTTCATTAGAAGGGGCAAGGCAGTTAATGGAAGAAGCCATACCCATACAATTTGATACAATTGAAATTCCACCCACCTCTCCTTCAGAAATTAGGAAAATAGTAAACTCTCTGAATAGTAAAAAGGTCACATGGAACTGATGGCATTTCTAGCAGGGTATTAAAAGCTCGTTCCCAAGAGATAATTAGGATTCTTAGTCATATTTGTAATAGCTCTTTAAAGCAGGGTATTTTCCGAGTTAGACTGAAATATGCTATCGTTAAACCTTTGCATAAAAAAGGGGATACATCTGATTTCAACAACTACCGCCCCATATCACTTCTGACAGCTTTATCTAAAAATTTTGAAAAAGTTACGTATTCTCGAGTTGCTTCACATATTAGTAAAAATAAAGTTCTAACAAAATGTCAGTTTGGTTTTCAAAGAAGTTTTTCAACTGAAAATGCTATACATACCTTCACTGATGAAATATTAAATGCTTTGAATAACCGGACATCACCAGCTGGGATTTTTTGTGATCTCTCAAAAGCCTTTGATTCTGTAAATCATGGGATTCTCCTAGATAAGCTTAAGTATTGTGGTATGAGTGGGACAGTGCACAAATGGTCTAAATCATACTTAACTGGAAGAGTGCAGAAAGTTGAAATAAGCAGTTCACATGATATAGATGAAACAATTAATTCCTCTAACTGGGGAGTTATCAAAAATGGTGTCCCACAAGGTTCGGCCTTGGGTCCTTTGCTGTTCTTAATATATATTAATGACTTGACAGTCTACATTTACGAAGACGCTATGCTAGTTCGTTTTGCTGATGATACAAGTATAGCTATCACACCTGACAAACAGGAATTAACTGATGAAATTGTGAATGATATCTTTCAGAAAGTTATTAAGTGGTTCTCTACAAATGGACTCTCATTAAACTTTGATAAAATCCAGTGTTTACAGTTTCTGTCAGATGTCACTGCAATTTTATTTCATTTACTAAATTATAGAAAATTTAATTTTTAGCAAGTGACGTGTCTGCTGGTTTTGCTGACAGACAGCAACCACTACCTACATCTGACAAATTTTATGCCCTTAATCAAACTGTCTTACTCAGATGGAGTAGGAAAAATCAATCCCATAATGTTCGAATACAACATTTGTAGCAGTGGCGGCTGGTGATAATGTGCTGCAGGACACTGTAAATATATTTCTAAAATTATGCCATTTCTCTTCGAATGCAAGCAAGAAATCGCTATAAAATTACATCTTTTCTCTTGGAATACGAGCTAGATATCACAATAAAATTATGCCAGTTCCTTTCCAATGCGTATTAGAATGCTAGTAATAAGGATGAAAACGCATTTTGGAGCGCTCTCGCCGCGATAGCTGGAAACCAGCTCCGTGTGCTGAAGTGGGATTCAGCCGCGCTGGTACGTGCGCAGAGAGGCGGCACAGTCGTCTGTTCGCTAGTGCGCATGCGCAGATGTGACGTCAGGACTGGCGGCTCATGTGTGCTGAGACCGACTGCAGCAGAAGATCAATATTTCTCTTCACGCTGCGTGCGGACGAATAGTATATGACGAATATTGCGGCATACAGAGGCAAATAGCGCGCTGGCTCAGGCGTCTTGCGAGTTGTCTCTCAAACCTACCTGTGAGAGGCTCGTATTCAAATACCTCTGAGTCTAAATTTTTAATTTCTGTAAATAAAATTAATATGTTTTAAACGTTATATTTACTATCTGCAGTGAATACATGCAGTTGGCAGCGCTGTTATAGATTCCCCTGAAGGTCTTACTGTCAATACAGTATTAATTGATTTAATTAAAGGCAGTCATACAAAGGTTGACTTTTCATTTTAGTATATTTTGTTTCCTGTTTATTTTTGTAATATTGTAGCACACTGGTCAAATTTTGTACGAGCCGCCATTGATTAGTAGTGAGCTCGATGCTGTCGCGTCCAGTGGCGGCGCTAGACGAAAACTGGGCGTCGGCGAACTCGTCTTTGCGAGGCCCCTTTCATTTTCTCACTAAGTAGAAAATGTTAAATAAAATGATCTGAATTATACATCAATAATCATTATACTAAAATTCTATTAGTATAATATACGAGTATTATTGCAATGACAAAAATTACACAAATTAGAGAAACTTTTCAGCTTTTCGTCTCACAGAGTTTTATTAGATCACATCTTAATATTGGCCGTTTTTATGGGATTCAATTGCGGGGTCATCATTCCCTAAACTTACAAACTACTTATGAACTACCTAACGCTAAGGACCGCACAAATATGCATGCCCGAGGGGGATTCGAACCCCCGACCGTAATGGCAATGCAGACCGTGTCGGCCGCGGTGGCCGAGGGGACTGAGGCGCTCCAGCCACGGTCTGCACGGCCATACGGTCGGGGGTTCGAATCCCCCCTCGGGCATGGATATTTGTGCCGTTCTTAGTCTTAGCTAGTTCATAAGTAGTTTGTAAGCTTAGGGACTGATGACCCCGTAGTTAAGTCCCATAAGTTCTACAAACATTTGAACATTGAATGCAGAACGTAACTGGCGCGCTGCAGTCCCCTCGGCCAACGCGGTCGGCAATACTAGCCGCTGTTTTGGGTTCAGTTGATAGTACTGACAACACAGATAGTCTTTCTTGGCTCATTGTGCTTTACAAGTTAGTCTTAATCAATTTTAACTGTGTGAAGCTTCTCTCGGGCGAAGCTGTACTGACTAGAACTGAGCATGATTCTGATTGTTAACATTTTGATATTCTTTTTCCAAATCGTTTTCTAAAATGTACTGAAGAAATTGTTTTGCAAGTATTTAAGTAAAAATTGCTTCACTGTTGCTGCATACGGAGATAAATACGGACAAGTAAATAGCTGCCGGCCGCGAATGGCCGAGCGCACTAAGACGTCATACCACGGTGAGCGAGGTCGCTCCCGTCGGAGGTTTAACCCCACTCTCGGGTACGGATGTTGTGTTCGTCCATTGGTTAAGCTAGTGTAAGCTACATGTGTAGGTCGTCGCTACATAACCTAGCAGTTGGAAAGCGCCGTAAACCAAAAATCTAAAATGTTAACAATGTTTTGCGAGGCCCCCATAGGCGCGAGGCCGTCGGCGGTGGCCGACGTCGCCGACGCCTAGCGCCGCCACTGGTGGCGTCGTTCATTGTGTTTGCCTGCAGTAGGTTGGATCGCCCGTGGCAGCGACAGGTGTGCCGTATATTGATTGCCGCGCGTGACCTTGACCGCCAGACAGGACACGTGACCTCAGTACCGCGCCAGCTGTCGTCGCGTCACCGGCCACACCCTCCAGACTATGTGTGGGGTCACCTCGACCGCTGCGATTTGCGCTGTCCGCCGCTGCCCGTACAAGCTTCCTAGGGTTTTATTTGCGGACGGAGAAGTTAGTACTGCTTCCTCCCACAAGTCCCCTAAAACCTCCGCTTCCTTGCGGATGCTGTTGCGTAGCAGTGTGCGTTTGTACCGCCCTACAGTACGCACGAGGTGCCGTAGTTGCTGTCCAAGTCTTTATGGAAAGCATAGAGTTCTGACTAACCTGTTGTCTTCTATAGTTGTGTCCCCAGCGCAGAAGACAGCACACAGGTCGTAGGTTCTTCTACAGCACACAAGTGAGGCTAAAGTTCTTTATGATGGAAGCATAATAAGCGACTCGCGAGATTTTTAATTGTCAGGGATGCCATTTATTAAATAAATAATAAAAAAATGAGCAACTATTGTTAATATGATACGGCCTATGCTGCCCATAGTTCATGATGAGACCTTGACTGATATCACCTTTACTCAAAAATCTTTACTCATGACCGGCGCTGTCCGGCGCGTATAGTGGTCAGCTCGAGACTGCTACTGCGGCGCGTTGCGAGAGGGCACCTGACGCTCTATTTCGCCCCAAAACAGGGCCGTCGCGCGCCTTCTGCAAAATCGCTCTTCTCTTGTTACAATAAGAGAAGAGACCTTAAACTTTTTAAACTGTCCAAATCTAGCCTGTCCTTGAGAGATATTTATAATAAATTCTCAGCTCTGAATAATTAATATTTAGTTTATAATAAACAAAAGTAATTTCAAAAGAAATCACGTGACGTGAAATGCAGGAGCCAATACGAGGAGAGCACCAGTAACATAGGCGGGCTTTCCCACGGGAACCAGCACCTACTGTGCCATATGCTACTGCTCCCCACCCCACATTTCAACATATGCTGCACTGCTGCCTTTCTTCCGCGTTTAAGACACGTACAATGTTAGCAAAGAAACGGCCAGCGGCCAGCGGCCAGAAATATGAAGTGGCTACAGGCCAGGAATATCACACTCGTCGCTGCGTCTCTGTACCAGATCCTTCTTATTCCCAGGAACATGGAACAGTTGTAACATGAGGGCAGACAACTGAACAGGATAACTAAAATACTATCCATCACACCGAAGTGCAATATACGATAACATTAAACGTCCAAATGACGTGGTGCAATCAAGGGTTAGCTAGCCTAATCCTATACATATTATAAATGTGAAAGTTTTTATGTTTGTTACCTCATCACGCTAAAACTACAGCACTGATTTAGATGAAATTTCATATAGAGATTTCTTATGTCTTGGATTAGGACGTAGGCTACTTTTCAAAATGTTTATTACAAGTTATTTATTTGAAATATATCCATAGAAATACGTAACGGTCGTAAGAAGCTTCTAATACAACAGCGGCGGCCGCGGTGGCCGAGGGGACTGAGGCGCTCCAGTCACGGTCTGCACGGCCACTACGGTCGGGGGTTCGAATCCCCCCTCGGGCATGGATATTTGTGCCGTCCTAGTTTGTAAGTAGTTCATAAGTAGTTTGTAAGTTTAGGGACTGATGACCCCATAGTTAAGTCCTGTAAGCTTAACAAACATTTGAATTTAATACAACAGCAGAAGAACATTATAGTGTATGGCATGTTTAGCCGCGGGGTTAACGCGCCATGTAATAGATTTCCGTTATTTTCGGCAATGGTTCGGGTCCTGCTATAGTGAAATTTTTTTTCTTTGTTATTGTTATCTTTTTTACTTTCGAATATACAAAAAGATTATTGGGTACTGCCAAAACGGTTTAACTGATATATAATTACATACACAAGATATCTGAATGTTGGCGTTTATGCCGCATTCATTTTCATTTGTTGTAACAAATGAAGGAAGTATGTATATAAATCGAAGACTTTAAATAAAATATGCTCTAAGTACCATGGCAAGAAAAAACATTGACGTTTTGTGTAGAATGGGATCTAGATACCAAGCCCTATTTTGTGTACAAAGCGCGAACTGCCACGTATAAATAGCGTACGTAAACTGCAACGAAAGTAGTAGCAAATGCACTCAACAGATGGCAGGCGGTACGCTGCAGTTAACATATGAAACGTTGTAGATGTTTGAACATTGTGATGTTATCGTAATTCTTTAAAATTGTATTCTCTTTGTATTTCAATGAATAATAGTTTCTTTGGTGATTTCGATTATTTATAGCATTCGAACGTTTGCATTTAGTTCTTTTGATGGTTCCCTTTGCATTTGTAGGATCTCAACAGTTCGTTTCTCCGTTAGATGTCTTTTTTTATCTCTTTACTTTTCTCCGTTAGGTTTGTTGTTTATTTCCTTACATTTCTCCGTTAGGTTTGCTGTATATTTTGTTCCTTTACTTGGCATTTGTTTTCGATTACTGTATTGTTGTTACTGTAGTTACTTACTGTCAGGGGTGCCATCCCACAAGTTGGAGCTGAAGGTAGGTGTGCCTGTTTTATTGATGCGTAACTTGGATGCATCGCGATTGTGCAATGGCACCACGTTACGCATCATGGACCTGAGAAGGCATATCGTGCAGGCCACCATCATCACCGGTGGAGCCAAGAGAGAGACTGTATTAATACCATCATCCCAACAAACGTGCCATTCCAGGTTAACCGGTTACAGTTCCCATTGAAAGTGGCCTTCTCGATTACTATAAACAAGAGTCAAGGACAAACATTAAAAGTGGCAGGTATTCGTGTGGCCACCCCATGTTTCTCGCACCGACAGCTCTACGTAGGCTGCTCCCGTGTATCGAGAGCTAGAAATCTCTAAGTATACTCGGAGAACAAGAAATCTCGAAAGGTCGTTTACAGTGACGTATTGCAATAGATTTTTGGCTCTCCATCCGTTCCAAGACAATTATATATTCCGTGCTAACAATGTCGCAAACAGTCATGTAGTTATTTATGCCCTTTCTTGCCACTTTAATGTCTGACTACTGAACCGCGGGTACACCGCGGGGAGCAGCTAGTCTATATCTATAAATGTGAATGTCTGTTTGGTGTGCGTTTATCACGTCTGAACCACAAGACATAAAGAGCTAAAAATTTGTACAGTTACTAATGTCTACCCGGGGAAGGCTTTAGGCACGGTTTTATGGCGATCGGATAACTATTTATCTATGTACATTAATGTGAATGTCTGTTCGGTGTACGCTTATCGCGTCCGAACGACAAGACCCAGAATCTAAATATTTGTACAGTTACTAATTTATACCTGAGGAAGATTTTAGGCTCGGTTTTATAGCGATCTGATAGATATTTAGTAATTTGAAGAATATAACGCGAAATGCGGAACAATAATTACTCTTTGAAAATGGGTTTTATTGGTTGCATTGTTGCTTGAGGGTTGATAATGATAAAAGGGTGGAGTATATTGGGATAGAAAGTTATCAAAAAAATGTTCAAATGTTTGTATAGTCTATGGGACTTAACGACGGGGTCATCAGTCCCTAAACTTACAAACTACTTATGAACTAGGACGGCACAAATATCCATGCCCGAGGGGGGATTCGAACCCCCGACCGTAGTGGCCGCGCAGACCTTGACTGGAGCGCCTTAGTCCCTTCGGCCACCGCGGCAGGCTGGAAAGTTATCGGTGTATATAAAATTCTACGTGTGTGTGTGTGTGTGTGTGTGTGTGTGTGTGTGTGTTAATATTTCGCTGTGCAGCGAAAACTATAGAACGCAAACAAATGGTCTGTGTGTAATTGTTGTCCGAAGTCACCCGTTGAACACCATAGTAGTTCCATGCCGATAGCTATAAGGGGGTGGAAGATGTGTTTGAAAGTCGTCAAATTATAAAAAAAATTCGGACTGAAGGCCAGCGATGACGTTTGCGACTCTTTAGCAAGGAGGTTACATACAGCGAAACGCGATGCCACAGATCATATCTTTGGTCTATGCGTGCTACAATGTCTTCAGCTCTTTCTCTGTGAGGATAAGCATAGGAATAAGGAAATATAAAAATAAATGAATAGCACACTACTGAAAGATAGCTTATCTATCATAATCAACCAACACGCGAACGGAGCCGCGGGTTTAAGCTAGCATATTATAAAAGTCTTGGTCCCAAAATATCATTCATCAGGTAAGGGACTGTTTGCAGAAAAGAAACCATCAAACGTCAAAGTGACGCGCATTTGAGGTATATCTAGTTCTGTTACCTTTAACATAGAGCAACGTCTTAAAGACGAACTAGAACGACAAATCTAACCTAATACAATAACAAAGGTCATTCTCCAAATGTACAATTAGTGATCAGATTAAAAGGGATATGTTTTCACAACAACTCATAAGTGTCGATTATACGACAAAATGACGTATTTATATCAATGTCAAATATAATACATTTAAGTAGAACAACATCAAGTGACGAGTTTAAGGAGAGTCTAACCTAACATGTACACAGTCTGATTATGGCGACGACTTTAGAATTGGCCTTTTCTAATTAACTACAAGACAACTGTACAAACCAAATGGCATGTTGAAATGTTCAAATGTTTGTAACTCTATCGGACCAAACTGCGTGGTCATCAGTCCGTAGCTTACAAACTGCTTAAACTAATGTAAACTAACCTAAGGACAACACACACACCCATGCCCCAGAGAGGACTCGAACCTCCGACGGCGAGCAACGCACGCTCCGCAGCGAGGCGCCTTAGACCGCTCGGCTACTCCACCGCGGCAAAGGGCATGCGTACTTGAGACTTGCATTACGAGTTCGCCATAATAAATCTTCTCAATGATCATTTCAATCAAAATCTTAAGATGGGACAGGAAGGAAATCAAAACTTTGGGTTATGTCTGGATCCGACTTCTTGACACAAAAATTTCACCCAATTAGACATGCATTTACAACTTCCCATCGACATATAACTCTGTAGTCACTTACGTGTGATATCTACCACACTACCCCACAAATTATTCATGCCGTAATAAGACAAACCGGCGTCAACTCCAGCTGCTACAACAATGATTCTACCTGAAGTTAAAGATAAAATAGGTCTACTGAGACTCACGTTAGTAGTGCTCAAAATTCACAGTACATGGAAAATTAGTGGAAGTCATAGTCTGCACACAACAACTACATCATAAATCAGGCAAACATTCATATCTTCAGGATTGTAGCTCGCAACCACACTCTCAACTTATATAATATTAGCTACAACTCATGCAAGTTCCTCCCAGAATTATGGTATTCAACCAAAAAGACTAAAAAAAGTGTACAGCAATTGCTCTCCTTTCTAGTAGATATACAATAATCTCATTCTACGTTTGAGCAAAAATAAGAAAAATACCACCTGGTGTTGTTACACCGAACTGTTGTTCCTAATAGGAACTTCTCCCATCATCAACTGGCTACAGATACAACTGCGTCAGCCCAAACAGGCATGGATTACTTTCTTGCCAGGGTCATGAACTCACAAAGCTGGAACATAAACATACATTAGGAACTACTCTCACTACGTTTCCTCATGGGACAAATAAATGTTAATTCAAGAGGTAAATAGTTATGGGAAATATTCAGCACCAAATAGGGATAGAGCGTAACGTTGATACTCCCTGATTTTGTGGCTAGCCATTGCTGGCAAATCCTTCGTAAGTCTCCTCTTACAATATTTGTACGGACAGCACCTTTGCGAACATTAATGAACCTGAACTTTACAGACGTTCTGTCCACACAGTCACCTGAAACATTAAGCAAAGATTCTCGGGGCTCCTAGGCCACCGAAGGTAATGGCGTACACCCAACCCAGACACCTGTTAATGATGGTTCCAATTTCACCCTCACCATGACGTACCACTTAAAACTAAAAAAAATGCCTTCAGCAGATAGAGAAACGCAATCATAACAAACAGATCCCACGTCACAGACATCATCCTTACAGAAATTACAAACTGACGGAGGACCTTCTAAACAGATAAATCAGTAAACATAGGGAATAAATTGGGCCACAGATTCAACATTAATAACACTAAAATAGTTCTATTTCCTCCATAACTTAACATTCGAAACTGGATGCAGTCCCTTAGACTTACGTGTGCGGATGGTTTCTAATTAGAGTACATTTTCATGGACAATACGCCTGACCCTACGCGGTCCAACAAAGACGTTGAAGAATTGTTTATTCCAGTACTATCCCTTGCATGACAGGCGATGTGATTTTACCAAAACATTATCGCTGTTTCTGCTTTCTCTTCGGGGCATTATCTTTGATGACGCCTGATTGTCACGTTTTCTTGTTAACATTAATGACATCCTTATTATGATCACCAATTCTTTCTGTGTGATCCTGTAGTTGTTCGTATACCTTCTCCAAGCCTTGAGCTTGTTGCTCGCCAACTCTCTGAAAGGACTTCGATTTGGTTTTCAGTACTTACACCTCCGCGCGTGTTTGCAGATCGCTTTCTAAGGCCACAATTCGGGCTTGTAACGCTTCGGAAATGTCAACAAGCTTTGTTCTGAAGTTATCTAATGCCACTTCTACTTTTTCTAACTTGATACCTAACTCTGAAATGCAAGTACTTTGCGAATCTAGCTGCGATTCATGGCTCGTGAGTCGCTCGTAAACAGAATCGAATTTAGCAGTGATTTCCTCTCTGAACAACCTTATGTTGTCTTCTAATTTCGAATGTAGCCGCACCTCACTAGCTATGATCTCTTCTGACAGGGTAGATTTTACTTCATGAAGATTCGTGTCCTGCTTCTGAAAATTTGCATTGGTTTCACCGTGCATTACCTTCAATCGTTGCATCTATTTTTGCAAAGAACTGTTCTAGCCAGTGAATATTAAGGGAAGCTGCACCAACATTCGAACTGCTGTCACTCTATGACGCAGGTTCACCCAGCAAACTGGCAGCACTGCCTTCGGCCAGTGGAGTGTCACTGAAGGCACAGACAAAGGAATACAGATGGGAAACCTCCCTAAGGCCGGTATTACACTATCAAATTATTGGACAAAGAATTGGACGAAAAAATTGGATGAAATATTGGTCATATTTTTTGACAAAGAAATTGGATGAAATGCAAAAGGGGGTATTACACTATCATCCAATATTTTGTCAAATTTGCTTCAAAATGACGTTGTAATGCTCAGCTGTTGTTTATACTATAGTTGCATTGTGTCTGCATTTAGAAGAGGAGGAGGGAAAAAAGAAAAGGAAACGCACTTGGATGAAACCGTGGGTGTCAGAGCGAGATAAATAAAATTTGTTATGGGACCGGAGGATTTTCCTTTTTTATGCCATCGGCAGAACAGCCAGGCCGTTCACTGCTAGTTATCTTGTCGCTCTTCATCCTTCACAGATTGAAATAGAGTAACAAAAAGGCTAACTCAAACAGTGTATACGAATAAGATTGTTAAGTTGATAAAGCAAGTTTCATTAAATAACGTTTTAAATGGAAAATGTGAGCACTGACAAAGAGGATAATCTAAATTGTCTATGACGTTATTAACAATGTAAGGGGGGAAACATTGCTGATAAAGTAAATAGGCTCATTTATTTCCTTACAAAAATTGGCTGACGTATTTATATGTTCATAGATTCGCTTCCAAACAGATGTTGATGTTTTGAAAGTTGTTTCATTTCCCAGAACTTAGCACACCACATTACCAAAATCATACATTCTAAAATCTGCTTCGGCTGTATTAAGATTTAGGGGTATTACTTCTTCAATTCCGATAGTATATAATGACTTTTTTACATCACGGATTGTAACTCAACCTCACTTTTGCTGCAGGGTATTGGGCTGCGCGAATTGACAGTGTGAATTGGTCTTGTCACCTGTTATACAACGCCCCATCTGATTTTTTTTTTAATTTTGTTGTTGCTAGAAAACACTACTAGCCATGTTTACGAATACGAACGTTATGTCCAAGTAATGTCAGATATTTAACCTCCAAATAAAACAGCTGTAGTGGCAAGGAAGCTGTATACTACTAGCGCACCAAGCGGTCACATTTCTCACTGCAGGAAACAGAAGACGAGCGATTTCTTTGATCAAATCTAGGCCGAGGCCTAGATTGGATGAAATATTGGACGATGTTCCCATTACACTACGTCCAATTTTTCTTTGTCCAATTCTTTGACAAATAATTTGATAGTGTAATACCGGCCTAAGGGTCCGGTCACATGCGTAGGGGTGTGGGGAGGAAAATATTTCGTAAGATGTCCCATAATGGCGCTGAGGTCAGAAGCAGCCCTTTAAAACTGGTCAGAGCAGGCGGCAGGTAGCGGCTGTCGCCACCACCACCTCCCCTCAAACGCCAGCACACCAGATACAGCCGTGGCCTCGTGGCAGGCGGCACGAGCTCTCCCCTCAGCCTCCCCTCCACGCTACCCTCAGAAGCGCTTCTAGTGTCGCCTACCGGTACTAAGCCGGGAAACGACCTGGCATCTGCTGGCATGTTACGGAGCGTAGGACAGTGGTATGGGGGAGGTTTCTTCTCTGTATATGTTACTTACTCTGTGCTCAAGGCCACTAGTGCGTTTCTCCGCCCGACGGAGGGTTTGTTTGTTCTTCCTGCGGTCCGGCGTTTCCAGTCATCGACACAACACACGGAGCGGTCCCGTTACCTTCTCTCTCAGCCATACTGCTGGCTTCTTCGTTCACAGAGCTCTCGCGCTGTCCTGACTTAGCTTTAGCATGCATTAGCACACCCGTCATACCCTCACAAATCAAACTGTTATCAAAACCACAGAACCAACTATGTACTAGCGAGTGACACACTATAGAAACGAGACTAATCAACTGACCTATTACAATAAGTCAAACACCTTGTAACAACAAAGAAAACTATTCTTTTAAAATATTAATATTATAATGAGATCTGACTGTGTAAATGAGAAGCTCAGGAAATCGGAATCCTGAAACGGGGCGACCACATAAACCGTACCCACTGTATCTAAGTTTGTATCTGTCACTGCAATTTTATTTCATTTAATAAATTATAGAAAATTTAATATTTAGCAAGTGACGTGTCTGCTAGTTTTCAGATAGCAACCATAAGCCACACAATTACCTACATCTGTAAAATTTTATGCCCTTAATATACTGTCTTACTCAGATTATCAATAATTACTATTTAAAATCACCCAATAGGCCTGTGCACACAAGGAACGTTCATAATAAAACAGCTTAATGAAGACAAAATAGAAATAGGGAACTAATAAGGAACTACTACTAAGGTGTTTGACGAAAGAAAATTTGTGAAATTAAATTATTTATTGTAGAGGACGGTACCTCGATTTCAGAGACATTGACAAATACATCAAAACAAGGCCATCCAGAGCGGTCATCTAAACAGCTGTTACCAAATTCCAAATTATTACTGAAATAGTAGTTAACCGACTGTTCCATTTCACCGAGGACACGCACAATCATTAATGACAAAACAAAATCTTTAAAGTTAAATTATGAACATTTAAAAACTGAGCTGTTCAACTCCTAAATGCCTGCATGTCATGTAGTTGGAAAGAGAAGTTCATCGCTCACAAACCACCTGGCTGTCATGCATTTAAAATCATTCAATCACACTGAACAGCTCATCACAATTACCTGCACCACACTAAACCTTTGATCTGATTAGTGTCCATTTTGAGCCGGGTATTTGATTAAACCGACATTTCAGTACACTGTTAAACTGAGCTCTACTTGCACTTCAAATTAATCGAAATATAATTTCTTCAAACAGCTGATATGAAACAGATACGCTAAAATAGCTGTTACCAACAGATTTGACGTTTTCATACGAATAACCGGTCGATCCAGAAGCATGCGAACTCAATCCTACACAAATAAATGTTAAATAATTCCTACCACAAGTCACTGAATTTAAACAGAAACCAATTCTGATCCCTCAAACATTACACCATGGCACAACTTTAATACAAAATCTGTACAAGAATTTACTGCAGCAAATATTAAAATCCACCATTTACTGGCAAAATGAACATTAAAGTGATCACTGAAATTTTACGTTAGTGCTGGTACCCGGGAATTAAAACAAGTTTACCCACACTATATGGCATCAAATCTACTAAATCTCTGAAATATTAAACAATTGGGCGATTAACTAATAACCTGCACAAAGCAAGCAACTCAGTGACCTTCACACAAATGCATATGGTTCAACAGAAATTATGTAATTTTCAAATTAAACAATTTCCCTCAAAATCCAAAAGAGTTCACATAAAACTCAATTTTAGAGCTGCTACGATCCACTCGTAATGATGGTGTGCTACCATCTAATGACCCACCTTGTCCACGCAACGGATATTTCCGTAACAGAAGTCTGCAGAAATCCACCTGAA
Organism: Locusta migratoria; assembly: GCA_026315105.1. Lineage (NCBI taxonomy): Eukaryota > Metazoa > Arthropoda > Insecta > Orthoptera > Acrididae > Locusta > Locusta migratoria. The sequence continues at coordinate 397,281,070 of CM048755.1, forward strand.
ATCATGTTGCTTCGCGCTGGGCGAAGGCTAAACCTCAATGATTTATATTATCGGAATATATGACATCAAATGCGATTTACTCATAATACGGGAAGCTCATGGGAAACAAATCGTCACTGGCACAAGCTATTCATAAACCTTGATTTACAAATTTTTACCGAATGCAACTAAACCATACAATTTGAAATAAAACCTGCGTAAATATTCGTTTAAATGAAGCTACTGATTATTGACACAATACACTGAACTTAAAACTTTGATATTAAAAGTGAAAAGAACCAAACCGCAACCATGCTAGTTTGAAATTACCAGTAACGGTCAAAATTTGAACACAAAGAAAACGGCTCTAAATTTACCAAATCCTACCGGAATTTCAATAGCAATCATAACAGGAACAGTTTTAAAACGTCCTAATGGCAGTGCGGTACCGTGGATTCAAATAGTTTAATCTGCACGTGACACGTGTAAGTTCCGCACCACAAAGTACAAGTACACAGAATCCGATTGAAATCAATAAACATCGCGTCCTCTTCCCTTCCGATCATTACACGCCTGAATTTTCTTTATTAAGCTACAAGAACAGAATAGTGGAGAACAATTATTTAACACTTCATCTCGAAATCTAGCCGTTAACTTGCCGCCTACCAGTACTACATTCAACCAAGTCCTTATTTATCGAAATTACAATTACATTCTCGCCAAAGTAACTATCACGACCCATGATTTTACGGCTTCCACGTTGTGCCAAGCTGAAATGATAGGAAAATCAGTATTACGTTAAAGTCTTCATTTTTCTAGCAGCACCTCTGCGACGCATCCACACTCCAGCTGGACCAAACGTGCCCAATCGCGACCTGAACCGTGGTCACCTCAGAGCGGGAAACAGTGCTATTGGCTAGCGCCGGTTCCACCCAAAGACTTCGGTCGCAGGATTCGCAAACCTGCTACAGCCTCATCGAAACACCTAACTCAAAGTAGCACAACTCTCAGGCTCTACTAGGGATGGCGGTTATCACTGAAACAACCGGTTTTCGGTTATACCAGTTACTTTCATCTCTAGTTTAACCGCACCGTAAAAATTGCTCAAGATTCGGTTTTTATTGCTATTATTTCCAAATAGAGTTCCAACGAAACATATTTTGCGGCCGAAACAGAAACCGTAATCGTCGGTTCTTCGAGTTTCGGCCGAAACCGAAACTTACGAGATTTAGTTAAAATTTATGTGAATTTACGTTATATGACAAATCACTAGTCTTTCCATATTTTGCAAGGTCCCCTCCCAATACTACGCCTTCTTGAGTGTATGTAAGCCTAGCCAGGAGTCCGTAGAAAACAAAATACGAAGCATATAGATTTACTGGCCTAGTATTTCCATCCGGCAGTTGCGAATATTGAGCCAACCACTCCGTAAGTTGAACTTGTGAGCCAGCGCATACGAATATCTCGTTATATACACTATATATATAAGTTACAGTCAGTAAATGAACTTCAGTCAGTGCTGCAGAAGTATTTCGAATAATAAACTCACAGTTCCGACTAACAGTATGATTGTTGTCAGTGTAAAATTACTCAAATTGAACTAGGAAAGCTCTGTACCACATGATCAAAGAATGTTCAAATGGGTGTGAGTTCTTATGAGACGTAAATGCTTAGGTCATCGGCCCCTAGACCTACAAACTACTTAATCTAACTTGAACTAACTTACGCTAAGGACAACATAAACATCCATGACCGAGGGAGGAGGGACGACTCGAACCTCCGACTAGAGGCACCACATGATCAATGTTACCTAAACCCATATTTCCAGAATGAAACTTTCACTCTGCAGCGGAGTGTGCGCTGATATGAAATTTCCTGGCAGATTAAAATTGTGTGCCGGAACCGGGACTCGAACCTGGGACCTTTGCCTTTCGCGGGCAAAGGCAAAGGTCCCAGGTTCGAGTCCCGGTTCCGGCACACAATTTTAATCTGCCAGGAAGTTTTAAACCCATATTGGTTATTAAAAAAGCCCCTCTCTTTCAAGGAATCACATTAATAAAACTTGTTAGCACAACAAACAATATGATAATACATTAAAAGTTAGTATTCCAAGCTTAGAGTGCATCACTTACAAAATAGATATTTGAATCGAATTTAGTTTCTCTTCCAAGGAACATTTTGGATGCTTTATCCTTAAATGACATAGCATGTTTGTAGTAGCTCCACCCGTTTTCAGCTTTTTAAAGCAAATGGAGCATTGTACCTCACTGCTTCCGTACTTCGTGAAGTACTTCCACACTCGGGATGGTGCCATTTAAAACACAACCGATGTATGGCGACGACAGCGAGGAACTGCCGCATGACCAGACGGAGGCAAGTCTCGTACACTGCCGGTGCACGCGCGTCGTCTAATAGGCCACACGGCAACAGGTGCATCGATGCCTCAATAGCTGCACCAGTTCTCAAGTTCCTATACTACGCGTTTGTTGAGCGTTTCTGACTGCCGGGATTGTTCTTAAATTAACACTGATAGCTTTTCTTAGTTTCTGCGATGACCTAATATTTCACAGCAGTGGAAATTTTAGGAATAGCCCTAAATATAAGGGTCTACTAGTTTTAATTTTTTTTAATTATTTACAAAAAAAAAAAAAAAAAAAAAAAAAAAAAAAAAAAAAAAAACATTTTGAATCACTACTACAGGAAGTAGTCCTTCCGGTTTTTTAATCTGGTTCTTGGCAATAACTAAAAGAAACCGGTTACAACCGACACCAAATAAATACCGAAAAAACCGGTTATTCAAAACGAAAATACCAGTATCGGTTTTAACCGGTCGGTTTTTCCCATCCCTAGGCTCTACTAAAGGCTTTGCTACCACTCGTCTGCTACACTCGACATGCATCATTCACTCGAGGAGAGGAAAGTTTTATGGAATGTGAGACATGACATCAGTTATAAAGAGATACAAACACAGAAGAGGCTCATTTCTGCATCAAGGGCTAGTGTAGTCATGACTAGTAGCATTAAAAAAAATGTTCAAATGTTTGTTAAGCTTATGGGACTTAACTACGGGGTCATCAGTCCCTAAACTTACAAACTACTTATGAACTGCTTACGAACTAGGACGGCACAAATATCCATGCCCGAGGGGGGATTCGAACCCCCGACCGTAGTGGCCGTGCTGACCGTGACTGGAGCGCCTCAGTCACCTCGGCCACCGCGGCCGACAGTAGCATTAAAGTTTACCCACGCAGGTGCAATTCGCTAATACGCGAACTACGAAAATTAAATATTCATAAAATAAACGTGAAACGAAATATTGGGGTCGTTTCACTACACTCCACCCAGGATGCAAAAATGGAACGTATGGTGTCATTCTAATAGAATGAAACAACACGAACATTTTTGGTTTGATTGAGGTTGCATGGCTGAGATCTAAACCATACCATCTCAACCTACTTTATTTCTTAAATCTAGAATAAGAATCATAAAGGTCTCATAACCTAAGGGAAATTGTAAACATAAGTAAAACTAAAAGAATACTCTTACAACAACACAATTTCTCCAATTACAGAATGGCACATTATCAAACTGGCAAACAGCAAAAGCCGGAGACTAAGCCCGATGACTGCTAGCTTTAACAAACACATACAAAACTCAAATATGAGGTGATCGGTTCTAAACAAGTACGAGCCCAAAATGGTTTGATGGAGAATGCAGCACATCTGAGTGTGCTTGAACATTAATAAATTAGTGAAATATTACAGTAATTAGTGAAGCTAAGTAAGCCTAAAATGGCTTGGTGGCAGAACGTACCGCCAAATTGTCTGTCCTAGTAGCCGGCCGCGGTGGCCGAGGGGACTGAGGCGCCCCAGTCACGGTCTGCACGGCCACTACGGTCGGGGGTTCGAATCCCCCCTCGGGCATGGATATTTGTGCCGTCCTTAGTATTAGCTAGTTCATAAGTAGTTTGTAAGCTTAGGGACTGATGACCCCGTAGTTACGTCCCATAGGTTCTACAAACATTTGAACATTTCTGTCCTAGTACAAGAAAATAAACTAGACAAAGGATTACAGTTAGAGGTGAAATCAAAACCTGATCGACCAGCAAGTTAACTGTCTGCTTCAGTACCTACCGTGCTCGACACTAGCTAATAAATTAGGTTCCGCATAGCCTTATCAGTAGCTGTACTACATGTGAACAATGACACTTAGCATAAACTCAGCAAAACTTCATATTGAACTATCATCTTACATGATTATAAATTAGAGACAACAAATATACACACTGATCTATTAAGCATACACTAGAATTTTTGTATACTGCCCAGCTCCACAATTAGAACATGGTAAAATAATGAACACATCTATAAACTTAACTAAATATCCAACCCTATACAGTGACACAGTTAGTGACTGTTCATAGAACATGAAAACATTTACGAATGAGTCAAGAATAGCAACACAAATGATGCTAAAAACATCTTAATGAAGCGACAAGTCTTTAATGGTCACAGCAATAAAATCTTGAAATTTTATAGAGACATACAAAATTCATGGTGTACAACAAGGAAGGTAGCATGTGACATCATTAAAACCCTGTGCCTATTGGCAATTTATTTTCAAGATGAAATAAAGAAATATAAACAGTCTGCTGAAAGAGAAACATAAACAAAAGCGTATGCACTTTTACATTTTTGAAAATCGTAACACTATCACAACCCTTCACTTTTGTGGCGACACTACTGGAGGTCTGCCGACGAAGAATCCAAGGCACTAGCTGACTCCATTTTCAATCCAAAACTGCAATCAGCGGAGCATGACCAACATCATCAGAATGTTTATCAGCTTCAAGCCAGCGTGGCTCCTCTTTTAACCAATTTCAGGGCGAGCCTCATCAGACATTCACAACAGTATCCACAACTGCAGACAACACCACCTTTCCACTCAACAGACTGAAACGGCTTTATCAGTTCTTGTGTAAGGTCAACAAGAATCAACCTCAACTTAAAACGAAGAGACTGGACTGACCCTATCAGCTGACTCTTCGTCTAATGTCACCCACATTTCAAAGAACAGTGGCCACCAACTTCTAGTTCTCAGAACAGACCTGAGTAGCGCCTCTAACTCTGTAACTATACTCCATTCACCGAAACGAGAGATGTGCTGTAAACACGGCAAGGCGCGTGTCCACAGCGCTGCCGGCGAGGCGTGTACAAGGCAGGGGCGCAAAGTCAGCAGGTGTGAGCATGTGAGCGCAGGACAGCGGGATCTCTTACGTTCATACCAAAAGTAACGTCTGGCAAGATGACACCATTAAGTCCTCAAAACAAGCGTTTCTGTCCGGATTATCCAGCGGAAGCAAGGGCCCATTAGGTAAAGGGAAACATCTGATTATCGCACACATTGGCAGCAAAACTGCGTTTGTTGAAGGATATTTGTGGACTTTAGAATCCAAGAAAAGGGAGGTAATCATGAGGAGATGTGTGCCGAAACCTTCGAGAAGTGTTTTCAAGATGTTCTTCCTCGGCTTCCAGAAAATGCACTTATTGTTCTTGACAACGCGCCGTACCATTATCGTAGAAAAGAAAATGTTCTCATGCTAATTCCAATAATGAGAATGGCTAAAATCTAAAAATATCTATTTTGTACACAGTTTACGAAAGAACTTTTAGATATAGTTAAAAATCACAGAACAGCACACAAAGCATACACGATAGATGAAATGGCGAAGAATGCAGGGAAAACTGTTCTTAGAATTCCCCCATACCACTGAAAATTAAACGCATCGAGTTAGTGTGGGCCAGAATCAAAGGCTATGTTGCAGTGAAAAACAAAACATACAAAATGCCGGAGTTAAAGAACAGCTAGAAGAAGGAGTAAGAACATATACTGCAGAAGATTGGAACAAGTGCGTCCTCCATGTGGTAGAAAACGTTGAAATTCAAATGTCGAAGTTAGAGTGCATTATAGAGGAGAGAGAGGAGCAGTTTGTTATAAACCTCAATGAAAACAGTTCACGTTCGACAGAGTGAACCTTGTTTCGTTGTCCATTAAAATTATTATTACTGATATTGTTATTAACAATTGATATTGTTTGAATTGATCGTTTTGTTAACAACCTGAATGAAAATAAATCTACCTCAACAGAAAGAACTCAGTTTCATCGTACTTTTAACATTATTGTAACGCTTTGAATCTTCAGTGCCGTCTGTGTTTTCTTTACGCTTTATTTCGTTACATTGTTGTCCAGGTTTCTCCGGTCCGCTGTGACGTCAACTCAGCATCCAGCCAACGCCGTCAGCTGCAAAGCGTGCGCCAAGGATTTTGCACACCCCTTCGGTATCACGTGAACACCGAATGCTTTTGCTGGAAACGAGCATAGTCGCTTACGTGACACTGTTTATGTTTCATCCCAGCTCTCGGTGAATAGATTATAGTCCTACCTGAATGCGTTGGTAAGTTCATAATTTTCCCTTCCAAAGGCAAAACCCTTAATTCCAGTAACTGGGTAGAAATTCCATGTCAAAAAATTTCAAATAAGGTTCACCATTCATGGCAATTACTGCTCAGCTGTCAGCCCAAGTCCAATAAATGTCCCATGTCCGTGACTAAATAGACAGCTTACAGCAAGCCAGACAACAGTGTCCACACTGGCGATCACTACACCGTTCCGCTAAACTCATAAGGAGAGAATGTCTCTAGTCCGCCGTGACAGACTGCAATAATTGATAAGGCAAAGGGTGACCTTGCATTCATATCCAGTACTGAACTGTCAAGTAACGTGTCCCAGGTACTCTAACTGTTCAATGGCCACATAAGTAAAACGAGACAGTACTCATAACAGTCCCAACATCTTGAATTAGTCTGGTGACTACTGCGCCAACTTCTGGACCAATGTTATAGCGCACCCCCGACAGTTTGTAGAACATAGGTACACTCGTACTACATCCAAATATTTCATCTGGTCTCCCAATCTGTCCGACGTGGCGTCTCAATAATTGTGTATTGTCCGCCGGCAACGCCGACAGACGGCAAGACTGGAGACCATCATTGTGTTTGCCTCAGTTGCTTGGATCGCCCGTGGCAGCCAAGGTATGTAGACTAGAAACAGTGGCGTAACTAGGACTTGGCTTTGGGGGGGGGGGGGGATAGATCTGCTTGACGAGCAAAATTTTATTCAGTTTCCAGACAGACTACCATCTACCACTCCCGTTGAAGATTAATTCACTCCCATCCAATGAAAGCTTATGGTAAAACACCCTGTTTCCAATCTTTACCTTTACCAGATTGCTGTTATACAATTTCTTTCTTTCTTTCCTTTATTTTTTTTTGGGGGGGGGGGTTATCTCCCTCACCCCCCCCCCGTAGTTACGCCACTGACTAGAAAGGTATGCCAGTTTGGGCTTCTTCACTGTCATTGGTTAGCGCTGTATTACGTCACTCGGCAGCAAGCCGCTGTATTGTAAGGCCGCCGTGAAAACATTTTCTCCGTCTTTTCTTTTCTCATTCGACAAAAAACATTGCTTTTAAGCGGTGGAACACGCTTTTGATTAATATATATATGCATACTAACATACAAAGGACTGAAAAATAAAAGCTTCAAACATTATTAACTAGCTAACCCGTCCCGCCCCGCGACTTGGCAAGTCCATGAGAGCACTTTTATAGATTTATATATATATGTGGCGTCTGTTTGGAAAGAACAGACGTCACATTCTGATCCTGCAGCTGTTAGTGGGGAGGGGTGGGCAAGTTTGAAGCCCTTACTCTTACGGGAATTAGTTAAACTACGAGTTTGAGTACTATGGGCAGGGCGAAGCTGGGAATTTGTATCTGACGGGAGGCGTGCATGGGTAGTCCTTGCAGGTGCGGTGACCACTGTGTCCCCAGTGGAAATATTCCGCTTTCGGCGGGCGAACGGTACGGACGTGCGGTCGCAGTTAACCAGTGTTTGTGTTGTTTTGAAGACCTCGGAAGCACCGGCAACAGACGGTCTCAGTGTCGTTTACGTCGCCGGGGCTTGTAAGTACCGCTTATTGTTGATTTTGGTGGCGAGGCGGTGCATCCGCTTTCCGCTTGTTCACCATGTCGGATTCTCTCAGGAAAAACACGTTAAGATTCTCGTTTGACAAGAATACTCGTCATGTTCAGCCTACTGCTTTAGAAATACATGACTGGTTGTATGAAACATTTGGTATTTCAGGAGATAATGCTGAATTTACTCAGCTTGACAGTGAAAAGTACTGTGTTTTTGTCAAGTTCTATAATTCGGTTTTGTGTGACAAGATTTTACTGCAAACTAAGGGACAGGTTCAGTTTCTCCACCGCGATGATTCTGTTAGTTTGGTTGATGTTAGCAATGCCAACTGTGAACTGAAGACTGTTAGAATTCTGAATCTTCCCCCGGAACTTGAGAATACTGACTTAGAACAGGTTCTTTCGAATATGGCCAGGTGAAACGCATCGAGTTTGAAAAGTGGTCCAGCAGATATAAAATACAGTGTTATAATGGCATACGGCCCGTACAGATGTGTGTAAAATCTGACATCCCCTCCCACATTATGGTTTCGGGATACAAGGCTCATGTTATCTACTCTGGGCAGCAAGCAACATGTCATGTTTGTAACGAGCCGGGACATCTCCGTGAAAATTGTCCGCAGCGGACATTTGTTCTGAAGAACACCCTGCAAAAACGTTCCAGATTACAGTTACAGGATTTAACACCCACAGCCACTTTACGCGGACCCGTTACTGTTGCCGCAAAGGAAGATACCGAACCACCTCTTATAACCTTTGATGACTTCCCTCCGTTGCAGACAGGAAAAATAAATGCATCACTCGCTCCGAAGACAGGTGGCGAGAACGGTGCGAGTCGTACCAACGCTAACCCCGTAAGTTTATTGCAAGAAACCGGCATAAAATTAAATGACACTGCACTTCTTCGAGAAGAATCCGTCGCTGAAATGAGCGTGGATGTTCATCTGCCTACCAGTGAGCCTCAGAAAACCAAAAAACGACCCCTGGAACCGGAAACCGTGGACTCGGAACAAGGCGACTACGGTGGTAATTCAATTCAAACACCGAGGAAACAGAAACCGGAAACGGTATTGCCCGTGATGCCTGTCACACTTAATATGGAACCGCCCCCAGATGTGCCCATGGAAGAAGCTACGGTATATCAGACGCCGGCAGCAGATGTACCTGTCCCCCTGAGTGACGTCACTAGTGCAAGTAAACAGCCGGCTACGGAGGCAGAGGCACAGCGGGACACGGCGCAGCGTCAACAGCGCGCGGCCCCAGTAGCCGATGCAGAGCTCACACCAGGAAGCGGCGTGCAACACGCCTCGGCATCACGTGTTGCTCTCGCTGACCTCCCAGCCGAGGGCAGCGTTCGGGACCCCGAAAAAATTACCGGCAGTCAGAAATCTCTTAAACCACAAAGTACCACAAAATCTACACGTGTGAAACCAAAACCAAACATGAATGTGGCACGCAATAAAATGAGGAGTGAAGGCGTAAAAGATCAGCACGTAGACAACAGAACGCACGACCCACAAACTGAGACAACAGAACATGATCCTGGACCAAAGCACAAACCTCGTGACTAGGTGGTCTCAATAAATTACCCGCCACATGGACAATAGAAGGGTACTCACGTTTTTGACTCTAAATATTTGTGGGATAAGTAATGCTAAAAAGATTAAAATTTCAGAGAAATTTCTTAGAACTAATGATATTGATATTGCTTTTTTACAAGAAGTGGTATGTGAAGAGGTGGGTTCCTTTTCATCATACAACGCGTACAACAATGTTGGCTCGGCAGGGAGGGGTTGCTGTATTTTAACCAGGCACGGACTGGAGTTGCAGGACGTAGAAAAAGAACCTGGAGGACGTATAGTCAAAGGTGTTCTGAATGGGGTGACTGTTTTAAATCTTTACGCTCCCTCCGGAACGCATAATAGGGCTGCAAGGGCAACGTTTTTTACCGAAGATGTGTCATATTTTCTTCGGCAAGCGAAAGATAACTTCATCATGGCAGGAGACTTCAATTGCATATTAAGGGCGATAGACTCTACAGGAGCAACACCATTTTGTGGTCCTCTGCGAAACCTGATTGACGCACTGAACTTGAAAGATGTGGTTGAGCGACTTGGCATCACGCGTCCACACTACACATATGTTTCGACTGTCGCATCGTCCCGGATTGACAGAATCTACATTACAACGGGTATGGCCGTGCAAGATTACGACGTTATCCCTGTGACCTTTTCCGATCATCACGGCGTGATTCTCCGAATAAAGGGTTTCCCTCGTCCTAAAATATTTGGCAGGGGATACTGGAAGTTAAATTGCAACCTGCTCCACGAACCATGGGTAAAGATGGAGTTCAACGCCCGTTACACATCGTGGGTTCGCCGTAAACGCTTCTTCCGGAATTCCATTGAGTGGTGGGAGAATCTTGTAAAACCCGGTATTCGGAAACTATTTACCAATGCTGCCTACAGGATAAACGAAACCAGGAGGAAAAACATGGAGTACTATTATCTTATTGCCCGTGAACTGCAAACTAAAATCGACAATGGGGAAGATCGAGCAAGTGATTTGAAAAAAATAAAAAATAAAATTTTAGAACTGCAGGAAAGAGAACTGGATGGGAAAATCATCACTTGCAAAGACCACGGGCATTTGCCAGACGAGAAGTGGAGTATTTATCATCTCGCAAGAGAAAGGAGAAGGTGCCAACAGAGATATGTAAGTTCCATACTGTCTGCAGATGGCTCTGAATATATTAACCGGGAAGGCATTAAAGAACACTTCGAAAGTTTATACCGATCACAACCATCTGATGCTCTTACAACAGCCACACTGCTGCAAAACTGTGCGTCGCAATTAACCAACGAAAGTGTCACTATGCTGTTGGATCCGATATCTGAGGAAGAAATTGAGGATGTTATCAAAAGGTTGCCGAAACGTAAAAGTCCAGGAGTAGACGGTATCCCCTATGAATTTTATAAATCCTTCTGGTCGGTTATCAAGGAAGAGTTTATGGAGGTGACGAGAGAGAAACGAAGGTATGGACGTCTCTATTCCGAAACTGAACCTGGAATTATTGTACTCGTTCCAAAGAAAACGGTGTCACATAGAATTACGGATTTTCGACCAATAACTTTGTTATGCGCCGACTCGAAAATCATCTCTCGTGTCATGGCGGCCAGACTAAAGCGCACACTTCCAGAGATCATAGGACCGGAACAGACGTGTAGCGTACCTAAGAAAAGGATTATAGATGGACTTTGTCTGTTAAGGGATACAACATTCTACGCATGGAAGAATCAGCAACAAACGGTTGGGCTTCTGAACATCGATTTCGAGAGAGCCTTTGATAACGTCAGTCACCAATACCTAAGGACAGTTCTACGGCATTTTCAATTTCCGCTGGCAACGATAGACTTACTGTTACCGACAAGATACCAAATGTTTGCCAAAGTTCAAATCAACGGGAACTTTACGGAAAAGTTCCCAATCCAACGTTCTGTTAGACAGGGTTGCCCTTTGGCTATGATTTTGTTCGTCATATCCTTGGAGCCACTAATCCGCACAGTTAGCACCTCCCTATCAGGGTTGCAGGTTGGTGCCCAACGGTTTACCTTGAATGCCTATGCTGATGATGTTACCATTATAATTACAGAACCCCAAGATACTGTAAAAGTTGCAGCAATACTAAACGACTATAAAAATGCAGCAGGGGCAACCATTAACCACAGGAAAACACATCTCCTGTGGCTCAATGAAGGTGCCCAACCCTTCGCACATACTTTCACTGAATCTGTTGAAATGGAAGTGCTGGGACTAAAACTCCGAAAGGATGTAAATGAGCTCCTTTCCAATAATTCTAAAAGCATAGTGGACAAAGTACGGGGAGCTCTTATTGCAAATAGTACGAGGCAACTGAACATCATACAGAGGATCGAATGTGTAAATACACTGGCTCTCTCTAAAATGTGGTATGTTGCACAAGTCATCCCTATCGACAGACAATGTATTGCACAAATAAAGAAGTACATAGGTTGGTTTGTGTGGAAAGGTAAACTATTCCGGGTGGCCAGGGATCAGTTGACACAACCATTTGCTGAAGGAGGCTTATCTTTAACTGATTGTGAGGCAAAATGTTCAGCCCTGATTGTGAAAAATCTCATACATACCCTAAAATTACCGGCTAGTCAGTCAGATTTGCTAAAGGCTGGGTGGGGTATCGTAACAGGCAATACAGGTGACAGAAGGCTACCGGCAAATCTACTGCGTACATTGCAGGCAGCAACATGTGTTTTAGAGAAATCTCCAAACGTAACGTTCTATACGACAAAGAAAATACTCGAGACCATTGGTGTAAAAGCTCCATATCCTCCAGCAATCCAAAAGAAACACAAAGACTTAAATTGGAAACATGTCTGGTCCAATTTTGCAGATAAATCGATATGTTCAACGTTGCGCTCATCAGCTTACATGTTTATAAATGATTTAATCCCGACTGCTGGCCGTCGCCACAGAATAAAGCTCACCGGTCACCCGTATTGCCAGCACTGCGGATTGGTTGATACTGCCATCCACCGTGTAGTAGGCTGCTCCAAAATAGCGGATCTGTGGAAATGGATCAAGTTTAAATCGGCAGGATTGCTGTCTCTGAGTGTCAACGACATCAACACGAAGAAACTGGTGTACATGGATGTAAAGGCTTTCCCAGTGTCCAAGACCAGAACTCTAACTTGGTTCATATATTCGTTCATCAACTACGCCCTTGCGGGAGGTGGATCTGTGAGCGACTTTCGACAATACATCCTCCGTGCAAGAAGAGAAATCCTCAACGATCCATGGAAAAGAGAAAAATTTGCACCGTTCATTCACTTTTTGTAAGAAAACAACTTGTTTCACAAAATTATAACTATTTGTAAACACATTTAGTAAATAAAGTTTTTGTTAAAAAAAAAAAAAAAAAAAAAAAAAAAAAAAAAAAAAAAAAAAAAAAGTGGTGTAGGGGTCAGCGCAACTGCCTAGAAAGCAGGAGACCCGGGTTCGAATCCCGGCTGGGTACACATTTTCAGCTTTGCCCAATCGCAGTTGAAGTCATATATTCTATGAATTTTATAGGTTTCCCACGATCACTATTTATGTAGTCTGAAGCCATCCGGCGCCAGCGCCTTGGGAGAGAAAAATGGTACATATGCTTCACTCGTAAAAGTTAGACCTACGGTCGGGGGTAGTTTGTAAGTTTAGGCACTGATGACCCCGTAGTTAAGTCCCATAGACTATACAAACATTTGAACTTTTTGAAAAGTTAGAAATATGCTCTCGCGCACTTTTTTTAGTTCTTTGTGATATCTACAATTTAAAAGAAACCTCGTCACGACACGTTCCACAGTTTTCGAGTTATAGAAGATTAAAGGGACAGACAGAAAGAAAATGTGGTTTTGTTTTATATAATATCATGATTTCATCACTTAGAGTGCGAATTTCGAAATTTTACTATGCCTATAACCGTGACGCTAGTTCATACAATAAGTTGAAGGTCGACTGAATGACATTGACAGGCATAGCAAACGGACAAACAGAGGCCTTCATTTTTATATATTAGATAAAGAAAACTTTCGTTACAACGCAAACTTAAAGCCGATTTTCGCATTAATGCTTTTGTTTTACTCATTTAATTACTATGAACATTGAACTGCACACTACTTTCATGCATAAAATTTTATCAACAAAATATCGATGATCTGAATCCTAATAATTCATTCTGCAAGTCTCTTTTGTAATCGGCTTCACAAAAATGTTCGGAACAAATTCTGGCATTTTTGACATTTATCTCGTCTTGTCGTTTACAGCGAGAGATCCACATGCGCTGAAGTTCCTCATCTTTTGGGAACCGATGGTACAAAATGCCTACCGTCTTGCGTCCACAGTTATTGCTCTCCGCAACGGCACAACACATTCTTACTCATTTTTAAAGAAAGAATATATGGAAAAATTGTTCCCTAATACAAGAAAGCTACTCTCTACCCGAACACTTAACAGGTCACGAAACGAGCGAGCGCAAAACATAACTTCCTGCTTGCTTGTTTCATAAGAGTACTGCGGCAGCTGCTCGGCGCTTGCTGCAAGGTGACGTCACAGAAGCAAAGCGCGCCAGTCAAATTTACATCCCTCTGCGTGGCAGCGACAGGTGTGTGGGCTGCGCCGGATATTGAGTTTCCGCGCGTGACCTTGACCGCCAGACGGACACGTGCGGCGCACTCTCAGCTGTCGTCACGTCACCGGCCACACCCCGGGGCCCATAGGCCAAAGATAACATAGACTACGCATGTCCCATTGATCTCTATACACTCTGGATGTTGAACTTCAGCTGTCTTAGCGTGCTAGCCATAGATGTTCATATTTAGTTTCTTGCCAAATTCAAAGATGGCTGCTAAGTAGCATTTCAAGGAAAAGAGAAGAAAATGTGTTTCGATTCCGCTCCGATATCAGCCTACAACATCGAATATTGAATTAAATTCCAAATCAAGCGGTAAGCAAGCAAATCTTTGTCACGTAATAACTAATGGAAACTCGTTTGCCAAATTTAAACATGGCGGACAATGCGAAATCGTGTGCAAAACATATGAATGTGCCGGCACGCTACAATTCTATGCTCAGACACCAAAGTTATTCATCCAGTTAGTATAGAGATCACTGGCATGTCCCTATCTCTGCTGTGTTGTAGTTTGAAACCGACATCTAATTGCCCCGAGTCACGTGACTGAGGTTTCGTCATTACGAACCACAGTGTTTCTACTTCACAGGTGAAGTCAAGCGTTGATTTTAAAAATAAAATTTCTCGTATTCCTATTACATATGTAATGTATAAAAGGAACGTGATTTCTCCGTATTACTGACAGTTATGCGGTGAGTATCGCTTTTACATGTGACCAGGCAAAAATTATTGTTAGTTGCTTTTACAAGCAAAAGAATTACAGATCCTCAATGTTTGTGTTGCACTATGAATTTTTTCTTCTTTTCCCAACTGACCAATATGATTTTTAATAGAAGATTATTTCAGCGTGTCTTGACAGAGCATACATCTCAGGAAGTAAGTAATTTCTGGTGCAGATCTGCCATTAATATCGTTCTACAACGCTAAAGATGAATACACACTGTTGATTATCCCTATAAAACCAGTTCTTGTGACGTACATCAATAATTTTTGACCATTTTATTATTTAATGTAAATAGCCAATATTTTTCTTGTTTTTCGTTTTGGCTTCACTGTATGTGGAAAAAGTAGTAAAATATAAACGCTTGTTTTATATTGAAATCGGACATTATGGATGCAAACTGATTTCAGGTATGTAAGCATGACAAAACATTTCATATGTACTCTTGAGGAATCGTATGAAAACTGATGCTGCTTGTCAAACTAATATTTCGTCTGCTGTGTAAGCTACAAACTAAAAGATTCACAGTACAACAAAAACAGGAATTAACTTAAGAACTGCAATTCTACTGATTGTAAAAAGAACTGTGAATACATTTCATCCAGGCACAAGTGAAAACTATAACCGTTGCGTTGATATTGCGAATTACGGAGATCTAACGTCCATTGTACTACTGAATATGTTATAAGAATACGGTAAGACGTTTTATTGTCGAAACCTACGCTTAATTTGCACTAGCGAGGAGAAGAAATGCGTCTCTCAGCTGCACTTTACGTAGCTTGTAATGACGAATACGGTTTGCTGCCCCGAGTCACGTTGGTTTCAGTATAATGACGTCACGCGCAGTCTATATTATCTATGGTCTATGCCGGGGCCCACGGGAAATACGTCACGTCAGCAGGATCACGTGACGCTACAAGGCTCATCGTCCAAGCGACTGCTTCCGACGAGTACACTACTGACACCACTACTGTTATTTGTAGCGGTACACGCTTTTTTCATTGACATATTGATTTTAGCAGCGTGGTAAACATTCTAATAAAGGAAACTACTACAAAACATCGTAAGAATGGGTTCAATTAAAATAAGAATGAAGAGCTGAATAGTTAAATACTAACTTGGTTTTGCACATAGAATGCAGATAAGCTAAGTAAAGAGCCAGAATACATGTTACATTTGCCTGGACACTGCAGGGAAAATCAGTCATTTTATATAGCACTTTATAAATTGTAGTCAATGTATCTGACAGAGAAGTTTCTACTAGATATCAAAATAAGCTAATATATTACAGATTTAATATTAGTTATGTTTTAACTTTATGCAATGTTTTAAGACAAGTGGTGAAAACACTCTTCAGGAACTAGGATAAGATTCCAAAGTTCACTTGTAAGCTGCACTATATTACGAACTGGTGGGTTGTTGAGTAGTTATTTAAACAAATATATGATGCATTAGTGTACAATTATTAAACATTCCAACTGCTTTTATAACTTGTGTCTCGTCCTCAAATTACGTGTAATAGTACTACTATTTGCCAAGGGTGAAGAAATATTGATAATAAGACAGGACATGTGAATACATCTAATACAAAATTCCCACTAACACATTAAAAAAAGGGCTTTCCAAAATATTTCATAGTATTAGTTAACATTTGGTACAATATAAATAACATATTTCTGTTCTGTGTAAGGTGGCAGACACTGGTTTTACTTCAAATCAATGTTTATTTACATTGAATATTCTGCTTCTGTTTTCAAGTATTTCAGTACCTAAAGTTTTAACATTAGAAATTTGTACAATTTCTTCTTATTCATACATTTATATCATCTGTGCAAAGTTTAATCTCCTGATGTTGTCTGTATCATTACAGTAATGGATATTCCGGAACGCAAATGATGTGTGAAGATCAAAGGCACTAACAGACATTCGCGTAGCTGCAGACGAGCGCTGTTGTGAGTGTGTAGGCCTATTTAAACACTAGAAGAATAGTAGTAGTTCGAAAATTAGTAAATCATACCACAGTTACATGTGTCTCTGCATCACAGTGTTTGCTGTATGCTCTTGAATTTGCTTGAGTGTAGTGCTACGTTGTGTCCGATCGTGAAGAAGCACGTTTTGTTTACACTTCGAAGTTAAAAAATAAAAAGTAATTTCTTTCGCTGAGATGACATTTAATCGCGCCGATGTACATATTATGCGGGTAAAAACACACGAAATTGCCCGAGAACAGAAGATTAAGGATTCCGAAGGAAGCCGCAATTGTTGCATATAGCTCCGAAATATTTTAACCCTTTCATTGCTCCGTACGTAAATATACTCTAATCGTTTCAATCCGACTTTCGATATACTGGCATTGAGAAATTATTTTTAACAAGCGATATCGTAAAATCAAGCTGCATTGTAAATAATTAATTCTGATCCTACTTTATGGCATTAGGTTATCGTATGTACCCTTGTCCACTCAGTAAATAAATAAAGCTCGAAAAGAGATTTTTTTTTTTTTAATTTCGCAAAACTTTGTTTTCGTAAACCTTTCCTCCACGATGTAAATTTAATCAAGGTAATAGTGCACATGTGCTGCATAGTGAGGCTACAGTGAGGCTTCGACCTCCAAACGTTATATATCGAATCGATACGTTTCGAAATAATATTTATGGAATAACCGAATGTTTCTGAAAAAGAGATTCGTGCACCACGCGTCCTCACGTACTAAAAAGAAATTTTTTGTTTGTTCTATTCCTAACCTAACTTCCACTTTAAAAAAAAATTATCTGTAGCGTAGCCTTAAGAAGGTTAGATATACGTTAAACAAGATTTTCTTTTAGTATATGAGGACGCGTAGCGTCCAAATCTACGGTTCAGAAACACTAAATCGATTTACAGTTGTAAGTTCGATATATATCATTTCAGGCCGAGCTACTGCTAGCGTAAGCTTTCTTGTAAATTACCCAGGAAGCTGTACTCTTAGTTTCCTGCCTAACCGTATCCTTTAAAATCACGACATATTCATAAAAATCATAACATTCGCCTGTTCGATACGTATAGTTTCGATTGAAAACCGATTCGATCCATATCGTTTAGATGTCGAAGGCGCGCCATGCAGCACATCTGCGAAATTACCAATTTCAGACTAAATTTCAATTTAAATTTTTTTGTACCAGCGTATAAGACGACTTCCTATTTTGGGGCTTTTTTTTAATGTTTCACCCATCGTCTTATCTGCGGAAGTATACGGTAATCTTTACGAGTATGGTGAAAGAGAACAAACTCAATTATGCATTTATAGGCAAGTAAACTATTTGCTATTAACAGATGTACCACTGGTGTCGGAGGAATCTCACATAATTTGTGAAAATAAAAATTCCTATGAATGTGTGTCCAGTTATCGATTGATATGGAACTGTAGCAGGCTGAAGACTACACACATATAGGAGTGTATGTTAATGACAGTGTGAATATCATTTATTGAAATGCTGTGTTAGACAGAAGAATAGAGACACAGATGACTGATCTACCCTACAAGAGGCCTTATTCATGTCATGCCTGACTATTGTTTTAATTAACAAGTCCAAAGTGTCCTTGAATAGCAACATGCCCTGTATGTTCACTCATGGACAATATGCAGACATTTTTGTCTATGGGTACTGTAATGACAGATGCACATATGGGTGTGACATAATACCATATTTCCCTGACTGACAAAAGCCCTATACCCTGATATTTTACAAGGTTTTTCAAACATTACATGTACCATCAGAATGTGACGCCATGCACCATATGTTACCTTCCAATTGACTCAGTAAGCAAATTACTATGTTGTAACTGATTAGCTGTACACAGAGGCATCATGGAATACACTTTAGTTACAGATGATGCTAAATTTACATGTAATAGTATCGTGAACACTAACTTCTCACACATGGTTGATGGAGAACTCATATGACACTACGGAAAGAAGATTCGAAGTTACATTCTCAGTGAACGTCTGGTTTGGTATGATTGATGATGTGGTGATGGAAACTATTTACCTGCCCAATTGCAGGCCAGTCATAATACAACAACATTTTCTCTTAGAAAACCTACCTGCTCTTTTGGAACACATGAGATTAGAGAAACAATAAAAAATATACCTCCAACATGTTGGATCACCCATTCATTGTACTAGATTAGAATCCCAGTATCTGAATTGCACATTCAATCGACAATGGATTGGCTGGAACAGTTACCTGGCCTGCTCAAATCATCTTATGTAACCCCATGAGACATGTTTATGTGGCTGCTTAAAGAGTGATCTGTATCCTACGATTGTGGTTACATGTGAAGATATCACTTGCATCAACGACAGTGGCAACTGCTATGTAACAGAACAAGAGTATGTGAACACCCTAACTTCTAACACTAGGTAGATTTGTTAATTATTTTTATTACATTAAAAGTAACATAAATGTGGTTATATTAAATATATAGCACTGTGCTATGTTACATTGCTAGTTACCTAGACTGTATGAAACCAGTGTCACAAGTAAGACTCAGCTGCACACTTTTTGAGAAGTTCATGTGCATGTGCAACTGACATAATGTCTTTGACTTATTGCTCCAATACATATGAATCTGAGAGAAAAAGAGTATAGTCAACCGTGTGCCACTAGGTGGCAGCACCCCTTCAACTGCATGAGACGCTATAGCATACACTCTACTCAAATAGCTGCACCTAAATAGTATTTTCAATGCACAGGGTATTTACCCATAACACATCTGTGTTGGTAGGATTTCTTATAATTACAGTCAATAACACTTCAGCAGTACAAGCTGTCAAGATGTCCTAAAATGAATACTGTATCAAGAAAGTGACTAGCAATGTTAAGTATAGCTGTCTGGTTAAAGGCATTAAGATGATGGGCAGAAGATAATGATCGACATTTCATTTTTAACCTCTCATCGTTGCATTTGTAAAAGACAGTGGGACTAGCAATGACATTTATATTCTTAGTTATGACAGTTATATACAAAAAGCAGTGTAGAGTGAAATGCTTTTTGCGGCGGTGGAGTAGCCGAGCGGTCTAAAGCGTCTCGCTGCGGAGCGCGCGGTTGCTCGCCGTGGAGGTTCGAGTCCTCCCTGGGGCATGGGTGTGTGTGTTGTCCTTGGGTTAGTTTACCTAGGTTTAAGTAGTTTGTAAGCTACGGACTGATGACCACGCAGTTTGGTCCGATAGATTTACAAACATTTGAACATTTGAAATGCTTTTTACTTATATCAACTAGCTTCGGTCCCTTTTCGGACCATCAGGATTTGCCAATATGTCAGGATTTCTGAGGGTAAGTTAGGCAGCAACCTAATAGCACAGTGTAGAAGTATGAGAGTGAAACGAGTAGCAAAGGCATATTGTATTCTTCTTCATTGTCACAAATGCTTAGCTGTTTCAGAAGGTGAGTGGAGAGCAGATTTTGTATATCCTCTATATTATGTGCGGGTTCTGGATAACGATTTGCATCTTCATCACTGGCTCACCTATTTGAATGCTAAAATGTGATGAGGTGATACATGTGGAAGACGAAATGGAAAGAAATTATGAGAAAAATTATGCCTGTTTCTTTCTTCGGGAAAAGAGACTTAATGAGCATTAATGCTTGGTTAAGGTTCATCTACACTTACATATTTACTCCGCAAATCACATTTAAGTGCCTGGCTTAATATATGGCTGATGAAGCAAAACGTACTAAAAGTTCACACATCATGTACTTCTTGTCGTACTCTGTTCATAAATATAAACAAAAGAACAAAATTACATGAAACTATTCTTTCTTTAGGCGGACAAGTTATGCCTATTATTGTTATTATCTGAAGTGGGTATAACTGCATAAACTTGATCCTGGTTATAATTGTTACTGAATAGATGTTTATCTGAATCTAAAAATTTGTGGACACCCAAAATGTACTCTCACGAACTATCAATGGACTCTGATGCTGTTCCCCGGATGAAAGCCTGCCAGAATGATATGCAATACAAGACATACTCCAAGGCATTAAAAAATGCACTTTTATAACCCCTCTTATAGGATGAATCCGTCATCTATCCTACTATCGTGCTGTCCATCATAGTAGCTACACAGTATTTTCGTAAATAATATTCATTGATGTTTTCATATTTATTCGTTGATTTTTGTAGTCTTTAACCCGCTGCAGTTCCGTAATGATCAAAATTTGGACACATGTTCGCGGATTTTTATGGTTTACTTCCTCTTGTAGAATCATTTCGCAAATAATGTGTCATTTCAATCTAAATTCATGGGTTGGGTCCCTGGCAAGTGCTAGGCTTTGTGTGTGTCACTAGCACCGTGCTTCCGAATTCACGTATAACTGGCTGAGTAAGTCAGGTGGAAGGTTAGAGGAAGCCAATGGCATACCACCTCCAAACAGTATCATGCCTAGTAAAACTCTGTGCTGTCCCAACCAATCTTCAGACATTCTACTTTACCTTACCCTCCCCTGAATCACTCTGCATATGTGTGATAATTTAGTTGTGTGATAGAAAGCATATTTGAAGAATTCTTCACAGAAATAATTTGCATATGCTATTAATCCAAGTTTTATGTATTGAAAACCAGAAGCGAAAAGTCATAGTTAAGAAGAAACAGGAAACAAAAGTATAGAGCTTGACGAGATTAGTACATGAATCACAGAAAAAGGAAATGTGTTACTGAGGGAAATTTCAGTACCTGCTTCACGAGGGAACATCATGAACAAAACCTATGGTAGGAATTATTTGCTAACTTAAGATGCAAATTAATACACAAAACGTGGTAAAAAATTTCTGGTAAGTGTTATTGCTCATGGTCATGCATATAGTCTATTACGTGGGTTTCATTCTGAAAGTAAAATTTAGCGTAACGTAGAAACGGCTAGATTAAACCAGACTCATTACATGGCTGTAAATTAGTGTTGTCTTCAACAATACTTCATGTCTCTTCAACATCAATACATCTTTAAAATCTCTTCTAGTGTCACAGAAAGTGGCCTACAAAGATAAAAAAATTTACATATTAATTAAAGAAGGGAAGTAGTTTACCTGATTTTCAATACACAGAATTCACAACATAATTGTTTTTAAACCCCTGGCTCATCACCCAAAATGAAATACTTATATATTTATTGTTAATCTTCCATGCACCAAATTTATGATCAAAATATGTTGTATTTCAAGGTTAAACAAGTATCAGTTACGAGTTTTGTTATCATTGGCTAGAGAAAAGTGATGGAGCAAATGAGTGAATAACACTTTCCCTGATGGATGAATAAATTCCTAAGACCTTTCTGCATCTTGGCACCATCTTGAGAGGTAGTTCAGCAAACATTTATTCAGGTAGTCCATGATAAGTTCTCACTTACAAGAACACTAGAGTGTATGTGGCTTATGTAACTTCCCCTTCCGTCATCCGCCAAAAGAATTTCAGGGGATAAACTGCGGGAATATTGTTTCTTATACATTAATTTAATTTTGAAAGATTAAAAACTACATAACAATATTTTCAGTAAAAACATTAATGATTTTACAGTCTTTTATGCCCATTATAAATAGAATTGAGTATCATTTTCAGTTCATTGTTGTAAAATATAGTATATAAATTTGATGTTATAGTCTGTTGCCATTAAATGTAATTTATTGCTAATCACTTCCACAATTGTTTTTTCGAAAATGCTAATCATGGTAGATGCCATACACACATATCAAGGCAATGAATTGTGTGGTTTCATAGGTTTCAGAGACATAATTGTCATGCTGTGGATCCCATAAACACCGAAGTCCAACATGCAGGCCTTGATCTGCTTTCTGGAAGATGCTGCATGTTACCACTATTTTATACCTGTGAACAAGTTACTTAGTCGTGAGTAGGATACCAGTTCATTGACAAATTTACAAGCAAGTAGAAACAAAATGAGAACTGTTAATTTAAAAAACTTAAACTGAGTTCATAGACTATGTAACGGTACTGAGCACAGTAGCTAAAAGTTATCAATAGATAGGTAGGCCTATTAAACTTTAATATAGTGCAGCATCAACACACAATACAAATGTTAGCAAGAAGAATCTATTAGAAAGAAAACTACATATAGTTTTGAATTAAAGAATGTTGTCTAGCGTTCATAATGAAATTGTTTGTAAACGTACTTGCACAACTACAACAGTAAATAGTCAAGAGATAATATTAGGTAATATGGTCATAAGATGAGGGATGAAAAGAAAAACGGTAGAATAAGTGGATAAGAGTGAGATGATGATGATATGTGTTTTTTTCTTGAATATGATATCGTTGCTTTCATTAGATAATCAGTGAATAAACTAAACAATGGACATCCCAGCAAAGATTCAACAATAATTTTGAGAAACATAGGTTGCTACTCACCACAGAGACGCCACGATGAGCCGCAGAATGGCACACATAACAGATACATCTTACTACAAAGCTTTCAGACGTTACGGCCTTCGTTTGTAAGTTTAGGGACTGATGACCCCGTAGTTAAGTCCTATAAGCTATCAAACATTTGAACATTTTGATTTGCGCTCATCACGAGGATGTGAAGCTCAACTAATGACTGAAGTGCTATTCAAAGACTATTTTCATTGCAAGGTGTGCCAGTCCACCTAAGCGCACGACAGATGTGCCACAGCATATTCCAGGTATCGATGAGGTGGGGAATATGTCGTACAACTATTTCAAGAGTGCACCGTGAACATCGCGAATCCGGTAAAATATCAAATCACCGACATCGCTGCGCCTGGAAAAACAACCTGCAAGGACAGACAAGATGAACATGGACTGAATACAATCGTTCAACGTGACACAAGTGCAACTCTTCCGCATATAGTTACGGATTTCAATACTGAACCATCAAAAAGTGTCAGCGTGCGAACCATTCAGAGAAAACACCATTAGTACGAGCTTTCGGAGCCGAAGGCCCAGTCCTGTACCGCCGCGGTGGAATTACCGAGCACTTGCTGCTCAGCCCAGGGTTGCTCCACGTCAGAGGTACGAGTCCTCCCTCGTGTATAGGCGTGTGTTTTGTCATTAGGGTAGTCTAGTTTGTAAGCCTAGGGACTGATAACCACAGTAGTTAGGTCCCATAGATTGAAAAACCTTTGATAATTTGAACTCGTATATACCCATGCTGACTGCAAAACACGAAGCTTTACGTCTCACATGGGCCCATAAACAGTGACATGCCTCATTTACAGTCTCATTTACAGTTGTATTGACCGGATGGACGTGTACTGGTATGGAGACATCCTAATTAATCCATGGACACTGTGTCATATATTGATTTTTCTGTTGGAATTGTTGAGAGGCTGTGTGAGCCACAGAGACGAACTCCAGGCTGAGAAATAGAGACCATTGCAGATAACAGGCTAAAACATACACGTGTATCTTACGAGATGTAGGCACTAAAGAAATCTCCTAGCGAACTGCTGATGCCCTCGGCCACCGTCCCAGGGTGGAGGTTACCTTTCGGAGAAGATGGGCGTAACTTCATATAGCGCCTAGACGCTGTTGTAAGACGTTACATTAGTACTTTGTGGCCAACAGGCACGTTTTAATGTACGTAGCAAAGTTGATACCAGTCACTTGGGAACAGCAACGTCAGTGGTTCCACGAGGCTAGGGTGAGAGGGTAAAGAAGAAAAACTGCAAGTTAGCAGCTCCCCCAAGGCGTGGCCTAAGGCGGAGCCTAAGGTGTGGTCAACTGACGTAAAACATTGTTGTTGTTGCTCATATTGGGTAGCGTCTTGACGTTTTACTTTCAGCTGAACAATGTTGCTACCAAGTATGGATTTTGTTAGTGCACAAACAAGCCACCTCCCGACCCGGGGAATGGCAGAAAGGACAGGGCTGAAACGTGGTTTGCTAGAGGACTCAGAGAGAGGGCAAGCCACAATTTAGATTGGTTGAACCAAGCAGCGGCCAATAGGAAATTGTTAACTGTCGGAAAGTGGGGAAAAGAGGTGCGCCCACACCGGCCGTTAAAACCCCCGGTTTTTGGATCAAGAGGGGAGTTCTCAGTCAGACGAGTCGGGCGCCAGCCCGTGACTATCGCCGTCGGCCTCTGGGTGCTCCATGACAGTCTGTTTCTCGCGGGGAGTGCGTCTGTCTAGGGGATGCTGCTAGGGAACGTAATTACTGGCTTCTGTTGTGGCAAACGATTTCTACTTCTTGTTTTTTAAAATAACTAACCCCAGTGTAGTAGACTTAGTATGGAATGCAATAAATTCAATGCAAGGTACCTAGGAGTTCCATAAAGTTTCCTAACAAGTATCCTCTCGAGTCCCGAAATCCGCATCTCTAGTAGGTGCCTGTACTGTCTCTCTGCAATCACTCCTTTCCGCTCGTGATATGCAGACTGACCTTGCTACCTCTTCCCTCTTTCGTATGTAGGACACGACAACTGCACGTAAGCAATGGACTGTTCAATCTGATGGAGGCTCTGTAATGGTGTGGCGCGTGTGCAGCTGGAGTGATACGACTCTGACACGTGAAACGTACGTACGCAACCCGGCTGATATTTGTATCCATTTGTGTCCAATGTGCATTCAGACTAACTTGGACAATTCCAGAAGGCCAATGCGAAACCTCACGCGTACAGAATTGTTACAGAGTGCCTCTAGGAACACTCTTCTGTGTTTAAACACCTCTGCTGGCCACCGAGCTCCCCATACATGAACATTATTGGGTATATCTGGGACAGCTTGCAGCGTGCTGCTCAGAAGTGATGTCCACCCCGTCGAACTCTTACAGAATTATGGACAGCCCTGCAGGATTCATGGTGCCAGTTCCCGCCAGCACTACTTCAGACATGAGTCGAGTCCATGTCACGTCGAGTTGCTGGTCCCCTACACGATATTGGGCAGCTGTACCAGTTTATTTGGCTCTTCATTATAATTACACATTCCAATCTGTTTCATGCATGGCATGCCGATTCTTTTATGAATCGACGGTTTATTGTTATCAACTATACCAACAGCCAAGTATTTTATCTAAGGCATACGTCAATTGCATTTTAGTCACACATTTTCTTAAACTGGCAAGCGTTTGTTCAGTGTTGGCGGTAACTTGTAGTTATTTGTATCATACATAATCAGTTAGAATACGAGGGGTGTTCAAATGAAATGATCGTATGGCACTTTTGGCCGGGAAATCCCATGTGGGATTGTTCGGCCGCCTAGTACAAGTCTTTGTAATTGACGCCACTTCGGCGACTTGCATGTCGAGGTGTTCAAATGAAACTACATCGTGAGTATAATTGAAGTATCTATTCAAAAGTGATCACCGGACGCCTGAGCACAACTACTGCATTGTTTAACGAGCTAAAAGATTTCCTGTTCCCAGAATACATGTGGCTATGATAGGAGAGTCCTTTACTGTGTCCTTCAGTTCGTCGTCCGATTTGAAGCGCTTCCCTTTGAGATGTTTTTCTAGTGGACCAAACAGATGAAAGTCACAGGGCGACGTATCCTGGAAGTAGGGCAGATTCTCAAGCAGCTCCCACTTGAACTCTGTGAGCACACTTTGTGTGACACTGGATGCGTCTGGAAGCTCGTTATCATGGAGCAGGATCACTCCTGCCGCTAGCAGCCCAGGTCGTTTGCTCTCGATGGACTTGCGTAGGCTACGGAGTGTCACACAGTGCACGTAACTACTAATGGATATTCGGAACTCGGAGCTCGGACGTCGAAAAAGACGATGAGCATCGCCTTGCCAGCTGAGGGTACAGCCTTAAATTTTTTGGGGGAGGTGACGACGTATGTTCCGCGTCTCTAGATGTCGCACTACGTTATTCCAAAGCGATATATTCTAGTTGTGGAGACGTTTCGTATATGGGAAAGGACCAGGGATTCCATAGAAGACCGGAGAACAAGCAGAAAAATCCTTTAAACATGTTTTCGTTATCGTGTACAGGTATTTGTCGTGGTATTCATACCACAGACCACTTCACTATGCAGGTTGGTCATGGTTTGTTAGAAGACGTTCCACGGATTTAATTCAGCACATGTGGTTCGTGTATGATGGTACATCGCCTCATTTTGCTCGGGAGTGCTATATGTAGCCTGCCGCGGTGGCCAAGGGGACTGAGGCGCTCCAGTCACGGTCTGCACGGCCACTACGGTCGGGGGTTCGAATCCCCCCTTGGGCATGGATATTTGTGCTGTCCTTAGTATTAGCTAGTTAATAAGTAGTTTGTAAGTTTAGGGACTGATGACCCCGTAGTTAAGTCCCATAAGCTCAACAGACATTTGAACATTTGCTATATTTACTTACTGTAAATCAATACAACACTACAATAATCCAGAAGCTATAATCACGAAACATAATAATAAAATAGCTGTATCTTCCTGAACAGGTTAAAACGTCCAACCATAACCTCACTGGCACCCACGACATAAAACATACTAAAACAATAATGAACCTGTAGTTGTAAAATGCACCCTATGATGGCAGCTTGCTGCCGAAACGCATCATGCTAGTAAAAATATTAGTAAACAGTGACAAATGCAGTATAAATTATTTCAAAAAGTTTATAATACAGTCGTAGACCTCAAAACAATCCACATAACATGGATAAATTTATGTTTATATATGGAAAAATAACCGATGTCTCAAAACAGACACAAGTAAGCACCTAAATCGAGCCAACCGTACTCGGCGGCTGCCTAAAGCGATGTCCCCTCTGGAATGCTGCTCCGCACTCTGCCCGCAACGTGCGCGGGTACCCCCTCACAAGAAAGCAAGAGCCAATCGCTGTATAGGTGCCACTTTTCCTCCAATGCGGGGACACAGCGCCAAGATAGCTTCGAAAAACTGTCCTCCCGTTCAATGACGACCGTTTCCGCGCAACACGCCCACATAGCCGTTTGCGCGGTACGTATTCCTCTGCGGGTCGGTAACTGACCTGAACTGAACGGTATGTCTTGGTGTGGTCTGCCGTTCCCAGCGCGAGCACGACGCAAATATCGACGCCCCTTGGTGCGCGCCACGTCGGCGCCGCAACCCCCCAGCCCGAGGGTCGGCAGCACGTACCAGTGCAATGGGGTCCGCTAACCGCCACTGCGCGGTAGGGATGGCGGTCATCGCTCAAACAACCGGTTTTCGGTTATACCGGTTCTTTTCCTCTCCAGTTTAACCGCACTGTAAAAACTGCTAAAGATAACCGGTTTTTTAAATAACCGGTTTTCGGTTTTTTTATTGCTATTATTTTCAGTAGAGTTCGACCGAAACATAATTTGCGACAGAATCACAAACCGTAATCGAATTTTCGGTTTTTCTAGTATCGGCCGAAACCGAAACTTACGAATTTTAGTTAAAATTTAGGTGAATTTACGTTATACGACAAATCTCTAGTCTTTCCATATTTTACAAGATCCCCTCTCAATACTACGCCTTCTTGAGTGTGTGTAAGACTAGTCAGGAGTCTGTAGAAGACGATATACGAAGCATACAGATAAACTGGCCTAGTATTTCAAATGTTCAAATGTTTGTATAGTCTATGGGACTTAACTACGAGGTCATCAGTCCCTAAACTTACAAACTACTTATCAACTACCTTATACTAAAGACGGCACAAATATCCATGCCCGAGGGGGGATTCGAACCCCCGACCGTAGTGGCCGTGCAGACCGTGACTGGAGCGCCTCAGTCCCCTCGGCCACCGCGGCCGGCGCCTAGTATTTCCATCCGGAAGTTGCGAATATTGAGCCAACCACTCCTTAAGTTGGACTTGTGAGCCAGCGCATACGAATATCTCGTCATATACACAAAATACATATATATAACAGCCGCGCAGTCCGTAACATGGAGCCTCAGACCACTTGGTAAACTTGCCTGTCATTTTCACAGGTAACTTGAGTATAGCTTGGGGGGGGGGGGGGCAACATGCAAGAAATTTAATTTCCTCAGAACCGAAAAATAAATATAATAATACTTTTCCTTTAGTTTCAACTTTTAAGTGGCGCAAATAAAATTGTCGCTGGCGAGAGCGTACGGTCACAAGGTCCTACATCGTCACTTTCAGTTGTTATCAATTTTGCTTCCTGAAGCAGCCACAAAATTAAGGGCTCGGTTATTATTCCAAGCTTATAGTAAATCACTTACATAATAGGCATATGAAGCGAATTTACCTTCTCTTCCAAGGAACATTTTGAATTCTTTCTCCTTAAATGACACAGCATGTTTGTAGTACCTCCACCCGCTATCAGCTTTTTGAAACAAATGGAGCATTGTACCTCACTGATCCCGTACTTCGTGAAGTACTTCCACACTTGGATGGTGCCATTTAAGACACAACCGATGTCTGGCGATGACAGCAAGGAACTGCCGCAAGACCAGACAGAGGCAAGTCTCGTACACTGCCGGTGCACGCGCGTCGTCTAATAGGCCACGACACACGGCAACAGGTGCATCGATGCCTCAATAGCTGCACCAGTTCTTCAGTTCTTATGCCACGCGTATGTTGCGCTTTTCTGACTGTCGGGATTCTTCTTAAATTATCTCTGATCGCTTTTCTTAGTTTCTGCGATGACCTAATATTTCACAGCAGTGGAAATTTTAGTAATAGCCCTAAATATTAAGGTCTACTAGTTCTAATTTTTTAAAATTATTTACAAAAAAACACATTTTGAACCACTGCTACAGGAAGTAGTCGTATCGGTTTTTTTACCCGGTTCTTGGCAACAACTAAAAGAAACCGGTTACAACCGACACCAAATAAATACCGAAAAAAACGGATATTCGAAACTAAAATACCGGTATCGGTTTTAACCGGTCGGTTTTTCCCATCCTTAATTCCTCCGCCGGCCGGTCACTGACCTGAACTTAACGGTATGTCTTGATGTGGTCTGCCGTTCCCAGGGCGAGCACGACGCAAATATCGACGCCCCTTGGTGCGTGCCACATCGGCGCCGCGGCCGCACCCCCCAGCCCGATGGTCGGCAGCACGTACCAGAGCAATGGGGTCCGCTAACCGCCACTGCGCGGCCCTCACGCTGTGTAATGCCTTCTCCAAAGGCTCCTTCTCCGTCTCGGCATCTCTCTCTCGCCCTGGTGCCACCCAGAAGCGATTTAGAAACAGACAGGATTCACTGGCTTGGCCTCCCCCTGGAACTCAAATGAATGAAAATATCAGTAACCCGTAAAATTAAAAATAAAGTTGGCGGGCAGTTCTCTACGCCTTTCAACATCTGATCCCTTAGGTTTACAAACTTTTAAACATTTTGAACATCTAAAATGACTGACGGAAGATATTGAGAAGGTTCAGAGAAGGGCAGCTCGCTTTGTTCTATCACGTTACGGGGGGGAAAGCGTCACGGAAATGTTGCACGAATTGGGGTGGAAATCATTAAAAGAAAGACGTTATTCATTGCGGCGTGATCTGTTTGCGAAGTTTCAATCACCGACTTTTAGTTCTGAATGTGAAAATATTTTGCTAGCACCCACCTACTTAGGGAGACATGACCATCCCAATAAAATAAGAGAAATCAGATCGAAAATGGAACGATTTAGGTGTTCTTTCTTCCCGCGCGCTATTAGAGAATGGAACGGTAGAGAAAAGTTATGAAAGTGGTTAATGAACTCTCTGCCAGGCACTTTAATGTGATTTGCAGAGTATATATGTATATGTAGATAGATTGAAAAACTCCTGGAAGGCGTCGTATACTGTCTCCTCGTTTCTTTCTGTCGGTGTCCCCTATTAACCTCTCCATGGAATAGATAATGCCTCTTCTGGAATTGTACCGGATACTTTCCAGTGATTCTTTTACCTGTGAAAGAGATCATCACAAGGACTCATGTACAATATTTCGTGGAGCAGTACGCCATCATTCTGCATGACAAATGCACAATGCAACACCACTATTGCTATACGCGAACCTCTTGTGCCATTGGTTTGGGAGATACTGAAACAACCACCGTACACAACCGATAAGGTTCTCTGTGCTGATGGTCTTACTGACATGGTGACACAACCACTGCCACGGGATTCGCTACTATACCAGGGATGATATTATACATGCCGTAAAGCGGGCAATACGGGACAACGACATAAATAGGCGCGCGACAACGCCTTCCGGTCATTTGGAAATCAAATGTTCAAATGTTTATAAATCTATCGGACCAAACTGCGTGGTCATCAGTCCGTAGCTTACAAACTACTTAAACTAAGGTAAACTAACCTAAGCACATACACTCCCATGCCCCAAGGAGGACTCGAACCTCTGATCATTTGCCAAAAGGTCACACATTAGGAGGCAATTATGTTGTAGGTATGTAAATGTAATTTTCTCACTGAATAAAATAATTTCAGAGACAGATAACAGACCGCATAACTTCTTATCGAGCCCTTGTATTAAGACCAGTGGCGGCGATTGGACGTTAGAAGTGGGGAGGCAAAATAAAATCTAAAACTAAAAATGGCATTGTAAGAAATTGTTTCATGTTATAGTTTGATTTTTGCACCTATAGGCCTACAATACCAAATGCGAGGAAAAACAAGAGACAATTGCCATACGTTGTTTAATTAAGTTGTCTAGTAAAATACAACTGTTACAAACAAAGGAACATTAATTATAAACAAAAATAGCAGACAGTAGCGTAATTTAACATGATACGTCTTTTCAAAGCATAATTGCTTTAAAACAAAGCTATGTGCCTTGATTTCCGCCTGGCATAAATTTCTACACATTCTTCTAATTTGATGTTTTTAGCCGCATCTGTTTTAATGGCTAGTATAGCTAAATGTGTTAAACGTTCTTGAAGCATAGAATTCCTCAAGTAGTTTTTGATCCGTTTGTGGACATTGAAAGATCGTTCTGCCGTTGCAGTGGACACCGGGATAGTCAAAAACAGTTGCGGTAGCTTGAACAAATTAGGGAATACTTACTGGTTGTGAACATTTTCAGACTTAAATTGTGAACCCAAATTTGGCACAAGATGACGATCTATTTGGTCTGAATCATGCTTCTTTCTTGAAAATACATCGATTTCTGAGACTAAATTATCATTTTCCAAACCAAATGCGGAACTCACAGCAAAACATGCTTCTTTGATACGGTCGTTACAAATTGAGTTGTTCTTCATCGAAGCTGTCAGCAGTAGTTCCATTTTGCAGAGTAGAGCCAGCTGGTGTTTTTTTTTTTTTTTTTTTTTTTTCAAATCGTGACCTAATGTTCTCACTGAGTGTATCTAATAGAGGGTAGTAAAAGGTTTTTAAAAAGTAGGCTTCAGGTGAATCATATTCAGGAAGTTTTTGTGGAAATTTTCTTTTGCATTGAACTGTTGGCCCCTCAAAGCCATGTCTTACACAAAAATCAATTGCTTCAGTAAAAAACTTTTGGAACTCTTCTTCATATCTCAAAAAATGTATGGACATAACTACGCTGTCAGTGACCTGGACTACTTCATGAATGGATAAATCATGATTCTGTATGTACTTTGAAATAATGTTAGTTTTTTTTTTAAAAAAAAGTACTTCATAGTATTCAATACAAAAATTAAGTCAAGCTTGGTAAAACATGTGATCAATCCATGAGCATCTCCACCAGTTTTGGAGTCAGTAGCTTCAATATTTTCCAGAGTGTGCAGTATATCTATTAAGTGTTGTTGAACTGCTCGCAAGCTTTCATATCTGCTGCTAAATCTTGTGTCACTTAGTGGTTTCAAGGACAAATCCTTATTTATTGCTTCTTTGACTGCACATGCTGCACTTTTTACTGTGACAAATACTGCATGTCTTTTAGGCATCATCTTTCATCATAACAACCTGTGGAACCGAACAAACGACATGGGAAGGAAAAAGCTTTATCAGCAGCAACACTGTATTCTAACCAATTGTAATTTGTGTACCACATACTTCTAAACTTTCTACCCTTTGTTTCTACCCTTGGTACTTATCAACAATAGGTTGAAAAGACCATTTAAAAAAAAAAACTGTGATGGTGCTTGTCTACCATGAATTGGATCTCTCGGTTCAAACTGAAGCTGAGAAGGACTATTAGACTGAGTAGTCTTACTTACAGGCAATACATTCTCAGCACTTGAAGGTGTAGGTGTATGTATACCGGTAACTATTTCAATTGTTGATTCTGTCACTGACGAAATTTTTGTGTCCCAACTTCGTCGCCGCTTTTGTGTCCCAGCCTCGTCGTAGGTGTCGGTGGCCGAGTGGAATGAGACCGACACAGTAACAAAAATAGCACGCTGGTGCAGGTACGGAGGGGAGCAGCCAGTAACTATAAACACTAGAGTAAATTAGAAAGAGATATATATTGCACAGAATGTAACAATACTTAACTTTTACATAGTACGGCAGAATGTTGATACATAGTTGTTAGAGGCCTGCCTAGTGCCTGTACGATAGCAAAGTCATCACTGGTGCCTATCTGATTACGAAGGTCCTAACTGGTTGCTAACTCAGTCCCAAGTGACCGGTGTCTTTCCGTGGTGGCCACGAGCGGGGTTGCAGCAGAGGGCGCTCGAGGCTGTCGTCGTGAGAACGCCGCGCCGTGCGTGCATGGCGGCGCGCGGCGAAAGTAGGTGGCGCGCACTTTGTACTTGTGCGACACCACAGAAATTCTTTGTGGTTCATCTATTGCTGGTGTAGCCGACTCTGACACTTCAGCCAAGTCACTATCTGGATCCGGAGCAACAGCAATATTTAGGGCTGTGTGGGACTGAAATCATTCTTGGGATTTCTGCCTTTTGCTGAAGAACGCTTCATTGTTAACTAAAAGACACAAAAGTGCGTACGCAAACAACTGCATTCGATTTGACCAGAACTACGACAAACACAGATGACAACCTTTGTGCTGGAACAGTACTATCCGCAAACTTTAACCTGGCTTGCGGGCCACTTCTCGGAAACTCTCGACAGCAGTCGGTAGATTTCGTGGCGTAGCGAGTTGCACATGTTTGTTGCCAACTGTGCAGCGTAAACTGCATTTGTCGTTTCCTTTGTTGCTTAGCCGTGCTGTTGCAGTTAGTTGCTGCGTTTACAAGAAAAGGAAGCTTGATCCTGTAGAGGTTGTTGTGGTCTTCAGTCCGAAGACTCGTTTGATGCAGCTCTCCATGCTACACGATCCTGTGCAAGCATTTTCATTTCAGAATAACTACTGCATCCTACATCCTTTTCGACCTGCTTACTGTACTGATCGCATGGTCTCCCTCTTACAGTTTTTACCCCCACACTTCCTTCCAGTAATAAATTGATGATACCTTGATGTCTCAGAATGTGTCTTATCAATTGCTCCCTCCTTTTAGTCAAGTTATGCCACAATGTTCTTTTATCTCCAATTCTATTCAGAAACTCTTATCTAAATTTCAGCATTCTTCTGTAACACCACATTTCAAAAGCTTCTATTTGGTTCTTGTCTTTACTATTTATCGTCCATGTTTCGCTTCCATACAATGCTACACTCCAGACAAATACCTTCAAAAAAGATTTTCTAACACTTAAATCTATATTTGATGTGAACAAATTTCTCTTCTTCAGAAATGCATTTCTTGCCATTTCATGTCTACATTTTCTATCCTCCCTGTTCCGGCCATCGTACCTGTAGAGGTATAGCTCATTAATGAACCGCACAGAAAATCCAGTCGGCATATGCCTTTTTTTTAGCGGGATAGTTCCAACTCTGGAATTATTTGACGACGATGAGGTAGTGGAATTTCAGTTAAGGGTTATGCAAATTGTTTCTGAAATTAAGAAATGTAAAATCTCATGGGATAAAATTAACACTGCCGCTCACCCTAGTACATCACGTGCATATGCGTCATGTTTAACCCTTTATCACTAACAAGCACTTAACAAATGCAAAAGAAAAATAATCTCTCACCCGCTACCGACACAAAGCGTTACGAACAAGCAGAGGAGCAATTTTCAGGGACATGTTCCAGATCCTCCACGCCATCAGAAATCTCTGAAAATTCATGTACTGAGTCGTTCGATTTTTAACCTATGTTTTACTATTTTTCAATATGATTTGAAAAAATGTACATTCTTTAGGATAACAAATCTTTTAAAAATTTTTAACTATTGGTTTTTCCACTCATCGGATTGTAATTGCTAACATCTGTATAGGCTGGAAACATTCCCAGAATGATGTGTTGCTGTGCTGAATGGAACTCTTCATTCGTGCGCGTAGTCATCAAAAGTCCATAAACTCATCCGAAAATAATTAAAAACTTATCTCCCCTTAATTCCTCAAAAAGGACAGAGAATGCATCCATTTCGTACAGCCATTTAGCCACACTAATAATTGATCGTGTTCCATTTGCAGTCTAGGAAGGCAACTGCAGACGGAAGGCTGTCACGACACGGCACGGCATGCCGTGTAGCTGTTGGGTGGCTGTGAAGAGGCGTGGATCTCGTGTCGGCCCGGCAAGAATGCCGCCTTGTTGGCAGCCGGGTTGATGTGAAGAAAGACGACCACCCGCTCACCAGAAGCCAAGTTACAGTTTGCGTATAGTACTGGCGCGCAGAGAGATATTTACGATGAGGCAGTGCACATGTCACTGGGTTTGGCTACCATCGTCAACTGAAGTATACAAGTGTTACTACGCTAAAAAAGTGAATAATTTAATCATATTTTTTCCCAGAAAGTGGGGGGGAGGGGCAACTGCCCCCCTGCCCCCCCCTAATCGCCACCACTGATTAAGACAATGGAATAGGGTCCCCTGACTTATAAGTAGACACCATCTAGATACAGCACTCTAAATGATATTAAGTATAATCAACCAGAGAAAGTTACCGAAAAGAGAGGATAAATGTGAGTTCCTTCACTGACAGCTTAGGAAATTTACACGCTTTGCTGCAGTAGATTACAATGTATAATAGATATCAATAGTTTGTTCCTATCGGTTCGCCTTTTGCCAGTGAGCCGGCCGCGTTGGCCGAGGGGACTGAGGCGCTCCAGTCATGGTTTGCACGGCCACTACGGTCGGGGGTTCGAATCCCCCCTCGGGCATGGATATTTGTGCCGTCCTTAGTATAAGGTAGTAGTAGGTTTGTAAGTTTTGGGACTGATGACCCCCGTAGTTAAGTCCCATAAGCTTAACAAACATTTGAACATTTCAAGTGATGAAAATTTCTTCAAATCTGAGAATTTTACACTCCGTTGACCAGAATCTAGCCACACGTCAGACGTTAAATAATACGAGGAATGATAATTACTAAATCTTTGCACTAGCACAACACTTTTCCTTTTATGATGTTCTTCCTTTACATGTCCTATACTTTCCCCTCACCACTTAATGCATGGCAGGAATGTCCGTACTAGTAATGTAAAAGAGTAAGAAGCTTAGCGAAGTGTAAGGGTACGGCCATAATGAACGGCTCCCCGCTAGCTGCTCGGCCGCTTAACCTGCAGCGGTCGGACCGCGCGCGCTGCAACGGCGCGATGGCAGCTGGTGGTGGCCACAGTGCGCAGCCAACCGCGCGCCGGCTGATGCCAATACATGACCAAAATTACTTTCCGATTTTCTTGCTGAAAAAAAATACTGTATGTGTATGAAACAAAGCTACATCGCACTCTGGTATCGGTTTTTCGATAAAAATTCTCCTTCTACTGTAAAATAAAATAAAAACCTCCTCTTCCGGTTTTGTGCGTTTTCCTTGAGGTAGGATACTTCTCACTCGATTCCGTTGAAACTAATTGCCGTAAATCACTGAGTTTTTCACATCTTGCAGGCTAACATAACAGCTTCATAACAGAGTGTCTGTTTTTTCGATATTCGCCATAGATATTACGATACATAATTTCCAGTTAACCTATCACATAACATCTGAAGCTTTTGCAGTGAAAAATATAGTCGCTGACTACTTTTCGTTTGGTTAACTTTAGGTTATACATTACTGTGTACGAAATGTAGCCAACATTGTGGAATTGTTTTTAAAGCTGAAAATAAAGCGATACATCGCTCCAGTATAGCGAACTGGGAGTTGAAATTTGAGGGCGCTAGCGCCGCGCTCTCTCCTTCGGCGCGCCATGTGCACAACTACTGGGCCTCTAGCCTGCAGCTCAGTTAGTCAACCTTCGTAATAAAGCACATGCCCGAGCCAACAGAAAATGAGTTAAAAAATAGCAAACTTTATCTGGGACAGTTGCCAGTTCTCTAACTCGTTTTAAAATATTGATGGCATACCAGTTCGGATAAAAAAAGGACAGTAAATCTGGTTCTATGTATTATAGTTACAAATATTGGATTGCTAGCTGTCACTGACGGAAATTGTAAGTTAATAATGGGGACTGTAGGGTTTCAAGGAAAAGAGAATGCTAGTGTTTTTGTTGAATGCTCCTTGCGACATGCAACAGAAATGGGAAGACTAATATTACCAAAAGTATTTTTGACAGAATCCAATAGGAAGCGTCTAAATGTTATCCAAGGCGCTGCAACATTTTCCAAATGTTCAAATGTTTGTAAATGTATCGGACCAAACTGCGTGGTCATCAGTCCGTAGCTTACAAACTACTTAAACCTAGGTAAACTAACCTAAGGACAAACACACACACACATGCCCCAGGGAGGACTCGAACCTCCACGGCGAGCAACCGCGCGCTCCGCAGCGAGACGCTTTAGACCGTCAGGGCACTGTTAAGTTGGAATATGCAGTTCGTTTGTGCAGCTTAAGTGCATCTTCTTTCTAGTTGAGTTTATTCCTAGTAAATCAGTGGCGCTATAATGAAACTGCTGTTATAACTTGGCACCATCCAACGGTTGATGATAACGAAAAAAAAAAATGTTTTGATCGCAAATTGCATAAAATGCCAAAACTGGACTCAGTAGTTGCTGCATGGGGCAGTAATCGTTAGATCACGACAGGGGAGAAGTTGTAACTGTTGTCCTATAATCTCAATATACATACAATGTAACTACATAAGGTTTTCTGTAGTCCATTGTGTGGCTCATACAGCAACCAGTCAAATTTTAATTTCAAGTAAAAACAGTCTTGGTTGTAAAGTGGTTTTATTAATTACCAGCCGCGGTGGAGTAGCCGAGCGGTCTAAAGCGACTCGATGCGGAGCGCGCGGCTGCTCGCCGTGGAGGTCCGAGTCCTCCCTGGGGCATGGGTGTGTGTGTTGTCCTTAGGTTAGTAGTTTGTAAGCTACGGACTGATGACCACGCAGTTTGGTCCGATAGATTTACAAACATTTGAACATTTTGTACCCTAAGACAAGACGTAACAAGAATCATGAATATAACTACCTGTCAAAATTGATGGCCTTCACTTTCTCCCGGACGTTCCTTGTGACGTGGGCACAAAGTTGTGGACAAGCTGCAGGCTCATACTTTGCGGTAGACAGGTGGTTCTCCATAACCTCATGCAGAATTTTTATCACTTGCTCAATGTTGAAAGGGCGTCGTGGAGCCAGCTGATACGTAGACATGCTGTAAAATTTTACATTACTGATCAGTGAACCATCATCAGTTTAAAAGTTACAAGTACTCCATGCCACAGACATTACTACTTTGTTATGTTAAGATTTTAAATGTGGTTACCCCTTTTGACAGTGTCCGTTTCACATCCTTGGCTTAATTCAAGCTGTTTAAGCATATTTTTATCAATTATCAGGTTATCATGGAAGGGACGTTTCTACTACGTTTAATATGAAGTGAACGTGTGTCACTTCAATGAAAGAATCAAAACTGCTTTGGATAAAGTCTGTGACCAGGTGAAATTTTTGTCTGTGAAGAATTGTGGTTGCTTCGTATCAGTGAACCAGAAGTGTACATGATTTGGCTTTTAACCTGCCCATGCTTGGAAGTAGTCGTATTTGTAAACTAGGGGGATGCTAATTATCTAATTCCTCTCTCCGACCAAACCACGACAAAACCAATGCAAATCTTGCACATCCACTCTAGTCACTGTGCAAGGTATCTGTTAATGCTTAATCTAAATACAGATGGCCATGGGTCGATGTACTACCATGCGCAAAAATATCCGAACGACCTGAATTGCGTTTCGCCTGATGTGCATGCAACACAACTAACGTACGTGTCTTGCGGGTGCTCTGCTCGCTCCGCGGGATAGTCGTTCGACTATTAAAAATGGATCCACTACAGACAACCGCTCTTTATGGCAATCATTCCAGTTGTAAATTAACACCACGATTTTGCAAATAAAAGGAAACACGTCATTAAATCCTTAACGTTTATTAAATCCAATTTATTACAATGACATATCTTAAGTATTATCACACTTATTACAGTCTCATATAACAAACTCCGTCACATAAAACATTAATTAATCCTTAAACAACGTTTAATATTGTTACAAACAACAGAGTTTACTATAGTATCGGAAATCCTAAAGTCCTGTAGAAATTCGAAGTACTTTTGTTCTCTAAATCGTTTTCTCCACTGGCGAGCGGATTTTTATTAACCGATTGTAGAACTAACCATATAATAAAATTCAATTAACAGCAGCAAACGCACTATGGAAACTTCAATATTAACTGCGTATCACCAACATTTTCTCCGCATTCATACCTGAACTAATATTTGTACACATCTTGGAACTTGAATTGATATGACAAACTACCTTGTTCTGGAATCAGACCAACCACCTGTAGCCATAGCTAACCAAGCAACGCATTCATGTGTTATAGATACCTGATTATGCCTAAGATTGTCACAGCTGACGAAGCATAAAGATGTGTGAAATATTCGAGATTCCCTCACAAACATCAGAACAGGCAAATCAAATCATATAAAATGCCAATTCTTAAAATATTTTTATTTATTTACTTATTTTTTTACTGAACCAGGAACTTACTAATCACCGTTATGTCCCTAATCACAAGTTCCCAGACTCAGTGCTGTGTGGGACTGACATACGAGGCTGCTCCTGTCGGAGTTTCGAGTCCTTCCTCGGTCAGTGGTGTGTGTGTTGTCCTTACATTAGATGAAGTAGTTCTAAGCCTAGGGGCTGATGACCACAGTAGTTGGTCCCATAGATTTACAAACATTTGATTTTGAGTTACATACCCGGTATCTAAATGGAAGATAACTAAGTGAAGTCAGATGTTAGTAGTCTAATTATTTCACCAGCAGCGGGACGTTTGAATCTGTAATCAGGATATAATTACGTTATGCGTCACCGGGAATCGAACCCCGAACCTACCGGTGTCCTTTCTAAGCACAAATGGACGTTAAATCTCAAATGTTAACTCAACAGGAATGACGATGCGTGCGTGTCTGACTAGTAACAACAGCACATATCGTTGTTATAATAATAATAATAATAATAATAATAATAATAATAATAATTTCGTGTGGCTCAGAGTAATGGTGTATGTCATCCAACTGTGCGCCACTTCAGAGACTTGCATGTCCCTAACCTGCCCCAATTATCCAACCGGGAAAGGCGACCTACAGTTTAACGTGGAATCCAAACCACGTGTAGTTTATGACACACATTGTTGAGACGTGAATGCTGGGTTAAAAACACAGATTGAAAAAATCGGTCATCGGACTAGGTTTCGAACCCACGACCCTTTAGTTACCATTCAAGCGCTTTACCCCAAGACCACCGCAACACCTGCGATTGCGTAGGTAATCCACGAAGAGACATTCAAAATAATTTTTGTTAGTAGTCCAGTGTGCTCTATCTAGGGCGTCAAATGAAATTATGAATATTTTGTGCTGGACCTGGATTCGAATCCATATACGTGCCTTTCGTGGATAACCTAGAGGAGTCGGCAGTCTTGGAGAAAGCAACGAAATGATTCAACTATATAATTCTGAGAGGGTCGAGTGCGAAAAAGAGGAGATCCCAATTAGAATCCCAGTCCAGCACCATAATTTTTAACGTCTCAAGTTAAATTCAATACGAGACATATGACCTTAAAGGACTATTGGTTTATAAAATAGAATAAAGTTTTGTAATATAAGAAAAGCTTTCTAGCGACAGAGTTACTGGTTGCCGTGTATTCTGCCTGTTACTGGCAACGATAAATCGGCTCTGTCCGAGCTGATGGCGAAATAATTCGGTTTAATACGGATTGTTAACTACGGCGCAACTTGACGTTCTTCACTTGGTGTTACCAGCGGTGAAGTAGACATGCTCGTGCCAGTTAAAAATATACACCTAAAGGGTGCAATCGAACGCATACATGACAGATTCTAAACTACAACCGATCCAGCAGACTACTACGTCAATGTAACGGAAACTGCACTTAGCATATTGATTAGACGCAGTTCAAATGTTCAAATGTTTGTTAAGCTTATGGGACTTAACTACGGGGTCATCAGTCCCTAAACTTACAAACTACTTATCAACTACTTACGAACTAGGACGGCACAAATATCCATGCCCGAGGGGGGATTCGAACCCCCGACCGTAGTGGCCGTGCTGACCGTGACTGGAGCGCCTCAGTCACCTCGGCCACCGCCGCCGGCGATTAGACGCAGTTAAGACACTTTGGTGCTCAATGAAATGATTAACTATAAGCGAGCATCTGACACAGAAATTATACTAGTCTCAGGTTAAGACTTTTTACTCATTTTTGGAAGTAGTTGTCCAACCGTCAAGAAAATGTATTTCTAGACAAATTGACTTCAACATGGTTCGGCGACAGCTTTAACTCGAAAGGAATAGGTTTCTACACGCACGGAATCGGTAAACCACCTGAGCATTGTAAGTCACATTCAGAGTATATGAGAGAATGCCGTCCTGGAAACAGCTAAACACCTTTTGACTGAGTAGTTTTGTTAAGAATTCCCTATTGATTTTCAAT
Source organism: Locusta migratoria (assembly GCA_026315105.1). Classification (NCBI taxonomy): domain Eukaryota; kingdom Metazoa; phylum Arthropoda; class Insecta; order Orthoptera; family Acrididae; genus Locusta; species Locusta migratoria. The sequence continues at coordinate 397,322,785 of CM048755.1, forward strand.
CTGGGTACCTGTAGCTCTGTCAGAGAAGAGCTAAAAATATTTGCTCTCACCACGATTGGCATCGAAAGTTAACAGCACGTTCGTTTCGCAGCCGACTATGTTACCCGAAGGCTAGCGAGGACTTCGGGTATTTGGTTCCTCCTTACTGGCCGACAAGTTAGGAGACCAGATCAGGCGTAACTTTAAAAGAAGAGATTGGTTGCAATTTTCGTGTGGAACGAATTTCCTGGACCCACAAATATGAATTAATAATTTTATGTCACACCTTAAGTGAAAATCACTCAGATTATTGAATGGAAATGACATGAAGAATCAAGTGAATTTATCAGCTTAATTCTGTGCTTACCAGGAAGTAACTCCCCGCTCACAGAGTTTCCAAGCGTACTCTGCAATGTTGCCAATTCTCCAGTAGACTAGCGACAGGCAGAATAAGTTTGCTGGGCGTCTGTGTTCCTCGCGCTGCCTTAGCGCTGACGGAGATAGCGGCTTCGAAGGCGCGGCGCGCAGCCTGCCACTGTGTAGACTGAGAAGAGATATACCAGCATAGAAGAATAAGTCTTCATCGATTTCTTTAACTATAGCATCACGAGACGTTATTAACATTTTCTGCACAATCCTTTTTAATGTTATATACCTGAATACTATTTTCCTTATGAATTTTTTCGTTGGCACCACCTCTGACACATAGAAATGTAAAGATAGAATTACTCTGATTACAAAATGCAAACTTCACAAACATATTTCATAAGTTTCGAGCACATAGTTTCCAATCAGACGAACCGTGCAAATAAATCTTTTCCAGTGATTGAAAAATAGATCATTCGCGAAAAAATTAAGCATCTGAACAATTTCAATGATAATTCGATTGAAGCTTATAAGTGACAGGAGAAGCATTTGTGAGAAGAATATGAGACAAGAAAAAAAAGTCGCGAAAGTAATGTTTAGAATATGTAATTCATTCTATAAAATCGAAAGGGACCATAAGTATGGTCTACTTGTAAAGATTACAGTGTAACTGCTGGTGATGCTGTTTAAATAAAAGTGAAAAACATCTGATGAATGAACTCTCCAGTTTCCAGTCTCCCAGAAACAGAGAGGTGCGAAAGAAACAGGAAGAGGTTGCCCTAAGAGTGCGTGAGATGGGATTACTGTATAGTATCTCGCAGTTGGTATAGTTTGTTTGTAGTTCTAGTCTGACGCCCACCGCGGACAATAATTATCGATATGTAATTGTTACAATACGCTGAAATGTTGGAAAGATGTCACTTTCGGTGACTAACTCACTGGAAAGCGATCATTTTCATTTTGTTTTAGAGTGAGAAGTGATATTAACGCCTTAAAATAGGTCCTGTATTTGTGTTTATCGGCTTTTACTTGAATGTCACGCAGAGAGTGACGTTTAGCTCTGTGACAACTGCTGACTTCTTAAAATACCACAATAATATGGCCTTGCAGAGGTATTTATGTTTAATTTCGAAATATTTTATTAATTTCACCATCCTTACTTCTTCCAATGTTGTTGCCTTACCAACATTCGAAATTTTCATGTTAACTAGGTAAACCTGGCTACGCTTTACTGTAGCTCAGTCTGGTATGAAATGAATGGGACAGTAAGCAAAAGTATTCTTGCTAACATAGACGTACCGAGAAAATACATCAGTCTAATGAGAACATAATATTTTGTTCCCCTTTTCCTACTTACACATTGAAATGGGTTACCAAATCTGGAATGTGGCATTATAGTAGGCTATTATGCTGTGTTTAAAATTGGGTTCGAATTGTTTTCAATCTGGATGATTGTAATGTTCAAATAGAATTTTCCGTCGTTGTTCTTACAAAACATTTGTTATTATTTTGAAATTATAGCATGAATATAATTAAATTTCAAGTTTAGGTCACGTGATCAAAAACGCTCTGTTATTGGCTTAAGCTCTGGTGATTTCACACAACACGAAGAAGAAGAAGCCATATGCGTGTTAGAGCAGTGTTAGCGAAGGTTACTAAATTTTTCCTTACTTTTTCTGTGTACAATTTAGTTACTTGTGATGGAAAACGCATTTATAACTTTTTTGTAAGAAGGGAGAAAATTATGTGAAGTCTGATAGTGAAAAAACCTTTCGAAAGTTAATGCGCTTAAGGTATCTTAGTTTCTCGACAACAATCCAGATTTTTACGTACCGTAAGTAAGAAAGGTGAAAGTTGCATTTAAAGTAAAATATACGTATATTTGTTTATGTCAACAGACTGTCTCTAGTCCAAAGATACAAACTATTACACACTATAAACGTGTGTAAATATGGATTGCGTCTTAGATTAAGTCTTCGTTTTTCTACCAAATGCATTTCACATTTAAATTAACTCTGTTATAAAAGCCACTGCAAAAATTACACGGTAAGTGCGCTAATACGTAGTTACATTTCCGATTCCGATTAATTCATGTGTATACGCAATTTAATCTTGCGCGCTAGCCACTTTCCACAAATTAATATGCATTTTTCTCGTGCTGTTTGGTTACAAAGAAATTTGTCAAGTTAAATCGGAACTTGTTAGGCTAAAGAAGAATGAAATTAAAAGGATAACTATCTTGGCTTACGTGCCAAAATTAAAATATTCCAAGAAAAAATGTGGAAGTTTCGAATAGACTTAATCAGTTCCACATAAGCTTGGTAGCGATGCGGTTCCAGTATCGTTCACAAATTTTGCATTCCGTGTTTAAATCCAGTTGGTTTCAGTATATGCGCTAAAAAGGCGTTTTTGAGACAAATTGTTGATGTCTTTATCATATACCGAAACACTGCCTCACCGAAGTAAATATTAAAAAGACAACCATAATGAAATTTGTACTTTCACCAACTATATTTGTAAACGACTTAAAATACAAATATATCGTGAACACCTGTTTCACAAATGTAAACATCAGTTCACTGATGTGTACACAATAATACTATACAACTGTGGCCGTGCAGACCGTGACTGGAGCGCCTCAGTCCCCTCGGCCACCGCGGCCGGCATGTTACAACAGTAGGAGCACACCATGTGGGTTGAGTTTACAGGCATCACATGATTCAAAAGAAGCGTTTTAGCTGTATCTCAAATTATATTTGAATTCCATTTCCGTTTGTTTTTAAAGAATACTGCAATTGACGAGGAAAACAAGTCATGTTATGAAATGTTCAAATATTTGTAAATATTTGGGACTGAACTGACGCGGTTATCAGTCTAGGCTTACAAACTGCTTAAACTAACGTAATGTAAGGACAACACCACACACACACACACACACACACACACACACACACACACACACACACACACACACACACATGCCCGAGGGTCGACGCTATTTCCGACGAGGAGCAACCGCGCACTCCGCAGCAAGGCGCCTTAGAGCGCTCGGCCATTCCACCGCAGCTCATGTTATGAGCGTAAGATTACATGATCACCCATTTAAGATGATTACCAGAGAATAGTCAAATACCCTGTTGCCCCTGAGAAAAGCATTTGCTTCCTGAATTCTGTCTACCATTCCCCATTCTCTCTCTCTCTCTCTCTCTCTCTCTCTCTTACGATCTCCTCTGTCTCTTCGTCCCCTTCTACCTCCTCCAGCTCCTCCTCTTCCCTCTGTATATCCCACAATCCTGTCCGTCCTATACTTCCTTTCATCCTGTCTTCCCTCTCTTCTTCCTTTCTCTCTCTCACCGTCTCCTCTTCCTTTCTGCCTCTCTTTACCTCGTCATAGATTCTGGGAATTAAGGAAATAAAAACTTAAGGACGTCATAGGATTATGTGATACGAAGGTGACGAGGAAGCTTCTCTTACAGATAAAGAAAGCGAAATAACGAATGCAAGAAGCAATGTTATTTACAGACTTTATTACTAAGATGTTTTGATTTCCACTGCTGACCAGATCGTAAAACTAGATGTGACATTGTAGTTTAGCGTTGTACGAGTGTTACTGCAAATAAACCATTTAACCGAAAGGTCTATATAATGTGATTTCACGAAACCTTACTACTTTTATGTGTAATTTCTACCATAAAACCGGATCGGTAAACAGGCAGAAGTTGGTATTATTTTAAAACTTCGATTCAGTAATCATTATTGGAGATTTCAGTGCTCAATAGAAAGGCAACGTCACTGTTAACGGTAACGTGTAGAAATGACTTTTAATTTCGTATCATGTAAGTTTCTGTTGCCTCCAGGTATAATTAGTATTAAATTCGGTATTTCACTTTTCGTTTTCGACTATTTGAATTTTGACTGCTCAGTGATACAATGGCGAAAGTGTATAGTTTCTATGTCTGTTTGTCCTTCAAGTGATTTCCTTAAATTATTCTAGGCAAATGGCAACTTGGTTCCTTTTCAAAAGCATAGCCAATTTCCTTCCACATTCTTAACGAAACAATCCCAGCTTGGGCTCCATTTCAAATAACCACGACGTCGACAGGATATTAAATCCTAATCCTCCTTTTCTAGTTTCGTAAATTTTACGTGATACTCAACAAAGTCGATGAACAGGTGTATTGGACGCCAAGTTAATATGAACAGGGTCTACTCTAAAAGCGTAACTTAGAGGTTTTAATGGGCTTTAAGGTGAAATTACAGTAGGCTTTGACCACTGAGTTATATTCGACTGCAAGTTAGTAAATATGGGGATGTAGTGGACCCAAACGCTCGAGTTTGCGTCTACCAGCTGGCCTTTCAACACTTTTAAAAATGACACCTCTCTTATGATTTTATCCTTTCTGGTACCCTGCCTACATCTAAATAAACAGAACATTAATAAATAAAATGCTTTCTTCACTTAATAAAAAAAAAGTAAATAGTTCTTTCTTTGATGCCTTCATTGGCATCGACGTCATAAGCCTTCTTAATTTTCATGCTGGTTTTGGTTTTTCTTAAAGTTCGTGTAATAATTTAAGATGAAATACTTTATTACAGAAGGGTTTAAATTAACACAAAATAATTTTTCTTTTCTTCGAAGTAATGTAAATCTTCAAGAAAAATAATCGAGAAAATAAGACACTTCCATTTAATACAAACAAAGCTTTGTGTCTGATGACAACATAATTTAGTATCGTGTCCAGTTTCCATTCTCCTCTACAACTGCACTTAGCCGCCGGGGAACAGAGGTAACTAGTTTTCTTACAAACCCACTATTCTGCGACAGCTCTTCCCATGCATCCTGAACTGCTTCAGATAGCGCTGCCTTCGTTGCTGGCGTAGGTCTTCGGCTGCTAATAATCTTCTCCATCTCTGCCCACACATGCTGTATGGGATTGAGGTCAGCATCTTTGGGAGGCCAGTCCTACACATCAACGTCTCCGTTCACTCGAAACCACTGTTTCACACAATTTGCGGTGTAGTCCGGGGAACGGTCATGTTGGAATATTATTCTGCCTTCCGGAAACGTCTCACGAACAGAAGGAAGCATTATGTTATCTAGTATTTCACAGTAGTAACTACTGGTAGGCGGACGGTCCAGTTCCCACAGAATGCCGCAACCATTTGCCGACATCCATCCCCAAACTGTGACAGCAGATCGGCCACACCTTTGCCTCTGATGGACATATTTTCTGTCGAATCTCGGTCCAGTTGGACGAAACACATGGACAGAACCGTTTGGTGCTGTGGAAAATACCTTCTCGTCAGTAAATATTACTTGCTCCCAGAATGAAATTGGTTTGCTTACGTATGCCAGATGCCAGTACGAAGTTTAATCTGGTAGTCTTATGTTGTTCTGTCAACGTTTCCTTTATCGCCGATTTTTGTCCATATCTTCCTTCCCCGTTGAGACTACGGTGGATGGTCTATCTACTTACAGGTAGTTGTAGAACGTTCCTAATTTCGGTGCTGGTGCGGAATGAGTCTTCATCACTGCAGCGGAGTATATCATTGTCTTGCTCCTTTGTCATTGTGCGTGGACGTCCGGGGCGACGATGACTATTAACATGGCCTTCATCTGCCATCCTCTTCACCCACAGGTGTATCGTGGATTTGCTGTATCCTAGAGCACGGGAAATGGCCCTGATACTGTAAAATGCAAGAATACGACATTTATCAAAGCTCTTGAGTTGTGTCATTTCGCAAGTAAGCACCTATCGACAAGGCAAGTGGAAGCTAGTGCCATACGATGTTGAAACACTTTCTTTGCCTCAGAAGTCAAATTCATTCCCAACTACTTGCTCTGAAAGAGCTTTCATAAACAAGTTCCTAGTATTATTACGAATATCGTGGAAATGAATTTTGTCTCTAAATTTCATACGTAGTAATACTGAGATTAAAAGTAAAATTTAGATTGTCCCGGCTATCGTATCTTCTTAAGAAAGTGTGTTACCTCACGTATGACATTATACCAGACAGTAAAGGCGAGTGTATTCGAATGGAAGCTTTGCTTAGTGAGTAAGACGGTAAGTTGGTAATCTGTCATAAATCGACTCAAATCCCGTCATGCCTACTAATTTTAATTCGTTGTAAACAAAGTATTCTTTTTTGAAGAGTCAACGTAAATGTAGCGTTCCAAGTATTCATAACACATTATACATTTTTGCATACGCCTTCCGATACTCGGTCAAGGAAGGCAAGGAAATAAATACACCTCAGTTTGAGCATTAGCTCTGCCTTTTTTTTCTTTTTCTTTTTTTAAATCCTCGGACCTGGCGGGGATCGAACCCGCGACCTTTTTTTTTTTTCTTTTTTTCTTTTTTTTTCTTTTTTTTTCGGGCCTCCATCCACCCCTTCTAGCCCGTCCTTACGCTCGCCACTTTTCGCCTTCGACGGCGCAGGCTCTCCTCAGCCTGTGTAGAAACGGAATCTCTTCCTTTTGCTCTATCAAGCATGCAAATGAATCCCAGCATCAACTGAATGGAAAACAACTTCTCTAAGTGTAGTTTCTTGTTTGGAATGAGAATAGAGATTGATAACTGATTCATGAAAATTGTAATGCAAGCACAGCGCCACTTCTTTGTGCATGTCATGTCGCTATGTTCTCCAATCTTCTTGATCCCTTGATAAAGGTTGTAATGGCTTTATATAATAGTGTAAATTATTAATAACTCCACAGTAACGTAATTACACAAATAAAAGAACATAAAGGCCACCCTGGCAGTAGTGTCACCTCTTCATTGGTGAAATAAAAAAAATAATAAAAAAAAATAATTCAGTTCCCGTTCTATTGATTGGATAGGGACCACATTTAATACAGAAATCATTCCATGATGAATGTGTATGTTTGACACATCTGTTGAACTGGGATCCAAATAAAAAATTAAATGAAAAACAAAATCATTTTCCTGAATGAAGAAGAAGATAATTTCTGAGACGAGTCTTCACTTTGTTGCCATATCGTATGTCCGGTGAAAGAATCCTAGGATGATCTTGTTGTTGCGGGTCTAAGTTAAGGTCGAATGTCGACAGTATTGAGTTATTCAATTATTTTGTTTGCCTTACATCATTTAATCATTAATTACAATATTTAACATATTGCGAAATGTGAGCCTGTCTTCGGTTGATAATCGTTTTGCATTTTTATCTGTACCGCACTTTATGGTCTTTATTTCAGCTGATGATTTCCATAGCTACAGAAACACAACTTATGATACTTCTTACGGCAAAATACTTATGCTATCAGACGAAAAGATTAATCTGGCCCAGACCTCATCCTACCCTGACAACGAGCTTTTCTTATTAAGGAAATGTGAGACAAATGATATGTCTGGCCCGGTAGTCTTGGAGTAAAGCGTTTGATTAGAAACGGAAGGGTCCCGAGTTCGATACACGGTCGGGCCTCGGATTTCTTTTAAGTCTGCGTTTTATTCCGGCCTTCACCTCTTAACGATGTGAGGAGTCGCCAGAAACGACACATGGTTCGGATTTCACGATAAGCTGTAGGTCCCATTTCCCCGGTTGGATAACTGGGGTAGGCTAGGGACACGCAAGTCCCCGAAATGGCGTACAGTCGAAAAGACTTGCACCAGGCCAATGAGCCACACGAAATTTTAGCACGTTTTAAGAGGAAATGAAATTCCTTCGCGAAATTTCTTAACAGCGTGAACTAGTCGTTTGTGAATCAATTGCCGGGTTTATTTCTCTGGTTAGAAAGTAAATCTACCAGGAGGTAAGGACGAGAGAAAGGTCTCGTACTGGAAGGTTAGGCAATTTTATTTCAGTGAGTACAAAAATCAAGTAAAACAAACAAAGAAGTTGCAGTTTAGGTCAAGCATATACAGAAATGTCAGCCGCAGTACAAGTAAATTCTCGAATCCTTATGCATTGCATACACGCGCAATAAGTGTTGTTGTGTTGTTATGGAGCCAAATAATCCAATGTCGTACTTCCCGGTAAGAAAGAGCAGAGGTTAACAGTCTTCACTACATCATACTGTTTCAGCTGACGGAACTAACAAGGAGAGGGTCTGACATGTGTATATTTTTAACTGGCTACTTCACCGCTGGTAACACCAAGTGAAGAACGTCAAGTTGCACCGTAGGTAACAATCCGTATTAAACCGAATTATTTCGCTATCAACTTAGACAGAGCCGATTTATCGTTGCCAGTAACAGGTAGAATACATGGCAACCAGTAACTCTGTCGCTCGAAAGCTTTTCTTATATTACAAAACTTTATTTTATTTTATAAACCACTTGTCCTTTAAGGTCACGTGTCTCGGATTGAATTTAACTTGAAACGTTAAAAATTTGGTGCTGGACTAGGATACTAATTCGGATCTCCTCTTTTTCTCACTCGACCCTGTCGGAATCATATAGTTGAATTATTTCGTTGCTTTCTCCAAGACTGCCGACTCCTCTAGGTCTCCACGAAAGGCACGTATATGGATTCGAATCCAGGTCCAGCACAAAATATTCATAATTTCATTTGACGCCCTAGATAGAGCACACTGGACTACTAACAAAAAATTATTTTGAATGTCTCTTCGTGCATTATGTACGGAAGCTAAGGTGTTGCGGTGGTCTTGGGGTAAAGCGCTTGAATGGTAACTAAAGGGTCGTGGGTTCGAAACCTAGTCCGATGACCGATTTTTTCAATCTGTGTTTTTAACCCAGCATTCACGTCTCAACAATGTGTGTCATAAACTACACGTGGTTTGGATTCCACGTTAAACTGTAGGTCGCCTTTCCCTGTTGGATAATTGAGGTAGGTTAGGGATATGCAAGTCTCTGAAGTGGCGCACAGTTGGATGACATACGCCATTACTCTGAGCCACACAAAATTATTATTATTATTATTATAACAACGATATGTGCTGTTGTTTCTAGTCAGACACGCACGCATCGTCATTCCTGTTGAGTTAACTTTTGAGATTAAAAAGGACACCGGTAGGTTCGGGGTTCGATTCCCGGTGACGCATAACGTAATTATATCCTGATTACAGATTCAAACGTCCCGCTGCTGGTGAAATAATTAGACTACTAACATCTGACTTCACTTAGTTATCTTCCATTTAGATACCGGGTATGTAACTCAAAATCAAATGTTTGTAAATCTATGGGACCAAACTACTGTGGTCATCAGTCCCTAGGCTTAGAACTACTTAAACTAATCTAAGGACAACACACACACCCCTGACCGAGGAAGGACTCGAACCTCCGACAGAAGCAGCTTCGTATATAAGTCGCACACAGAACTGAGTCTGGGCACTTGTGATTAGGAACATAACGGTGATTATTAAGTTCCTGGTTCAGTAAGAAATAAATAAATAAAAATATTTTAGAATTGGCATTTTATATGATTTGATTGCGCGTTTTGATATTTGTGAGGAAATCTCCAATATTTCACCCATCTTTATGCTTCCTCAGCTGTGACAATCTTAGGCATAATCAAGTATCTATAAGACATGAATGCATTGCTTAGTTAGCTACGGCTACAGGTGGTTGGTTTGATTCCAGAACAAGGTAGTTTGTCATATCAATTCAAGTTCCAAGATGTGTACAATATTTGTTCAGGTATGAATACGGAGAAAATGTTGGTGATACGCAGTTAATATTGAAGTTTCCATAGTGCGTTTGCTGCTGTTAATTGAGTTTTTATTATATGGTTAGTTCTACAATCGGTTAATAAAAATCCGCTCGCCAGTGGAACGACGTTCCGCAATTGTGAGAAAACGATTTAGAGAACAAAAGTACTTCGAATTTCTACAGGACTTTAGGATTTCCGATACTACAGTAAAATCTGTTGTTTGTAACAATATTAAATGTTGTTTAAGGATTAATTAATGTTTTTTGTGACGGAGTTTGTTATATGAGACTGTAATAAGTGTGATAATACTTAAGATATGTCATTGTAATAAATTGGATTTAATAAACGTTAAGAACTTAATAACGTGTTTCCTTGTATTTGCAAAATCGTGGTGTTAATTTACAACTGGAGTGATTGTCATAAAGAGCAGTTGTCTGCAGTGGATCTATTATGAATAGTCGAACGACTATCCCGCGGAGCGAGCAGAGCACCCGCAAGACACGTACGTTAGTTGTGTTGCATGCACATCAGGCGAAACGCAATTCAGGTCGTTCGGATATTTTTGCGCATGGTAGTACAATTCTACCACATAAATATTATAATTGAAATTTAAACAGTTATCCCCACATGAATATTCCAAAATAAGGTCAGTATTCAATTAGAGAATAGAAATGATAACACGAGATGAGATGGAAAGATAAATTATGTAGCCTATTCCCCCAGTCTCGATTCAGTACTGAAACTCAACCGGAATTGATACACACGATTGTGACACTGATCTAACTTTTTATCAAGTATGATTGTGAATCTCAAACAGCGGCACTGATCCTACCGTGTTATCGGTTAAACTGACAAAATTAAGTTATTTAGCCTCTGATCGTAGGCGTATGTCACCTTTTTGGTGCTGATGTAGAGCAGCAATAGGCACCAAGTGTACAAGTCGCCAAGTTCGGAGCAGTGTCTAAGTTGCACTCTGGTTGGCGTGTCGTCCGAGAGAAAAGTCGCGTCTGTCACCTTTGGCGGCAGCACCCATAGTGTTGGTTGCCACGTCCGCTTTTCACGTTCTATGGCATCATATACGCGGAGAGCGTGCACAAAAATAGCAAGCAGCCAACGTGTCTTGTCGTTGCAAAAGCAAAGCCAGTCATGTAGTTCTTTTACATGACTCAAATCTATCACCAAAGCATCTATGGCCAGGAGCCAATCACACCGCCTCTTATATATGGTAACAAACATGAGTTGACTTCTATCCAATGAGCATCCCTGATACTTTGAGACTTTTGGGAACAAACAGACGACTACTTAACGGGGGAGTGGACTCACAAGTTCATGGCCATTGTCTGCCATTAGCGAGTCGCGAGGTCCGCAAACACATGTCTGAGCAAGAGATTGTTTTCCTCCGTCACAAAATACATCGCCTTCTCACTCCACATGCATCCCTTCTCTTGAGGACGCGTATCCTCTTCTAGTGCACAATGAATTCACTTCACTGTCCCACTGGACAAATCAAATTAACCCCTACTAAACTAGATACATTTTGTAACTGAATTAAAATTTACGAACAAGGTCACTGTCTGTACGAAATATTCAATGCAGGGTTATATATCTAACTCCTCTTTCCAGCTCTTTCCTGCAAGAGGAGCATCCTAATACAACTGCTGTCTGTTGCTGGGATGAGCAGGCAATACATTATCCAGATGTGGTACAGCAGCTCCTCTCTGTGAGCTGCTGTGGATTGGCTCTTTTCGACTGATAGCTGTAATGTAGGCGGCCACAGAAGAATGTCTTGCTTCGAAATTCGGTAGCTGCTACTTCCTATTATCGGCCTTTGTGTTCACGGTAGAACTTCGTGCCAACGACCTCAAACAACTGAGCAAAGTCTGAGCCACTTCAGTCTGCATAAATCAATACTCATAAATACTGAAGGCCAAGGTGACTGCAGCAAGAAATTAGAGCTTCAGTGATACTAATAAGGCTGGTTGACCTTATTCTCGCTTCACAAGAACTCTTAGTACAAGTACAAACTTCAGATCAAACTCCGAAATTCATACTAAGACAGCTAAGCGAAATAAGCGATTCCTTCATGTCCGCACTCTAAAGGTGCTGGTCCCCATTGTCTGCAATGCGAGAGCTTATGGGACGTAACCAGGTGGTCATCAGTCCCTAAACTTAACAAATTACCCATGAATTAGCTTATACTAAAGACGGCAGAAACATCCATGCCCGATGGGGGATTCGAACTCCCCGATGGGGAACGCCCTCACACATCGTTGCGTAGCGCCTCAATGCGCTCGGCCGCTCCGCCGCGGCTTACAGGCATACATCCGTAGTCATAATTAAATAGTTTATCAGAATTTACAAGAAAAATTCCCGATTGATTAAGCACAGTTCCAGGCCTATTATACATTTATTCGCGGAACTTGACAACTCTTCTTCCCTGTTACAAACAACAAATGCAAGTTTCAATCCGATCTGTAGAAGAGACAAGGCACTGATGTCTTCTGCTTTTAGTTACATTCAATTCAAGTATGTCTCAATAAATTAAAACGAACAAAATCTGAATTTACAGTTTCTTGAGGACGTATCCCCAAGTGCTTCAATTCAAATGTTCAAATGTTTGTAGAACTTATGGGACATAACTACGGGGTCATCAGTCCCTAAGCTTACAAACTACTTACGAACTAGCTAAGACTAAGGACGGCACAAATATCCATGCCCGAAGGGGGATTCGAACCCCGACCGTAGTGGCCGTGCAGACCGTGACTGGAGCGCCTCAGTCCCCTCGGACACTGCGGCCGGCCCCAAGTGCTTCAGTGTTTGTAAACAACGTCGCTTGTGGTGGCCATTTGAGCAGTAGCTGAATATTATGTATTTTCACTGTAGTGTTTTTAAAGAAAAGGCCGTTTCCTACTTCAAGTAGTAAAAGGCGTTTTCTTTACAAACACTACAGTAAAAATACATAGTTACAAACAACATAAATATGAATCCATTCGTTAATAAATAACAAGTTTCGTGCACTGACTAGTCCTGTTTAACTACTGTGCTGTAGCTTTCCAGATATCTTTTACTAAAACATTTCTGTAGTCGTTATTTCCTGCGTCAGACATTACAGGATATGTTGCTACTGTGTTTACGGACTTCTTTTCGTCAGAGTTCAAACGTTCAAATGTTTGAGGATCTTATGAGAATTAATTACGGGTCATCAGTCCCTAAACTTACAAACTACTTATGAACTAGTTTATAATAAAGACGGCACAAACAGCCATACCCGAGGGGGGGGGGGGGATTCGAACCCCCATCGGGGAACGAGTTTGTGACACTTGCGCGGAGTGACACTTGCGCGGAAAGGGAATTTGTAGACACTTGCGCGGAGACCCGGACGCTGCAGGTAGTGAACAGGGTGTTCCAGAAGTAGGGATACACCACCCCTACTCCTCGCCCTCCAGCCGCTACCTGTGCCGTATTCAGGGAAAGGCCCACCGAGCGAGGTGGAGCTGTAGTAACGGCCCGGAGATATCACAGCCTGATTCAACAGGGAGATAACACGTCATACAAATATCACTCGATTTACAATACAGCACCATGTGAAGAGGAATGTGATGAAATCGGAATTGAGCGCAACTGTTGCTAACTGCAATTTCGGATTTACTGCATTTTGAGTCAGAATTCGCATCTATATTCGCATTTATCGCAAATGCGAATTTTTCCTGTCCCTAGTAATACCTCTAAAAATAAACAGCTGATCAAGGCACTAAAAGCAAGGGCAGATCTTTGGGTGTATTACTACAAATAACTAAAACACAATTTGATCGTGGAATTATATACAATCTCATTATAAAGGTTTTTTGTAGGTGGTTTTGAGCAGTTTTTAAATATGTTAGGAATAGCATTATGAAATATAGACAGCTACACCTTATGTTTATTATGAGATATCGATTTCGGCTAATTTCAGGTCATCTTCAAGTCTCAAACAACAGGTGTTACTTATGCATTTTTCCAGTGGCACTCATAACCTTTAAGTGTTTACACACGCCGGCCGCGATGGCCGAGGAGACTAAGGTGCTCCAGTCACGGTCTGCACGGCCACTACGGTCGGGGGTTTCGAATCCCCCCCTCGGGCATGGATATTTGTGCCGTCCTAGTTCGTAAGTAGTTCATAAGTAGTTTGTAAGTTTAGGGACTGATGACCCCGTAGTTAACTCCCATAGACTATACAAAAATTTGAACATTTTGTTTAAACACGAGGTCTAACGTTGTTAATCGCGTTAGCGATGAAACCAGAACCCAGAATCTTTGCGTCTAAATGATACATATATGATGTCTTATTTCGAAAAAACAGACATCACACCAACACATATATAGCTCTCGGTAAAGTGGAACGGTACGATGTCGTTACGTAGCACAGCACAGCCGACTGGAAACGCAGGAGAAGTGCAAACAACGTTCTCTCCTCAGAGGTATGATTGGGTTCGACGTAGACTTCTACAACATACAGTCTACACGGCGAAGATTACACCAAAAAATTTAACGTTTCGTCTACTTTGGCGATAGCAACCAAATTTTAAAATCGTGTCTACTATGTAATGATGTAGCAACACAAAAGGCTTAAAGTCCAAAACTTCACTGATTTTCGAGTTCTGAATTTTTAATATGTTTTTAATGTTATTACAGAAAAAACATATATTTGGGACTCACACTACAATTTTCATATGGCAGAATTTGTAGGTACATTCACAAGACATAAGACAACGGTTGTGTGCATTCATCTCATGAGAAATATCAATCATTTGTTTTCAGTGTTTACTTCAAATTTCTCTTTTAAGTTTCTTTAATTATTAGTACTTAAATGTGGTTATGAAATAAATAAATTACGTGTATATGTGTAGTCTTATGCGGCCAAACTACTTAGATCATTGCTCGCTAGACTTACACACTGCTTAATCTTACCTAAAATAACTTAGGCAAAGTACAAACAAACATACCTATGTCCGAGGAAGGACTCGAACCTCCGACCGGACCGGTCGCGCAATTTGTGACACAAATTACATGTTTGATAATATTAATGCATAGAAGTATGAAATCACGTCAAGACTACTTCCTGCAAAAATTTCGACAAAAAAAGTGGCACTGAGTTTAGAAAAACAAAATTCTGGTTTATTGGATTTTAACATTTTATCAAAAATTAAATGTTACTACAAGAGATACAGCCATTCAAATTTACGGGCACCATAACGTTTTCCCTTCCTGAGTAAATGAGCTGCTTCTTATAGTTTCAACACCTTTTTCTTGAATGTTCTGAATATAAATCTTCACACAGACTTCTTGAGGAGGAGAGTGATACGGATATCTGATTGTAAACCACTGCCTATTACCTTATACCTTTTTGACTGTACTGAACAGTATTTCCGCGTATTCCGTAATTTATACAGTTCACAGGCAATGTAATTTATAACCAACTATTGGCTGCCAATTTCGCTTCATTTTTCCTGGAAGTCTTGCAACTTGTTTCTCCCTGTTGGTTTATGCCAAGTTCGGAGTAAAAATGGTTCTATATGACGGTGATGGAAAATAGAATATATCTTTAGCATTTTTCGGTGTGTGCCATTCCCTTACACATTCCGTATGTATTTGTAATTCGAATACAGCCAAATCGTTTTGGGGTCTACGAATAAACGCTTTAAGTATGTAAAATACTCATTGACCTATTATTAACGTTTTTTTAATTGGAGGTTTAAGGTTGCATCTCCTATTAGAAAGCATAGTAGCTATTTTTAAAGAGATGAAAGTTGCGTGATAGTGTGGTTAACTACATAGCGGTCAATTACATCAACGTATCTGTGCAGGATGCCTAATATATTTATTGCTTGCGCAGGTGTCTTGATATGCTTAGTGTTCTGAATAATATGCTTTTAGGAGGTATGACTGTGGAAATTCATAGTCTTGTAGTAGCAGAGACTAACTCTCAAAAACATTATCACTATTAAAATACATTTTTGTTTACAGGAGGAACACTCAACGGATTAATATGTAGTTAGAACAAGTCACTATATTGCTCTTCAGCTTGCAAAGGGTTGTGGAATTTCACTGATTTTCGTGTTATGTTGACAGTGTGGAAACTTGACAACAGCTGTGCTAGACTTCTTGGTGGGCCTGTACCCAGGAAAAGCGATTAGCCGCCCCAAGGGTCCCGGGTTCCGCGCAAGTGTCACTCCGCGCAAGTGTTCCAACCCCTCGGGGAACAGCCGCGCGTATCGTAGACTAGGGCCTCAATGCGCTCGGCCACTCCGCCGCGGCTCGTCAGAGCCTGAAGAACTCATTTCCCTTGGGTGTTGTCATAAAACCGGTCTCCGGCAGGGGGTTGGGTCGGCGACAGCGACACCACTGGTTCGGGACCGGATGGTCGCCGGTCACCGGAGCAGGTATACGGCGACCGGTGGCGCTGCCGCCGCGTTCCGCATGGCTCGCATTGCAGACAATGGGGACCAGTGGAGCCGCCTGTCGCGGCTCAGCGAAGACTGCCGCTTGCCGCCGCGTTCGGAATCGCACCTTAGAAATGAGCTCTTCAGACTCTGACGAGCCGCGGCGGAGTGGCCGAGCGCATTGAGGCGCTATCCTACGATACGCGAGGCTGTTCCCCGACGGGCATGGCAGTTTGTGCCGTCTTTATTATAAGCTAGTTCATAAGTAGTTTGTAAGTCTAGGGACTGATGACCGTTTAGTTAAGTCCCATAAGCTCTACAAACATTTGAAAGTTTGAACTCTGACGAAAAGAAGTCCGTAAACAGAGTAGCAACATATCCTGTAATATTTGACGCAGGAAATAACGAGTACAGAAATGTTTTAGTAAAAGATATCTGGAAAGCTACAGCACAGTAGTTGAACAGGACGAGTAAGTGCACGAAACGTATTTATCAAGGAATGGATTCATATGTGCATTGTTTGTAACTATGTATTTTCACTGTAGTGTTTTTAAAGAAAACGCCTTTTACTTCTAGCAGTAGCAATATGCGTTTTCTTTAAAAACACTACAGTGAAAATACGTAGTATTCAGCTGCTGCTCCAATGGCCACCACAAGCAAGATTGTTTATAACCACTGAAGCACTTGGGGATATGTCCTCAAGAAACTGTAAATTGAGATTTCGTTCGTTTTAATTTATTGAGACATCATTGCATTGGATGTAACTAAAAGCAGAAGACATCACTGCCTTGTCTCTTCTACAGATCGGATTGAAACTTGCATTTGTTATTTGTAACAGGGAAGAAGAGTTGTAAAGTTCCACGAATAAATATATAATAGGCCTGGAACTGTGTTTAATCAGTCGGGAATTTTTTTGTAAATTCTGATAAACTATTTAATTATGAGTACGGATGTATGCCTGTAAATGTTTGATGTGGCATATCAATGAAGACTCAGAGGAAGCTGCACCCATTAATATTTTGTAACACGTTTTGCTTCATTTTTGTAGCAACTTAGTGCAGTTTCCTCAATTCTTAACTATTAAAGTAAAAACTAAATACAAACGGTGGTTTATGTTTAAAAGAATTAAGAAATTAACTATCGATAATTACATAAATGGTGTTCTTAAAAATGATTATGTAGAGTAATAAAGCGTTTTATGTAAAATACTGGCAGGACAGGTTTATTTACTTCAATTTCACGGGAGGTGACAGATTGTTATGTACCAACAAAGAAAATAAAACGGAATAAAACTAACGATGGTTCAATATTAAAAGTGTGAAAGGAAAGGAAAGAAAAGAGGCAAAAGTTACTAAAGGCTTTTATGCGACGCAAATATGATATTGAATTATTTTCTGGACATAGAGCAGTTTTACGGAGTTCATTTCCAATATATAAAGCAGAACCGAAAGAAAAATAATAGTCGCATTGCTTCTGATTACGAAATGATGCGACCACAATGCAACACAAATCAGCAATCAAGAGATAATAACACACCTTCAACATTCACATCGCTGGGACTGTTCCGTACCAGTTGTTGAGCAGATAGTAAATAATGCACTAGTTTTTGCGTACTTCTCAGTGTAAAATGTAATTTTTCTTCAGTTATTGCATTTCTTAGGCACTGTGGTTTTATGTCATCCGAAATAGAACTCAGTACGAAGTTGAACTGTCTTTTATTTAAACGGCAATAGCTCCTGAATAAATTCATCACTGAACTTTTTTTTTTTTTTTTTTTTTTTTTTTTTGTGACGGCATGTAACTTCCATCGGAAGCTCTAGTGTTTCATATTGGCATTACCAGCGTTCGTGTTCTCTTAGTATGGAACAATGCAACGTCACCGTCTTCCTCCTGTAACGACGGCGCAACAACGGCGGCAGTCGGCGGACACCTCAGCCCGCCTCTCACCGGCGACCGCGCTGCTCGCCTGCTTATGCCGCTGTGTTCCGCAACGGGTCGGCAGCAGGCGGCTGCGTCTCGGTCGTTGTCGGCAGCGGCAGTGGGTCGCTGTCGCCGTGTTCGGACTCGCACCTTAAGGATGCGAAACACGAAGTCTGATCCGCTCCCTTTGGAGGCTCGCAACCAAGTCCTTGATCTGCACCCTTTGGAGGCACGAAACGAAGTCCAAGTCCTTCAGATGGCAGTGCCGCTCCTCGCTCTCTCTCTAGTGTGGGCCACACCCCACAATCTCCCAGAAAACCAATGAAATAGTAACTTCCCAACCGACCAGTGAGAACAGTGCACTCACATGGCTGATTTCAAAAACTCTAACTCTCCACGAGAGCCAATCAGAGACAACTATTCGTTGCCCCAACTCTGATTTTAGCTTTCTTGGCGTGGTTCTAACGCTATCGACGCTTCTTCCATACTCACTCCTAGGCCAAGTCTTGGTGGAATTTGCTGGCATTTAAAAAACCGCCACACTGACCTCGATTTTCGCTGTCCGCCTCCCCGACGCCAGGTGTTAGCGTCTAAGGGTGTTGTCTTTTTAGAAAACAAAATTTTGTCGCGGTGTTATCTTTTTCGAAAGCAAGGCTGGCTGACTTATCGTAAATAGGCGGAGAAGGGCCTCCTGCAGTAACTTTTCTAAAATCTGAGAACACAGCTCTTTTAAGACTGCTGTGCACAATACCTGCCTGCGTCTTCCTACAGTTTCAGGATCTTGGCGGACATTTTTACAAGCACAGTTCGCCTGGGTATCGTGGCACCTGCTGGCGAAATGACTCTCCCTCTAACCCCTGTGGCTACCTCCTGAGGTAACGCCATAAAAGCCAGCCCGGAATTCTTTTCACTGGGCCCACGATCACGCATTGAGTCAGCCAAAAAAACTCCCTTTTCTCTCTTAGAACCACCCTGTGCCGAATATTCCGCCTTTGGCAATTAACACAAGGCGCCTAATGTAGTTATAGTATGATTATTCTTACGTCGAGTCAACAAATAATAATGAGAGATGGAGTGCCACCTCTCAACCAGAATGATATTCTCACTCTGCGGCAGGATGTGCACTAATATAAAACTTCTAGTCAGATTAAAACTGTGTGACAGAATCCGGATCCGAATATATATATATATATATATATATATATATATATATATATATATATATATTGTTACAGATGGCATCGAGCCCTTTGACCGAGCGCGATGAACTATTACGTCGAGACCCTGGGCCTTTGACTTTCCGGGCAAGCGTTCACAGAAGTTCACCTACGAACAGCGCACAGTCCGCTGCAGAGTGGAATTTTCATTCTGGAACCGTCCCCTAGGCAGTAGCTAAAACATGTCACCACCATATCCTTTCAGTGCTGTGCTGTGCTCATTAAAATCTGAAATTCTTTCAGTGTACTTTTCTATTAAAGAATCCAACACGCCTACATATTCATCAAGTATTTGGTTTTCACACATCTGCTCTTCCAACATTTTGTCGACTCCAGGAAGTTCAAATGTTCAAATGTTTGTAGAACTTATGGGACTTAACTACGGGGTTATCAGTCCCTAAACTTACAAACTACTTATGAACTAACTAAGACTAAGGACGGCACAAATATCCATGCCCGAGGGGGGATTCGAACCCCCGACCGTAGTGGCCGTGCAGACCGTGACTGGAGCGCCTCAGTCCCCTCGGCCACCGCGGCCGGCTACTCTTTATACATATGATTTTATGTGACTGTTACGGTGAATGCCCATGGCCTTCTGTGTTCTCAGAGACTCAATTTCCACGACGTTTGTCACTGCTACTGCTGGTTTCCTGGTCCATTATTCCATTTCTGTCGTCTGTCTCTTTGCTGTCCATTTGCACATGGTCAATCGTTGCGATGAACTACCGACTGTTACGTTCCTGGCATCGATTCCACTGTTCTGATTATTGCCTTGTTGATCCCACCTGTTGATGTTGACGCATCACAGGTATAGTCGAGTTCTTGGAGAACACTTCTAAACGCTTCGACGTCGTCGCCTCACCTTGATAATGCAATGGAAGTTTCGAGAAGCAGAAGCTCAGGCATCGGTGGGTGTGTTGTTCTCAGCATAAGTTATTTTAAGTTATTTTCAGTAGAAAATTTATGGACCGACAACCTCAGTAGTTTGATCCCGTAAGAATAAAAAAATACGGTTTATATTAAATACAATTACAGTTTTGAGCCATTACAGCAAAACAACGTGAGCAAGCAAAGGCAACCGACATCAATTAATTTTGAATATTAGAAAACTTCTGGGTATGCAGTCAAGTGAGAGGATCGACTACCGCCTGTGTTTTGGCTGGAGCACCCCCTGACATTTTCAAGGCAACTGCAGAGAGGAAGCTCTGTGCATGGACATTGAATACCTCGATTTTCAATGAAAATGGGAAAGATACACAACACGAACAAGTAACCAATAGCTCCGTCACACAACCAAATATAATCATTGTCAGAAGTACCGATAGTAAATATCATTGGCCAACGAGTGAGGCGTTATTAAATCTGTACCTCTGTTCATCGACAAGAGAGAGAGCACTAAGTCACGCAAAAACTAAGCAAAACTATCCATCTCTATTAATGAGGTTATTCGCTAACTTTATTTCAACTGCTTCCATAGTAACACAATTCTGATATTTATATCCTTGTTTTTATTGTCCAATAGCTGAAAATCCGGCATTTTCCAGGTATTTCCCACACTCTTTATTAGTCTATCTCCCCTCTCCTCTATGTACATTTCTTGCTCTCCCCAATCTCTCTGTTCATCTTCCCTTACCCTCTATCAGCACGTATCTTCCAACCCCTCCCCTCATTGCCCTATGTCTATCGCCTCGTACTCTCTGTTTTTCAGCTCATCTCCTCCTCTGTCTATGGAAAATCACATCCATCTGTTAACTTTCATGGTGATCAATAAAACAGTGTCAAGTACTTTGCAAGGTATGCTTTGCCACGCACCATACGGAGGGTTGTGGATTGTAATAAGCTTCCCCATGAAATCATGTCTAAATCAGTCAACTTACATAGTAATTTGTGGAACGATGTCAAGGTCTGTTATAAGGTACCCTGTGGTATCCACCGAATATACATTAAGTACACAGTGATCATTCTTTTGTTTTGCTTATCAACTGGGCAAAATTTATTTAGATCGAAATAAAACTGTAGATTTTGTAGAATTACATAACTAAAGTACCCTCCGCCTGGCACCATACGAAATTTTATGTCCACAGAAACCGTCCTTATCTTTTTAAGGTCAAGTGTGAAAATTTCATCGAGATAGGAAAAAAGTATAGATTTTGTAAAAGTCCGTAAATAAAGTACCCTCCGCCATGCATCGTTCGCAATTTTATGTAGACAGTGACCTTCCTCTTGATTTCAAGGTCAAGTGAGCAAAATTTCATCAAGGTCGGAATAAAGCTGACGAGTTGTATGAATTGCAAACACGCCAAAGGGCGTTTAATCATGCTTCTCATTGTTTATAACTTCATACCTCCTAATCTACAATTTGTAAAATGAAATAATTTTGTAGGCACATTCACCGACATAAATGGGTACTGTCTTCAAAATTTGTTGCGATTACATTTAATAGCAAAGTAGTAATAAATTTAAACGCCATTCATAATACGGTAGTTTTTCACGCATCTCAGTGTTCATGACGCTATATCTCCAGGACGATGTGTCGTATAGTGGTATAATTATGCCTATAACATTCGCGAAAGTGCAAGCAATATGTTGACAAAATTTCATCGCAATCGGAAGAACTGTACGGCAGTGTGTAAAATACGAACAAACATACAAACAAACAATAATCATTTTTATATAGTATACTGTGCGTCTTGGTCACATTATGATTGGGAATTTCAATCTGTAAAGGCTCGGCATTCTGCGAACTCTGAACGTTTCTGTAAGCTCAGTTTCTAGTTCTATAAATCCACGTTCTGTGATTAATGTCACGGAGACAATTGACGACGCAGCTATATCCGTGCTTATTGAAGACTGCCTTCTGATGCTACAGAGGAGGCTACAAGGAAAGCCTGTCGTGCGCTGCCGTGACCCACGCGGAATGTACGCGTGGTGTAAGGCGTTATACTACGGACTGGATGGACGTTCCGACCGGAGGCGAGTCCTCGCTTCGACATGGGTGTGTGTGTGTGTGTGTTTGTGTGTTGTCCTTAAGTAGTTTGTAAGTCTAAGGACTAACGACCATAGCAATTTGGTCCAATAGGTTTATAAACACTTGTACATCTTTTTTTATTTTTTTATTTTAGTTTATTACTTATTTATTTCTTTATTATTTTTTGCTGACTAGAGCACGTTCACCTGTGAGTAACATATCAACAGGAGAGGCGGCTGCTTTACGTTCCCATGGAGTGGATCCTGATGTTTTACCTACGGATAAGGGTTGTGTTGATCATTCAAAAGATGCAGTGTTTACTTTCTGACTCTGCATATCACGGGATCGGCGCTTACCCTTTTTTGAGAGAAACACTAATAATCTCCTAAAGAAAATTCTTCTTTACAGGAGACTATAATGACCCTTAATGCATACGGTGTTGTACCTCCTAGATTATATGGCCTAAAGTCCATAAAGAAAGAATCCCTCTCAGCCCTATTCTCTCAAACATTGCTGCTTCGACATGTAGCGCAGCCCAGAGGTGGGGAACATTTTTGCATTGAAGTCAGCAGCGATGGAAAAGGTAGCATACTTGTTGCACCCTCTGTAACAATAATTTGCATTACGCCTAAGTAAAGAAATATTACAAAAATGTAGCTCATTCATTTATTGACATAAAATATTCAATATACAACAATTTTTACTCTCGTCAGAGTAATTCCATGTTTATTTATATCTTTAATATTATCTTTATATACATAGTAGATACAACACACTTCATGTTACTTGGACATCTGCATGTTGAAAGATCACCGTTAATTGTAAAATTAACTCTAGCTGAAGGGAGTCAGTTAAAAGCTTCCTTTAAACAAATAACTCTGGCCGTAAAACCAGCTAAAGGATTCGCGTGAACTACTGACTACTTCCTGCAACAGAATCTTGTTCCCTGGCCCAGAATTCAGAACTGACTCAAGGACGACAAAGAGACGCTGGCCAGCATACGTCGTAGATCACGAGAATTACACACAATCATTAATATACAAGCCACCGTGAACTAAAAAAATTCATGAAAGTGGCTGAGAGAACATTTATGGCACAACGAAATTAAAAATATGTTAATATGTATCTGAGTTTGTTCTCAGCACTGGTGAAAAACAACATTAAATAAATAGGGAAGGGTGTTGATAAACTAATATTTATAAGAAGGATAAAATTTCACTGACAATAAATTATTTATTCAGTTCAAACATGAGCAAATGGGGGCACCAATTTTATTCAAATGTTTGTATAGCTTATGGGACTTAACTACGGGGTCATCAGTCCCTAAACTTACAAATAACTTATCAACTATCTTATCCTAAGGACGGTACAAATATCCATGCCCGAGGGGGGATTCGAACCCCCGACCGTTGTGGCCGTGCAGACCGTGACTGGAGCGCCTCAGTCCTCGCGGCCGGCGCGAAGTGCTTCAAGATTGTATTCATTTCAACAAAAACCAACGGAAACACAGATTACGAAGCAAGAATACACAATAGGAAGGAACTGGTGTGTGAGCAATGGCGAGAAATCAAGTGACTAGCTATAAACCCTTGATGTCAGAGTTCGGAACCACGTGGTTCCGAAAAACAGTAAAAATATAAAATTCAGTTCCCGAAAAATAAAGAAAAATAGCTACGGTATGCATCCCTTAGAAATGCGTAGGATATCATAAGGAAGTTAAAGAAATACAGTTACACGCGACTGGAAAGGTTTTACACGGACGGACGAATTCCAGTCTTCAAAAGTCAGAAAAGTGGAATAATTCAAAGTCGGGGTAAATCAACTAATAAATGCGGCATGCAGCCCTAGAAATGTGTAGTATTTCATAAGCAATCTAATAAAGGGGGTCGTACAAGGCTAAGAGAGAATTTACTGAGGGGGAGGGGTCTGAATGCAAAGTACAAGTTTGGAAACGAAACAGCAATTTATAATAGATGGAGAGGAGAACGCGAGGTACTAATGGAAATCAGAAAGATACAGGCATAATTTCTTGCCTGAAGGACATAGAAATAGACACAGGGGTAGCTGAAGGCTTTGTTCTAAGAATACACCACATGGAGTACATATCGCTCGCAGAAGGAGAAAAACAGAAAAGAATATTTCACATGCACTACACAGAATAAAAATATTCCTGCATATTAGTCGCGTTCCACAAAGCTAGAGAGAAATTAAAAAGAGTTCATACACTGCCAGCTAGTCTCACACTGGTTACCGATTCCCAGCCGTTATCAAACTGAATTAGTTGCATATTCACTGCATTTACCTATGCAAAGTCACCGAAATTAAATTCAATAAATTTCCGCACACGATCGGAGAAACTTATCTCGAAAAAATGAACCTAAGTTATGAAGTCTAACAAACCAGACAACGAATCGCTAACATCTCAAGGGAGGAAAAAAAAAACAGAACATCTTACCAACTCGAAGTGCAGCCACAGAATGTCCTATCGGCCACCCAGTCCTTGCACCACCGGAAATCGGTAGAAACCCCTGGAAAAACCGAGGTGGTGGGGAGAGCTGAAACTCGCGCGTCCTGTCGAGGCTCGCTAACTGGGCATTACCAACCCAACTTGTAACCAAAGGGTGGAGGAACCTCTTTGGTAACATACAAGCTTCCTAGGGTTTTATTTGCGAATGGAGAAGTTGGTACTGCTTCTTCCCACAAATCCCCTAAGACCTCCACATCCTTGTGGATGCTGTTGCGTACTGCCCTACAGTATGCACGAGGTGCCGTAGTTGCTGTCCAAGTCTTTATGGAAAGCATAGAGTTCTGACTAACCTGTGGTCTTCTATAGTTGTGTCTCCAGCGCAGAAGACAGCACACAGATCGTTGGTTCATCTACAGCATACAAGTGAGGCTAAAATAAGTTCTATTGGATGGAAGCATAAGAAGCGACTCGCGAGATTTTTAATTGTCAGGGATGCCATTTATTAAATAAATAATAAAATATGAACAACTATTGTTAATCTGACGCAGCCTATGCTGCCCGTAGTTCATGTTGAGACCTCGACTGTTATCACAATTATACAAAACTTTCCTCAAGACCGACGCGGTGCGGCGCGTATAGTGATCAGCTCGAGACTGAAACTGCAGCGCATTGCGAGAGGGCACCTGACGCTCTATTTCGCGCCAAAACAGGGCCGTCGCATGCCTTCTGCAAAATCGCTCTTCTCTTGTTACAATAAGAGAAGGCATCTTAAACTTTTTAAACTTCCATAACCTAGCCTGTCCTTGAGAGGTATTATCACAAATTCTCAGCTCTGTATAATTAATATTTAGTATATAATAAATAAAACTAATTTCAAAAGAAATCACATGATGTGAAATGCAGCAGTCAATGCGAAGAGAATACCAGCAACATAGGTGGGCTTTCCCACGGGAACCAACACCTACTGTGCCATATGCTACTGCTCCCCACCCCACATTTCAACATATGCTGCACTTCTGTCTTTCTTCCCCGTTTAAGACACGTATGATGTTAGCAAAGAAACGGCCAGCGGCAGAAATATGAAGTGGCCATAGGCCAGGAATATCACACATCCCCTTCCTTCAGAGATTTCCAAACTTGGAATGTTCTCAAAGACAACAGACAATTTGGAAATAAGAAACCCTCTAAATTTTGAAATTAGTACCCATTATCTCTCAAGAACTTACATTAATCTTTAAACCATTACTTCTGAATCTTCCCATCTAAATCAAAAAATGATTACACAAAAAAGGTATAGAAACATTAATATTATAACACTACCTAAATTCAACTTGGGCAGCTACGAATTAGCTAACTTTACAATATATGAAACTACATATAAATGCTTATATACACCCTAAATATCCTTCTGAAAATACACTCACAAAATCTCAAAGTTACACATTACTTAACATATTCTATGAAAATGTACAGAAAATAGACGATTGAATAATAGATAAGTAACACTGTTACTTTGATAATTCCAGGAAATACATCAGGCATAAAGCCTCTCAATAGTTGTGATTTATATCGGCGCATTGCCGTCCATGTTTACAAAATTTATTGGCACCTTGCCATTTGAATATATGGCATTTAGACTTTCGGCTCATGGCCGCTGATAACGCCAATTAAATTCTCGGCACATTGCCGTCCATCAGTACCACCACAACACATAGTACATTGCCTTACATAAAATTACTAACTTTCGGGGCATTGCTGTCCATCAAAACCACCACAACTCCGATCTTGGCTTACAAAACAAATGAAATTATTTTTGGCATGAGGCCATTTATCACTTATATCGGCACAATGCCTTCCACCAAAACTCTCAACACTTTCTCCTTTTATTAATTGAATTGTCTACTCACTTTCGGCTTTGCAATTTTGACACACGCATTGAGTGCAAATTCAACACTAGGCACTCATGACTTCGTACTTTTAATAATATTTCTTGTAGCCTACATTGCACTGCTGACTTCACACGCTTGTACATACAAAGGATATACATAAAGTGGTACATAAAATTTATAAATACAAATACATTTATAAAATCAAATCAATGCAGACATTTTGCGTATTGAATCAAGAATAAGACACATACGTGTTTGGTAATTACCGATCAAGTTTAAGTTGCTTTCTGAGGTCACTGACCTTTCCCATATTTCTTCAGTTACCTATTCTGTCATACACTTATATTTAATTATCTTTCGTGACACACTTTAAGATACATTAAGTCATATATATCTGTTTCCTAATTGGGTCACTGACCCTTCATTAATTGACAATACTCTATATTGTCAACAGGTGTTACCTCTATTCCCATATTACAATTGGCAACACATGCTATGTCTAATATTTAATACCATACTGTTGGCAAACAGATGCCACGTCTATTTTCACTGTAATAGGCTACATATAGCTTGTCATAATGCTTAATATTTAAAGCAAAATGCAGATCACAGAAATCAACAGAAACCATTTGCTGCATAACGGCAAAATTTAATTCCGGCTGACAGATGGTTGCTTTCATTGACGGCTGACCATGAAATTCCATTATGTATGATATACATATTCCATAGTACATGTTGTTCATCGCTCTGATGTGTTATGATTTCCTGGGGTTTATGTGGAGGCGAAACAGGTCAAAAATATAATTTATACATATACTTATTCATAGATGTGTATGTGTAAGAGCATAGGACAAATGTATCCCAAAATGGTGCTACTGTGTATTCCTAATTTAAAAAATATAGAGTGAGGCACACACTCCGTCCCCTACCTATTTTTAATATTCCACAAATGACGACTTCACTGCCGTCTGAAACATCATATATATAATCATAATGAGTCGACTTCCAGGCCGGATCCAGCAGTCACCTGTACTTGACCCTTTCTTACCACTTCACTACATTCTCAATAATGAGCCTATTTCCAGGCCGAATTTGTGAGTCACCTGTACTTGACCCTACTTACCACCTTCTCAATACTTGCTTAAAACTACACATAGCAGACCATACACCTCGTTCCTCATACCATTCATAATAAAACCATGTTTTACATTGTCTATGTCCAACAGCCATTTTCACGAAGTTCACTCACCTGTTATTGTACCTTCCTCTTCTCAGCGTCATATATTACCTTATAATAATCAGAGTAAACAGTATTGGAATAAAATAAAAAAAATCCTTCAATAATGTAGTCAGCTGTTATGTTTCGTTCCGAGAAGATCTGTGACTGCCACTTTGTAAAGGTAACTCGTGCTATGCAGATGTTTACTGCTGAGTTACAATATTTCCCATGCTCCATAATTGTTACATACTCACATTAAGCCAAATTCAGTATGTATTAAGTCTGTAAGTCTCCTATTTCTGCTTGCTCATGTCAAATACTGTTTTTATTTACTCGTCTAAATTAGTGTTTTCGTGCTATCTGGTATTTGGATAGAGAAGAAAGAAAAGGCAGTAGAAAAGAGTTCAGATTGAATAGTAAGAGGAAGAACTAACAGCATGAAAGGAAAGGAAGTAAGCTGCTAGTTAACTAGGGTACCTGATAGGTGTCAGTTACCTGGCAAAGCAAAGAGCGCTATTGCCCCCTGAGGTACATGTACCTATTTTGTGTGAAATTTCTTGATGTCCATTATGTTGTACAAATATCTACTTTTTCCTGTCTTTGGGTGTGCAACTTCCACTGCACTAGGATGTGCTATCCTTATTATTTTGTATAGTCCCTGATAAGCTTCATGAAATTTCTTAATTTCAGAGCTGATTTTTGATGATCTTAGTCTAGACTTTACAAATACCAGTTCATTGACCTGATATGTAACTTTCTTTATCTGTGCATTATGTAACTTTCTTTATCTGTGCATTATGTTTACGTTTACGTTTTTCAGCTTTCTCCTTAATTCTTTTAATAGCCAATTCCCTTTTCTCATCAATAGGCAAATCATCTATAGGTGGAAAGTCGACTAATTGCTCTATCATACTAGGAACCTTCTCCCCAGTTAATAATTCCAGAGGCGGAATTTCTGTTGTGGAATGCGGTAACTCATCAGTTACTCTTTCAAATTCATCAACATAATCTATCCAGGTCTGAGGCTTTCTCGCACAATATGTACGAAATAACCTATTAAGCTCTCTCATCACCCTTTCACTCATATTTGATTGGGGATGATATTTAGATATTAAAATTGGCTTTATGTCAAGATCTTTTAACATCCTTTTCCAAGTCTCAGAAATAAATTTTGCCCCATTATCGCTAATGATCTTTTCTGGCTTTCCTATTTTGTTTACATAATCATTACGAATTCTGTCTGCTACAGACTTACCTGTGGCTCTCCTCAGAACATACAACTTTACGTGTTTTGACAGCATGTCAAGTACCACAAATAAATATTTGTATCCTCCTCGAGATGTTGGTATAGGCCCATATAAATCTACACAAACTTTCT
This sequence comes from Locusta migratoria, assembly GCA_026315105.1. Taxonomy (NCBI): domain Eukaryota; kingdom Metazoa; phylum Arthropoda; class Insecta; order Orthoptera; family Acrididae; genus Locusta; species Locusta migratoria. The sequence continues at coordinate 397,352,237 of CM048755.1, forward strand.
CTAGAATGCCTGATGGTATCATACTATGCATTACTGCCTTGCTACTCACACTGGAGATCTTGCTTTTCTGGCATTTGCTACATGTTTTCAAAATCTTTTGAGCAGTTTTTTCCATATTGTTAAAATAACAACTTTCTTTAATTTTATCAGTACATTTCTTTGCCCCAAAATGTGCATATGTATAATGAACAGACCATACCAGAGTTTTAATACAGTGTTTTGGCCAATATATTTTCCAATGTTGTTTCTCAGGGTCAGCCCTTCTATACAGAATGCCCTTGTATATGGTGTAGTACTTCCTCACTTTGACACTCGTTTTCTTACTCCATTCAGCTTTTATCATCTTGATAACCTCATCCTTGTTTTGTTTCCTCCTCAAATTTAGCACAATGTTTCTAATTTTATCCTCTTTATCAACTTTTGTCAAGTATAACATGGAAACCTCTTTCTGTCCTGTATCATTGAACCCTGCTTTATCCATGCCCTGGGGTAACCTTGACAACGTATCTGCCACAATATTGTCTTTTCCTGGCAAATATTCTATGGTAAAATCATACTCTTGTAAGGCAATTGACCATCTTGTAAATCTGTCATGTGTGAGTCTGCAATCCATAATAAATGACAAGGCCTTATGGTCAATGAATACTTTTACTTTACGACCCATTACATAATACCTAAACTTTTTGAAAGCCCACACAACACTCAAGGCTTCTTTTTCAGTGACTGAGTACTTCCTTTCCCATTTTTTAAGTACTCTGCTGGCAAAAGCAATACTTTTTCTTTCTACAATTTTCCCATTTTCTATAAATTGACACAAATGTGCCCCCAATCCATATTCTGAGCTATCTGTATATATGCAAAATGGAAAGTTCAAATTTGGGTGTGATAAGGGAATGTTATTACACAATACATCTCTAATGTCCTGAAATTCTTTCCTGCACTCATCCGTCCAAATCCTGGTGCCATTATTTTTAATTAATTTTAACAGGTTATTCGCATTAAGTGCTTGATTATTCGCAATTTTGCGATAGAAGCTCACTGTTCCCATGAAACTTTTAATTTGCTTCCTACTCTTAGGTCCCGGAAAATTTCTAATAGCTTCCAGCTTATCTGGATCAGGTTTTATGCCCTCAGCTGAAATTACATGCCCCAAAAATTTAATCTCACCTTTCCCAAACTCAGACTTTTCCAAATTTGCACTAATGTTGTTCTTTTCAAATTTATCATGGACCTGTTCTAATATTTCGTTGTGTTCCTTTCAATCTTTAGCTGCAATCAAAATATCATCAATGTAAACAGTAATTCTGTTAAGCAGATCTTCCCCCAATACTTTATCAAGCATGCATGTGAAGGCAGATGTTGATATTTTCAGACCAAAAGGTAATACTCTGAACTGATAACACCTTCCTCCATATATAAAGGCAGTGTATTTGCGACAGTTTTCCGTTAGAGGTGTTTGCCAGAAGCTAGAAGTCAAGCCTATGCTTGTTAATATCTTGACTCCATGAAACGTCTGAACAAGTTCCTCCAGTATTTCGGGCCTATCAATTTGTGGTAATATAATTTTATTTAAAGCCCTTACATCTAGTGTGATCCTAACTGAATTACCTTTCTTTGGGACTATGACAAGAGGATTGGAATATTCACTACCAGACCTTTCAATAATGTTCCATTCTATCATTTTCTTTATCTCCTGCTCCATTGCTTCTCTTTTGGATAAAGGGATGGAATAAGGATTAAATCTAAAAGGTTCATGGGACTTGACTTTAAATTCATACTTGTAGTCTTTCATGCAACCTGGTTTCTTTGAGAAAGCTCTTTTATGACGTAAAAGAATAGCCTCTAATTCCCCAGCTTCCTGTTCGTTTAAACGATAAATGTTTACAATATTTTCCTTAATCTTTATTTCTATACTTACCTCAACCTCAGGTTTCACCTCTATAAAGAAACATTTTCTTTCCTCTGTTTCAATATTCCAAAACATTTGTTCCCTTATTACCTGTACCCGACGTTCATTATAAATATTAAGTGGGTTATGGTTTCCTTGAAAATGAAACATTTGCTCTTCCTCACCTTTTATCACTCTCACGAGACCTGCATTGAAATCCAACATACCCCTATTATTTATAAGCCAGTCTGCGCCCAAAATCAAATTGACACACAGTCCTGTGACTACCATGGCATTTACAGTGAATTCACGGCCCTGTATTTTAAATTCGAGAACACCTGTTTCTTAATTATTTTACTCCTTGCCTCACAAGCAGTAACCACCTTAACTCCTAGTACAGATAACTCTGGAACTTTTGTTTTACTTTTAATCTTTTCATGTAAGTCATTTGAAACAGCGCTAATCTCACTACCTGAGTTTAAGATTGCAATGGCTTTTATGTCCTTATTTGTACTTCCAAAGCTGGTTGGTAAATCTCTTTAATATCTTGCCTATCTTCCTCTAATAGAGCATCTTTGATACCATACCTTTCATCATACCCCAAAAATCTTAAAAGAGGTCCAGTAACTTCGGCTGTTCGCAATTGGACCAGGTCCGAACCACCTATTAGTTTTCCACATCTCTTGAGTTTCGATTTCTGTCATTACCTTGGTCCCTGTCTTGATTGCTATTATAGTATTCTCTATTATTCCTTTGGTGTCCACCTCTAGCCCTGCCTCGGTAGAAATCACCTCTTCCTCTCCTACCTGGTCTACAACTGTGACTTGACCTTCTGGTGTCACCCCAATTATTGTTTTCATTATTCTAGTGAGCATCATCTCGAACAGAATCTCTGTTGTTACGACGATTTGTACTCCACTTATGCTTTCTCCAATTCTCTCCTACCTGTTTATTGTCATCCAGTATATCTAAATGTTCCAAGACTGGTAACAACTGCTTAACATCAGTTTTACTAGCGTACATTAATTCCTTTTGTACAGGTTTGGGAAACTTAAGTAATATAATTTCTATTAGGTCAGACTCTTTAATGGGATTCATTAGTTACTGATTCTTTTCCCAATAGTGCTGGAAAAATTCTTTATAACTACCACAACCACTGTTTATGTCATTGGTACCTTGCAAAATTTCAGTGCGTATACTATTTTGTGTACTTTCAGACCAATACTGATTGAGAAATGCGGTAACAAATTCTTGATATATTTTACAAATGTTTATAGCTCCTGTTCCCCACGAAATTGCATCACCTTCAAACCTACTCGCTACGAATTTCATCTTTTGTTGTTCTGTCATGTTATTAAATTAAATTATTAAATTTAATAAATTATTAAATTTTCTGTTTTTTCTTCATTAACAATTACCCTGTTTTCTAAGCCCTGGAATTTATTATTTACACTAGCCATTTGTGTACGTATTTCCTCTATTGCGCGGTCTAATCTTTCATTGTTTTGGTCAAGTTTTGCTACTAACTTATTTATGCTTCGCTTTTGTTCTGTTTTAATTTCATTTGCCCAATGAATTAGTTCTTCTTTGTTTTGATCAAACTTAGCAAGCATGTTTTGATTTAATTTAGCTATCTTGACGCTAAGCACTGATATACTATTATTGTCAATACCAGTTTCCTTCTCCCCACTACTTTCTACTGGCAACGTATCAGCTGAAGCTGTGCTATGGCTTCTGTCACTTGATACCTCCATCTGCTCCTCTGTTATGCAGTCGCCAGACACATTTTCTCTGACAGCTGCATCCAGATTTACCACGTCAGTATGGTTAGGAGCGACAGATTGACGAACTTGTGTATCTCTCTGCACGTTACTTACAACATTTTCAACAGCACTTTGTTCTACATTAAGTGTGCTATTGATCTGATTAACATCAATATCCTGGACAATATTAGATTGCCATTCACTCAAATTCGCTAAAAAAATATGGACTGATATTGTCACCCTGCATTTGAGGTTGTTGACCTGAATGATCATTGCCTCTATTTTGAACACATTCTCTGTCCCTACTTCTGACAGAATACCTGCTTTCTCCCTGTTTTTCCATCTCTAATTTACTTTTTACGCTAGTTTTTAAATTCAAAACTTTACTATCAGATATACACAATTAATTATAATTTACAGGAGTTGGCACTTACTCCCGTTTTTCCTCGCATCGCGATGTGCAGTTGTTGCGACGTGAAGGCTGGTGGTTGTAGCTCCGCTAATAGATGGAGTCGTCGTCTGCCGCTGCTGGCGATGTTTACGGCCGTTCCTTTCAGACGCCGCACCCCTCTTCTGTCTGCTATGGCGCTGAGCGTGGCTGTTCCGTCGACGTGCCCGGTGAAGTGTTGCGACGCCGCCGTTCTGTAGCTCGTCGATTCTTGAAGTTACGTAATCCAATGGACCGCGAACTCAACGCTTGCACTTGCTTCACTCACGTACATCAACTGGCTAACGGTCACTTTATTTGTAAAATTCTTGATGTCTAAAAGTTCGCGAATCACTTCCACCGTTTATCGCCTCACTGTATCTGTTTACTTCGTCCCGAAATGTACGTTTACCGCCAGGGATGCCATGTACCAGCTTCCTAGAGTTTTATTTGCGGACGGAGAAGTTGGTACTGCTTCCTCCCACAAATCCCCTAAAACCTCCACATCCTTGCGGATGCTGTTGCGTAGCAGTGTGCATTTGTACCGCCTTACAGTACGCACGAGGTGCCGTAGTTGCTGTCCAAGTCTTTATGGAAAGCATTGAGTTCTGACTAACCTGTGGTCTTCTGTAGTTGTGTCCCCAGCGCAGAAGACAGCACACAGGTCGTTGGTTCTTCTACAGCATACAAGTGAGGCTAAAATAAGTTCTGTTGGATGGAAGCATAAGAAGCGACTCGCAAGATTTTTAATTGTCAGGGATTCCATTTATTAAATAAATAATAAAATATGAACAACTATTGTTAATCCGACACAGCCTATGCTGCCCGTAGTTCATGTTGAGACCTCGACTGTTATCACAATTATACAAAACTTTACTCATTGCCGGCGCGGTACGGCGCGTATAGTGATCAGCTCGAGACTGAAACTGCGACGCGTTGCGAGAGGGCACCTGACGCACTATTTCGCGCCAAAACAGGGCCGTCGCGCGCCTTCTGCAAAATCGCTCTTCCCGTGTTACAATAAGAGAAGGCACCTTAAACTTTTTAAACTGTCAAAAACTAGCCTGTCCTTGAGAGATTTATCACAATTTCTCAGCTCTGAATAATTAATATTTAGTATATAATAAACAAAACTAATTTCAAAAGAAATCACGTGACGTGAAATGCAGCAGCCAATGCAAGGAGAGTACCAGTAACATAGGCGGGCTTTCCCACGGGAACCAGCACCTACTGTGCCATATGCTACTGCTCCCCACCCCACATTTCAACATATGCTGCACTTCTGTCTTTCTTCCGCGTTTAAGACACGTACGACGTTAGCAAAGAAACGGCCAGCGGCCAGAAATATGAAGTGGCCATAGGCCAGGAATATCACAAGCATCAAAAGCAGAGGTTGGTACGACTGCCTATCGATACGAAGCCAGAGAACACTAGTAGCGAGCAGCCAGCAGCCGACGACGAAAATTCTCATACATACACACAAACTCCCATGCTAGAAGATTCTCATACATGCACAAACATGATAAAACAAGTACACATTCTCACAGGGACAGCAGCGTCACGGAGAAACCGTTGATCTTGCCACATTCATAGACAAAACGATAAATTATTAGCATAATAAAATCGCAGCAATATTACATAAACTAACATTTAAAAACATGAAATGAAATGCTATTCCTCATGCATCCGAACGAGAGGGGTTCTCGTTTAGCAAAAAATGCCGTCTACTGAACTTAGATAATTTACAAAGTTAAAAATCTAGGGAAGACGGCAGACAGCCGTCTTCCAATATTTCTTGCTTGAAAGTGATTGAATATTTCGATAAAGTATAGTAACGCGTAGCCTTAAGATTCTTTAAAGAAGTATCTGTAACTTTGGTTCTTAAATTACTTTTAATTTTTGTCATTAGAGAAAAAGTTCACTTGCAACAGTAAGTAGTGCCAAAGCACGAAAGTAAACGGCACGCTTACTCACGCAGACGCGGGGAGTAATTGCATTCTTTCATATATTCTATGGGATGTTTCCTAACGTCGAAAAGGGATTCGAAGATACTACCTTCCCTTAACTCTGAACTCCATTTCCCAAATGCGATTCAAAAGCCATTTTCAAAGCAGTGCTGTGCTCATTAAAATCTGAAATTCTTTCAGTGTACTTTTCTATTAAAGAATCCAACACGCCTACATATTCATCAAGTATTTGGTTTTCACACATCTGCTCTTCCAACATTTTGTCGACTCCAGGAAGTTCAAATGTTCAAATGTTTGTAGAACTTATGGGACTTAACTACGGGGTCATCAGTCCCTAAGCTTACAAACTACTTATGAAATAGCTAAGACTACGGACGGCACAAATATCCATGCCCGAGGGGGGATTCGAACCCCCGACCGTAGTGGCCGTGCAGACCGTGACTGGAGTGCCTCAGTCCCCTCGGCCACCGCGGCCGGCTCTCCAGGAAGTGTTCTGTGGATATATGCGAGAACGAGAGCAATGTCTCGAAATATGTCAAATGTTTTTTAAACGCTTCGATCTCCTGCCACATTTCATAAATATGCTTCGTTTTAAGTTTGAGGCAAACTTTTAAATTATTCTGTTCTGTTATTATATGACACAAAAACACAACATTTCTGCAAAATTAATTATCAAACAGAACAAACGGCTTTCCATTTTCTTGAAAGAGGTTTAAAATATATCGTCTTAAAGATTAAACTATTAGCAGAAGCAAATGATTTGTGAAGGAAGAAGGATAGGAAAGGAAGGATTGACAGTGGCCGCATTTGGGCATTGATATTAAGCAATGGCGACAAGTGAAAATGTGAGCCGGACCGGGAATCGAAACCGGGTCTCCCGCTTCAGGCCAGCGGTCGCCTTAACCACTTGGCCACCCGTGCTCGCCTCCCGTCCGTCTCAAATTCCCACATGTCGCACGCTATGTTTGTAGCGCCCCTATCGTCCATGCCCTCTTACACTCGACATTACGGATTCCCGTGCGAGGTCGGACGTATGACCGCATCTTCGGTGAAATAACTGAAGCTAACGCCGTCGTCGCGTTTAAATACTTACTGCATTGGTGTGGTGTCTGTTCTTTCGGACGTCATTCTATGCCTTTGAAGGGTATCAAGCCTTCATAAGTACGTACCTGAAATCAGTGAACAAATGTCTATTTCCGACATTTGCGATGCATCTAGTTAATCTTATCTAAGATTACTTCCACGATAATTCTTTCTTCCCTTTCAGAAATACTGAATATTGTAATATGACTTATAATTACTCGCTGCAGCCTAAATGCAAAGTTTTAAAAATTTCTTACAATATAATATGTGAGGTTAATATGTGATATTCATCAGTGTCCTGATAATTACAAATATCTTATGAGGCTGTACAGTGACTAATATCTGATTTTCAAAAACATACTGCATATGGGTGACTCAGAGTGATTCCACTAGAAAGAAAATTATCACAGAGCAGAAGTAGAATAATCATCTCTGCTTTCTGCCTAAGAACATGGCAAATGATACAGCTAGGTAATAAATGTAGGAATTAAGTCGAGGAAGGCGACCTAGCCTAGGGTATTGGATAGGTTACAGGTGGCGGAGAGCGAACGTTCTTTGATATATGGTGGACAGCTGCGAATGCAGAATAAACGGTCACAAACCAATGCGAAACAAAATTAAATCCACTTTGCGACTGTTTTGAATCAAGCGGCAAACTGGTCAGCGTCCGTTCACCAGTGGTGCAGCTGAAATTTATATTCTGCAACTAACCCTTCCAGTATTAACATTGTTAGTTAACTGAAAACGTTCAAAAGTTTGTAAAGCTATGGGACCAAACTGCAGTGGTCATCAGTCCCTAGACTTACACAATACTTAAGCTAACCTACGCTAAGAGCAACACTCACATCCATGCCCGAGTGAGGCCCCGAACCTCCAAGAGGGAGCAGCACTCCGAAGCAAGGCGCCTTAGAGCACACGGCCATTCCCGCGCAGTTTGAGTTCACTCATTGAGTCTACTCAGGCCCACCTGATTTCAGATACGAACATCATAGAGCATTTTGATGATCACAGTATTACCCCAGAAGGTCAAACTACCGCCAGCATTACTGCTGGAACTTTCCTTTTTTATTATTCTGGGAATTCTTTCAAACCATGTTAAAATATTAATGGGTGATATTAATGCTCAGTTAGGTAAAGGGGAAAGCATTTAAAAACCGGTGGGTGGATTTCCGGTCAGTGGCGAAGCCAGAATCTTGGTCTGGAGGGGCTGAGCTCGTAAATTGTTAAAACATGTAGAAATTTTAATTTTAAATGCATGTAAATCATTAAAGAACCGATTTAAACAAAAAACGTGACGATCACCTGGTACCTTTATTAGGTAATTTGAAATCGATCATGTACCAATGTCATAAACTAACCACAGATAAATGTCAAATGTTCAAGTTAGAAGAGGGAGTAATATTCATTTTGAACATTATTAAACGCGAATAAAAGTAATACTTTAAACTCAAAAACTCTTCAAAACAAAAAAACATTGTCCTAAAATTTGACAGTACTAAAATAACCCCAACTGTAACAAGCGAATCTGACAAAAACAATCCAACAATTGGCAAACCCTATAAGAGAAGTTCATCAAAAGAACACAAAATTTAATTCCGCTTAGAAATAAACAAAAGAACTGTGGTGGAACGTAGCTCGTGAAACAGCAAATAAGTCTAGGCATTAGGCACTAAAAGTTGGAGTAGTAACTAAACTGAAAATACGTACAACACCTTTCTAATTGTAAGAAATTATGCATCTAAATTAATCCGACTGACTAAAAGAAACTACGAAAATGTCAAATTTTTAGAAATGGAAATAGACTTCCGAAAGAAGAATACCATACACTTTTATAAAACATAAAAAAACCGGTTACCAACGTCAAAACCTTTGCTTCACAAATGAAATGGCAGATTGTCTCTAAAAAAATAAATAAAAGAAAAAAAGGAAAATTGTAAAGTACATGTTAATTATTATGAGAAACTGTTCCAAACCTGTGAATAAATTCCAACCACAGCGTAGCATCCGGAGAAGAGGGTATAATTGCATAACTTCTAAAGTTAGCTGGCCCTGACACGATAAAAGAGATCACTCTACTGCTAGGGCACATCTGAGAAAACACCTGAGGACTGGAAAAATGCCCTAATTCATTCATTACAGAAAAAAGGAGACAGAACCGTTGTTAATAATTTCTGAAGAATCTCTCTTCTCCCAGTCACATATAAAATTAACTTGATCGAGCCCAAGAATGGCTGGAGCCTAAAATTAGTGAATACCAGGCAGGTTTTACACTAAGAGATCCTGTTCGGAACAAATTCTTAATTTAAAACTAATCCTTACACACTAAAAGATTTCTATTAACAATATTGTTTGCCCATTTGTGCATTTTAAAAAGATCTACGACTCAGTTGATCGTGAATCTCTTTTTCTAAATTTTAAAGAACGAAGAGCTAGATAATAAAACTCTAACACTGATTAAGGAAACATTAACCGACATTAAGTCTAAAGTTAAATCCATGGGAGAAATTTCTTCACCATTTGATATAAAGATTGGTGTTAGACAGGGAGATGGTCTCTTCACATTATTTCTTAACAGTGTTTTGGAAATAGTAATTACAGAATGTCGAGTCAGAATAAAGATCAATCAATCAAGTTCGGAACAAGTAATATTAGAGTGCATTGCCTCGCCTTTACAGATCCGGCAACTTTAATTTGGCATGTTACCACACCTCAAAAACAAACTGAAATTCTTAAAGAACTTGCGGAGAAAGTAGGACTACTAATATAATTCGAAAAAAATGGAATATATGACATACAACAAACAAGCACCAATGTTTTTGAACATGAAATATGGAAAAATAATAAAGGTTTATTAATTGAAATACTTGTGGGAAATCATACAAGAAAACTGTTTGTGAAAACTGCAAACAAAACTAGCTGTCAAAGAAAGGCAATAACAATCAGATTAACATAAAATATTTATTATTAAAATTGCTTTCTAAATTCAGTAAAGTTAGGAATTACACCGCTGTAATCAAGCCTGAATGTCTTTATGGAGCAGAAACTTTAATATTAAATTGAAAGAGGGATATGGCGGAAATTCAAAAGAAAGGAGTAAAGATCATGTCCGAAAATTACGGTTGTGGAAACGTATAGGCTGAAAAGGAATAAAAAACTAAGACTTAAATTTTATGGGCACATTAAAATAACGATTGGAAAGTTGGTCAGAGGGAAATTAAAAAGCGGACTGGAACTCCGTGGTATGATGAAAGAAAGATACTTCATTCTGAAAGGATGAAACAAATTTGGGCATAAAGGAAGGCCAACCATCAAAAGCGAAATTGGCGAATTTCACAGCGCGTGGTTCTAATGGACCCTTATGTTAATAATAATAATAATTATTATTATTATTATTATTATAGAGAAGGAGTTACCTTTAGATCGTCAGCTTAATAAAAACAAGACGGTTTCCTTTATTATTATTCAAGTTTTCTGGCAAAATTTCCTTGTATTTTCTGAATGTGACTTAAGTAGAAAGAAAGTGCATAGAACATTATACCACTGTTATTATGGGACTGGAAGTCCTAAAGCATTTCGATAAAAATTTCGTTATTTTTATTAATCATATGAGACAATACAGTGTTTTTTTAGGACTATAGAGTTCATTTGTTGCAAACCAGTGTGAATAATATCAGCAACCTGAACTCATGACACACTGTACTGCGTACTGCGTACTGTCCAAGAGCACTGGCCCCATGGCAACAGCAAACATTCCGTTGCCTCCCATCTCCTGACCTGCGACGTCATCTGAATGGCGGATACACATATTTTGTGCATGGGCAATGTAGCGACCATGATGTCACGTATTAAACTCACAAACATGCTTAAAAACGCACGTAATATTTATATCTACAGCAATAACAGTAAAACTACCGGCACACTCGTTAAAAGTCGACCACTGTACGAAACAAGAGCTTTGTTTTATCACTAACATTAGTAAATAAGATCCGTGTGAACTACAGGTTACTCCTTGCTATAAAATCTTGTTCCCTGGCCCAAACTAAAAACTGACTCCTTTCAAATTACTTCAATAACAGGAAGTTAATACTACAGTGGTCAATATACATAGCAGCTCACACGTTATTACACACAGACATTAATAAGCAAGTCACCACAATTAAAGTTATATTAGAAAGGTAGCTAAGGAAACATTTATGGCGCAACGGAATTTAGACATAAGAAAAATTATATCTCAACTTGTTCCCAGCAGTTGTGAAGAACAATATTAAATAAAAGAGGGAAGGTGCTCTAAAACTACAACTTATAGGCAACTTACGGAATATGCTGAACTTGGACTCGTTTATTCAGACAGAAAACAAGCAAAATGGGGAACCAATCTTGTTAATATAATAAAAATGCATCTCTTACATGGATTAATGCGGACGGTGCCCAGCCTAAATTATGCATGATTTAACGCTACTGGGGCGAAGAATTCACAAACAACACTCATTCTCTCACACACACGAATGCCGCAGCCAAACTCACCAAAAACAGCGTGCCGAGACACGGCGGAAGCAGACGCCGCTATCGTAGGCGAAATTCAGGAAGTCGGAGGTAGCACAAAACACAATATAGAAAAACACTTTGAAGCTGGCTCTGGTCTGTCGTGCCTGTTTCGAGATGGTGCGCGTGTATAGCCAAATTAAATTACATCTGAACTGGACTGCGAGCAAACACGCTAACGGCGACGCACGGCTACGTTACATGAACGCACTCCACTGAAGGTGAAGTGGTTGAAAATCGGATTCATTATACAAGATCACGGTGGATTCTTAAATCGATCTAGGTACTGGTCTTATATGAGAAGTGGCGTGAATTCAGGCGACTAGTACAAGCTTCCTAGGGTTTTACTTGCGGAAGGAGAAGTTAGTACTGCTTCCTACCACAAGTCCCCTAAAACCTCCGCATCCTTGCGGATGCTGTTGCGTAGCAGTGTGCGTTTGTACCGCCCTACAGTACCGCACGAGGTGCCGTAGTTGCTGTCCATGTCGTTATGGAAAGCATAGAGTTCTGACTAACCTGTTGTCTTCTATAGTTGTGTCCCCAGCGCAGAAGACAGCACACAGGTCGTTGGTTCTTCTACAGCATACAAGTGAGGCTAAAATAAGTTCTGTATGCTGGAAGCATAATAAGTGACTCGCGAGATTTTTAATTGTCAGGGATGCCATTTATTAAGTAAATAATAAAAAAAATTAGCAACTATTGTTAATATGATACGGCCTATGCTGCCCATAGTTCATGTTGAGACCTCGACTGTTATCACAATTACAAAAATCTTTACTCATGACCGGTGCAGTCCGGCGCATATAGTGGTCAGCTCGAGACTGAAACTGCGGCGCGTTGCGAGAGGGCACCTGACGCTCTATTTCGCGCCAAAACCGGGCCGTCGCGCGCCTTCTGCAAAATCGCTCTTCTCTTGTTACAATAAGAGAAGGCACATTAAACTTTTTGAACTGTCAGAATCTAGCCTGTCCTTGAGAGATATTTATCATAAATTCTCGGCTCTGAATAATTAATATTTAGTTTATAATAAACAAAAGTAATTTCAAAAGAAATCACGTGACGTGAAATGCAGCAGCCAATGCGAAGAGAGCACCAGTAACATAGGCGGGCTTTCCCACGGGAACCAGCACCTACTGTGCCAAATGCTACTGCTCCCCACCCCACATTTCAACATATGCTGCACTGCTGTCTTTCTTCGGCGTTTAAGACACGTACAATGTTAGCAAAGAAACGGCCAGCGGCCAGAAATATGAAGTGGCCACAGGCCAGGAATATTACACTAGCTGCAAACCCCGGAAGTCGGAACTCGGACCCACGTGGTTCCGTAAACCGATAAAATTGAATAAATTCAGTTTCCGAAAAATAAAGAAAATTAACTACAGCCTGCAATCCATAAGGAAGCTATTGAAGGAGGTTGTACAAGGCTCAGAGAGAATTACAGACAGGGTGCGTACTCCAAGTCGGAGAAGAAATGCAAAATTAAAATAAGCCGGGAGAGAAGATCGCGAAATATTAGAAGGATACCCGCATAGTTACTTGCCTGATGGGTATGAAACAAACAAGAGTGGAAGCTGAAAGCTTTGTTCTATGAACCAACCATGTGGAACACATATCACTCACGGAAGGAAACGACGAGAAGATTTGTACATGCACTGTACAAAAATGAACATATCACCTATTAGAAATCGGGCCCCACAAAGCTAGAAAGTATTTACACAGAGTTCATACGCCGCCACATGATCACAAAAGGTTTTAGCAAACCAGGCCGTTATCAAACTGCAACTAGAATCACACACATCGTGTTTATCTATTGGAAATCACTGAATTGAAAAACGAGAACACATTTCTGCACACAATCGGAGAAAATATCCAAAAAATGATTCTAAGTTCACGAGTCTAAGTTAAACGTGCTAGACAATGAAATGCTACCATCTCGCTGATACAAGAGAAGAACCAACCTTACCTTGCCAGACGCCCAGTATAGAATGGCCAGACCGAGCGGCCACGAGACACAGGAAGCCACTGGAAGCAGGAAAAATCAAGATCAGCGGTGTTGGGGACGGAGAGACTCGCCTTAGAGTAGGTTCGACGAATGGACTGTAACCAAAGGGTGTAGAAACCTCTTTGGTAGCCTCAGCAGGTATCGACTGAACCAGAGAGAACGATGCAAAGCGAGCTATCACCCCCCATATTCAGACAGCCATAGATTCTCGCACACCCACTTTGAAAGTAAGACAAGTACACATTCTCACAGGGACAGTGGCGTAGCGGAGAAATCACATTTATGCCACATTAATTAATATAATAATAAATTATTAACATAACAAAATAAGAAAAACCTAGCAATATTAACTAATATTTTAACACATGAAAGAAAAATGCTATTCCTCAAGCCTTGAAAAGAGTGGGGTTCAAGTTTTAACAAAATTATAATATAGCGACATTAAATAAATCATAACTTTACAGAAATATACAAAAAATATATGGAAAACGACAGACGGTCGTCTTTCATCCTAAGAAGGATGGGGTTCAGATTGAGGACAAAGTAATTGATCACCAATAAAAATGAGGCCAATACGAAAAACTGATAATCCAAAAATGAAACACCCGAAATTTCGATCTTATAAACACCACGAAAAATAAAATTCCACTAGTATTATAATTTACTTTGGACCTATATAGCTTAAATGAACTTCATAAATCGAAAACAAATAGGAAATGGTATACCACTTATCAATTGATGTGAACAGTTCAAACGAAGCCCTAAATATCCTAAATACCAAAACACCCACTCAAAAATGTTAGAGGAAAAATCTATCAAGAAAACTCACAAAACCAAGTCAACCCCTAGAAAATCATACTTCCATAACGCACAGAAACACATTTATAAACAATACTTATCAAGAAAAGTCACTACTCCACGTTGTTGCTCTGGACGTTCGGCAACATACGCGGTTTCAGCACGATTCGTACACAGAGCAATACGCAAGCAAAGCACGCGAAGTGTAAAACAATGTTTACAATCGTCGTTACATCGGTAGAGGTAGCCCTATAAACTGGCATATGTAATGCTTGTGCTGACATTTCCACACATATTCTTATATCCTATGTACAGTCAATTGCAGAAAACGTTACTGCGGCCGCGGTGGAGTAGCCGAGCGGTCTAAAGCGTCTCGCTGCGGAGCGCGCGGTTGCTCGCCGTGGAGGTTCGAGTCCTCCCTGGGGCATGGGCGTGTGTGTTTGTCCTTAGTTTAGTTTACCTAGGTTTAAGTAGTTTGTAAGCTACGGACTGATGACCACGCAGTTTGGTCCGATAGATTTACAAACATTTGAACATTTTTCGTTACTGCGTGTACTGCCGTTGAAGGTGCTACATTCGAATATTTACTTTAATTGGAAAAGCAGAGTGCTTAAAGCCGTGGACACAGAGGCACATCAAGTACTCCCCTGATCGATATGTCGGATGTATACAACGTTGTGAGTGGAGTGTACAATTGAAAGGTGGGGTCGCCCGTGTTATTGAGTATTAAATGGACATTGAGCTGCATGTTGTGAATTACAGTTGTGGACTTATTTCGTGTCCGCTGATTACAGCGCCACCTGTGGTGAAACGGAAGAATGTTTAAAGGCTAGTTTACACGACGACACTAGGTTTCATGAAACTGCGCTACTGGCCAGTGCGCATGCGCGGCAGGCGTTCGCGCAACTCGTTGACGAAACTAAACACTTTCGACACCTTCCAACTTTGGCGAAATTGATTGCGCGTGTTTTTAGGTTAGCTCATAACCAAAACAGAACAAAACACAACATAAATGGGGGGAAAGGAAGAACTAATTCGAATTTGAACATGTATGCGATGCATAGGTGTTTGTGCCATTTTAAACATGAAAATTTCAGTAATAAGCAGCGGCGTGTTAGTGATCTTGAAGCAATTAATCGTGAATTAAATATTGATGGATTGACGATTAATGAATTGCAGACTAAAGTACATTCAATTCTAAATACCTATACAAACGAACTATGGCAATTGTGGTTTGGGAACCCGGTACAGGTACTGTAGAGACGAATATCTATTTGACAAGAAAATTAATGCAATTTGTAATTTCAGTTCTGGTAACAATGCTTCACTCATAACAGTATCTTGTTTCTTTATTGCATTACTAACTCTGTTTAGAAGGAACGTAAACTGCTCTGGTGGCATTCTGAGTTAATTAAAATAACTTCTAGGGACTTCGATCACAATTTCTTTCAGCAAGGTCGCTAAGCAACCGAACGGACGTCTTTTTTTAATCCAGTCACAAACCCAAACATGTTTCTTATTATTTTTATGTTTAGTCTTATACTGCGACTTCACACAGAGAAGCAATAGCTCCGCCACAACTTTTACAGCTCCAAAACTTTCATTCTACGGCGAATTCGGCACTCACAAAACAACGAAACTGAAGTGTATAGTATTGGCGCCGTGTCTACAGACATACACGAAACCATTTGCGCGCAACTCATTTCATGAAACGAGTGTTGCAACCTGGTGTCGTCGTGTACACTAGTCTTAAGACGAAACGAATATATTTTTCACTGTACAATCATAATCAGCAATAAAAATCATTGTTTGCCATTAAAGATTTCACTCCAGGCAAATGCCGGGATGGTTCCTTTCAAAGGGCACGGCTGATTTCCTTCCCCATCCTTACTCAAAACTTCGAGCGTTAGCTCCGTCTCTAATGACCAAGGTGTCGACGGGATGGTAAGCTCTAAGCTTCCTTTCCATTAATTCAAAATAAAATATTGTCTTGCACACAACCTCTATTAATTACGTTATTTGTGTAATCGACTGTGGTGTAAAAGGAAAACTGGTTAATAAATCCTCAAACATAAGATAATTACGACTCTGGTTTTTTTACTCCACGGAAAAACTTCCTCACCATTATAACTATGTGCCAAACAAAGATTCAAAACCTGGGAGTTTCATTGCTATACCTCAGACGATGACATGAATAATATAATGTGCGACAGGAGGGTGTGGTCAATAATGTTTTATTTTGTCATTGGCTGATCATATATTCGTTATTTGCTTTTAAGGTATTGGTCTACTCATGCAAATAATCTGAAACCAGTAAGAAGTAATTACAAGATTTTATTTTGAAGCTTTGTCGCAAAATTAAAACAATAATCTTAAGTCGTAGCTAAAATGTTTCTCTGTTCTATTTTTCGCAGTCCTGCTAACCCGAGAAGTATATCAAATGTGAAGTTTGGAGCGGATGAGGAAGCTAATGAAAAAATAAAAGAAAGAAAAGTTCAAATGTTTGTAAACCGAAGGGACCAAACTGCTGTGGTCATGGGTCCGTAGACTTGCAAACAACTTTAACTTATATTAATGACAACACATACACCCACGTTCGAAAGAATACTGGACCATCCTACGGGAAAGGCCGTGAAGTCCGTGACATGGCCCCTAAACCCGCGTGAAAGTAATGACGGATTTGTAGCTGTGACGGAAGACCATGTGTCATTAACTAGGACAGGAAAAGCTATGGGTTTGAGTCTGTTTAACACAAAGATGCAATAGTTAAGAAATTTCGAAAACTGTTACTTTCCTTTGTGTAATGGAAAATCTATTCTGATGACCTGAAGATGCATTTAATAGAAATGCAATTCATGTCTTTCATGTTCAACGTTACATCGAACGAACACAATAAAAGAACAGAGTACAAACATACTACAAGCATGTCCTTATTCAGAACTGCAATGATCAGATGAGTGACAATGCAAAAGACAGCAGTAACAGTAGTATTACTACGGCAACAATAAACCATAATTTGACTGCTGAACAAGATATTACCCTTATGAAAAGACGTATTAGCTGATTCAACGTAAGTGACCCAACAATTTCAGTAATGGAAACAGCTTGGTATTTTTGGAGAATGTACTGACATAATTTTTGAAAACTGATTTCATTATCTCAGAGAATACTACACACTTTAAAAATTCATTGAAATATGAGCAAGACAGTTAAAAAACATTTGGATTTCTTAATTATGTGACCATAGTATCATAAGGATATGTTGATTTTGTTTTTATTCACAGTTATTTAGTAAGGGATCACATCCACAATATTTTCAAAGGAACAAACTCATAATTTGTGTCAGAATACAAATATTGGTGAGAAAGCGTAGAGATCAACAGCCAGTCGTAATATATTTTCACTAAAGATCATTTTGCAAATCTCATTTTAACTATCTGAGGTTACGCGTCATATGGCTTATGAAAATACAGAAATGCTAGATAATTGCTTAACAGTGCCATTAATCGGAAATAAATCGCTTAAAACGAAGTTGCTATATCAGCAGTTAAATATACTTGATCGTAGGAATAGTGGAATAGTGGATCGTCCCTGTTTTCAGACATAGGAAATATTAACTTCTGTGTAATTATTTATGTTCAGAATGTGTTGCTTGGAGTGCACATAACAACAGTGATGACTCCGTACTTGAAAAGGAAATTTTGAATAGGTTCCAAGTAATACATACAGCCAAATTCGAAGATACGCATCTTCTTATGCCAGTAATGGGTTAAGACAATTTACAGCCCATTTATCGATCCTTTCACCTTCTGTTAGTCAGTCAGTACCTGGATAGGTCATAGTAACGTTTATCTTTACTCGAAGTGTTGCAGGTTTACTGAACTTGCTCTAAAGACACCTTTTTAAAGGGACTGACGACCTAGTAGTTTATTCCCCAATAAAATACCATAAAAACAATACTTGTTTAAATACCGAGAGTGTCTACTTGATAAATAATGACTGAATCGTTTTACTAATTACGGTTCAGGAATTGTTCTAAGACGTTTAGAGCATTTCGCCCCGGTTCGTCAGTTATCTATAAATACTACCGCAAATGAGCAATTTCTTTCAGTTATTTAATTTTCTTAGCATCACTTTATGAATCCCTTTCTGTCGTTCCATGGGCGCATATATTTATTTTCTGTTTAAACGTGTGAGTCAGCTTACCCACACATGGAATTATTCACTGCATATTGAATGCAGATTGTTTTGTGGTTCGAAAATTGTTGTAGTTTATTGTGCCACGTCATTCTTCAACTATAAATTGGCCCAAGTAAGTGTGAACTGATGTTTTGTTATGTAATAACGGCTTAACTCAGTGTTGTTCAATGTTCTCATAGAGTGCAGTTATCTACAAAAATGTTCAAATGTTTGTAAAGCTTATGGGACTTAACTACGGGGTCATCAGTCCCTGAACTTACAAACTACTTATGAACTACTTACGAACTAGGACGGCACAAATATCCATGCCCGAGGGGGGATTCGAAAGCCCCGACCGTAGTGGCCGTGCTGACCGTGACTGGAGCGCCTCAGTCACCTCGGCCACCGCGGCCGGCCAGTTATCTACGGCAATAGATAATAACAATAGGTCACTAATGTTCCATGGAGGCACAATTACTTAGTATTCCGAAACAGAGGTCCAAATCTTTGTTAAGACCTTGTAGTATTCGGTCGATCTAATTGTAACGAAATATAAAGTTGTGACCTTCAAAACAATAAAAAAAAGCAAGTGTTACCGTAGTATAAAACAAGATAAAAGCAAGTGGACCAGTGCCATGCAAGTATCTAGGAGTAAAAATGTGCGATCATTTGACATTTTATATAAACATTCAGTCGTAGGATCAGAAAACAATAGGTTTCGGGTCATTGGCAGTATAACAGGCACGATTAGTTATCCACGACAGAAGAAGAAAATACAAACGTACCACTCAAGTTTCTGGAATTCCTGTCAGGCCGAACCAATAGCTATGACCGAACACTTCTAAGCTGCGCAGAGGGGAAGCAGTTTACAGACGCATAATTGCCTAGAAAAATACTAAATTGGTGGTCCCGGGAAGAAATCACATATTGACTCGCTTTAAACTAAGAAAATTCCAAAGTTTCCTTTTCTGCGAGTTACAAGGCATTCTTTAAATCGTGTCATTATAACAGGCCTGTGTATGGTGCACATGGTGACAGACAAAACGCTCTTCACAGATGGAGATCTAACTCATACACTTCGTAATGCCTTTGGCTTGTAGCAGTTAAAGTGACTTTTAGATGTCCTAATGCTACGCATAGCCTATGAAACAAATTGCCAGGGTATGTTTCCTTCTAACGAATATGTGCGTTGATGTCTGTTTAATTACAAAATGACTTGCTGTTAGGTACTGAGGTTGATACTAAACTGCATTACATTTACAGATGGACGATTCAACGCTATTTGCCTTACCTTAATTTAAATGCCGATTCACACTCCACTGAAGTTAAGTCATGCGTATACAGCGCACAAAACACGATGTCTCTCCAGCGATAGCTCTCGACGACTGAGGTGCGCGTAGCCAATCGACTGTTTGGTGCCTTGTAGCGCAAGGCACCGTTTGGTTCAATATCGATTCGAGCGCTCTGCTTGTAGTTCTTGCGCGTTTTGCCAGGAGCAGAAACTGTAGCTATCAAAAATAAAGAATAACTACGACCTGTGTGAACAATGTTATACCCACTACATAACTCATTGTACTAGTAGAACAACGACAACGTGAGACAGCAGTGACAAAGGAACTCCTCACGCCGTTGGCAGTGGTGTGAGTCTGACAAGGAAAGTACTTGGGCTCGAACAAACATATCTGTATGAACGTTTGCTTACAGTATCTCTACGTACACCTCAATGTGCTGGTGGGTGTCGTTTTTATGCAAAACTTTGCAATCATGTTCTAGATAGCACTGTAGATGTAATTGTAGACGCCATACGTAATGCAGATATCTGAACTATAACTTATGTAATAATCGTCGTACATGTTCTTTAGCGTATTGTCATCAAAAGCCGTGATGATAGTTGCAACTTTAACCTTCTTCTCGGAAGACTGTTGGTATTCACTGTCACTGCTTCCATCGCCTCTTCCCGCAATTACCGTAGCACTACCGCTAGCAATGAGTTCTTCGTCATTATCATCCCTATTATCATCATTATGTGTTAGTGTTGCAACAGTATCTAACTTATGCTCACATTTGTGTACTATAACAGATACGAGAAAGCATGCGAATGATTCATCTTCTACAGTAATACCATGTTCACGAAGAATGGTTCCTCGCAACCAATCGCAATACTTTGGCAGGATTGATTATCAATCGCCGCTCCATCTGACGCTTTCCCACACAAATGTCACAAAACGCAACTTCGGAGGCACACTGCACCGTCCCTACTGGCGAACCGACAGGTCAAAGTGCAATGTGGCAAGGCACACGCAGAGGCCTCTAACGGACGACTGCAGAGTTTTGCAGATGCGGGAGTGTCACTAGTGCAATAAGGGATCTTTACATTATCTCTCGTACGATTTTAATGTATATGTGCTTGTTCGAGCCCAAGTACTTTCCTTGTGAGATATTCTGAATGAAATTCCGGCGAAGTTAGGTTTTCCTGTGGACTGGCTACTTGTGACAACAGCCGACTTAACTGCGTTATCGCAGTAAACAAAGCTGTAAATGTGTACCGTTATAGAGAGTAAAAGTTTATAAATTGCTATGTAATAAGCAATCAGATGCAGTCACAAATATGGGCGAATTAAGAGGGAAGGAGCAGAGGTGGCGATCGCCTCCCGTCAAAGTTAAACATACAGGTTTAGAATCCCATAGTAGGCACATTGAGTCATGTACTTCCGTATTAACCAAGCCACCGTGTTTTCTTAGCCTGAGAGTCTTGCCTGGCTTTTCCCTCATTTCCGGCTCTCGACATGTGTGGCCGGCCGCGGTGGCCGAGGGGACTGCGGCGCGTCAGTCACGGTCTAAACGGCCACTACGGTCGGGGGTTCGAATCCCCCCTCGGGCATGGATATTTGTGCCGTCCTTAGTATTAGCTAGTTTGTAAGTTTAGGGACTGATGACCCCATAGTTAAGTCCCATAAGCTATACAAACATTTGAACTTTTTTTTTCTCGACATGTGGGCGCCGTTTCCAGGTAAGCCGCAGCAGCAAGCGTTTCTCGTCGCCTGTACGACACTTTAATCTTTTGTCCCCTTTACTGCCATTTCTACTATTGTTACATCGCTCACCATGAACTAAGTAAACTATCCAAACAGTTCCTCTTACCAATGTCAAGTTTTCAATCTTTTGCGTCATGATACGAGCTTCCACAACAGCTTTTCTCTTTCAAAAACAAGAGTGTGGCCCCTTACTTATTACGTGGGCTATCGTTTCTTCGTCCTGAACGTTAAGATCAGAATTTAGAGTATTAAGGTAACATTATGTGAAATCACGCAGCAATTTGTACACAATTTCGACCACAATGAACTGTTCGTGTAGACTGGCTAAGCAGGAGTGGCTTGAGGAGAAATGCAAGACCGTAGAAGAATGTATAAATATGGGAAAGATAGATACCGCCTACAGGAAAATAAAAGAGACATTTGGAGACAAGAATAGTAGCGCTATGAATACCAAGAACTCCGATGGAAAACCAGTACTAAGCAAAGATGGGAAAGCTGAAAGGTGGAAGGAATATATAGAAGGTCTGTACAACGGAAATAAACTTGAAAGCAGTATTCTAAAAATGGAAGATGATGTATAGGAGGATGAGAGAGGAGATACTATACTGCGAGAAGAATTTGACAGAGCACTAAAAGATTTGAGTAGAAACAAGGCCCCTGGAATAGATGACATCCCGTCTGAACTGCTGATATCGTTAGGAGAGCCAGTCATGAAGAAATTGTTCCACCTAGTACGCAGGATATATGAGACACGGGAAATATCCTCCGACTTCAAGAAGAATATAGTAATTCCAATTCCAAAAAAGCAAGTGCAGACAAATGTGAAAATTACAGAACTATCAGTTTAATAAGTCATGGTTGCAAAATACTGACACGAATAATTTACAGACGAACGGAAAAACTGGTGGAATCCGCCCTTGGGGAAGATCAGTTTGGATTTAGGAGAAATGTTGGAACACGGGAGGCAATACTCACATTACGACTTATCTTAGAAGATAGGTTAAGGAAAGGCAAACGTACGTTTTTAGCGTTTGTAGTTTTGGAGAAAGCTTTTGACAATGTCGACTGGAATACACTGTTTCAAATTCTGAAGGTAGCAGGGATAAAATACAGGGAGCGAAGAGTTATACTCAACTTATACAAAAACCAAACAGCGGTTATTAGAGTCGAAGGACATGAAAGGGACGCAGAGGTTGGGAAGGAAGTAAGTCATGGTTGTAGACTTTCGCCATTGTTGTTCAATCTGTACATTGAGTAATCAGTGAAGGAATGCAAGGAGAAATTTGGAGAGGGAATTAAAGTTCAGGGAGAAGAAATAAAAACTTTGCGGTTTGCTGATGACATAGTAATCCTGTCAGAGACCGCCAAGGATCTGGAAGAGCAATTGAATGGAATGGACAGTGTCTTGAAAAGAGGTTATAAGATGAACATCAACAAGAGTAAAACAAGGATAATAGAATGTAGCGTCAGAAAATCAGGTGATGCTGAAGGAATTAAATTAGGCAATAAAAGTAGTAGACGAGTTTTGTTACTTGGGTAGCAAGATAACTTCTGATGGCCGAAGTAAAGAAGATATAAAATGCAGAATGGCTATGGAAGAAAAGCGTTTCTGAAGAAGCGAAACTTGTTGACATCCAATATTAGTTGAAATGTTAGGAAGTCCTTTCTGAAGGCATTTGTCTGGAGTGTGGCACTGTATGGAAGTGAAGCGTGGACACTAAGAAGTTCAGACAAAAATATGATAGAAGCTTTTGAAATGTGGTGCTACAGACGAATGATGAAAATTAGATGGGTAGATCACGTAACTAATAAGGAGGTGCTCAACAGAATTGGGGAGAAAAGGAATTTCTGGCGTATTCTGACTAAGAGAAGGGATAGGTTGGTGGGACACATCCTGAGACATCAAGGAATCGTCAACTTAGCATTAGAAGGAAGTGTGTGGCGTAAAAGTCGTAGAGGGACACCGAGGGACGAATACAGTAAGCAGATTCAAACGGATGTAGGTTGCCGAAAGTATTCTCAGATGAAGACACTTGCACAGGACAGGGTAGCGTGGAGAGCTGCATCAAACCAGTCTGCGGACTGAAGACCGCAACAACAACAACAACAACAACATGTACTGTTGACGCTGCCTCTGAAGGTAGAGAGAATTTATGACTTTACTTGATAAGCACAAAATATTTTTATGGTCGTCCGTCATCTTAATGGGGCAAAATAAGAGATCAAACTAAATCAGTTAAATTTGCTTTTGCAGCCTAAAGTGAGCTTTCATGGGCGGTCGTATTTGTTTATGCAATTTACATCTACATAGATACTCTACAAATCACAATGAAGTGCAAGGGAGTGTGTTCATTGAACCGTTTCAATTATATTTCTGCCGCGACGGGGTGGCCGAGCGTTCTAAGGCACCTTGCTGCGGAACGCTCGCTGTCGGAATTGCGAGTCCTCCCTCCGACATGGGTGTCTGAGTTTGTCCTTAGGGTAGTTTAATTAGTTTAAGTAGTTTGTAAGCCTAGGGACTGATAACCATAGAAGTCACGTCCCATAGAGTTACAAACATTTCATTGATAGTTTTCAACAGATCCATTATCTAATAGCGTACGGGAAAAAGGTACACCTAAATCTCTCCGTTTACGATCTGACTTCTCCAATTTTTTATGATGATGATGTCTTCCTTTAAAGTATGTGGGTGTTAACAAAATATGTTCGCATTCGGAACAGAAAGTTGGTAAAAGAATTTTCGATACGAATAACGGCTTTCTTTTAATGATTTCCACACCAGCTCGTGCATTATTTCCGTGACACTCAGCATCCACATACATACTCCGCAATCCACCCAATGGTGCGTGGCGGAGGGTACTCAGTACCACTGTTAGTTACTTGCTTTCCTGTTCCACTCCCATATAGAACGAGGGAAAAATGAATACTTCTATGCATCCATACGAACCCTAATCTCTCTGGTCTTATCTTTGTGGTATTTACGCGAAATGTTGATTGGCGGCATTAGAAAAGTTCCGCAGCCTGCCTCATATTGCGGCCCTCTAAATTTCTTCAATAGTGCTTCTCGAAGAGAACGTCACCTTGCCTCAGGCGACTCCAATTTGAGTTCCCGAGGCATTTTAGGAACACTCGCACATTGATAGTATCTTCCATTTAATAAACAAGCTGCCCGCCTCTGAACTGCTCTATGTCCTCCTTTAAACCGATCTGGTGGAAATTTTGTTTGTTTTGTTTGTAAAGTTTGTGGGACTTTACTGCGGAGTCATCAGTCCCTAAACTTACAAACTACTTATGAACTACCTTATACTAAAGACGGCACAAACATCCACGCCCGAGGTGGGAGTCGAACCCCCGACGGGGAACGGCCTCGCACATCGCAGCATAGCGCCTCAATGCGCTCGGCCACTCCGCCGCGGCTCTGATGGGAATCCCACACACTTGACCAGTACTCAGGACCGGCTGGTACAAAAGTTTTATATGGGATCTCCTTTACAGACTAATCACACCCTCGCAAAATTCTCCCAATAAACGGAAATTGACCATTCGTCTTCCCCGCGACTGTCCTTGTATGATCGTTCCATTTCATATCGCTGTGCAGCGTTACGCCTAGATATTTAATTGATGTGGCTGTCAAGCAGCACACTACTGATGCTGCATTCGAACATTACGTGATTGTTTCTCCTACTCATCTGCATCACCTCACATTTTTCTACATTTATCACTAGGTGCCATTCGTCACACCACCTAGAAAATTGGTCCAAGTCATCTTGCATCCTACTACAGTCTTTCATTGACGACACCTTCCTGTTCATCACAGCATCATCAGCAAACAGCCGCAGATTGCAACTCACTCATCCGTCAGATCATTTATATAGAAAATAATAGCGATCCTATCACACTTCCCTGGGGCACTCCTGACGATACCCTAGTCTCTGATGAACACTCGCCATCGAGGACAACGTACCGGATTCTATTACTTATGTAGTCTTCGAGCCACTCATATATTTGGGAACCTATGCTACGTTCTCGTACCTTCGTTAGCAGACTGCAATACGGTACCGTGTCAAACGCCTTTCGAAAATCGAGAAATATGCTGCCTGCCTGTTGCCCTTCATCCATAGCGCGCTAGGTGTCTTGAGAGAAAAGAGCAAGCTGAGTTCAGCACGATCGATGCTTCCTAAAGGCGTGCTGATGCTTGGTCATAAAAAGTGCTACAAGTAATACAAAAGGAACTGCCTCTCTCTGAATTTTCTCTGTATCCTCGTGAGACCCACTTGCTGGGGATACCACCTTTGCTTCGCCTCCTTTACAATATTTTCTACGTGACCTTTCTACATCTACATGGATACTCTGCAAGTCACGTTGAAGTGCATGGCAAAGGGTTCATCAAACCACTTTTATGATATATCTCTATAGTTCCATTCTCCAATAGCTCGCGGAAAAAGGAATACCCAAATCTTCCTGTATTCGATATGATTTCTCTTATTTTATTATGATGATCATGTAGGTGGGTGCTAACAATAAATATTCGTATTCTGAAGAGAAATTTCGCAAATTGAACTTGCCACAACAACTAATGCCTATCTTTTAATGATTTCCACCCCAAATCGTCCATCATATCCGTGACGGGCTGCTCTTCTCTGAATTTTCTCTAAATCGTATGTCAGTCCCACCTGGTGTAGAGGCCACAATGCGCAGCAATATTTAAAAAAAGTTTGTAAATCTGTGGGACTTAACTGCTTGGTTATTAGTCCCTAGCTTAAAGACTACTTAAACTAAGTTAATCTAACCTAAGGACTACACAAATACCCATGCCCGAGGGAGGACTCGAACCCGCGACGGTGAACGACCGCGCGCACCGCAGCACGGCGCCTCAATGCGCACGGCTATTCGGACACGGCATTCCCAAACAGAACGAACAACTGTAGTGTAGGCAATTTCTTCAGTATAACTGTTGCATCTTCTAAGTGTTCTGCCAGTGAAACGTATTTTTTAATTCGTCTTCCCTGCAATATTATCTTTGTGTTCTTCCCAATTTAAGTTGTTCGTAATTGTTACTCCTATCCATTTAGTTGAATTTACGGCCTGTAGATTTGACTGATTTATCGTGTAAATGAAGTTTAACGGATTTCTTTTAGCGGTCATATGGATGACTTCACACTTGTCATTATTAAGCATCAATTGCTAATTTTGACACAATGCTGATATCTAAATATTTTTTCAGTTGCTTCTGATCTTCTGGTGACTTTACTAACCGGTAAATAACGGTATCATCCGCCAACAGTCTAAGAGAACTATTCAGATTGTCTCAGGGGTCCTATAACACTTCCCTAGGGAACGCCTGTTATCACTTGTGTTCTACTCGATGACTTACCGTCAGTTACAATGTACTGTGTCCTTTCTGATAGAAAAATCACGAATCCAATCGCACAACTGTGGCAATATTCCATAAGCACGCAATTTGATTAGAAGACGCTTGTGAGATACAGTGTCAAAAGCCTTAGTTGTCAGAATGTCAGTTATTATCGGTACTTACTTTTCCATTTAAACTATTTTTGACACCTTCATTACGAAAAAATTCAGAAATATCTCGACGTATGAGAGCACTGAGACACAGAACCACTATGGTTGCGCATGCATTTAGCAAGTCGTACTATGTCGTTTCAGAATAATATTTGAATAGCGCAAGATAACAGTCATCTTCATTTTACCCACACAACCCAGCAAGGTTAAATCCTAGGCTTCCTTCCTTCCAACCAAGCAAAGTAACTTATTTTTGGGCACAGTAAATCATGGGGTCGTTCGGGTGAGCCAATCGGTTGCTAGTTTCCGATCTGGTGTACATAAAGCTGTGTAGTAGTGCATAGTACCGATAGATGTCTCTACAATCTGGCTACCGTGATTCATTGCAGTGACATCTTGCCATTGAATTATCTTGCACTTCGCATTTGACGATTACTTTACCGTAACTCACATGTTGACACTTCAAATTTTTGTTAAGCTTATGGGACTTAACTGCGGGGTCATCAGTCCCTAAACTTACAAACTACTTACGAACTAAGACGGCACAAATATCCATGCCCGAGGGGGGATTCGAACCCCCGACCGTAGTGGCCGTGCTGACCGTGACTGGAGCGCCTCAGTCACCTCGGCCACCGCGGCCGGCATGTTGACACTGCAAAGAATTGGCGCACAGAAGAGTTATCAAATTCACACTGTTCTAGAACGATTTCTTGTAATTTGATGTCAAGAAATGCCATACTGGGATTATAATGAGAAAGAGGAATAGAATATTATTACTTCCAGTACGTTGTAGCTTAGTTGATAAATGCAACATGTTGCGAAGTGGGTTTGACCAAACGCAACACCGCCCCTAGTCATGACCGTTTAACATACAGCCACCTTCGGGCCTGTACCCTCTCCATCTACACCGCCCTTGTCTCCCTCTACAATGTAATCCTCTAAACCAGCTTCTACCCTGACCTGTGGAAGACCTCCCAAATCATGTCCCCTAGGGCGTATTATATAGGTCAGAAACGAGCCGAATATGAGTCCGCCTTGCGGGTTGCATACGCTACAAAAGCCTCCCTTCAACCGCGTTTCTTTTCTTTTCTTTTTTTTTTATTATTATTATTATTATTATTATTATTGTCACGTGGTGCCGCAAGACTGACTCTCTTCGGTTTTTTTTCTTGGTGTGTGAAAGGTAAGCATAGGGATGCCGCTTTATTTATTATTTATTTACACTTGGAGAGGAAACTGGGGCGCTCTTTGTCAACCCCGCTGTAATTGCGCGAGTACAGCGAGCCTAAGGCTACGGCCACACTTGCGTTTTTTGAAGCTGGACGCTCAGCGTCAAAAGACGGCACAGTTATAGGCAGGCTGGAGAAGGCCGGTAGTGGCCACACACGGCGTCTTTTTCTGCCAGCGTCCGACGGGAAGAGAAGGCACGTCCTCAAGGTCAGACGCTAGTCGGATGGGCCGGGGCCCATTCGCTGCGTCAAAAGACGCTTCTCACACTGCGTTCCCACGTGAACTCAGTACCATCTGTGCAGTCTGTCAACGCAGAGTAGTGTGTGTAGTCAACTGTTATTACAGTTTTTTTCGATGAGTGAGATGGAAAAAATTGAACTTGATAGCGAACGTATTATCTCAGAAGTTCAAGCTCTACCATTTTTATACGACATTGAAAATGAGGATTATAAAAACAAACAAAAAAAGAGACGGTTGGCTAGCTGTCATTTTATGTAATGTAAACAAGTAATAAAATAAGTAAAAAAACTTCACTTACCTCAGAGTAATTGATAGTTTTTCTTCAGCCCTTATAAAATCAAGTAGTCGAGTATTTCTTCCAGTAATAGCACTCTATACATTAGACAGCAGAGTTTCGTATGACTTAATAGACATCCTGTAGTACTCAAAAAACTTTTCAGGGTTTTCTTTAGGTTTGTTGTGTATCAGAGTGAATTTTCCCCTCTCTAATCTGTCTTCAATTATTGAATGAATCCAAATACTTTTTTTTTTTTTTTTTTTTTTTTTGTCTACGTCGTCAACCGTCGAATCAGTAACAATGCAGCACATATTATTGTTGCAGACTGTTTACTTACTACATTCATTTCTCAATGCTGCGATGTCACCCATGCAGGTCTGAAACGCTACTGAGCCAAAAGTGGCCACATTCACGTCTTTGGTCGGTAGGACGCCTGTAAGAAGCCGCTGTATATACGCGGTCGAACGTGGCCACCACCTGGCGCCTTTTAAAGCTGCTTCTTTAGACGCTCAGCGTCCAGCTTCAAAAAACGCAAGTGTGGCCGTAGCCTTAGTACGCTGGCGCAGCCGTCCCATCGTACTCGCGGGCTCGTAGTCGCCAGACATTGCTCCGCGGGTACTCTGACGTCATATCCATTCTCGCTGTGTCCGTGAGCTCGGAGATTCAACACGTTTGTCTACGCCACTGCGTCTATACGTTTCTAATTCATACAAATCTACTTTTTTATTTCGATATTGATGAGATGTTGTACACATCTTCAAAACAAGAGGAACGTCACTGCCTACATAAAAATCCGTGTGGTGCATGGCGGAGGTTACTTTACTTATGGACTTCGACAAAATCAAAAGTTTTCATACGATCCTGTTGAAATTTTGTACGCTTGATCTTCAGATCAAGTACTCATCCGTTTCTTTTTGCAAGGTGTTGAGACAACAACTTCATATCATTGTAGTGAAGATAGTTTCCACACATTGTTCCTGAACTCTCATTTCACTCAATTAGATTTAATAATTCTTTCACCTTACTAAGATGTTCTAGCAGATAAAGTGAAAAATTTGCACTCAATAATTAAAGAAACTATTCGCAAAAAATAATTTTACGTATATTATAGTTTGATGTAATAAAGGAGTGAATTTATTTTCGTTACTGTTGCTGTGTATAGTTACGGTGTAGCATCAAATTAGGTGAAGTCTTACACGAAAATGAAGGGTGTGCTGTGGTAAAAAACATACACCATAGAGTTTTTGGTACAGTCGATGTCCGCTCAACGGTTGTTGTGTTTGAAATTAGACAATACTCCTACTTTTCATTTCAAACTGAACAGAACGAAATGTTAATTCGTTTTCGAGACACTGGCGCTCCATTCCCGTCCATGCGGAATGGTAATCACGTGGTCAGATCAATCGTCATATTTCATACTCATTTTTGGCGACGAAGTGTTGCTTTGTTCATTAGTGCATTAAAAATTCATATCACGAAATAAATGTATTACAGTGAACGAAAAATCTGGACGATGTCAAACTACTAAGATAAATTATGCTGATTTTACATCGGAATGACTAAAAGGCAGTTTTCGGAAATATAATATGGTATATTATAGCACGCCATTGACTTACGTGCCGGGCGGAGTGTCCGAGCGGGTTAGGCGCTATGCTCCGATGCGCAAGGCCGTTCCCCGTCGGGGTTTCGAATCCCCCCTCAGGCATGGATGTTTGTGCTGTCTTTAGTACAAGGTAGTTTATGATTAGTTTGCAAGTTTTGGGACTGATGACCTGCAGTTAAGTCCCACAAGCTTGAAAAAACATTTTGAACTTGTGTGAATATAATTTGCAAGAGACTATCGCAAATGAACCGGAACTGGCAATATTTTTTAATGAAAGCTCACAGTTGTGTGTGTTTCAACTAAACGAAAGCCTTATTTCATGTATTAATAAAGAATGACCTAGTCGAATCATAAGCCCATTTTCCAGTAAATAACTGATAGCAAAAATGAAAACCAAGTAAAGATAAACGTACCAACTCCCGAATTTTTGGAACGTTGATTTGAGCTTTAAAATGTACCTTTGAGATTCTTACCACATTACGTAAGGATTCAAAAATTCTTTAGCATTAATTACAGTAACTTTCAAAATTCTGACAAAATTACCTAGAATTTTACTAGTTCCTTAGAAACAAAATGATTGGTTTTGTGTATTTACCAAACTGCAAAATGTTGCACCCATTTATCTATTACATTATCGACGGTATCTTACTTTGAAATTAAAATTTTCTGCCTTGGTTGTTGATCATGTGATGTTAAAATATTTCACTAAACAAAACCGTACAGTTATAAGTAACCACTAATTGAAAAGTATTATTCACAAATGAAAAAAAGCACAAGGACTTAAGTGTTGAAAAACGAATCACTAGTCTATGACAATCATTTTTGGTTGTAAGGCAATACTGTTCGTACAGCCAATAATCTACGGATTGGACGGCCGCTCCCGCCGGAGGTTCGAGTCCTCCCTTGGTCATACGTGTGTGGTTGTATGTGTGTGTGTGTGTGTGTGTGTATTGGCTTTAGTGTAAGTTGGTTTAAGTAGTTTGTAAGTCTATGGGCTGATGACCACAGCAGGATGGTCCAATAGTTTTACAAAGATTGTACCATTTTGAATAGCCAATGATAGTGCCACACTTTCGACACAGCGTACGGCAGGCTGCTCGCCCGCTCCCCGCCTCCCCATTCTGTGCCTCAGCTGCAGCGACACGCAGCCCGGCGCTGTTCAGGTGCAGGTCGCATCGGCGTCGCGCCCCCTCTACTGCCAGTCTGCGCGGCCCCATTAGACTGCGCTCTGCCGCCCGTTGGATTTTGCGTCCTGCCTCGTCAGCCGTTGTGCTGCTCGGTTGCGCACGAAGGACGAAACATCTCCATCACACCTCTTAGAAATAGATACTAAAGCGTGTACTGTCAAAGTATTACCCGTTCACCTTATAACTGCCGTTTCAACTGTACATTATGTTAACTCATTCTCGAACAAAAAATCAATCGAAATGAATAATAAGAATATAAAGCTATTGTTTCAAGGGACAAACAGTGCAGCAGCGCGTTTGTAAATAAGGGTACGATCGTTTTTAATATATTCTTGTAAAGGAAAATGTGAAATGAAGAAAACAACCTGTAATGTTACTATAGAATAACTGGAGCGAATGCATAATACATTTTCTATTAATACATTTTTTTAAAATGAAATCTGTCGGAATAAAAACAAAAATTTTGTTTTGCGATGTAATAACTTGAGTTTCGCAGATAGCCGATAAAACTTCAGAGTTTAGAGAATTCGCCAGGGAAGTACCCTCTGCCATGTACCAGACGAATCTGATTTAGACAGTAAGTGTGCGAAATTTCATCAATATCGTAATAAAACTATAGATTTTGCTCAAATGTTTGTAAAGCTTATGGGACTCAACTGCGGGGTCATCAGTCCCTAAACTTACAAACTAATTATCAACTTGTACTAAAGACGATACAAACATCCATGTCCGACGGAGGATTCCAACCTCCGACGCGGGAGGCCGCGCTCCAGACCGCTCGCTACTCCCGCGCGGCATAGATTTTGTGGAATTCTGTAAGTGAAGAACCCTTCGCCATGTATCACACGAAGCTTTGACCATCCCCTTGTTTTCAATGCCAAGTGTGCAAAAGACCACAAAAAAACTTCAGATTTTAGAGAATTCGTAAGGGAACTACCCTCCGTCATGCACCAGACGAATGTTATGTAGGTAGTGGCTTCCCCTAATTTGATCAGCTAGTGTGCGAAATTTCATCAAGATCGCAATAAAACTATAGATTTTGTGGAATTCTATAAGTGAAGAACCATCCGCCATGTACCACAAGAAGCTTTCGTATACATTGACCTTCCCCGTGTTTTGAATGCGAAGTGTGCAAAATTTAATCAAGATCGCAACAAAACTTCAGATTTTAGAGAATTCGTGAGGGAAGTACCAGACGAATCTCATGTAGACAGTGACCTGCCCATAGTTTCGATCAGGAAATGTGCGAAATTTCATTTAGATGATAAACACGTAGATTGTAAAGAATTCTGTAACTGAATTACCCTGTGCCATGGACTACACGAATCTTATGTAATAGTGACCTAACAGTTGTTTAGAAAGTGACGAGTGAACATTTCATGGAGTTTGGAATAAAGCATGCCACAAATACACAAACACTGTATGAATAAAGAAGAGATAGCCACATAGATAATTACCATGCGTGACCTGTACCTGCGAGTCTTCTGTAACAGTTACAAGCTCGGCTCGTCTCGCCAAGCTCGCTGTACCCGCGGGCCCGCCGGCTCGGCTCGCTGTACCCGTTGCGCGCGTCGACCCGACCCGCCGGCCTCAGCGGGTTCCTTTTAACCGACAACACGGCTCGGGAGCCTGTTGCAGGTACCGCCCGGCCCGACGAAGGCAGGCGAGCCACTTTGGCAAGCCCACGAGCGCAGCGGGCCGAGCCGGTGACGTCATAAAGCCCGCTAACGGGTTTTAAGCAACATTTCGGAGCCCGTTTCGGATTTCTAGCGTATTACACGATACACCTGAGGCGTACGTCTATGCAGCAACGCCCCAAGCGTGATTATCTGGAACTACGTACTGCTTTTTAGGAATAATTAATGCTGCAGCAGTCACTATTTATTAATATTTTTATTGGCACGACGCGTTTCGGCAGCACGCTGCCACCATCGGGTGCATTTTTACAGTTACTGGTTACATTATTGACTTATGTTTTGTGTTGTGGATGCCAGTGAGGTTATGTTTGTACATTTTTAACAGTTTTGATAATCTTAAAAATGTACAAACATAACCTCACTGGCATCCACAACACAAAACATAATAAGTCAATAATGTAACCAGTAACTGTAAAAATGCCCCCGATGATGGCAGCGAGCTGCCGAAACGCGTCGTGCCAACAAAAATATTAATAAATAGTGACTGCTGCAGCATTAATTATTCCAAAAAAGCTTGTAATACAGTCGCAGACCTCAAAAAAATCCAAATAACATGGATAAATTTATGACTACGTAGACCTATTACACGATGCACGGTAGATATTCCTCGGCGCGAATCCGCACATGCGCAACAGACAGCAATAACGCGCACGACAGGCGACGAAAACTGAGCTCTTGCAATCGTTCATTCACGCTGCACAAGAACCCGAGAGAAACTGATTTCTTGAAACGTCATTCAAATAAGATGACATAAAAGTTTTCTGGGTATTGTACCGCGTCATGATGTGAGGCTATTACTTAAATAACCGACGTTTCGGCATACCCAGATGAAGGCCACTGTAACGTTGGCCGAAACGTCGGTTATTTAAATAATAGCCTTACATCATGACGTGGTACAATACCCAGAAAACTTTTATGTCATCTGACTCTGGCCGCGGAAGCCTACGTAATTATGTCATTCAAATTATTTCTGTGGATTCAAGATTCCTATTTAATGAAAAGTTTTATTTTTTAATGTATATAATTTTTATTAAGTAATTGTTTTTCTCTCGTTATTGAATCGCTACTGCTTTGAATTACAGATTCAACAATTTCGTTTTAAGTTCAAAGTTTGTGTAACTCAGAGACAAACTTCTTAGGTCATCGGTCCCTTGACTTAAATTAACTTATGCTAAGGACAACATGCACACAAATGCCTGAGGGAGGCCTCGAACTTCAGGCGGGAGCGGCCATGTAATTCGCGACATGCATTCTCAGACCGCGCGGTCGTTATATATTACACTTGGTTGCACATTGTATGTTTATCTAAATTTTCTTTTTTGCTGCATTTTGCACATAAACGACTCATTTTTTGGAGCTGTAACGTAAATTTTCAGATTAGAGCACAACGACGAAAAGCCAGACGTTGGGTTCGACTATGACCGGAGAGAAGGAAAGCAGGGGAATAATTATACTCACAGCTAATAAAAGAACTGAGTTCCGTAGATCCGCAGGAATTTCGGAACTTCGTGAGGAAGGACGTGGTCTATTTTCAAGACCTGCTGTCTGTAAAGTTGTATCCATATTACTGAGGAAGAAAAGATTGCTGATATAACTTGTTATGATGCAGGGGGTCGTGTGGTTTATACCATCACCTTTCCCCCAGTACGCCTGAATGAAAACTTAACGTCTCAGCTCTGTTCCATTTCATTTCTAAAGTATGAAATAACCACTATAAAACTTCTTTTTGTGAACACCTAGTATAAAAGTCTACTGGCAAACAAATATTGCTTTTGTTTAATTACTGCGTTGGTGAAAATTTACTAACTGAAAAAAAAAAATCGACAAAATCTGTAGCACCGAAGTCTGCAATCAGTCCTAACCACGAATATACACTAGACTCCGTTCACTCTGAAGAGGCGGCTCAAGGTCATTTGGCCCGCACTCCGCACGTCACGTGATCACCCCCTCCACAGTGCCTTTCCCCCTCTTTCCTGCGCGCCGTCAATCCCTTCTGTAGTTCTACAACAATGTGGCAGCGTTTCTCTGCGTTTACATTTAAGTTAGCTGCAATGTCGAGTCTAAGTGGTATTAGGCGTCAGTCGAAGGATATTGTGTATAATTTTTCCAAAGCGTTGGAAAACTGCCAAGAAAAGGTTTGTGACTTTTTCAGAGACACTCAAAAAACAACCGCAGAAGCCTGTCAGGTGTCGATAAGAACAGTGCAACGCATCTGTGCGGAAGCCTATAAAAGTGTAATCGAAAAGAAAGATATCCTAGTGCCAAGCTTTTCATCTCCAAGAAAAAACATTACTCGCCAAAAGCCTGTCACAGAATTAGACGATTTCCAAAACGACGTAATCCGCGTCTCAAAGAATTTTACGATAATGGTGAATACCCAACACTTAAAAAACTGAAAGAAGTTTTAAAAGACAATATAGACAATGCAGGAGGCAGGGCCGGCGCAAGGCACGTGCGAAACGTGCGACCGCACGGGGCGGCACTTTTCGAGGGGCGGCAAATCTGCCGCCCCCACTTTTTTAGGACAAACTCAACATTCATGCGCAAGAGGGGATTCGAAACCAAATCTCGGAGAGAGCGGTTTCGGAAACTGTGGCTTGGCGCCTCGACTACCTGCCGGCCACCCCTGTTGAACAATGGGAGGGAGGAGGACTAATTTCTTTCTCACCACGATAGCAGCAGCGTCGTGGTTACGGCAGAGGAACAGATAGGGGGATACACGCCAATATTCTTATTAGTGGAGCGCTGCCTGTCACGCGCCGTGCGTTTAGTCACAACTACTTTTGCAGAAATCGAAATCTAATTTGGATATTCTAATGGAATATTCGATACTGCGGTTACATGTTAAGCCTGAAGCAATTTTGCTAAACCCTTCAAAGGCAGTTTTCGAGTGTTTTATTCTTCCCGCTTTATGGGAAAAAAATCGTTGAACATCAAACATATCCAAAACCTACAATGGCTAGAAGTATACGGAATGGGTAAATACGCTGCGAGTAATTACAAGGGATAAAGACATTGGTAGTAAGCCTGGCATAAGTTGGGTTTCGACGCATTTTTTTCAAATTTTTTTCTATCCATTTCTGAGTGACAGTCGGACGTTTTGGTTTTTGAGCCATGAAAAACCTGTCTGCGCCTGCATGAACAACAATTAAATTCTGACCGGCACTTTTGTTTGACAATACTACTCGCAAACTATCACTTTTCCAACATTTATTTACTGTATACAGTTTAACGTTGAATACATTATCTGTTAACAACCATTGAAAAATGTTTATTTACGTTAATTGTAAGTTCATGCCGCGTGAGATTAGCCGAGCGGTCTAAGGCGCTGCAGTCATAGACTGTGCGGCTAGCCCCGCAGAGGTTCGAGTCCTCTCTCGGACATGGGTGTCTGTATTTTCCTTATGATAATTTAGGTTGAATAGTGTGTAAGCCTAGGGACTGATGTCATTAGCAGTGAAGACCTGTAAGATTTCATACATATTTGAATATTTTCGAAAATTCACAAGGCTTATTAAAATTAGCTAGATATCTTCAGTCAGGTTTGACTCCATTTTTGAGCTAGGGCCCAGCAACTGTTTTGTACGAATCTGTAGAGAATGTCACCAATCAGTCGCAACTTTTGTTTTTATTTCCCAGATCTACATAGATTTCGGGCACAGTGTGGCTATTCTCAATGCTTTATGTTTACATCTATACCATCGTGCTGAACGTAACTGTCAACAAGACGGTTTAGATGTGAGCACATATTAAAAGCTTTGAGACTGGCCACCCAATAGCCGAAAAATAGGTAGATCTGAAAAGTAAAAACAAAAATTGCGATTGTTCAAATGTTTGTATAGCTTATGGGACTTAACTACGGGGTCATCAGTCCCTAAACTTACAAACTACTTATGAACTACCTTATACTAAAAACAGAACAAACATTCATGCCCGAGGGGGGATTCGAACCCCCAACCGCAGCGGCCGTGCAGACCGTGACTGGCATGCCGCAGACCGCTCTGCCACTGCGGCTGACAATTGCGATTGATTACTGACATTTCCTACAGATTTGTTTAAATAAAATTCAACAAACGTTTTGAAAAACAGAAAAAAACTGGGGGCGGCTATTTAGCAGCTTGCACGGGGCGGCACTTGGGCTTGCGCCGGCCCTGGCAGGAGGTATTACATCTTTGCATAAAATTGTGAGAAACTCGGCCTCAGAAGAGCTAATGACGATCGAAGATTATTGACGGAGAGAAAAGATGTTGTAGCCGCAAGAGCCTCGTTTTTTAAGAAGGATGCTTGAAATAAGGAATGAAGATCATCCTCGACCTATTATTTACATCGACGAAACATAGGTAAATCAAAACTATTCTAAAAGTTTTATCTGGTAGGATTCCAAAGAAACGGTGGTCTAAAGGTCCCCTTAGGTAAAGGATCACGTCTGATAATCTGCCATGCCGGATCGGCCAAATATGGTTTCATAGAGGGGGTAGAATTGGTGTTCCAGTCTAAAAGTGGTATTGATTACCACCAAGAGATGAATGTATTATTCATTTATTTTATTTGTATTTATTTAATCATTTATTTTGATTTGTATTAATCTTTAGGGAATGGTTTACTGATCTCCTTCGAAGCCTGGAAGAAGGATGTGTGATAGTCATGGACAATGCAAACTATCATTCCATGCTTAAAGAAAAAATTCCCAACTTAAGTTTCAAGAAAGCCGATATTTTGGAATGGCTGCAAAGCAAATGCATACCTCATGATCCCACACACGATAGCCGAAGTGTTTTGCACTGTCAGGCAACACAGCAGCAGTTTTAGGCGATATGAGCTTGATGATCTAGCTACAGAAATGGGACATGAAGTAATACAGCTTCCTCCTTATCACTGTCAGTGCAATCTCATCGAACTGATATGGGCTCAAATAAAGCGAGAGGTAGCAGAAAAGAATTCTACATTTAAAATTAGAGAGGTGAGAAAATTACTGGAGGACGCCATTGAAAATGTGAGAATAGAAGATTGGCAGAAATGCGTTGCCCATGCGGAACTATTGCAGGAAGAAGACTTTGCGAAGGAAGGACTCGGAGGTGAACAGATTCAGAGGATTTTAATAAATCTACGTGAATATAGTGACGAGACTTCCAGTGACGACGCAGATAGTGAAGCTGATGTCTGCCCACCGTAGTTTCTGTTTGATGATGTACATATAAATTTTTCATTATTTCACTTTATTAATGTAATTATTTTAACGTAATAACCTCTGGAGTGATGGACATTGTATACATATCGCAACGAACGAAATGAAGGTCACTAAAATGTGATAAATTAATTTTAAAAACCGGCAGTGCTTATTATTGTTGTCGCGTTGTTTAAGCGGGCTGCCAAAGGTTAGGGGCTGCTTGAGCAGTGTGCTGGCAAGGGCGTAGGGGCGGGAGGGTGAAGAGTGGGGATACAGCTGCGTGACCTTGAGCCGCCTCGTCAGAGTGAAAGCAGAAAGCTTTCTGCAGTAGCCGCTTCTATAGTAGCCGCTTCTGCGCTTGCGCCCGTTAGCGCTGCCTAGTGCGCATGCGCGGATTCACGGGAGTTTACAACTGGTCTCTATTCTGGCGTGTGGATAAAGTGTCTGCTAATAATCAAATAGCTTATGAAGATAACAGCGGAAACTCAGAGACATTTACGTGCGGTTGCCAGGCGACGCCGCTAGCAGAGTCATCTGTTGGCACGAGTTGTACGCTGTACCTGGCTACAGGTCTGCTATTCCGAAATTTTATTTCCTTACGTACCGTACCGCATTTAAAGCGTAAGTTTTATTTTATACTGTTGCGCAATTTAAGAAATTATGCTAGATGATAATTCATTTAAGGTGTAGGGTTAAAAAGAAACTAAAGCAATCGGTTCTGTACACTTTATTTGGGTAGTATTCGAACTGAAAATAATACAATACGTACGTTTTAATCCTATACATATACGCACACTTCGTGAGCATTTAGGCCTATTTGTGAGTTACTTTCTGTAACATGAGACTACTCTTTCTGATTTGTTATGCTGACGAATCATTTTCCTTATTGACAAATGCTTTAATTAGAAGTGAAACATATTTTTTTGCTAACAACAAGTAATAACTGTTACACACGCCTCCTAATTCAGCAGATTCATTTATGAAAAGGAAACCAACTTGCTTCTCACACCATAAGTGCTTTCAACGACGCACATATCAAAATTTTATCTAAAAATTTGTGATATTTTATTGGACATACTCTGAGCACAAACACTGGGGAAAAAGCATTTTGTTTGAGTCATATCTCTTCATATGTTTATGGAAATTGGCAACTTCATGCTCATTATCATTACATGATGCCAGAGCCATTTTACATTTTTCGTTTTCCAACCCACTACATGCCCAGCCCATAATATAATTCCTCGCATTTGTTTCTATATGTTTACATTCACTGATACTTATATCAGCATACATTAACACTGTCTTCAGCAGGCATTTCACTCACGGATGCATTGAATGGAAGCTTTTTTCATTTAATTTAATTTTACAAGGAATGCTGCTGCATCTACTTCACAGTTGCTGTCTTGAGAGGGAGACAGTAAACTATTGACCGCTGCTGCAGTGAAGGTATCGTGCTGGTGTTTAACAGCCTCGTCCACTGTATAAATACGTAAAGGGATTAAAATAAAACCTGCGATTGAACTTTTTTGTTAATTGTAATATAACAACTGTTTTTAAACAAACGCAAATAACAAATTACATCACTTACCCTTGGATTAACAAATTCTTATTTCTAAAATCTTTTCCCACAAAATGGTCTGAGCATACTACGTAGCTTTTATTCAAATGCTCGGAACTGCTCTTTTTTCAAAATTTCTTGTAAGTCAGCTCTTCGACTAAGAATAACCCACTGGCTGCAGATATAAACAAATTATAAAAAAAAGAAGGTAAATCAGAGCGTAAAAGCAAATGATCTGAGTAGGCCTATTGTGCGATTAAAACTAATTTGGACTTGACAGCTAGCCGCGCGCGTGTCCTCGAGAGGGTGCTGCCAACCTCACGGCGAGTTCAACACCCCCCACCCTGCATAGTTGCCACTACTTCCTCGTTAGCGGTCAGTAGCTGCTAACACGTGCTGTGCGTGTCGTGTCGTGAACTCTGTGTTATATTGCCGTCTGGTTTTCACCTGTTTCGACTGCGTGCGCGCGCGCGCGCGCGTGCGTGCGTGTGTGTGTGTGTCAGATTACTGCAGTGTCCTGTGCGTACGAAATGTCTGAAAAAAAAAAATAATAAGCGGGGTCGTCCTAGAATCCACAGTCCGAAATCATCTTTGAAAAAAGTCGGACAAGGAATACCATTACGAGGACAATCGCGTGAATACGTGTGCAACGTAAGACAATATTTTGAGATGGAAAGGGAGAATGGAGGGCCTCTTATTTCCATTAATAAGATTGTCGAGAGGACAGCAGCGGCATTAAAAGTAGGCAGAACAACCGTTATTAATAAAGGAAAGGAAAAAATGAAAAACTGAACGCACATTCCAATCCCTCAAATCTTAATTCGGAACCGCCAAGTCTAGGAACTCAGGGGAAAAAAAAAAAAACGATGTGTCGAGTAACGTGTGACCAATCTTGATTCTTTCGTACAGGAAGCGATTCGGAGACATCTGTATGCATATTATCATCGTAGAGAACATCCAACTTTACGAAAACTGCATGTAACGCTTAGAGAAGCTGGTCTTTTTGTTGGCAGTAAGTCATCTCTTCTATTAGTATTATTGAACCTGGGGTTTAATTACGAAAAAATATCAGGTCGTAAGGTACTGCTGGAAAGGCAAGATATTGCTACATGGCGATG
Source organism: Locusta migratoria (assembly GCA_026315105.1). Lineage (NCBI taxonomy): Eukaryota > Metazoa > Arthropoda > Insecta > Orthoptera > Acrididae > Locusta > Locusta migratoria. The sequence goes on from CM048755.1 coordinate 397,393,521, forward strand.
CCGATTTTTGCGGCAAGTAAAAGACATTGATTTCGATGATTTAGTGTGGCTAGATGAAACGTGGGTGAATGCTGGTCATACACTAAAGACAGGCTGGTCCGATGGATCACAGGAAGGAATGGCAATACCTGTTGGCAAAGGAAGCAGGATTATTGTTGTCCATGCAGGTACAGCGCGTGGATTTGTTCCTGGTTGTTTACACGTGTTCAAATCGAAGAAAACCTCGGATTTTCATGAAGAAATGAACCATACCACGTTTTTACGATGGTTTGAAAATTCGCTGATACCAAATTTGAAGAAACCGTCGTACATAATTATTGACAATGCTCCGTACCACGCTGTTGTAAAGGACAAAGCCCCAACAACATCTTCTAGAAAAGAAGAAATTACACAGTGGTTACAACGAAATGATGTAAAATTCTATGATGGACTGAAGAAAGTGGAACTATTGGAACTTGTGTCATTACATAAGCCACGGCATCCGACATATGTAGTAGACGAAGACGCCAAGAAACATGGACATTCAGTAATAAGATTACCGCCTTATCATTGTCACTTCAATGCTATAGAACTGATATGGGCACAAATCAAGGGGCACATTGCACTTGAAAACAAGACATTCACGGTGTCATAAGTGGAAACACTGTTACACGAAGCTGTTTCTAAGTAACTGTGGAAAACTGGAACAGTGTTGTAGCACATACAAAACGTTTGATTCAGGAAGCATGGAAGAACGAATGATTATTGGAAGATAGTGTTAATGAATTAACTATTGCCGTCGGGGAGTCATCTGAAAGTTCCAACGACACAGATATAAGTGGCATTTGCCAGCTTTCGGAGACAGGAGTGATGGTAAGTTGCAACATAATTTGTACATTTTTAGTTGTTTTTTGTCCTTTCTTCCCAAAGTTGCTATTTTATACTATAATGCAAATATATGTTTATGTAGCCGTCTATGCAACTGATTAATAACACTATTTTTTCATATGCATTTCGCGTTTATTGTAAGGCACCTTCAGTGGTCTGTAATATATACATAATTACGTTTTACAATATTTCGCTTTCTTAGTATTTGAGGTTATAAACAGTTCTGTTGCGTTATCTAAGTTTGTTAATGATATTTTGATGTGGTAAGTAAGTAATAATATCAAAATATCATTAGCAAACTTCCATAACGCACCAGAATTGTTTATAGCCTCAAATACTAAAAAAAACGTAAGAAAACGAAATACTGTAAAACGTAATTATGTATATATTACAGGTTACTTACAATGAAGGCGAAATGCATGTGGAAAAATAGTGTTATCAGTTGCATAGACGGCTACATAAACAAATATTTGCATTACAGTATATAATTTGTACCTTTTGGTGGTGGTGATTTCGTTATCTTGGCATTTCGAGTATTACTATTCGTTGCGAAATTCACGGGACAAGTGAAAATGTAACAGTAAGTCTACCTAAGCGGCGGTAAATGTGCTGCATTCACCGTCCCCGCCGCGCATTGACAAGCATTTCAAGGACACCGCGTTAGCAGAAGCCTGCTACCAGCGGCAGCTGGCAACGTAGCACCCTGCCCCAGCGAGCTGTCAAGTACGAAGTAGTTTTAAGCGCACTATAATGGTTGCCTGCTTAATCTATCTCTCTTATTCTGTGGAAACCTGTAGAATGATTTTCGAGCGCTTTGCTGTTTAAAGCTATTGCAGCCGTATATAGGACATATACCTCCTCTTCCAACCATTTCCTAGTTCTATCAACTAAGACGACGATCAAGGAAGTCTCCCGTGTGTAACTATGTAAAGCGGCTGTTCATACCCTGTGTTAGTTGACAACTCGAGCCGCTAGGAGGTGTTCGGGTGCACTGTCTTCCGTTTCACGGCTGAGTTTCCGCTATTATCTTTATAAGCTATTAGTAATAATCATGGTTCCGCGGTAGTTCCATGGATTCTGCCGCTAGATGGCTGTCGCGCTAGACCAATACCTTTCGCGGCGGATGGTCGTGTAATACGGCCTTAAGCCTAACAAACCTCCATCCCAGATCTCATACAATCGTCCCACCAGTCTCCGTATTCAGCAAGGTCCTGGAAACCTTTGCCAACACCATTTCCTTCCTCTTTCCCAATGTGCCTTCTGGCCCTCCTTCTGTGCCGATAACCAGTTCCTGCACCTCGCCCATCTCCTCTCTGTCCAGCTTTACTCCTGTTGCTCCGCCATCTCTGTCTCCCTCGATATCAAGAAAGCCTACAACTGAGTATGGCATTCGGGTATTCTTTTCAAGCTCCAGACCTATACCCTTCCTATTAATTATGCCTGCCTCATTGCTTCCTTCCTCACCAGTCGCCCCTACTATGTCACTGTCTGTAACGCCAATTCCCGTTTGTTTTACCCCTCCGCCGGGTTGCCACAAGGCTCCGTCCGCTCCCCCACCTCTACCTGATGTATTCTGCAGACATGCCCCAGCCCCCAGTCTCCCGTCCACCTCCTACAATATGCTGACAACAATGCCTTCCTAGACCTCGCCCCCTCCTTCACCCACTCCCAGCACTTGCTTCAACCCACCCCACTGAGTTTGCCACATGGTGTAACCGGCGGCTCCTTTCTGTGAATCCTGATAAATCCCAGGCAATTATCATAGGTCACACCACCCCCTCCTCCACCTCCATGACTTCTACCTTACCCTCGATGATTATCCTATCCGTCACACTCCCACCCTCAAATACCTTGGCCTCAACCTCCAACGATCCCTCTCCTGGACTCCTCAGCACTGCACAGGCCGCCAAAAGCCCTCTCCCACCGCAACCTCCTAAAGCTCCTATCCGGCCGGATGTGGGGACTCAACCCCACCACCATCCTACACACCTCTCGTTCCATCATGCGTCCCGTTCTATGCAGTTTCCACCCCACCTGGATTTCCGCCCCCTCCCCCACCTACTATAAATCCCTACAAATCTAATGCCACGCCCTTCGCTTCGCCTACCGCATCCGCCTCCCTTTCCCACGCAGATCCTCTATGACCTAATTCCTTTCCCTCACCTTCTATGATTCCTTGGACATATCCATTAGTCTTGTGTAGTTCGCGAACGAACTAGTTCGGAAGAGCGCTCCCACAGGTGAACTACGCGAACTAGTTCGCAGATCCCTCGCCTCTTAGTTCGTCCGCTCCTTTTCCGAAGACTGACGGGGAACAGCGAGAGGACGCGAGAGCGCGCATAATTGCGTGATTCCCTTCTGACAGTTTCCTTCATTTCGAGCTGAGATGCAGCTCAGCTGTAGTTTCATAGTTCACTGCCACAAGAAATCTATTTTAAAAATAAAGTACTACCAGTACTTTGTATGAAAAGAACTTGAATACCATTGTATCACCCATTCATGTAAATAACTGGTTTATTTGCCTAAGTATTTGATGTCAAATTGCCCAGAAATACGGGTAATAGCACATGCTTTGGCAACACAGATTCATTGTATAAAAAACCTGTCATAAAAAAGAGCTCTTTCAGTAGCGGTAGCAAAAGCCAAAAAGAGCGGACGAACTAGGAGCAGCGGATGAACTAAGAGCAGGAGACGAACTAAGAGCAGCGGACGAACCAGGAGCAGCGGACGATTATGCCAAACGTATCTCGCTTCATTGTTCGTTGGATTCTTTTCCGAAGACCGACGGGCAATAGCAAGAGGGCGCGTAGCAGAATTAAAAATCACGTGTTTGCCTTCTGCTGATGAGTCATTTCGAAGTGATGATCTGCCTGCTAGATTACATAGTTCAATGCTACAAAATTTCTGTTTTGATGCGTTGTGCACTCTGCAATATCTGACTAAAAATTCCATAATGCCAAGATATAGAGATAACTTAAACGCGAGAAATTATCCACAAACTGATTCTTTTGATTTGCGTGATATCATTAGCGGCTCAAGCAGTAAGCGCATGAAGCAGCTAGGTGGGGGAACTTCCCCCTCCACCTGCACCCGCAGACGACGACGCTCAGCTGTCACTGGGAGCGGCCGAACTAAAAGAGAGAACTAGTTCGCGGCAGAGACACGAACTAAAATGAGCGCTCCCGATCGCGAACTATTATGCGCAAGTCCTCTGTCACGCCTACACTAATGTACCCCCTTCTTTCCTCCACCTCCACACTCCCCACATCCTCTCCCAGGGTCACTTTCGCCACCTTCCCCTGTCGGATGACGCCCTCCGTCCCGATATCTACCCCTCCTAACAACCGTAATCCTTCTCGCCCCTCCCCCCATAGACCCAACGTCCCCTCTCCCCCCATCCGCTTCCTTTTCTATCGCCTGCTTGGTCTAGCCCTCCCTCCAATCTCTGGAGTCCTTAAGAGCCCCATACACGAGCAACGAATCGCAGCAATTCGTCGCAGGCGATATCGCTGCAATCCGTCGCTCGCTCCCACCTCGCCACACACGAGCGATTTGTCAATCAATTTCTACGTATTTACGAAGACATATGTGTAGGCAAATTCCTGAATTGAAAAGGGTCTTTTATTTTATTTTTAACAGCAGTCACAATTGATTTGTGCATCCTGACGAGTAATACTTTTAAACAAAAAATTTTAGAAATGGGAATTGTAATTTATTAAACTTGTTTTGAATCCGTTTTGCTAGGAGGACGACAGAGTGCCAGCTGGCTAGAGCAACTGTTACACCTGCTGGCACGTCGAACAGCAGTCATCTGGTAGCGCACGCCACACGTGCAGATGCAGGCAGCTGCTGCGGCGCTCCTTCTACTCACAAGGGAAACCCCAAGTATGGTACCAACGGATTTTGATGGGTCGCAGGTATGTTGTGAGGGAATTCATCCAGACCATCAACCTAAAAGGATTTATTCCAATGGGCCTTGATTTCTAAGCAAATCGAGTTCAAATTCACAGCAAATTACCACTAGTAACGTGTCTACTTATACATGGCGGTTATCGCTCAGCGAGACACCGTGGTGTAATCGGCAAGGTGCTAGTTTTCCATGCAGGAGACCCCGGTTTGATACCTAGCGGCAGAACAATTTTTAAAAATTGTAATTGCTACTTTTTATATTTAAAAAAAATTAAAAAAATAATTAAGCAAAGAAAAATATATAAAGAAAGAAAAAACAAAAATAATGAAAAGTCAAACGATTAAAAAAATAACCTAGGAAATAAAAAATCTTCCCCTTCGGGTCATTTATTTTTCACTTTTCTTCATCTCTCTTCTTTTATTGTGCAGAATTATATGCCTTTATAGCCACTCCTATGTTACAGCTTGAGTAAACAGTCAGGATAATAGCAAATAACACAGTAGCAACTCATTATTTTACTTACTGCGCAGTGTTATTTACTCACTGTTGCCATCGCCACTATCTTTAACGCCTCTACAAAATTCTGAGTGATAATTGTCATAGAAGCACCGAAAACACAGAACATTGTAGCACCACGCACATCTAATAAATGCTACCGCTTTACAGGCGCAAGGTGTTTTCGTCAGCGATACTGGAAAACACTGGTCGTTCACATTCAAAAACAATCTTCGGTCGTCAATTAATTGCGATGCAAAACAGGCATATTTAATCATGGGAACGAAAACTGGTGCGCTGAACTGATGCAGCAGTAATGAATGCATTCGAATCGAGTATTCTCGTGAAGCGATTTCGCGATTAGCTGTTAATAATTCAGGAGCATGTTGTAGTCTTTTAATGAAAAGTTTTACCTGACGGTAAAAATACACATCGCATGGTTGTAACGGCGGGGTACACTTGGGTGGAATAACTTTAATAGTGCAAGTGCACGCTTTTGTTTCGTCGCCGAACTTATTATCGTACTGTGTCTGGTCAGTTTGCCCACTCAATGAATCGATAATTAAAAGAAATTTTTTCTAACCCATGTACGGCGAAATAACACCTTTCAAGAATGTTTCGTAGAGTTGCTTCGTAAACTTTCCAGTTTTTGTGCAGGTCACAATCACGTTTTTGAATCTTTCAATCAACTGTTTACTGATTTAGAAATATGCTTCAATCGCCCTAAAAGTATGCTTCGACAAAAAAAAAAAAAAAAAAAAAAAAAAAAAAAAAAAAAAAAAAAAAAAATGAATAAAATAATCGTCGAGCAATACATAACATATTGAGTGAATGTTATATTTTTTATCCTGACCATTTACTGCAAACGTTTACATAAGAATGGTTATAAAAACACATAATTATGCACAGTCATCGGACAGGTGTGAAAGTTAATTGACCCATGTCAGACTTGAACCCAGGTCTCCTGCATGGGAGCCTCGCATCTTGCCACACCTTCACAATCAGCTGCAATCTTTCCGTTCCTGCCCTACATTTGCAAACCAGCACATCCAGCATCTGTTACATGCAGGGCCGGCCTCTGGCGTGAGCAGACGGTGCAGTCGCACAGGGCCCTGCGCCTCTAGAACATAATTTGAATTGAAAACTGTCATCCGTAATTTTGTTTCTGAAACTACTTTTAACGTAATGCAATTCAAAAATATACCTATTGTGACAAGACTGTGACCACTGGAGTGCGTTAATTACGAAATTTACAATTCCTTTGAACGTGCTGATGGTGTGTAACCTCTGCTGGATGGGGGGGGGGGGGGATGGAGGAGAGGATGCGGAAGAGGCTTATGGGACTTTTGACTACGGGGTCATCAGTCCCTAAGCTTACAAACTAGAGTTGGGCAACACGATTCTTTTTTAGGAATCGATTCTTGCGATTCAATCGCACATTGTGAATCGATTCCTACGATTCGTTCACGATTCTTTCGCGATTCTTTAGCATTGGCGCGATTCTTAGTTCTACATCTTGCTCATAGGTGGCAATACATGTCTGTCATGGATGTTGGAATCTTAACCTTTTGCATCTGCTCCTACGATTCGTTCACGATTCTTTCTGGTCTGAGACGGCACGATTCTTACAAAATGCCGAAAAGGTGACAATATGGGTATCGGATTTTTTAAAATAATTATGGTGCATAAAGTTCAGACTTAAAATAATAATGAGGCAAAGCTATTCGATTCAGCTCTCAAGAATTCTCGAGAAAATAGTCTGAAGTTTTGCACTGTCAACTATTTCTGCTGTCATCATAGCTCATTTAGTAGTGTTGTAGGTTTAGTGAACGTCGGTCACTTATTTCGAATCCTGCTGTAACCTTTTTTTTTTTTTTTTCGTTCTCTTTGAATACTTCGACCATTTAATTATAAATTTAATTAAAGCTCTGGTAATTAACACACATATAATCATTATAAAATAATTATTATGCAAAATCAGTTAGTTTAATGAAACATGTCTATATAAATAAACATTAAAAATAAAACTTCGTCTCTAAATATTAAATTTCTTTCGAGATATAAGAAATTCGCGTTTATTAAAATGTTTCTTTTTTGTAAAATCGGTTTATTTCAGGAAAGCTGATAACGTAAAAACCAAAATGGTGAAAAAGATTTTTGAAATGGCTTCAAAAACATTTAAAATCGCGTTTTTATATAAAAAGAATATATTTGCAAAACTGAGTTTTTACAAAAACTACAACTACGTAGATGAACTCGAAAAGCTCAACCTCTCTAAACACAAAATATAATCCAAATCGCTACAGCCATTTCCGGGATACGCAAAATATAAATGTGTAAAGATTGCTCGTTTAAATACATAATATGTAAACTGTATAAAAGACGTATATTCGTAGGTATTGGCAGCTGTGTATTTCGCTGCGTTTTGTTTCTGTCATTTGTAATTCGTGAATAGGCTAATAATTAACAGCTCACGATCTACTTTCTGTCCTTCCTTTGTTCACACGCTATCTGGCCTTCGTAATTATTCGGCACGATTCGCCACTTGCTTTCGAATCATGAATCGTTGGATCTTGGAATCGTCAGGAGACAGGCGATTCTTTTGAACGACGATTCGTCCCCCTCTTCTCTCCGGCATTCGGCACGATTCGGCAAGATTCGGCAGTCGCCTTCGAATCGTGAATCGTTGGATCTTGGAATCGTCACGAGACAGACGATTCTTTTGAACGACGATTCGTCCGGATCACGATTCGATTCTTACGATTCTTTATTTGTATTCGTTCAAATGATCGACTCATTGACGAATCGCCACAACTCTATTACAAACTACTTATCAACTAGCTAACACTGAGGACGGCACAAATATCCATGACCGAAGGGGGATTCAAACCCCCGACCGTAGTGGCCGTGCAGACCGTGACTGGCGCGCCGCAGTCCCCTCGGCCGCCAAGGCCGGCACACAGGTGGTCCTTGTGACTCCTAAGAAACTGAGACATCGGTTTTGGATGACTTCGGTATATTTCAAATTTTTACTTGCTGCTAAGATATCTCATTTTAAAGTTGATGTTGTAGCAATATTTTGGATAGCGATCGGAAAGGTACATTCTGAGGCACAACGCCATACCAGCAAGTGTACCCCTCCTGAAATATGTCCATAGGTCTTTAAAATAACTAATAACAATTTCATATGGTTAAAATAAATATCATGACGATAGAATAATTACTTCAATTTCAACTGATTGTGTATTATGAGACTGCCCGTATTTTCCATTTTTTGCTATTTACACTTTTCGCAGTAAATCTCTTGAAAAGTGTATACTTTTACTTTCTGTTCTGTAAAGTAATATGCTATTACAAATATAATATTAAGGACAAAAGATGGGCGGCCGCTGTGGCCGAGCGGTCTGCGGCGCGCCAGTCACAGTCTGCACGGCCGCTACGGTCGGGGGTTCGAATCCCCCCTCGGGCATGGATGTTTGTATCGTCTTTAGTATAAGGTAGTTCATAAGTAGTTTGTAAGTTTAGGGACTGATGACCCCGCACTTAAGTCCCTTAAGCTTAACAAACATTTGAACATTTTTGACAGAAGATGGCATACGATTGAGGAAATCTGTTCTGATAATAATAATGAACGAAACTTCACTACTCACATATTTCCATTACATAAACTGAGGCTGAATTAATCTTACGTCCTTTCCAGAAGTGTCAATCATAGGGTTGCCAGATCTCCGGGGGCCGCCCGGAGTGCCCGGGTTTGGAATGAATTCTCCGGGTCTACGGGCCAATGACTCTCATCTCCGGGCTTGAATGTAACCTTCATCGTAACATTTTTTTACGACGCTTTTTAAGTACTATGCTCGTGTAGCGACGATCTACATCGAACTTAACGTAACTTAAACTAAGGTCGAACACAACATCCATGCCCTAGGGGGGGGGGATTCGGACCTCTGGCAGGAGCAGCCTAGCGTACCGCTACTAAGCGAATTAAAGCAAAATTCCCGTTTTCATTAGGCATTTTTTTTCTTTTAGAATTCACGTGTAATCCTGGTTGCGGGGGGGGGGGGGGGGTAAATTGGTCGTAGTTGGTGGGGGGGGGGGGTTTGAGTCATTGGCCAAGGGGGAGGGGGGGCACGTCTGGTCTCCGGGCCTGCCTCGAGTTCAATCTGGCAACCCTAGTCAATCACTTTTTCCATAAAAGAATTCTGCTATGATTGTATCTATCACGATGAATGATTACCATACACGAACCACTATACTCCGTCCACTCTGACGAGGCGGCTCAAGGTCATTCACGTCACGTGATCACCCCCTCCACAGTGCCTTTTCCCCTCACCCCAGCCCTTCTGCAGTTCTACAACAGTGTGGTAGCGTTTCTCTGCGTTTAAGGGTATATTACACAGAGCGTATTTGGTCGCTGGACGCTGGCGTCTGTTGTCGCTTGGCATATTGGCGAATGAATACGCTGACACAATGACACGCAGCGACTTCGGACGCTAGCGTCTTCGTAAAAACAATTGAAACACGACGTAGCATATGATACAACGTTTTGGAGGTTAGGTGATACCAAACAGTTCTGTTTCCCAAGGTGCGACATGGTCGCGAATTTGTATCCATTTTGTAATTACTTTTAATATCTTTATTTACGTCGATCATTACAAAATTTCTCGTCGTTTTGACGACCGGTTTCGGTCAGTGATGATAATTTTCAAGTCTACAGCAAATCAGAAACACAAGGACACATTTAGTAATAAACTACCTTATAAAACAAAAATAAGGCGTTACAGTAATCAATACATAAAACGTGTTAAAATATTATACATCATACCTGTTGTTACATTCCTTAATGAATATACACTTATGCTGTGATGATGCCATATGGCAATATTACATGTATTGATGACTGTAAGTTAATGCATTATTTATGTTTTCTAAGGTACTCTAATACTAGATATATCCATCTGTTATGATTTGCTGCAGACTTGAAAATGGTCATCACTGACAGAAACCGGTCGTCAAAACGACGAGAAATTTTGTTATCGTCGACGTAAATAAATATATTAAAAGTTCTGTGTCCCATAAAACAAAATATGAAGTGGATCTGTAATCAAATTTCTGAAAATATATCGAAGTTTTCCAGTATAAGAATTATTTAAATTTTATTCTTGGCGAGATCGCCGTCCTCATGATGGTATTCTGTTTCCTTATTTTATCCTCTACCATTTACAGTAATCTATCAAAATTTTCTTATGTGATTCTCATTATATTTCTGTAGGCAAAAGGACCTTCACACGATAATTCACCCAAAAGATTTGCAGAAGCACCATATTTATCCCTCCTCGCAATCTACATTCTAATCCGTTTTCTTTTATGCTTTACTACTTTTCCGTTTTGCTTTTGGTTCATTAATTGTTCTTTTAAAACTATTACGAGAAACACAACGCCAGCATTTACAATTTCCTTCGACATTTTGACTCGACTGGTGGCTGCTTTGGACGCTCTCGTATATGACACGGGGCGTCCAAAAACGCCAGCGACCAAAAACGCTAGCGACCAGCGTCTAAAGTAGCCCACCCTTCAACATTAGACGCTCGCGTTTCTGAGCAGCGACTTTGTTCGCTGTCCCTGTTTACACGGAGCGAATTTAGAAGTTGCGTCCAAATACGCCAGCGACTAGCGACCAAATTCGCTCCGTGTAATATACCCTTTACATTAAAATTTGCTACAATGTGGAGTCTGAGTATCAGGCGTCAGTCGAAGGATATTGTGTATAAAGTGTATATTTTTTAAAAGCGTTGGAAAACTGCCAAGAAAAGGTTTGTGACTTTTTCATACTCAAAAAACAACCGCAGAAGCCTGTCAGGTGTCGGTAAGAACAGTGCAATGCATCTGTGAGGAAGCGCATAAAAGTGTAATCGAAAACGAAGATATCCTAGGCCCAAGCTATTCATCTCCAAGAAGAAACATTACTCGCCAAAAGCCTGTCACAGAATTAGACGATTTCCAAAAAGACGTAATCCGTCGCTCAATTCAAGAATTTGACGATAATGGTGAATACCCAACACTTAAAAAACTTAAAGAAGTTTTAAAAGATAAGATACACTATGCAAGAGGTATTTCATCTTTGCATAAAATTGTGAGGAAACTTGGCTTCAGATACAGAAGAGCTAATGACGGCCGAAGATTTTTGACGGAGAGAAAAGATGTCGTAGCCGCAATAGCCTCAATTTTAAGGAGAATGCTTGAAATAAGGAATGAAGATTATCATCGACCAATCATTTACATCGACGAAACATGAGTGAATCAAAACCATTAAGTTTTATCTGGCAGGGTTCTAAAAGAAACGGTGGTCTAAAGGTCCCGTTAGATAAAGGATCACGTCTGATATTCTGCCATGCCGGATCGGCCAAATATGGTTTCATAGAGGGGGCAGAATTGGTATTCCATTCCATAAGCGGTGTTGATTACCACCAAGAGATTAATAATACAGTCTTTAGGGAATGGTTTACTGATCTCCTTCGAAGCCTGGAAGAAGGATGTGTGATAGTCATGGACAATGCAAACTATCATTCCATGCTTAAAGAAAAAATTCCCAACTTAAGTTTCAAGAAAGCCGATATTTTGGAATGGCTGCAAAGCAAATGCATACCTCATGATCCCACACACGATAGCCGAAGTGCTTTGCACTGTCAGGCAACACAGCAGCAGTTTTAGGCGATATGAGCTTGATGACTAGCTACAGAAATGGGACCTGAAGTAATGTGACTTCCTCCTTATCACTGTCAGTACAATCCCATTGAACTGATATGGGCTCAAATAAAGCGAGAGGTAGCAGAAAAGAATTCTACATTTAAAATTAGAGATGTGAGAAAATTACTGGAGGACGCCATTAAAAACGTGACAATAAAAAAGTTGGCAGAAATGCGTTGCCCATGCGGAGCGATTGCAGGAAGAACACTTTGCGAAGGAAGGACTTGGAGGTGAACAAATTCAGAGGATTTTAATAAATCTACGTGAATATAGTGACGAGACTTCCAGTGACGACGAAGATAGTGAAGCTGATGTCCGCCCACCGTAGTATCTGTTTGGTGAGTTACATAATAACTTTTTCACTATTTCACTTTATTAATGTAATTATATTCAGGTAATAACCTCTGGAGTGATGTACATTATATACATATCGCAACGAACGAAATGAAGGTCACTTAAATGTGATAAATTAATTTTAAAAACCGGCAGTGCTTATTATTGTTGTCGCGTTGTTTAAGCGGGCTGCCCAAGGTTAGGGGTGCCTGCGCAGTGTGCTGGCACGGGCTTAGGGGAGGGAGGGTGTGTAGTGGGGATACAGCTGCTTGACCTTGAGCCGCCTCGCCAGAGTGAACGGAGTATAGTCGATTATTTGCCACGGTAGTTATTAGCTACTTTTTTATGTGCCTGAGTGTGCTACAAACAAACATTACGTATATTAGTCCATATAGCATAACGTTCTTCAGTTACTCTATTATCATAACGTTTCAAGCAAGATATGAAAATAATGAAAAGAAATATGAACAAAGTGCTGTAAATAAGGAAATGTATATTTAATCTGGAGTAAGAAATTGTTTAAAAGTGTTTCCCATTAATTAATTACAATCAGAAAAATGTAACTATAAAAATTAAGTACCTCAACGATCTTACCTCAGATCAAGTGAGCAGGTGCTTGCCGGTAAGCTGAGGGCTATCTTCAGGGCTGACACTATCGCAGGCAAGAATTTGCCATTCTCTGAGGGATCAGTTAATGTTCATTCAGCTACATCTTTTTAAGTTCCTGTATCACTTTTACACATACTGATCCATGTGCGTGTTTCTTCAGTGAAATTATCTAGATGATCGCCATATAATCGACGGCCGCGGTGGCCGAGGGGACCGGGCGCCGTGGCTCAGCGCGCCCGGTCAGAGGGCTGAACGCCCTCTGTAATAAAAAAGCTGAGCCAAGAACAAATCGAACAAAAACGAACAAACTTGATCAACGTCCGCAACGAACAGAGCTACAGATAGAGCAAAAAAAAAAAAAAAAAAAAAAAATCCGGGCGCCGTGGCTCAGCGCGCCCGGTCAGAGGGCTGAACGCCTCTCTGTAACAAAAAAGCTGAGCCAAGAACTCATCGAACGACAACGAACAAAAAGGAACAACGACCGCAATGAACTGATCTATCCATAGAACAAAAAAAAAAAAAAAAAAAAAAAAAAAAAAAAAAAAAAAAAAAAAAGGGGCTGAGGCGCTCCAGTCACGGTCTACACGGCCACTACGGTCAGGGGTTCGAATCCCCCCTCGGACATGGATATTTGTGCCGTCCTTAGTATAAGGTAGTAGATAAGTAGTTTGTAAGTTTAGGGACTGATGACTCCGTAGTTAAGTCCCATAAGCTTAACAAACTTTTCGCCATATAATCTTTTGACATTTTCAATGATGATTTTCATATCTAGGCCGCTTTGGAATTTCATTACCGATTGGTGCAAGCATCAAATCTCTTTTTATGAAAACTTCTTGCAAAGGCTGGTCTAGGTAATCGAAATACCGAATAAAGAGAAATTTTCTGTAGTATTCAGTGATAGAAACTGACAGATGATTCGAACAACGCATTTGTCGTACAACAATTTGCGACTGTTGAATGCCAGTGACAGCTATTACAAGTGCTCTATAGTTACTTTAACAACTTTTCATTATCATTTCAAATACAGTTTCCTCATTTTCTAGGTTATCGATTAAAATTTTTTGATTATGTTTCGAAACTTCTAACAAGTTTATGTTCACTGATAGTAAGATACTGGTGACAGATTCTAGTTTGGCTGAACATTGAGCTACGGTACCACTTTTAGCGTAACAATAAATGTTGAAGAAGTAAGTGTGCAATAAATCTGCCAGTCTTTTTGCGTAGTTGCACGATCTCCTTCTTAACGTAAAATTGTTAATGCTTCAACAATTTAAATACTTTTTAACTAAATCTCCTTATACACTTATGCTTTTCACACCAGCGTGTCTTTCATTCTTAAAATCATATTTTTTTTCAGTTTGCCATAGATTTAATAAAATCTTACATTTTAGACAATCGTCAATATACTTTGTTTCAATGTAATTTCGGACATCTAGTACACTGAGTGGACAATCACTAGCCGGCCGCGGTGGCCGAGGGGACTGAGGCGCTTCAGTCACGGTCTGCACAGCCGCTACGGTCGAGGGTTCGAATCCCCCCTCGGGCATGGATATTTGTGCCGTCCTAGTTCGTAAGTAGTTTGTAAGTTTAGGGACTGATGACCCCGTAGTTAAGTCCCATAAGCTGTACAAACATTTGAACATTTGATTTTGAAAATCACTATCCTTTTCAGCAACACAGTTGTAGCCGACAGAAGTGTTGTCTCCGTCTGTTTTTCCCCATTAGCACAGTTAGTTGATTTTTTAACAGTGATGATTGCGTTTGACTCGCCTCTATCCAGTGATACCTTTTCATAAACAGTATCTTTTCCGACGTCATCATTTTCATTTGAAGTCTTCATACGCTTACGATAAACAAAATAATAATAATAAGTATATATGTCAATTTGCCACTGTGTTCACTATGTTTCTACAATTCAGAATGTACAGGAGTCGATGCAAACCATAATCATGCGCCACTGAATATGTTACTATCGCAACCAGTGACAATCGCACCAACCATAAAACTGTGATAATCGCTCCCAGTCTACCTGCAAACTACCTGCTCAGTGAGTCACGACCTACCTGCAGCCCATATCCTCGCTCACCACTGTAAGGGTTCTTAAAAGTAGGTAAAAAATGTTATTTTATTTAATACGTAATTAACAGATTTTTGTACGCGAGTCGGCGGCAGATACATTTTCAGTCAGGAACGGCTGGGCAGTTGCCTTTATAGTTCCCACGGTCGAGACGCACCATATGGCGTCAGCAGTGGAGGTGGGGTAACGAAAGCTCCAGAGGCTGCCTCAGCGGGATTGTACGTACGGCCGCCGCGTCTCTAAGTCGGGGAAATTCGAAGAATATGGCGCCAACCTAACATCTTTCATTTACTAATATTTTTTATTTAACAATGTTTTGGTGGCATACAGAGATTAGTAGCAGACTAGTGGTCAACAGAAGTAGGCACTGAGCGTTTCAAATTCATCAATAACGTTCACATAAATTACAACGTCTTTAACGAACATTTCCGAACACTTACGAAGATGTATGAAGTTTATAGAAGGTCTCGGCTGCGCGCCACTGTTGTCAGTCGGTAGAGCTCGGTTTCGACATGACTCGAACTGATCGGACAATTTACGTCACAGTTCGGGAAATCTCGGGAATGTTCGAACATTCGATCACGACGGTATCTAGCAATGTCAGTAAGTACTATTTTTACGATTTACAACGATGGTATTCATAAATCTTTTCTATGCTGTGCTGTGTACGATTTATAACGAAGATAGGGTGTCATTAATGTACTATGGCGATTAATAAGTGTGAAATTCCGACTACAGTAGCTTCTAGGACGGAGGTCCTAAGTAAAAACAGTAACGAATATAGACTATAAGTAAAAGATAGCAATCGCGATTTAAAATTCTAGTGCTGCTATCTAGCGACGTCTGTGGGTACTACGTACACAGCAGCTCATGTTCTATTTATTCCGTGGTAGCAATTAAAGTTAATTTTTATATGACTTATTTTCGTTATTTGGTATTAAATTTCTAATGTTTTCCCTATTTCACATTTTACTTTCAAGGCGATTAAAAGTGGTAACATTTTTCCCTGTTACTGTACCGTATGAACAGGGAATGGAACGGTCATTTGCAACCTGTATCTTATCACCTTAAATAATTTCTACTTGGGAAGGATTCGCATTTTTTTCCTTTGAATGTTAGCCTTCAGTAATGCGTTGCAGTAGTACTGTTATAGTAGCAGATATTTCGTTTATCAGTTGATCATATTTTGCAGTGATTCCAGACAGGTCATGTATGCGCTGTTTAAAAAACATACAGTTTTTCATAGTTATGTCGTTCTTTTCTTTTGCATGTACTTTTACTTCCTATGTAATTAATTCTTAGCAAAGCGATAGACCGGTAATTTCAAAATTCCCCGTGTATCGTTTGCAGATACGCAACGCAAGTTATTTATTATCTGAGTGTTCGAACAGTTCGATACTAATACGGCAGGTAAATCCATACGCCCCTATACCATCTTCTACGGACTCCTATCTACGCCTACACTTTCAGGATAGGTTTAGTCACTAGGAGGGGATTCTTGCACCACCTCATGTGCCCGCGGTAGTTGGAAGTGTATTTCTTCCATTTTTTTTTTTTTTTTTTTTTTTTTTGAACATGCCGTGAACAAGAAGCTGTCGCGGGGCCGTGTGCAAAACTACCCCGTCCTTTCCAGCAAACGCTGTATACTTTTGTACCTTCGTCGCGTTCAAAAGCATTCAAAGTTTCTTGGTTGACATACCACCAGTATGTCAAAAGACTGTTACAACAGTAGTTTCAGAAACAATATTACGGATGACAGTTTATAAATTACATTCTTATGTTTTACGAGAGGCCTCTAGAATCGCGGGGCCCTGTGCTATGGCGCCGTTTGCACATACCGTAAGGCCAGCCCTCCGTGAAACATAGCTCAACGAATTGCCTTTGTGGTCTTCTGAACCACATACACATAAACTGCGGAAATATTATAATAATTAATGTTGTAAATTACGTGCTGATATAATTAATTTTATATACAGTACAGGTAAAGTATTCCCACACAGTGTTGTCTTAACAAAATACTTCCATTAGTTCATAATTGCAAAAGACAATACACAAAGTGTGAACGGAATCCCGAGTTTATTGTCGATGTAGCCAGAAATGTCGTGGGCACTGGGCATCAGTTTCGGTTTATTTTATGCACGTGGAGCTGAATTTGATTTTTGAGCGTTGGAGATGTATGTATTGCTCTCTCAAGCATCTCAATATCCTACTACAGAAGTCTCTGGGCTGCTTTGTGTCTTTATGAAACATTCCATTTAGTGGACTGTTCGAATTCTAATTAACAATTCTGGAGGCGGAGAAATACATATGAAATGTACTGCACTCCAATGGAGAGATAGAAACAGCTCATAGGATTTGTGCTACAGGGAAGTTGACTTAGCTTAAATATTGTATTATCGGCTGAAGAAGAATAAATGACAATCATTAATGAGATTCTGTCAGTGTGTGAAATATCTTGATAGAGATGTTTCAAATCAAGAAACTGTATGTGGTTCAAAAACTATGTTGTGAGTTTAGGATTATTGATATTATGATAGTTATATTACAGCAGTGAGAGTTTAGAATAAGTGATGCCTGTGATGTACGATTGTTCTTTGTGATTTTGGTGCTAAATAAAAATAAACCAAGGCGTTGTGGCCGAGCGCATTGAGGCGCTACGCTCCGATGCCCGAGGCCGTTCCCTGTCTGGGCTTCGAATCCCCCCTCGGGCATGGATATTTGTGCTGACTTTAGTATAAGTTAGTTCATAAGTAGTTCGTACGTTTAGGGGCTAATGACCCCGCAATTCAGTCCCATGAGCTTAACAAACATTTGAATAAAAATAAAGTCAAAAGTGACACTACTAATAACAGTGATATGAACAAGGAAAACGGTCAAAGCATATGTTTATGGTGAGAAATTGAGAATCATTTAAAGTATGTGACAGTGTTTCTTTGATTCTGGTCGTACACTTACAAATTATGAAAAGTGGCCTACTTGAATTTCACATAAAGCAAATGAAATATCCTGTATGAGAGTATTGAAATATTTCTTTTATTTCATTACTTTTGATTTTGATAGAATTTTATAAAAGTCACGCACATAGCAACCCCAATATTTTGTATGTGCGTTGAAGATTGTTGTGGCAACACCATTCTTCCATAATTGTTTGGAATAGCAAGGTTTGAAAGATAAAATATTAAGTGATAAAATGAACTTGTGATCTTTAGTAAGGACTATGAAAGTTCAGAGAAACGTTCATCCTTAACATTTCAAGTGATAAAATGAACTTGTGATCTTTAGTAAGGACTATGAAAGTTCAGAGAAACGTTCATCCTTAACATTTCAGCATTTTTGCGCTCTTCAGAAGTAAAGAAAGGAATATGGAGCCATTCTTAGATTATCAAATCATGCAAAAATTTGTATAATTTTCTTATTATCTTGGGCACTTTATAAATCTCTGAAACTTGAGACAAAAGTAAGGCGGCCGCGGTGGCCGAGGAGACTGAGGCGCTCCAGTCACGGTCAGCACGGCCACTACGGTCGGGGTTCGAATCCCCCCTCGGGCATGGATATTTGTGCCGTCCTTAGTTGTGGGTAGTTCATAAGTAGTTTGTAAGTTTAGGGACTGATGACCCCGTAGTTAAGTCCCTTAAGCTTAACAAACATTTGAACATAAAAGTAATTGAGTTTAGAGTTACTCTAAGCACACGGCATTTTAGTTTCGCTTTCTGTTTGGTGAACAGTATTCTCGTATTCTTGACTGAGTCTGCCCCGGGTAACCCATGCGTAACACACGTAAATATTTCAACATCACCAACAGGGTGCTTGCAGTGAATGTGACGATACAAGCCTTTATTACTAACGTATGTTGCAGTATGCAAACTGCAAGTGTTTCTCCATAACCGTATAAACGATCGGTAAAACGCGCGAACAGTGCTAATTTTAGAATAAGTTATGTTCTTTACAGAGGGTTATGATCAGTAAGCTTTCGCGGTCTGTCACCAGAAAGCGCTACGAGTTTATTGAGGGCAACTCACACAGACGTTTCCCCGACACCAGTCAGCTAGGTATCGGCCTGGAAGCGGAACATCGTTAAGTGCATAGGGCAGTCTCGTGTGCGCTGTGATATGCTAATATATAAGTGGCTGTACAATGAGGTTAAATGGGTGGCGAGAAAGTACGCAGCAGATACACCTCACTGGAGTCAACTTATTTTCCCCATTCTCTTGTCGACTCTGTTCATATTTTCTCGGAGATTAAGTGAAAGGTAGATTCTATATTCTTTCTTGTACTCTTATCGCATTTTTACATACTGATAACACTGGGATTTTTTTTCCAGATATGTCTTCCATATCTTTGCCTTAATACTCAATCTTAGGAATCCACGGCGACAAAGGCCGCAACGGTTTGAAGTGCTAGAATCGGATTTGAAAGCAGTAGAAGATATTGTAAATGTGAATGTAAGTAATATTTTTTTCTATTAATGTATAGCTAACGGAAAGATGTGTGCGTTACTAGTTCATTACACAAATATTACGAAATTGTGTAACGTTGCGGCACTCCGGATGTTGTGTAGCCATATTTGTGACAAGTTGTCCAACTGCGGTTTGTCGTGGGCTAAGTGACTAACGAAGTTGTCACCTGAGTTGGTTTTGTATACTGAGCGGATCCAGGCGGCCTGCTAGGGCGGTGGGTGGTGGAAGCATTTTTCATAGTTGGCTAAACTATGGCTCAGTAGAATGACCCTAGTGGCTAAAGTCTCAATCAGCGGTATGGGTAGCGTCGCGGTGCGCCAGAGTAGTGTTAGGTTGGCAACGTAATACGTTTAGAGTAACCTGTGGCGTTTACGATAGTTAATTTACTGAATGTAGAAGAGTACATCAACGAATGTTATTTTTACAAATATGTCATGATTTTAAGTGTTGTGGTTAGGCAGAAACCTAAGAGTAGATTAAATTGTTGCAAGCATTTTACCAAAAATGAACATTCAAAAAATTATTGTAATTCGTATCATTTGAGACACGCGCGTATTTCGATTTACATAAATGTTACACCTGAACAGAAACAGTGCATATGGAGAAACGTAGTTTCGTAGTGTGAGATCTACATTAGAACGCTGTGATTCATTTCGAAAATAATCATTAAAACGTGATGTTAACACGTCCATTTTCACATCTTGTCTGCCGCCATTCATCCCAGCATCCACAGCGACTGTTGCCAACACTGCCGCTTCACGTCACTAAGAAACATTAGACCATGCCGCTGAACAAGACTTTTAGCGACTCTGGTACCGGCTTCCCATTTTCACCCCATGCTCAAACAAAAGTATCACAGTTTTGAAGACTGCAGTATTGGCACGATAGTTTCGTATTGTGTGTGTGTGTGTGTGTGTGTGTGAGAGAGAGAGAGAGAGAGAGAGAGAGAGAGAGAGAGAGAGAGAGAGAGAGAGGGGGGGGGGGGGGCGGCGACCGACGGCGAACGATCCTCCTTGCCCCCCCCCCCTCTTCCACTCCTCCGGATTGGTTTGTTTGTATACGGCAGTAAAGTTCCGGCATGCAACAGGTAGGGGGCAGAGGTCCCCACCCCCCCCCCGCGCGCGCGCGCGCGCGCGCCCGCGCGCACACACACACACACACACACACACACACACACACACACACAGGTTTATCGGTTTCTTATTTCATGTTTTGTAAATTTTTATAAAGCCCCCTCCTCCACAGGCTGGCCAAAAGTACTAATTACCCCCCCCCCCCCGCCCTGTGGGCACCTCTGGGTGTAGGGGTAAGGTAGTGTCCACTGTGCCATTAATAGGTAAACAAAGATGCACTGCACTTATTACGTTCCATCTGATTAAACACCAGAAACAAGTATTCCCGAGGTATTTGGCTTTCCCCTAGAGCGAAGCTCTGCGATTTTTTAATCATAACATTCTTCGTAGTCTTGCTTGCATTCTATGTTTTTACCATTTATAAACTTCCTTAATTCAGTAAAACCTTTTGCGAACTGGTATTTAATTGATAAAACGTACATTTGTATATGTTAAGTCAACCAGATTGGACTGAAACCGAACTGCTTATATGGTGCATAAATAACGTGGCTATGTTATTGATGAGATAGCAATTATGGTGTATTTGCGTCGCGCAATCCCCACACACCATAACACTTCTGCGCGTGCGGTAGGGCATTTGCTGGCAAAACCCATTGATGCCAGTTTTGTGCAGCTCGTGGCATAATTGAAGACTGCGACACAACCCGTCGCTTTGACCAGTGACTGATATGACGTCATTAGTCAAAGCCGACGGGTTGTATCCGTCTTCAATTATGCTGGAACATCACATTTTGTAGATGTCTTACAACAAAGTGGCAACGTTCGCAGTAAAATTAATCGTATATGGTGCTGCAGTTGGAGAGCAGTTATGAGTCCGCGAGTGGCGTTTCATGTTTGGACGTTGGCAACGGCGCCGGAGCCAATCAGCAGTCGCGTTCGCGCGGCCAATAACATAGCTTTCTCTTTATGGTTTGTAAACAAATCGGCGTAGTGGATGTAAAGATCTTTAGATCAACATATTGCATTGCAATAAATATGGGATTTATATTTACGTTCTGTAATGGAGATTGAGCGTACTGGCTGTACTATGTAGTAAAAATTTTCACCATTGATTTTAGTTGTGGTGATTGCATGACTTCCGCAGCCTTCACGAGCGCACTTACTTATACTGAGCGGTTCTGAACCGGATATTCAAGCGCTACTTCGAGATGAAACTTCTTGTGTAAGGCCGGTATTACACTATCAAATTTTCTTTGACAAAGAATCTGTCACAGTGCATCGAAAATGGCGGATGAATAGTTATTAACCTTCGTTGTTGATTACAAATATCTATATATACACTTAGATTGCATGTACGCCTAAAATAATTGCAACGACTAGACATCTGGAAGCGTGCCTTTATTCACAGAACCCTTCTTTACTTGTACCGCGGCCCTCGCCTCAGATGTATCGTATAATAAGGCCTAACATCAGATATTTGTAGAAAAGGGCGAAGTACTTTTGACTAGCTAGACTGTAGATGTCATCGCTCCTTGTTCAATCTCAACAATTTAAGCTGTACTCTTAAGACATATTCGAAAAAATAATAATAATAATAATAATAAAATGAAGTTCTTTTGTTAATCATAGACATCTACAGTGTAGCTTGTCAAAGTACTTCGTCGTTTTCTACAAATATGTAATATTAGGCTGCATTACACGATACACCTGAGGCGAGAGTCGCTGTACCACTCGAAAACGGTTCTTCTCGTCGTTTGGAAGACTGACTATTGCTGACGCTTGCGTCTGCAGTGGTGTTCTGCTCTAAATATTACAGTACATTTGCGCTGGAAGAAGCCTGTGCCCTGTTTGCGGTTTTGCTAGTACTCGGTCGCGCTTACAGTAAAAAACAACTTTTGAAACATATTTTGCGTATTATAATATCGTGTAAATAGCATTTGTCTAAATATATGTAGGGAACTAAACACTGTCATTATGTACTTCTGTTTTCTCCGCTGCAAAACTGGTGCAGAGACAATTTTCATTTTTACGTCGTCTGCCGTGCAAACAGTACTCACTTGATCGCTAATGAATTCCGCAATTATCTAGCTTTCGGCTCGATGCAGCCGGTTTTTATAATCAACCTTATACAACTGCATAAATTTAGTTATTGCGACGACTCACAATACGAATTACGCGGTCACGTTTTCAAACAGTACGTCAAAAACTGCTACAGCGATGCTAGCGCTTAAAGCGGTCATATTTCTCACCGAAGTTAACATAAGACGAACGCTTTCTTTGATCAAATCTACGGTGAGCTGCTAGATTTTATCAAAAATTTTTTGACGAAAGGCAACTTTGACCAAAGTTCCATATTACACTGTCCAATTTTCTTTGACAAAAAATCTTTGTCAAAGACAATTTGATAGTGTAATACCGGCCTAACCTATGTACCTAACCTTAAGGCTGCGCTGGCCTGTAAGTTTTCAATAGTGTTAGAGAAGTCTGGAAATGTTGGAACCAGCCTTTCGTTTAAAAAAGTGATCTGTAGCGTAGCCTTCAGATGGTTAGGTGTTGGTTAAACAAGGATTTTTTTAGTACGTTAGTACGAATCTACTATTCAGAAACGGAACTTAGAGATACGCGGATTCTTCCAAATTAACCAACATATTTTTTTCTTATGGAAGTAAACACTACTTTTAATAGCGTTAATTATTCACGTATTGCAATTCACTGGAAAAATTATCGACCGTATTACTTGAGAAACACTTAATTGAATTTACACTGCACGAAATTATTAAATCTGAACGAAAAAGCATGTGAAAACGTCAAATTCCCAACACATGAAACGCGGAATCTGATTGGCCGCCTTCACCTACGTCATTCATCGCGCCGTTACTAACGTCTACGCATAAACTAAAACTCGCGGACTCATAAACTGCACTTTTACCGAGAGCAATTAGGACATATTAATGTTCTGATAATTTGATAGAATATCTTTTATAACTAGGGTTCCCATATTTTTAATTAAATTCAGGACACTTTACAAAATGACCAAAAATTCAGGACACAATGGAAAGAATGTCAATATAGGCAAAACAATTTTTCACATAATCTGTGACAATGATAAGTTAACAGTAGTTAAAAGTATACAGTTGCAGTTTTGATGTAAAGTACACAAATTGCACGTATTTTGCACTGATGTTATATACTCACTGGTACTTTGAGTATTTTTTTAGTGGTGTATACTAGCTCTATAACTTTAGTGATCAAATTGTAGAAGTCTAACGAACATGGCTTTTATTACTGTTAGAGCTTTTACTATTTCTAAATCTTTTTTCCATCTGTCCACAAAGCTTTAAGTATTGAGAACACTCAATAGATATCTTAGATCCTGGAATAGCAAGTAAAAATACAACTAAGCTTCTAATACGTTTTAGAAACACTCGTTCACAATGAAAATGAGTTTCCAGCCATTTTAACTAACATCTGATTTGATATTACAGTCCAGCAGTTTTCTGTTAGAGAATTTACCTCCACAACCATACTCACCAAATAATTCTCCCATCCACAGTGAAGTGAATACTGTATTTTACAAAACTGTAAAAGCGTTGAACACTAATCCAGCTGATAGTTTTATTCAGGACAATACTCTCCATAGGCCGAAGAGGTTCCAAAAATAGTTCACACCATTTGAGTCTGTCAAGTCTTCAGAGTCCAAAAACGTGTAATACGTATTATTTGTGGAGTAAATTCACGGACGTCCTGTAGAAGCCTCTTCAAAGTACTCGGTATATTAACTACTGCCTCTCAGTATATTTATTCCTTAATGAAATTTGTCATAAAAAACATATCCCTTTTCCCAACAAACAGCTCAGTTCATACATACAATACTAGGAATAAAAATGATCTACACAAAGACTTAAAAGCACTTACTTTAGTTCAAAAAGGAGTCCACTACTCAGGAACACACATTTTCAATAATTTACCATCAAGTATAAAAAATTTAGATACAAATAAAGATCAGTTTAAGAGGAGCCTAAAAGACTAAGTGGCCAACTCCTACTACTCCATTAGTTAATTTCTAAATTGTACCAAATGATGCATGTACTCATACTATATTAGTATTATATTATAAACTATTTAAAAAAACTTAAAAATGTATCTGTATTTATATTAGGGCCTAGTATTATCTATTATTCAAATTGTAAATTTTGTTTCTTGACTTGTACCACATCCACGAGGATCTCAACATGGATCTACGGAACGAAAAACTAATCATAGAAAGCTGTAATATTATTGAACTGATCAGCTGTCACTAGTCCCTCACTTTCCAACTCGTGTAACAACTGTTTTATTGCAGAAGTCTTTCGTATTTTTTTTAATTTATTAAGAAAAATATTTGTAAGCAACTTCATAGTTAAAATTTTCAACGCACAAAATACAATTGGAGAATACTTAACTGGCCTAAAATAAACTTAATGGTGATGAGACAGCGGATATTCGAAAGAAAAAAAAAATATTCAGGGTTTTAGGACATTTGTCAAGGGACTCCTAGGAAGTAAGATTTTTAACGCTGGAAAAACAATGACTCAACAGCTGGGAGAAGTGATAACCATGTTTTACTATGACGTAAAAGTTTGACTCCACTTAAACTCAGATTGATATTAGTTTATCACGTTCTGCATAAATGCCAAATAGTTAATTAATTTACTAATAACAGTTTGAACAAATTATATTAGTGGCCTCCTACAAAAGTTGAATTAGGAGAGCTGGGAAACAGATACAGAAAACAGCCAATGTGAGACGAAAATCCGGGATATTTTATTGTCCCCAAGATGGCTTTGGGGACACCGGGATATTTTGTTAAAAATACTGACCTGGAAAATTCGGGACGAATGGGAAACCTATGTATAACGCATGTGTCTATACTGATCGTTGACTTGCCGGTAAGGACTTCTACATTAGACCCTCTGTAACTACCAGTGTTAACGGTTCTGACACCATCTTGAATGCGATCTTAGCAGATAGTTTCATTGGCTCATTACAATAATCAGTGTACTGATATTGTAATTTGTGTGGTTCACGTACTTCATTCCCTTAGTAGTGGCGGTAAAATTTTACGCTTCTCGCCGGGCTCCAATTGCTTATGTTGGCAACAGATGAACAATGAAGTGTAGAATTGCGTTAATATTTTTCAGAGTAAATGTTATTGCTGCTCGTTTCACTCGCAGAAAATGTAATTCTGTATCTGCTCTATGGTCGGTAGGTTCTTGTATGTACCCTTGTCCGTTCAGAAAAAAATAATTTAATTGCAGTTATCACGAAAAAACATTTATTGGTCATCTGAGTTACCATCATTACCATTGGTGCCAACATAACTACTGCAGTCCGGCGAGAAGCGTCGTACAATTTAACCGTTGTGGCTATGTAAGGCTGGGATTACTGAAGCACTGAATACAACCTGTCTCCTTTGACAAACGTCATAAGAACATTACGTAAAAAAAGTAACACCCATGTATTGACTGGATCTTGATGTACTTCCCCTTATGCTGTGGTAGCAATTTGTATTCCCAAAGAAATTTTCTGATCTTGTCTGTTACTGGCCAAAGCTGACGGTTCACATGAAATTAGATGCAGAATTTTTTTTTTTTTTGGGGGGGGGGGGGGCGGCGGCGATCGGGTGTTGCGTAGCGTAGGGCCTAGTAATTGTAACGTTTGTAGTTTGTGGTTTAACTTCCTACTGAGGATTCTAAATTCGATGTAAAATTCACATTCGAATGAGAGCGCCTGAATATTAAAGGAAACTATAGCGGGTACTCGCAATGGAAAAAAGTTTATTGTCGTTTGCGAATTCAGGGGACGTCCTATAGGGCTGCAGACTCCCCCAGAACTGGGCCTGTTGCAGAGTATTCACTCTAAAGTCTCTAGATAAGAAAACATACGGTAGTTGTTTACGCTAGATTAGAAGACCCTACGGTAGGGTGGCCATATTTCCAAAATCAAAATACGGGGCACATACGGGAACCAAAGATTGTGAAACCAAATGTTTCCTTTGCCTGCGGCGTCATCAGCATGATTATCCTAAAAGGGAACACAAAATAATGGGCTTGGTGTCATTCGTTAACGCAGATGTAAATACACCAATTAATGCATACACGCCATATAGTAATAAAATAGGCTTTCTCTATATAATCCTGCCCCCACCACGCAACCCGAAGTTAACGTGTAGTATTTGGCGGATCTTGTATCTACATTTGCTTCATTTTTAGTACTACATTGTGTGAGTATACAAAACGAATGTGGCGCAGTGGCAACTCATTGGATTCTCATTCGAGAGGACGGTGGTTCAACTCTACATCCAGACTTAGGGTTTTTATTTCGCCAAATAACTCACGGCGATTGCTGTGATGGTTCCATTGGAAGGGCCGTCAAACGCGGCCTGGCTCCCGCTCGTTCCCGCCAGCGTGAGCGGCCAGCGAGACCGCCGCACCCGGGAGCCGGCAGTACCGATAACAGTCTCGGGAGCGAGGCGACTCGGTACTCTCGGCTGGCATGTGGAACAGCCGACAGCAGTGCGCATGCGCACGGCCAGCCCTCCTCACGACGCCGTTAATTATTGCGCCCGTCCGCCACACGTCTACGACGGTGCATTCACACCGCCGGCCGGGCCGAGCTCGAAAAGAAGAGGGAAAATCAACTTTTTCGATTTTCAAGCTGTAAAAACTTTTGACGGTGTATAAGACCACGCCGCATCGTTTTGTCAACTCATTTTTTCCTTACAAGCTTTGCCTTGCCTGTAAAAAAAAAAAAATTCTTCATTCCGCACGAAATTTGATTCGTAAAGCTCCTCACCCGATTTTAATGAAAGTATTTGATTAAAAAAATCTGATTTTTGGGCACAGGGTAGTACAACATCTTAGCTTTCCAATAAAATATTCAACTTATCGAAATTCGTAACACTCGTTTTCAAATGATGCTTTTTGTCAGGAATGCGCACTTGATTTACAAATCGTGTATCGAAAAAGTTCGATAGCGGGCAGCTTACTGTACTATGCATTTTAGGTCATACATTACAGCGAGTGAAATTGAGCTAAAAGAACAGAAAAGATTTTGAAATGGTAGTCGCACTGATATCTACCTCCTTTCACAAGTAATTGAGAGTTATCTGAGCGGCATCATGCCGCGACCGCAAGCCTACGAACTCGGCGTGTGTTGAGCGTGGCGTAAAGCACTGCAGTGCCGAAAGCATTATTTGCTGTCTACGTATTTGGTCCCTCGTGATGTGTTAATAATGCATAACCAGAAAATAGCTATACCCTAATTTTTCTTGGGTTGCGACCGATTACAATGGACAATGATATGCTATGGTTTTATGTAAGGTGATACTTCACTTCAGAGGTATACAAGTAGTTTGTTGTCCACATCGTACAATTGATGGAATGCATATTTCGTGTTTCAAACTACAAGAGAAGAAACACTAAACTGCTAATTTGCTGTTGATGGACTGAAATAAAATTTCTGAAATTCTACTCAATGACTCTCTAGTTGAGGATGATAAACGGAAGAAGCCCAAAAGATACTTACATTTATTGATGCATCTACACCTAAGATTACACTATTTAGGCTTCTCTTAATTTTCGCTTTTGTAACTCTCGGAAAATATCACAAGGTGAAACAGTTTGTATACAGTGTCTCACACAAAAGTAAAATTAAACACATTACTTACGCCCTGATAAGGGATGCTGCATCTTATGGCCATGGGGGTACGTCAGGTGTGCCAGATTTATGTGGTACACGCTGTACTATGTCTCAGCTCATCTCCACTTTCAAAGAACTCTACACGGTTCTCAGAATTTTTATTTTGTTAGGATGCTGTCTGATGGGAACTGCTTTTCTATGAACATTTCCTGAATCTCTCAATATTCTTTGTCTCCATTGTACTTTCATATCGATTTTTCTACTTTCAATTAAAAGTAGGCCACTGTATGTAATAAAAGCTAAATTGTGGTTGGAGGTACCCAGATAAGAGTTTACTGTTATAAAGTAAAAGTAAAGTTAGTAAAAGGTCCGTGTGAGCTACCGGCTACTCCCTGCTGCAAAAACCTTGTTCCCTGGCCCAAATTGAGAACTGACTTGGTTCAGATTACTCTAATAACAGGAAGTTAACGATACAGTGGCCAATATACGTAGCAGCTCACACGAAATTACGCACAGGCATTAATAAACAAGCCACCACAATTAGTTATTTCATAAAGGTGGCTAAAGAAAAACATTTATGGCGCAAAGGAACTTAAACATAAAAAAATTGTATCTGAACTTGTTGTCAGCACTGGTGAAAAACAATATTAAATAAAAATGAAGGTGCTCGAAAACTGCAATTTGTAGGGAAGTCTTAATTATACTGAACTTGTTTATTCAGGTCGAGCGCAAGCAAAATGGGGAACCAATTTTGTTAATACAATAAAAATGCATCCCCTACGTGAGCTAATACTGACGATGCCCAGCATTAAATTTAACAAAAATTACACAGAACGTAACGCTACAGGGGGAGGATTAACAAACAACTCACTCACTCGCTCACACACACGCAATGCACCAGCGAAACTCACCAAAATCAGCGTGATGAAACGAGGCAGAAGCAGGTGCCGCTATCGTAGGAGAAATTCAGCAAACTCGGAGGTACCACACAACACAATATACAATAAAACTGCGAAGATGGCTCTGGTCTGTCGTCCTGATTTGAAATGAGATGGTGCGTGTGTATAACAAAGTTGCATTTAGATTAGACGCGAGCAAACACGCTAACGGCAACATACGGCTACGTTACATGATCTCACTCCACTGAAAGTGAAGTGGTTAAAAATCGGATTCATTACACAAATCACGGCGGACTCTTTAAGTTGAAATCTGAGAAAAACTGCCTAGGCACTGGTTTTATGAGAAGTGGCGTGAATTCAGGTGACTAGCTGCAAACCCCTGAAGTCGGAGTTCGGACCCACATGTATCCAAAAACCGATAAAAATGTATAAATTCAATTTCCGAAAAATAAAGAAAATTAACTACGGCATGCACTCCCTATAACTGCGCAGAATTTCATAAGGAAGTTACTGAAATGCAGCTACATGCGATTGGGAGCGTTCAGTGACGGAAAAGTTCAGTGTCAAAACCCGGATAAGTGAAATAATTCAAAAGTCGGAAAAATAAAAACTACGGCATGCAACCCATAGAAATGTTTAAAATTTAATAAGCAAGCTATTGAAGGATGTTGTACAAGGCTCGGAGAGAATTACTGACAAAGACTGAGTGCATACTAAAAGTTCAGAGAAGAAAAAGCAAATTAAAAAAAAAAGTGGGCAGAGAAGATCGCGAAATGTTAGTGGAAATCAGAAGAATACACGGTTAGTTACTTGCCTGATGGGCATGGAACAAACAATAGTGGAAGCTGAAGGCTTTGTTCTAAGAACCGACCATGCGGAACACACATCACTCACGGAAGGAAATGATAAGAAAAATTTTACATGCACTGTACAAAAATGAACATATCGTATGTTAGAAACTGGGCCCCACAAAGCTAGAATGAATTTACACATAGTTCGTACACCGCCACATAACCACAAAAGGTTTGAATATACCAGGTCGTTATCAAACTGCAACTAGTAACACATACACCACGTTTCTGTTGTAAATCACTGGATTGAAAAACTAGAACACATTTCCGCACACAATCGGAAGGAATATTCCAAAAAATGAATCTAAGTTCAAGAGTCTAAGTTAAACATGTTAGACAACGAATCGCTACTATCTCCGCAGACACAAAAGCAGAACCAACCATACCACTCCATGATCCCAGCACAAGGTGAAGACTGAGCCGCCACGAGGCGGGTAAGCTACCGGAAACTGGGCAAAACCCAGCGGTGGTGGTGAGAGAAGATCGTGAGACTTGCCCTGGAGAGGGCTCGTCGACTGGCTTGTAAGCAAAGGGTGTAGAAACCTCTTTGGTCGAATCAGCAGCAGGGTTGGTAACGACTAACTATCGACTCTGAGCTAGAGAGAACCATGCAAAGCGAGCTATTACCACCCACATTCAGACAGCCATTAGATCCTTGCACATCCACTTAAAAGCAAAAAAAGTACACTCACAGGGACAGTGGCGTAGTGGAGAAGCCATACGTATTGCCACATTCATAACAACAATAATAAATTATTAAAATAACAAAATCCCAGCAATAAAAATGCTATTCCTCATGCCTCAAAAAGAATGAGGTTATAGTTTTAACAAAATGCTAATATAGCGACATCAAATTACAATATTATAAAAAATACATGGAAGACGACAGACGGTCGTCTTTCAAAATGGAAAGGAAAATGCGCAGATTTAGTTTAGCCTCAGGCACTGCAGATCAGTAAAGGACGAGAAGCAGGTGTCATTTGTTTCATGCTGAGATTTGTTTTTTTGTACTTAGTGGGCTTGTGACCAGCAACAAGGGATTGTCACCCACTGTCAGTGGAAGATCGAAGGAAACACAGGCGTGACCAGTACTTGTTCACTGCCATCTACTTTGAGCCAGCTAACTGTTAATTGACTTTGTAATTTTATTACTATTGTTTGCACACTGTAGTGACTTATAGAATTATAAACACATTAGAAATATGGACCCATCCCATTAATATCGACTAACATTTAGGAGAGTTTTTCCTTATGTGAAAAACTAAACATTTCTGAATTTATTAAATTCATATTACAGAATTAATAGTAACAGAAAAAATAAACATATTTTCATAAGTGTAATTGAAAAAAAGTCATGCAGAGAAGCTTCTGCTGATGCAGGCTGGAGACGTGTGATACTTGTGCTGCAGAAGCAACACCGTACCCCAATCGGTTCGTGCCGGCGCCGACTCGTGCCGGGAATATTAAACATATCGAATGTTAACGGAAGGAAATACTCTCCTAAATGTTAGTCTATATTGATGGGATGAGTGCATTACCACCTATTTCTTATGTTCATAAAATTCGACGGTTCACTACAGTGTGAGGACAATAGTAATAAAACTAGGTGATGCAACATTAGTGGCCAGTCATGTGAGATGGAAATAAGTAAAATAAAATATTTATCATTTTAAAATATTTTATTATAAATAGTAATAATATACAGAATATTATATTAGCTTGTGGTTTCTTAAATTCATATCAAAACACTTATTTCAAATCAATTATGATTACAAAATTATTTTAACATATAAGAAAGATAGAGGACCCGTGTGAATAAGACCCGTGCGAATACTTCACACCGTTAGTGGAATGACTAAAACGTTGGGAAAAATGGAAGTAAAGTTGAATGTTCACGCATAGCTTTCTTCAGAAACAATCCGTACAAGTGTTTAAAAGCGCAAATGAAAGATCTTGATCCGGTGAGTGTCGTTAGGTCAAAGAGAACTGTACTTTATTTAGAACCGAAGATATCGTAAAGCAAACCGATTAAAATATTCAATGCAAGGACAGAAGAATACTGCGTTTGAATAAAAGTAAACGAAGGAGAGACTTAAGTTAATTCTGATACTTGATGACAAATCTGCGAATAAATACCTTTCCTTTAAAGCGAAAATGAAGGAAATGGGTCGGATAGAACGGCCTGACCGAATGACTTTAGTTTACAGCCAGGACATCCCCATAAGAAATATACAGAAGGGGACCCCGTTTGAGTGTGGAAGAAGGAAGACGAGAGTTATGTAAATAGCGGTACTTGATGAGAAATTTGTGGATGAATACCTTCAGCTTTACACAAAAATGAAGGAAATCGGCCGGGTAGTTTGGTCTGTCCGACTGACTTAAGTTTTCGTAGATTCTTTTAATATATGATATAATAAAATCAATGAACTGTTAGCTGGCTTGTTGAAGTGGCCAGCAATCGATCTTCTGCTGACAGTGGGTTGGGATTCCTTACTGCTAAGGACAAGCTCCCCCCTTCGCTCGGAAAAAAGTGACAGACGCTTCTCATCCTTTACTGACCTGTCCTGCAGTGTCTGGAGGCTAAAGTAAACACGCTTATGTTGAAAATTCGATAGTACCGTCTTGCAGACAAAGAAAATTGTCTTCAAATGATACAGCAAAATGTTCGTAGAAGCGTTGTTCGTCTCAGATTACTAAAAGCAACTCAGTTCATTCTTACTTTAATATCAGACGTGAAAGTCGGACACACTGTATACAATTATTTTCACCTTGTGGTAACACATTTTCCGAAAGCAGTTTACATTACTTTGTTCTTCTCTTCTAGTTCCAAACCCGAAATATATATTCCATGAATTGTATTATGTGGAAAAAACCAGATGTATGCCTCTCAAAGTCAAGTATGATCTGCTGTAAAACCGTAGCAGATAGTTGTTCATTGTAATCGGTTGCCACTCAATAAAAATTAGTTCATTATTGTTCTCTGATTATGGATCATTAACACATCACGAGGGACCGACAAACGTAGCCACCAATTCATTTTTCGGCACCGCAGTGCTTCACGCTACGCACAATACACAGGCTGAGTTCGTAGGCTTGCGATCGCGGCCCGAGGCCGCTAGGATAACTCTCAATTACTTGTGAAAGAAGGTAGATATCAGTGCGACTACCATTTCAAAACTGTTTTGGTCTTTTAGCTCCATTTCACTCACTGTAATATATGGTCTAAAAATCATAAAACAGTAACCTGCCCGCTATCTAACTCTTTCAATACACGATTTGTAAATCAAGTGCATATACTTGACAAATAGCGTCATTTGAAAACGACTGTTGGGAATGGTGAATGTTTTGTTCGAAAACTGTTTTACTATAATGTGTCCAAAAAATCAGATTTTTTAACCACATACTTTCATCAAAATCGAGTGAGGAGCGTTACGGAACTAAAAACTTGTGCAGAATGAAGATTAGCCTTTTTATTTTTTCACAGGCAAGGCAAAGCTAATAAGGAAGAACTAATTTCATAAAACGATGTAGCGTGACAGTGTATACCATCAACAATTTTAACAACGTGAAAATCGAAAAAGTGTATTTTCCCCACTTTATTGTCTCGGGTACGTCCGGCGTGTTATGTGATCACGCAGCCGGCGGCGTGCGCCGACTAGGCTGAGGCGGCTCAGCCAAGCTCAGCTCGTCCCGGCGGGCGCGCGTGAACCCGGGAGTATCGTGACTCGTCCTGCCCGAAACATCTCGCTCTCGCGAGTGTGACGTCATCGCTCCCCCTCTACCAACCCTTTACCCGCCGTCAGCCGTCGAGAGCGACGCGCGAGCGCAGCGGGAACCGAGCGGGAGTGGCGGCCGTTTTGACCGGCTCTATTATTCAAAACTAGGAGCGTGAGCTCAGTCTCTAATGACAACACTTTCCTCCTCGCTTATATTTTTCACATGGTTCACTTCCTCACAGTTGATCTTCAGATTATTCTTACAAAATATTGTCATCAAACTCTGCTAAAGATTTAATGTTTTACTGAACATACTTCCAAAGAAGATATTTGATCTACTCCCAGGCAAATGCTTTCAGGGCGTTAATGTGAAGGCATTATGTAATAGCAACAACAACAAATTAAAAATCGTGCCTTAATTACTTTGAATTATAGCTTATTTTCTTGTTTATGGCTATGTGATAAGCCACGGCACCTAACATTGTGATGTACCGTGCAGTCGGGCGCTGCCGCGGCCGGCGGATGCAGTGGCGGCGGCCGGGAGCCGTACCGCGCGATCCGCGGAAGCCTGCCTGGCGTCTTTCGTGAGTCACTCTTTTAGACACCTCATGATATTTTGTATGTTTTCCTGCTCATATTCAGAGGATTATTTGCGCAAAAGCCCCCTTTACTTTCATAAGATCAAGCTTTTTATTTTTTAAATCATAAAAATATAGCTATTTAAAATAACTGGGACGAATTTCACACCCCTACCACCCCAGTCCCGTCACCAATACAGGGAAGTGTGACTGTCTAAAATGGCGATGCCTTCACGCATCATTCATTAAAATAATTCAGATACCGTACCTTTTTTTTCTTCATATTCTTTAATTCGGGGCCTGCCCTCCTTATATACGTCACTGGCATACATTGTTCAACTGATTGAACTTTATTACAGCGTCTATTTCCTTAACTTAAATATTGTCAAATGACAATTAAGAAGTAGACAATGGCTACCTTGTTTTTGTTACTGTAAGCTGTACGTGAGCGGGCTGTACGTTGTGATGTGATAGAGAGCAGTTGGTGTCTTGGCGTCAATATCCCCAAAGAGGAGGAAACTTGATCAGGTCACAGATACAGTGCCCGTCTGTGAACTCCCCGAATTAAGGCGTAATGACGAAGAAAGTCTGATTAGAGACATTGAAATTTTGAAGAAAAATGGTGTTACTTGACCCTAAAAGAACGTGATGCAAGCCCGGAAAGGATCAGAACTGTCAGGCGTGTGGTGTTCAAAACGAGAAAATAAAGTACTACTGTGAAAGTCTTGTAAAGGAGGAAGTGGAGGTCAAGCTCAGAATTCGGCTTCTTGTTTTAACAGGAAATGAAGACGATTCTTTTATCAAGCGGTGCCTCAATTACTGACGAGAAAATCATTACAGTTGCTGCAGACACCGAAACGCACAATAACGAATTTATAAAATCCATTACCACTAAACTATGTATTGACGTGACTGAAGACCACTTGAAAGCTCATTGTGCAACTAACTAGTTGTGACATTGGATATTTTATGAACGGGGAGCAAGAATTCCTAAAAACAATCGACGAAATCGAGGAAATAAACTCGGATGCAGATGTTTCGCCTGAATCTGTTCAATATATGGCAGGTTATCTTCCATTTGAGTGTCGAGCCATTGATAAATCCTTGGGATCCCGAACTGAAATGTGCTTAGTTCCTGGAACAAGTTCTCGTTCTTGGATATCTAAGGTTTCTCGAGCAGCTCTTTTAATTCAGACGAGAGATTGGGTGAACAAAGTAACACAGTTCGAAATTATATTTTCTGGTTTACGTGGGCATACCATTTCGAAGTGTAACAAAGTAGTTAAAACTAGGACATCCAGGATTATAGCAAAGTTTCCTTTGGGGCTCGAAGACATTAGCTTGTATACAAGAACGAGAACATTTATTAGCATTAGGCATTTGAATAAAGAAAAACAGTCGCAAGGATGGTAGATGAATGCTGCAAAGAGGAATTGGATGCGAACAGTATCTCGACTGTGTGAAAACTGAAGATTCGGCTCCCTTTACTCACAGTAGGGCATTCAGACACTTAGAAAATTATTGCATCTAGCGTGGAATTATTTAATGTATAAAAATGAGTATCTGAACGGTTTGTCCATATTTTATGCGCTAGCCGTACCGTTCATCCGACTGCGATGAAACTTTAACATTTTGCTTGCACTCCTGTGAAAGTCGTAGGCAATATATCACTGTGCGACATAGTTCAGGATATGTGTCATAAATACTGAGATGCAAACGATGTTCTCAAAATTATTTCTCTTGCGACACCAATGCGCCTGGTACCAGCTAATTTTGTGTGTTTAAGGCCTGTTTATTAGTTTGTTTCTACAACATATTTTACAAGCGTTTCAATCACATTCGTAAGCCACATATCGCCTAAATCACGACATTCATTTCATATAGCTAGCTGTCTGAAGCGGCCGGCTGCTATCTGCCAGGTGACGTCACGCGAGAGCGTCCAATCACAGCTGCTTTCATACTGCCCCCTCCAGCGGAAGCGGCGCTCACACTGCGTGTCCGACTTCAGCAATTTTACTGTTAGCCAGTGTTGCCAACCCGTGGGATTTGCCCCATATCGTGGAACATTTTGACAATTATTTTTCAGAAAGGGACAAGGGTATTTTTTGCGAAAAGTGAGATGAATGAGGGACATTTAGTTGGTGCCTCCTTTCTTTCTTTCTTTTTTTGTAAAAGGTAAAACAGCTCAAGAAAGTAATTATACGACACCTGCTGACTGTTAGTTCACGACTTGAATGCACCATTATTTATTTTGTTTTCCTGTCCATCATACAGCAATAACTATAAAACAAAATTATAAATTATAAAATAGCTTTCTTATTTTAATTTTGTCCATTATTGTCATTGATGTTTCATGAATGTTGTACTTCAGTAAAATAAAGTGAATAAGTTACACCTTCAGTCACAAATTATTGTACACAATGCTTTTCGAGTGCTGGGACCTCATCTGGTGCCTCTGATTCATTGTACGTGATTATAGTCCTGGGCTTATTAAAGTGTTGCTCAAATAAGTCCGGTGCACTTTGATAATTAGAGTACATTTGTATGTATAAATAATCACCAACACACACTTCTCATCTTGCGAAACATTGTGGAATAACAACTTTATGCTCGTCGGTCGTGCCCACTGAGGAAAAGCAGCACAGCATGCAGCTTTTTGTTTTGCTCTCATGTTTCTGAATCTGTTTGCTGTGGGACACTATATGCTGAAAAGGGACATTTTGAAATCTTGGATGGCACTTCAGAGCGTCAAAAGTTGCAACACTGCTGTTAGCAAGAATTGGTAAACAGGTGTCCCCGTAGGAAACTAAATGGCTCCCAAACCAATTTCACTTACTGTTGCTTTTAGTCAATACAAGTTTTGTAATCACACCTGAAAAGAATTAGCTGCTGAAATTGTAGATACTGTCTTTCAGGAAATAAAGTGGTTATCTGGAAATGGACTCTCGTTAAATAATAAAATGCAGCATATACATACAGTACAGTAAATGGCATGACAGCAGGGATGTATATCAGGGAGCAGGAGGCCCATGTCCCCTACAAAATAATGAATAAAAAGAAGGAAAAAAGTACGGTTTTTAAATTTAATTTAATGAATGATGTGTGTACGCATTGCTATGGTGGACAGTTAAATAATACTTAACTCTATTGGCGAGGGGAGTGGGTGTTAGTGAAATTTGTCATTTTTTTATGATTTAATGTCAGCAATAACAACTCTCAGTAAAGTAAAAGGGTCTTCAGTGCAAATTATCTTCTGAATATGAGCCAAACTGACACTAACATGGGGTGCCTACTTAAAAATGTCTTTACATTCATCTAGCCCCCCCTCCCTCGCACCCCGTCGCCCCCTCCCCCCTTGCGCGCGCGCACCCCCCCCCCCCAAACGGCTATAGTCACTTCTGCATTACAGCGCGAATAAACATACATTTGATAGAGATCTGTACCTGTAACTAAGGTAGAATATTCGAAATTTTTATGTGTGTGCATTAATGACAGTTTGAAAGGGAAGAAACAGATCGATGAACTGTTGCTAAGTTTTTCAGCTACTTATGTTGGTGATAGACATCTAAGTAAATTAGCACACTGTACCTGTTTTCATTTCTCTCTGTTATATTTTGGGGTAATTCATGTTTGAAGTATTCATCACACAAAAGCATGTAAACAGAATATTAGCTGGTGCCCCACTCCCCAAGGGCACCCTGCAAGCACGTAGTAGGTATCTTCGCAGTAGCCTCACAGTACATTCTGAAATTTATTAGTACCTCAACCCAATTCAAAAGTAATACCAGCATGCATAACTAAAAAACTAGGAGAAAGGATGATCATCACTATTAAAGATTAAATCCAACTTTGGCCCAGAAGAAGGTGGATCGTGCTGCCACAAAAGCCTTCGGTCAGTTGCCAAATAGCATCAAAACTCTAACATACAGCCAACAGACATGGAAAAAAGTACACTTTGAATGGTAATGCTTTCTACGCAGTAGATGAATTTTTAGATGTAAATCAGTAATTTTGTAAAATTACAAGAAGTAAATTAAAGAATTTATGCCCTCAAATATAAAGTGACCTTTTATTAAACTGTCACATTCCACATAATGAACTGTCATATTCACGATATATGTAACAAGTAATAATCTTAATCAACTTGCCTATTTTAACATGATGCTGTTTTAGCAACAGATATGGAAACATCATTTTCCTTGTCTGGGATCTCTTGTGTTAGCAGCTCTAAAACACTGATGAGCTGACAGAATATAATTACTATCATCTTCTGAAAAATTGTGTATTAAAATAATGGGCGTAATTGAAAACTGCAATACAACCTGTCAGCTTTGACCAATGACATCATATGAGTATTAAGATACGTTAGGTAGCTATATCAACTAGCGGAACAAACATCATAAACGAATATAAACAAACGGGATAATATCATAATACTTATTGTAGATAATAATCTAAGATTATCCTCGTAAATTACAGATTACCACAACAGCATGTACCATCGATCACAGGTCTCAGCCCAAAGTTTCGTGCCTTCGGCGCACCCAAGAAGAAGAAGAAGAGGAGAAGAAGAAGAAGAGGAGAAGAAGAAGAAGAGGAGAAGAAGAAGAAGAAGAGGAGAAGAAGAAGAAGAAGAGGAGAAGAAGAAGAAGAAGAAGAAGAAGAAAATTAAAAATACCACCACTCTCCTTTTAAACTAGAACCATCAGAGAGGAGCTACTGACCACTTTTTAAACACAAAATTGTAATGTTCTGCTTGTTAAAATGTCTTTAACTTGGCTATGTCATTGGTCAAAGATGGTGGGTCGTACGCAGACTTAAATTGACCCAAGTAATGCGGTACCATTTTAGTTTAAGCTATCCACCTCCATGGCACTCTCATATTGCAATTTTAGGACACTTGATTCTTTGTTCAGTTTTAGGAAGCTGATCAGTGTAAATCATATATAGGTCACGTAAGATACTTAGTGCTATTTCAAAATTCTATTTAGTTGCAGAGACTTCTTCTTGGTACTTACTGCTAAGTAATTTGTAATTAGCAAATTACAGACCTCAAAGTATCTCTCCTCATTTTATTGAGGATCTCGAAGCACATAACAATCAAATTGAATGTTACTAAGGAAATAACGGTTTCCCAATGTAATTACTTCAGATGAAATTGACTCTGCAGGGTATGCCAGAAGCTGCTTCTCTCCCAAATTCTGTTCTCATTGTTACATGATCTCTCCAGCTAATTGTCATTTGTCTATAGCACCACATTTCAAAATCTTCTATCACCTTTTTTTGTCTGAACTCCTTATTGCCCACATTTCACTCCTGTATACTACACTCCAGACAAATGCTTTCAGAAAGGACTTGCTAACATTTAATCTAATATTAGATATCAACAAATTTTGCTTATTCACACTCACTTTTCTTCCCATAGCTGTCTTTTCCTGTAGGTGGTATCATTCCCCAAGTTATACGTTCTTCTACAGCCTTTTTGTCCTCTAACCACTCTTGCTTAACCAGTCTGCATTTCCTGTCAACCTCATTTTTTGCCATCTGTACTCCCTTTTACCTGCTTCACTTGGTGCACTTTTATACTTTCAATTAAGTTCAGAATCCCCTGTTATATTCAGGTATTTCTATTAGTCCTTGTTCTGCCTATATGATTATCTGTGGCCTTCACTGCTGTATCTCTGATTTGGCCATTCTTCTACAGTATTTCTTTCCCCCTTTTCAGCTGATTCTTGCCTAATGCTCCCTCTAAAACTAGCAACAACCTCTGGTTCTTTCAGTTTGTCCAGCTTCCATCTCCTTACTTATCTACCTCTTTCCAGTTTGTTTTCATCTACAGCTCATATCCAGTAAGTTTTGGTTAGTATATATCTGCCCTGGATATGTTTAACAGTTTAAAACATGTTTTCTAAATCTTTGCATAATGGTCAGAAAGTCATTCTGGTACCTTGCAGCATCTTCTGGTCTCTTCCACATATATAACATTATTTCATTATGATTAAACCAGGTGTTTTAATCTAATTGTGCTCTGCACAAAATCCTACCAGGCAACCTCATTCATTCCTTTTCCCCAGTCCATATTCACCTAATACAGTTCCTTCTTTTCTCTTTCCTACTACTTAGTTTCCCATCACAATCAAGTTTTCCTTTCCTTGATCATATGAAAAATTTCTTATCTCCTCATACATTTCTTTGATCTCCTCTTCAGCAGAGCTAGTTTGTATATAAACTTGTACTATTGTGGTTGGTGTTGGCTTCATATCTATCTTGACTAGTTCCCCGTGCTTTTAGCTGTTCACAGTAACTGTATGTAAAAGCCATGTTTGCTGATCTTACAAGGTCAGCTCAATCATCCAGACTGTTGCTCCAGTAAGTACTGAAAAGGCTGCTGCCCTTCTTCACGAACCACACATTTGTTGGGCCTCTCCACAGAAACCCCTCTGCCATTGTTGTACCTATGGCATAGCTAGGGCCATATTTAAGGTATGTGATGCCCCTGTGCAGTTATTTTACGCCCCCCCTCCCACCTGGAATCTGGGGTTCAAACTGATTTCTAAACGTAAATAAATAATATAAAATAACCCTCTCTGCATACGCCACTGCTCTAAACACAACAACCGGAATTTTAAAATTGCTTTATTCAAAACTCTGAATGATGACGATTCAATTAACATTAAAATAATATTCAAAAATTTTTCGATGGTCAAATTTTGCCGCCCCATAGTTTTGCCACCCTGTGCAGCTGCATGTTGCACCTGCCTCAATACGGCCCTGGGCATAGCTATCTGTATCATTGAGGCACATAAGCCACCCCCACCTGAGCAATGTTTGTGGTTCATGGGGGTGGGTCTCAGTATTATCAGTAAGAATTTTGTCAACCACAGTATATCTTACATTTGAATGCCAGATTTTGGTCTGGGATATTGAGCTCATAATTTCACAGTTTGTGGTGGTAATTGTTCTTAAATGTTGCAAGAAGTACTATTCCTAGTGCTGCTAATATGACAAACATTTTTAAAAGATAATGGCGTAACTGATTTTTGAATTAAGATAATAATCACTAAAATGAGGGAGAGGTATGTTTAAGATAAAAAATACATACAGTAATTCTTTACAAAAAGGAAATAAATTTATTTCCAAACATTTTGTGACAAAACAATTGTTTTGGTCCTTCACTACAAATTTTTATGATCTGCACCATCATACAGTGGCATGTCTTTGAAAGGAGTGACATAATATCACAGGATAATATAAAATCAACTGGATGTTGGATGTGATAGCTTCACATGACAAAACAAGGATACCAACACCTTGTCAACAAGTCTTTCTTGCCACCATTGTAAGTGTACTGGAAGTTTGCCAATTGCTGGTTCCAGACAGTGTAGAAACATGGAACTAAAACATGTTGGTTACATTACCACAGTCCAGCCACAATTATGTGATGCAAGCTTGAACCTTCTGGCATGAATCACAAAGAAATAAAGCAAGCAAAACATGAAACAATTTTTGTGTGCAGGGTCTGAAAGGGTTAATGTTGTGAGGAAAGTTAGTTTCTTATTCCGATATTAAGTGAATCGTTGCCTACCATAAAATATTGTTCTTCTTTTAGTTTCAGATGTTCACCGGTCTGGGGATAAGATTTACTTATGGTGAGCGCACTATTACTCAGAAATTTTGCAGATCAGGGTGAGCTAATGCATATTAATCTTATATCTGATACTAATATTGCATGAAGACTATTACCTTCACAAACTTGTGCATGTAAATGTTTCAGTTCATTTTATACATCTCAAAAGTGAGGGAGGAAGAGTTGGTTTAGTTAGTAAAATAATGGTTCACTGTGTCTTATATGAAGAATTGGTAATTGCATTAATAGATTTCTTGTGTAGTGTTAAAATAATATTCACACCATAGTTTTCACACAAAATACCATATTATTCTTCCAGGTAAATAAAGGGTGCATGGAAAGATGGGGTTCATAAGTAATTTTTTTGGAATTATCAATCTAACGCATATTGATGTCAATGTGTACTTAAATATGGACTACTTTTACTGTGAGAATCATTTCCTTGTGGGGAAAATGACACTTCTATATAACCTATGGTTTACAAATTACTGAACAGTTTTCATACGCTTTCTCCTGAAAACTTCTTGTATGGATAAACCCCCTTATTTCCATGCAGCTTTCAAATAGTAAATGTAGAAATGAGTACAAAAATGGCATTGTGGAAGTCAAGAAAGCAAACAATTACAGTAGGTACTACATTTACATACAAACTGCGCAATTCACTGTAAGGTGCATGGCAGAGGGTACACTGTACCACTACTAGGCATTTCCTTTCCTATTCCACTCCCAAATAGAAAGAGGAAAAAAAGGGCTCGCACGGAGGCATATAGGCATTCTGATTTCTCTTATCTTGTCTTTGTGATCTTTACGCGAAATTTAAGT
The DNA here is from genome assembly GCA_026315105.1 of Locusta migratoria. NCBI lineage: Eukaryota > Metazoa > Arthropoda > Insecta > Orthoptera > Acrididae > Locusta > Locusta migratoria. Next base: position 397,436,262 of record CM048755.1, read on the forward strand.
AGGCGACAGCAAGATTGTACTACACTCGGTTTCAAATTCTGGCCCTCTAAATTTACTAAACAGAAATTCATGAAAAGAATGTCGTCTTCCCTCCAGTGATCCCCAATTGAGTTGCCATGACATTCGCACACTGGTCAAACCTCCCAGTAACAAATCTAGCTGCTCGCCTCTGAACTGCCTCTGTCTTAAACTGATCTTCTGCGGGTCCCAAACAATACTCAAGATGTGGTCTTAAAAGCATTTTATATGCAGTCTCCTTTACAGGTGAAGTACATCTTACCAAAAATCTCCCAATAAACCGAAGTCGGCTGTCCGCCTTACAACTGTCCTTACATGTTTGTTCCATTTCATATCGTTCTGCAACGTTAGTCTTCGTCCAATAAATGTAAAGCTGAAACTTCCTGGCAGATTAAAATTGTTCTGGAACAAGGATTCAAACCTGGGACCTTTTGCCTTTCAATGTGTTTAGGGCATAGAAGCTGACATACATAACAGACCCTGTGAACAGACAATGAGCCATAAACTTTTTACTATCCTTAATTGTGTATTGCCCAATTCTTATTGGTGAGTACCTATTGGAAGGTCGCACAGTCATCGAATAAGCGGTGTGATATTCCTTGATGGCATGACGACCAAATGGTATGTAAAATCTATAAAGATATTAAAAGATGATTTTATTGTCTTTATCCAAAGTGACCCTTATTTTGACAAGACATAATCTATGCAAGTTCAAACTCAACTGCATAAAACTAGAATATATACTTTCTGGTCATGGGATACGCAAAGGCCACGGGTGTGGGCCTCAATTGGTCGCCATATTATCCTGATCTTAACCATGAGACTGCTTTTTAGCAGTTACATTAAATAAGTGTTTAACAATAACCCCAAAATGATTGTTCAGCTTGTAATGAATTTAACCCCAAGGAATCAACTTGTAAAGTGAAGACAGGATACCATATGTAAAAGACATAACTGCAAAGATATCATATTATCACAATAAAATACCTCACCATAACAATAACATTGCTTTCTTGATCACATTGTTAAATTATTTCTGTTCATGAAAAACCTTGTAAAATATTACGCAAAAATTCATGTTTAACAGATCATATTACTAATACTTTTTGATGTCATTTGTGATCCACTTAACAATTTGTCATGCTCTGCTTACCTTAAGTTTTGTTATTGTCATAAATTGTCTAAGCTAAATTATGTAAACAAAACTGGCACTGCTCGTCATAATTTACATACACACCTCAGTTCTGTTTTGATTTGTTAGGAAAATACTTCTGATGTGTATTGACTAATTTTATATATTTCTTGTTCATTGATATCAAGCATCATATTGATGCTTAACGGATAATGAAATTCAGTAACTACATTGTAACACATTTGTTCTGGATTATTAGAAAGTGTACCTCGATGTACAAATGCAAAGGCTTTAGAAGTAAGATTTAGTGTAGACCTAGTCTTAGACTCACAACTGTCTTGATGCAATCATGTAGTTTACTGATGCAATAAATTATTATTATATCATGAAGTCACATCTTTTGTAATTCTGTAAAGTCAAGAACCCAGGAAAAGTAATATACATTTAATCATTAATAACAATGGCAGGTGAGTTAACAGTACTAATAAAAACCAGAATATGTAGTGTATTATATGGTAATGTAAACCAAAATATAAGCTGAAAAGTCATTTAGGAGGCCATTTAACACATTCGCTGTGGCTGACGCTTATAAGCGGCGCGCTAGCTGAGTACTTGGTTTATTTAGTTTGGCTGTGCGCTCATGTTAGTACAGGCCACCAAAAAACATCACGTAACATTTTCCTGTCTGAAGTTGTGTGGTTTCGTCTTTAATGGTTTGCTATAAAAAATTGCACACACACCTTGCAAATTTGTTGTATGGGATTAGGTTTCCATAGCATCACATTGCAGATGAGATGTTTCTTTTTCTGTTTGCTAAACCATTTGGGGTTTTCAGCATAATTCTTTCTGAAAGAAGCGGATATGTTGCTTGTTTGAATTTAAATTTCTTCCCAGTTTGCAATAAAATCAATAAATCAGAGGCGGTGTTAGAATTGTTTGCAATAAATACATATGACGCTTATCAGTCAGAGAGCTTGTAGCATTTATCACATAATTGGCATGCAGCTTAGCACCACCTCTTTTGCAGACTTTATTTTCGCTTTCAATATTACAGGTTTTGCAGGGGTCTGATTTCAGCTCTCGGCGCACATGCACTTAAAGGCATCCCCCTATATCTTAGCGGTCCACACTGGTGACCGCAGCAAACATGTTAAATGTTAAATGTTAGATGTTCAGGCACTTCAGCAGGTCGTTTGAAGTTTGACTAGTCATCACCACCACATAAGATTGGCATATCAAATGTGTTGTAACCTAGATCTGAATGTTTGTAATGTTTAAATTTTGAATAAAGTGTGTTTGAAACTAATTTATTGTATGGGTTCATACAGTTAAATAACTGTAACCTGTATCTACTTTGCCAGGTCTGCTGTATCACATGATCCTTCCATCTGTTTTGAAAATTTTGTTAATGTGAAATCAGTTGTGTTAGCTGTGACAGCTGTTTTCTGTGTGGTAGCACGTTATATTCAATTATGATCATAGCCTCATAGATTCAAATATTAGTGTGAGGAATTGTAGAATCAAATAGTATTCCAGTTGATATTTACTGGTAAAGCATGGAGTTAACGTTGCATTGTGCCACTGGACAGCAGAAGAGTTTTGTCTCTGTACTCTATATGGTTTCTTCATGGTCTATTTGGACCATGTCACAGAGTCCATTTTTTCTTAGTTTGTGTAATCTATCAATGAAGGAAGGAAGGAAGGAAGGAAGGAAGGAAGGAAGGAAGAATGAATGTCACTGGATACGGACAACTCGGGTACCTATTGAATATGAGGCACTGAATGCACCTCAAATCAAAATTAAGTTTACAATAGAAGCACTACAATGATGAATTTCTTTGACTAATCTATGAAATCAACACCACATAGAAATAAAATTACTTTAAAGTCTTTTGCTTTCTATCATTATTTAATCAGTTACATAAGGTAATAAGTCATTACATATGATGACAATCAGCAGTTAAAACTCCTTTTGTGTTTCTGGAGTAATATCAGGGCCTGATTAAAAGAAGGGATGCGAAGATGATGGCCTTAACTCAAATTTTTTTATACATTTGGAATATTTAAATAGGTATATCATCTTCTAATGCATGGGATGGTTGACATAGAACTAAAATTTCTCACTGATCATCAAAGAAACATTCTAGTTATGGTATATATGTTTGAAGGGACTTTTCTTTAGTCCCATGTCGCAGCATGGGCATAACAGACCTTTTAAGAAGCAAATACAGAGACAAAACTAGCCCTACCACATGGATCTCAAAGCTGTGACACAAGTAAAAATGTATACCAATATAATCCAATTAATAACTACTTACAAGATCAGGAATATTTTGCCAAAACTATACCATTTACTTGAAAAGAAACTGATGGCAGTTTTGCTAAAATAGGCCTATTGTAACATGCCATGAAACGTAGCAAGTTACTTTCAATTGTACAATGGTTACACTGGTTTTAAAATAGGACAGTACTTAATTTTCAGCAAGTGCTGTAATTGTTGCCTTAGTGTTGGCATGCCTCTGCACAACTGTAGTTAAAATGTAGTTGCATACTGCACCATTCCTCGTGCAACATCCAAGATGTAGAATGTCCATCCTCTATCATTATGCAGAATGGGAAAGTTCAGATAGTGGTGTTGTAACTGGTACTTGATCTTCTCCAACTCTTAAATGTTATCTTTGTTATTTAAATGAAGATAATTATTACCAAATATACCAAAAGGTAGTTGTATACTTACATAAACGACTTCTGTCTATTCATCAATGTTCTGTAATCAGAATTCCGGATTGTAAGAAAAACTAAATTTCACATTAAATCTTTTTTAGGTGGTATTGCCTGCATTACGCTGAGTCGTGCTTATTTGCACATAATGCCTTACATGAAGAGCCATGGTTGTGGAACACTCGTTTGTGGTGGTACAACTACCCATATCAGGTATGTGAAATACTTAACTCCACAATTACATTAAGAAACCATTTCTATGCACAATTAAATACTGAAGGTTTTTCAAAATGGGTTCTGAGTAACACACCTGTGCAAGCTACGTAAGCCGCAACCAGTACAAAAGTCTTGAATTCTCATTAGGGGTCTGAGGACCTATGATGCAAGTGGTTCCCACTCCAGTCCATGCAAACAGTACAAAATACAGTCACAAAGCACACACTAGTTCATAAACGCTGATGAAACCATACTGGATAGAAGCGGCCACAGCTGGGCATGGCAGCTCTCTTCAATGGCGGCATGGTGGGGAGGGTGCAGTGCGATAGCTCGGCCAGTGCCGCGCAATGGCCAGTCCTGATATCGGGCACATACAAGGGTGCAGGAGACGGCGTTGCCCGTGATCCCGAGGGTGTGACCGCTGGAACCGGTGCTGGTGCAGGAAGAGAAGGCACATGTAAAGCTCACAGTGCTTAAGCGGGCATGGTGCTCAGTGCAGGAGACCACCCAATCAAAGATGTCAGCATGCAGCATGTCGGAAGAACAGGCATTGGAGGCAGCGTTGGTGGAGGTGGCGATTGCAGATCTACCGGGAGTCGCGGGCGCAACTGATCCCTCTGACAACAGCATGCCTACAGTAGTATCCACAGTGCAGAGGCGGTAGTTGAGACATGTTTTCATCTTAACTGGCAGCCAACGAGGATGACAGCCAAAACCTCACACTCGCACAAGAGAACCCGGAACATAGCGACCTGGTGGTCATGCAGGAGCACTCGACGGCTGTAACAACAGGAAATGCAAGAGTGTGAGGTTGCCTGCCATGAAGCAATTCCGCCGGGATGTATTCCCCCACTGGCGTGAATCGATTTGCCATCAAGAAACGGATAATGGCATCGTTCCCAGAGCAGGTGGTCACATATTTGCGCATTTGAACTTCAAAAGTATGCACAAGCTATTCCACCTCACCATTAGACTCTGAATGAAACAGAGGAGCCGTAATGTGGTGAATGACCAGACGAGTACAAAAATCTTGAAATACAGAAATGAATTGAGTGCCATTATCTGAAACAAGTGTATGCGGAAAACCCTCAAAAGGTGAAAACTTGCACAGCAACTGAATAGTTACAGCAGTGGACATGGCATGACAAAGCAAAATGTGTGGAAAATTTGACAAAGCATCCACAAGAAAAGAAAAAGAAAGAAAAAAAAAAAAAAAACCGAGTTAAGGAAGGGTCCCGTGTAATCCATATGCACTCATTCTCATGGTTGTAGGAGATGTGGCTAAGAAGAGAGATGTCAGAGGCGCTGCCTGTTCTGAAGTGCACAATGAGCACTTAGGCACCAGCCTCGTAATGTCACCATCGATACCAGGCCAAAACATGTGAGCGAGCCAATGTTTTTGTGTGGGGAAACTCCCCTGTGTCCTTCATGAAGCATCTGAATTAGTTCTGAATGAATTTCCTCTGGGATCAGTACTCGCAGAGATTGTCCGTCTGTAGCCAAAAGAACAACCCCATCCCATTCAGACAGACGAAAATGGAAAGAATAGTAGTTTCAGAGGGGATCTGAATCCCTACTCCGAGGGGTGTCCGGCCGGCCCACACGAATTTAGTGAAGAACGCGCTGCAGCGCTGGATCGGACATCACTGCCTTAGTCAAGACCTGTGCAGTAATAGGAAAACCATCAAAAGTAGCCTGAGCTTTCTCATCCAGATAAAAGCACAAAAGTTATCCTATATCAAAGTGAGGATCATTACCTGCTGGGAGGCGAGATAATGTGTCCATGTTAGTATGTTGCGCTGTCGGGTGGAAACGGATCTTGTAATTATAACAAAGAAAGAGAGAGATCCCAATGCTGCAATCTGAGTCGCTTTGTCAGGAAGTGCAGCTGTAAGGTGAAAGAGAGACCAAGGGCCTATGATCAGTAATGAGATGGAACTTGACCCCATACAAGTAAACATGAAATTTCTTCAAAGCATACAAAATGGCTAAAGCCTCTTTTTCAATTTGAGAGTACTATTTCTGGGTAGCCGTCAATGTCTTAGATGTGTACGTGATAGGGCCCTCTGACCCATCAGAATACTTATGAGCCAAAACAGCACCAATGCCAAGCGTCCATAGCCAGAACTGAATGTTGTCCAGGAACACATGCCGTCAAACAAGGGGCAGAAATCAATAGGTGCTTTCAGGTGCAAAACAAACGTTCACACTTGGAAGACCAGACAAAGGGAACACCTTTGTAAAGCTGACAGTTCATGGGGTGCGCCACCGATGCAGCCCCTAGTAAGAAGTGATGGTAATAGGGAATGTTGCCCAAGAAAACATGTATATATTTGACAGGCGCGGGATGTGGCAGAGGCTGTACCATATCCACGCAGTCCGGCAAAGGGTGGAGACTTGGCTAGGTTGCAGCAGAGGCCGGCTGCTTGGAGAACAGAGAAAAGGGCCCGAGGGTTTTGTAAATGTTTGGGATGAAGCCCTTGTCACAACAATATCATCTAAGTAGTTAACGCAGTCCAGAACCGGGTAGAGAAGCTGCTCTAAGTAACACAGAAAAATAGCAGGGGTACTAGCAACTCTGTAAGGAAGCCGTTGTCCAAAGGAAGCTAAGAGCGCATCTGTACAAGGCATGGGGTATGAGTCAATCACAGACTGTGCATTGATTGTAACTTCAAAATCCCTATAGATACGTAAAATCCCCAAAGGCTTCTTGACAATAACCCATGGCATAGCCCATTCGCTGGAAGAAATAAGAGTTAAGACCTGTAAGTCTTGGAGGCGATCCAATTCAGCCTTAATTTGGTCACGCAGGGCCACCGGCACCTGTTGTGCACAGAGAAACTTGGGGGAGTGCCTTTGGTCTCATAGTAATGTGGACGGTAAAGGCCATGGCACAACCCAGTTCCAACAAACGGCATCCAACTCTGGGAAAGGCACGAAATCTGAAAGATTGACAGAATCATCGATATTAAAATCAAAACCATTAAAGGCATCAAGGCTGAAGTGTCAACAACAACAACAACAACAACAACAACAACAACAACAACAACAACAAGTGACTGGCCTGATGAGAGATTTATATACCGTGGCGGCCATAAATTGACCCAAGATAAGGCTGCGCTGTAAAACATTACTAGGTTATTAATTACATTTCAGTCATTCTACCATTTCCAATTTCAAACATGATACTCAGCTTTTCAACATTACAATGTACGGGGGTTCTGCTCGCTGCAAAATTATTCACCTGGGGCATCGTGGTATAAATACATACTCATAGGTACAATTTTTCACTTATTATTTAATTTCCAATCAAACTGTTTCTTATTCCACCAAAACATGACAACATCGTAATGTACACAATGCAACAGAACTTAGCAGATAGTACTTTCATTTTAAAACGCAGACTGACATAGCTTCCAGAGCACTTAACGAACGCCAAAACTTGAACTCTAAATCCCCCACGCAAGATGGTGAGGCAAATATATAACATTGACAATGACATTACATTATGCATTGTTCATAACAATTGACTCTACTAATTTACAATTACCGAACATACAAATAAAACATTTCAAGTACACAAAAATAATCACAATATAAAGTGAAAACTATACATACAATAATTTTAGATGGCGCATATCTTTTTAAGTTATAATCACGGTCCTTTTTTGTTTGACAACAAACAGCAATGTTAAATGTCAATTAATTAGTTAATGAGTACATCATACATGTTCCTAACATATATTGAACTATCAAATATCTTGGCAATTCTGAAAAAGGTACAAAATCACAAGTCAGTCAATATATATAAAGAATCACAATCTTCAAATCTCGACTACTACATTAACACAATTAGCTGGTCTACGCAACTTCTTTGAGCCTGACATATATACAATGCTATTTATTATCATGTCTTTAGGATTTTCATGTCTTTTCTATCTAGGTCTTGAAATAAAATACAATGACAAAACTATTTTTTATAGAACTGTCTGGAAAGAAAATATACGACACTCTTAATGAAATCTATCACTTGTTAACTAATCACAGTATCACTGAGACATTGTCCTACACCGATTCCTAGGCTGGCTATTTCATTTGTAACTAACTTCACACACAACATATATCGCTATTAGACCACACGAAGGCTGCCAGATGGCAGACATTGAAATTAGTGTGTATCAGACAGGGAACTGAATAATGATGATGATGATGATGATGATGATGATGACTAGAGGACTGCTATCAATATCAGGGCCAAGCAACAGTTGAGGATGTGGTGCCACTTCTTAAGAAATGATTCAGTTTTGCACTCACTCCTAAACCTGCACCTACCAGATTCAACTGATGGAGCACATTGTGAAACCTTGCTTGTTCTCATGCAAATGGTTTGTGAAACCATACAGATCTATCATGGAGAAGACAGCCATTAGGAAACCAAAAGATCATCCTGATATTGTGATTTTATGAGCTGACAAGGGTAATAAAACTGTGATCCTCTCACAAGGATTAAATTGAGTGCATGTGGGCCTGTTAGAAAACGGTGCATCCAGAAAGACTGACAGTGGCCTTACCAAGAGGGCAGAGCGGAAGACCATGACACTTCTCAAAAAATCCACCATGCCAGTTCGTTAGTAAGATGCTGAGACACAGTATCAGATCTGCCAGACTTCATGGATTGCTGAAGTTTTACAAATGTAGGGGTTCCTTTATGCACATGTCACATGCGAAGTACCTACAGGAACTGCTTAGTCCTCACATGGGTAAGAGCTCACATCATATACACAACTGTGGGGTTTTGAGACACCTTAATAATTCAAATCTTAAGGGTACTAACATAATAAGTTTGAGGTTTCTCTTTCTACCAGAATGCCTTTACAGGGATCATTATAACTTACTGGCCAGAAATTTGATGAAGGATTTTTAGGCATGTCTTGTACATACTTCACTTTTGACAGTACCTGTTACGAACAGATGAAAGGAGTAGCCATTGGAGTCAAATTTCACTAGTTGTTACCAGCCCTGGACTCAACCCAATGTAAACGTGGCTGTTTCTTCCAGTATATACATATTTTCATATGGCCACATCATAGAGACAATCTGACTTTCTTGTACACATGATTTCCATACAAAAGAACGGGTTCACTATAGAAGACGAGGTGGCTTGAGTGCTCATCTTTCTGGATGACCTTTTGAAAAGTACAGCTGACAGTTGTGCCACCATGTGTACTGTAAGAAAAATGTACACTAACCTACACTTACATGCAGTCAGCTGCCATCTAACTTGGAGGAATGCTGTGCTTAAAATACAGGTACACAGAGCTTCTGAGCTTCCCACATGATTTAGCCAGCTTTCATTGCCTAAAACTATCTGAGCACAATAATTTCCCTGCAGTGCAGTAAATTTGGGAACTCGTTCCCCTCCCCACTGGAGGGCTGATGACCTTAGTAATTAGTTCCCCTGTCCCAACCAACCAGCAACATCTGGTAAGTTTGATGCATTTGTTTAATCCAACACCTTAAATAAACTGGCCTTAGCACAATAATTACATTCAACAACAAATAGTCAATGTGCTGATAAGCATGTGGCTGCCTCAAAATAAGATTATAAACTGCGCTCCTATAACCTCTGCAGGCCACCTTTATATACAGTTCTCAACAGTGCTCTGCATTGTTAAAGTTGTTGAAAACTATAAAATTATTTAACTACAATCAGTTTTCTCAATCTTAATAACATTTGATATTCTATGAAACATGCGTAAATATGACTTCATCTTCAATAACATTTAAACCTTCATAAATGTTTCTAATTACTGAAATGTACTTACACATGTTGAGTAACAGTGACTGATAAATTTATAATAATTATTTGAAAAATACTGGGTGATCAAAAAGTCAGTATAAATTTAAAAACTTAATAAATCATGGAATAATGTACATAGAGAGGTAAAAATTGACTGACATGTTTGGAATGACATGGGGTTTTATTAGAACAAAAATTAATAAAAATAAATAAAAATAAAAAATGAAAATAAAGTACAAAAAATATCCGACAGATGGCACTGGACAGCAAAATGTCAGTGACTGCACATGAAAGTCGTGTATAAAAGGAACTGTAATGAGAGAGAGAGAGAGAGAGAGAGAGAGAGAGAGAGAGAGAGAGAGAGAGAGAGAATCAGATGCACCAGCTGTCACAGCATGTTGATGTTACCTGAAAAGGCTCTTTTACTGAAGTTGTATTATCAGATTGGGGAATGTGCTAGTTCAACATTATGATCCCATCGTCATAGGAAGGGGGATTCAAATGGGAAAAGGTCCGTTCACAAATGTAGCTGTGGCGAGAATGATTTTGAAGTTTAAAGCCATGGGTTGTTTAGATGATATACCCTGTAGTGGCCAACCGAGCACAAGGTGTAATGCTACTGAGACAGTTCAGGAAGAAATATACTGTACAAGGGTTCGTCTATGCTCGGGGAAGTCACCACTTGTGCAGGCGCACACCACACTGGCCTTCCATACACTACTGTTTGGTTGGCACTTAGGCGTACCCTCCGATGCTATCCTTACAAAATCCATTTGCATCATGAACGGTTACCTGGCGATTTAGTGAAGCGGAGGGCATTTGCGGATGTGGGCATTTCAAAAGATGGCGAAAGATGATGATTGGTTGAGTAACATGTTGTGGCCCGACAAAGCTCATTTCACGCTCAGAGGGTCTGTCAACGCCCACAGCTGCAGAATTTGGGCTACCTAAAATCCTAGAACTGTCGTGGAAACTCCATTGCATGACGAGAAAGTCACAGTATGGGTTGGATTTACAACATCTACTCTTATCGGGCTTTTTTATCTTAGAGGAACTGTGTGATTCTGGTTTTATATCTGCTACCGCGACGGGTAAGAGGTACATTGATATGTTACAGAATCGCATAATCCCCAGCCTGCCAGATACACATGCTGGAACGTATGATTTTTATGCAGGATGGCTCTCCACCCCATATTGCTAGACACGTGAAAGATCTCTTGTGCGCGTTGTTTGGTGGCGATTGTGTGCTCAGCTGCCACTTTCATCATGCTTAGCCTCCCAGGTCCCCAGACCTCATTCTGTGCATTTATTGGATTTGGGGTTACCTGAAGTTGCAAGTTTATCATGATCGACTGACATCTCTAGGGATGCTGGAAGACATATGATGCCAATGCCTCACCATAACTCCGGACATGCTTTACAGTGCTGTTCACAACATTATTCCATGACTACAGCTATTGTTGAGGAATGATGAACATTTTGAGAATTTCCTGTAAAAAAAAAACATCATCTTTGTCTTAATTTGTTATGCTAATTATTGCTTTTCTGATCAGATGATCCGGCTGCCTCTCAGCCAGCGGTAGTGACCATTCCTAAGACCTGAACTGCCACCAGAAATTTTTATGTCCCCACGTAATATGATAGTGTCATTGTGGAATTGTGGCAGTTTTTTTTCCTCCCACCTAGTAGAGTTACAACAACCTCCACAGTCATGTGGAAATCTTCATTGAGGAATACACAAAAGTACTCAGTTGTTCTCTGCTGCCTCTGCATTGAGCATACATGGTTGACTCACAGCTTTCTTTCACAATGAGACCCCACCCAAGTGGCACTGTGTCTCTGTTCTGACAGTCGTCCATCTTTTGATGCACTGTCCCATTTTATCTCCCTTATGGCAGTCTTTTAAGGGGGCCACACCCTGCCTATCCAACCCATGTTAATTAGGCAAGTATTTTACCCATTTCTGAAAAAAAAAAAAAACTATTTGATGCAGGTTATTAATATTTTTAATGTATGTTACATGATGCTAATAGCCAACTGTACTAAAATATACTTTACCCATTTTATAGTTTTAAGAGATACTTTTTTTAATTTATTAACAAAAAATATCAAGTTTTTTCTGCAGAAAATATTTTTATGGTCTTTCTAATGGGGAATATTAATTAAATGTAGTACCAGAGGTGGCTTTTATGTTATGCAGAGTCTCTAAAAATTTCATTAATTTATCTATGATAGTATCTGATATAATTGTGTGATATTACAGATACAGGGGGACGCTGATTGTTTCCATGTGAAAGGTGGGTTTTGCCGGGCTGTTGGGTTCCCCAGCTGGCTGGTTAACAGTTTGAACCCAGTGAATGGACAGGTAGTCAGGGTTTTCTTAATTTGCTCGGAAACTGGAAACGCTTGGCTGAGTGAGTGCGGCTATTCCAGATTGCAACTGAAATACAATATAGCCACAAATATTCTAAAAATCCATATAAAATCAGGAAATGATCAAATGGCAAATATAATTGTATTAATGGATTTAGGAGACTTGGGAGAATCAAATGCCGTAATTACAATTTCAATATCCCTTACAGATAAGCAGCTGATAAATATCAGTACAATAATAATAATAATAATAATAATAATAATAATAATAATAATAATAATAATAATAATAATACTACTACTACTACTACTACTACTACTACTACTACTACTTACATTTACAATTATTGATACGTAGTGTTTACCAGTAACATATTAAGAAGCAAATGGGCAGCATTGCACCACGCTACCTCTCAAGACGTACCATGTTATTTCTGTATTCTTTCAATAAAATTAGGTTTACTCTCTTGTTTTGCTTTTTATCAAGGTAATAATATTCTTGTATCAGAACATAGATTCCACCACAAAAACACAAAACATGAACCCAGCAAAGTGCATTACATTTATATATGTAGTTTTTTAATTAATATTATTCTTAGTAATGTGTGTTTTATGTTAATATGTTGAAATATTTCATGTCCGTCTAAAAATAGTAGATATGCAGCAGATAACTTACTTATAAACAATTATATGTGTTTGTGGACAAGAACTGAATATATTTGCTTAAAAGGCCATGATAAATTAAACCTTAATTGTGTAACTATATTTCAACGGCAGCAGTATATTTGAACATTGAGACGCCACGCTTAATGGCTATTTGAGCAAAGAGCTTCAGTCTCGATCATTTCTAGTATTGTTAAATATATATTTCTCATATTTTTGGAAACATTTTTTTCACTTATGGGGAACAGCACTCTTATTTAAATTTATGTATAAAGAACAGTCTAGAGTGCAAAAATTTTTTTTTCCTCATACTAGTTTCGGTCTTATTTTGGACCATCTTCAGGAAATTAAGCTCCATTGATGGTGTGGAGTTTGCAGGAAACTTGGAGCCTTCTACTGTGTCACCGAATATTCAAATGTATAATATTTGGAAGGGAAATTATATTTTAAAGATGGGGTCTTAGAATGCGCAGAAGGATACAATTTTGAGAGGAGGCTTTTCAAACGCTTGGGAATGGGAAGTTGGATGTGGTGGTGAAAGGTTGTGACGCTCGGTGGTCCGAAGTCGCGTTAAGTATTTTTGATTTGAAGAGACAGGCATGTGTGGACTTAGAAAATTTACAGGACTGTGACTGCAGAACTTAGTCTCTGCTTGAAAAGTGACAAACTATGCACAGTAGTGGGGGTATGGAATTGATAATTCAGCAATCATGTAATCATGTGATGACAAACTGTGTTTTGTAACAATACTTTTATTGTGGATTATCTTGGAACTGCAAACGGTGATACTTATAGTTTCTCTCATGAACAATAGTTGGAGAAATACTGACTTATTCACTGATGTAGAAAGTAGAACCACCTTCACGTTTCATGTCTAATAAGAGTAATAAACTCCATTTACAAAGGAGTGAATTACTCCTTTGTCTTAGAATCCATTTTATTGCTCATTCGGAGGTTTAATTTATGTTTGTTAAATATATTTTCACATCATAATATGCAGATTGATAGACTGGCTAAACTACAGATTAATTATTGATCTTGTTAAAACAGATTGGGTAGCTGTTTAGGGCATAGAAGCTGACATACATAACTCACCCCTATGTACACAGACAAAGAGCCATAAACTTTTACTACCCTGATTTATGTGTTGCCCAAGTCTTATTGGTGAGAACTGATAGGAAGGGCGCAATTGGGCATATGTACTGAAAATTTTACTTCGTGGGAAATTGACTTTAAGGAAAAACTTTTGTAATTTGTTACTTAGTTAATTAAAACTGTCCTGCTGCATTTGATGCCCATCTTTGGCCTCTAGCAGGTCCTCCAGCTTCTTTTTCACCTTCAGGATATTTGCCTTGCTTTCTTGGCCATATTAGATGCAGACCTGTCTGCATCGGCTATCCTCATTTTCTCACCATGTCGCAGCTCAATGATGATATTTTCACCAGGCTTAATTCCTAGCATTTTCAGTACCCAACACTTTCCAATATTGCCACAACTGAATGTAATAACAGCATCATGAACTCATAGTTTCATTGTATGCATGACTACAAATACAGTTTTAGGAAGGCGGTTCCAAATTATGCTGTTGAAACATTTGTTTGGATTCTGTTTCTGCTTATGTGGCCATTTCCTTAGGTGTGATTCTTCAGTTTCTCCCGGCGTACTTGATAATCAAAATATCCATGGGTGTACTGCTGGTCTATAGTGTCCAATGGGCACAATATTTCGGTGATCATACATGTTGCCATCATCAGGTGAACTGACGGACTGAGCTCCTGGAAACGCACAGGCACGGAGATCCGCGGTCTGCGCCGCGGCCGCGCAGTGGAACCGATTGCGCCGGCGTCTGAGATGACGTCAATTTCAGGGCTCTGTCCACCGTGGTCGTCACTTCGTTAAGATTTACTCTTAATTAACCCAATCACTGGTTCCCAAGCTTTGCTAAGATTATAGTCACAGTCACGGTTTGAGGTCGTCACTTGTGTGAATTTCAATGGCCTCTCTAACAACGCCGTCACAGTATCTCGACGTCTGTACCAGCATCCTAGTGCGTTCATACTCCATCACATGATTTTCCGACAATCAATGTTCAGCGACCGCCGACTTGCTTGGATACATCAATCGTGTGTGCCTCTGGTGTTCAACGCATCAATCCTCGACGGTACGCATCGTCTGTCCAATATGACTTTCCACACTGACACTGAATCGGGTACACGCCGGCCTTCCTCAATATAGACCGGCAGTAGACTCGTGGATATTTTGATTTCCTTAGGTCATTGGGTGTCTTCACCTGAATTTTCAGGCCTCCACCCTCCAATGTCTCTAATTTCCTACCTACCCCTGTGTTGTCAGTCTTCCTTGGCAATGTGTTCGGTTGGTGCCTCATGCCACTCTTTGTCTGGAGTTCGGTTTTATTGTGTGGTTTGCTTGCCTTAATGTCTGTGCATTTTACCAATCCAGGCATTATCTCTTGTCTTTAAATGTAGTCAATCACTTGCTCTGCTGCTTTTCAATATTCAGAGTTCTATTATTACAGTTGTGTTCATCCTTGCTCTGTACACCTAGATTTTGCCCTCTGGTTGTAGAGGTCTAGCTTCAACTGTGTATCAACCTCTGGGGACCTGTCTGTTTTGTACAGGGAACTGATCATCTTGGTTTTTAGTCCCCTTTAAAACGTCATCCAATCAACCTTAGTGATGATGCCTCTATGGCTGAGAGTATTGTACATTTTATCCATGCAGGTAATTATCATTCCATTTAATGGTAGGTGCCTTAGCCTTATCTTTTAAGTTCACAACTCTCCAGAAAATTTTAGCTGCTCCCACCATTTGTATTGTCTCCTGCATCTGGCTATACTTCATTGAGTGCAGTGTGGCTGTGTCATCCTTTATCATTTTGATCAGCCATCCATGGCATTCTGCTTTAATGTTTTAGTGAAGTTAATCACTTGCTCTATTTTTCCTTCGTTTTCCTCCTCCTCCTCCTCCGCTTCATTGTCTTATCGCATGGGGCACACAAAGCTCTTTAGTGGGTATGTGTGTAGCACACACAGCCCCTAGCCATTGTCTTTCTTCCTATTTTCTGAGGCTGAATTACCCCTCCCAGTTCCCCCCTTCCCCATCCTAGTTTGCCCCTACCCTTATTCGTCTCCCAGTCTTCATTTACGATTTTTGTCTCCATGCTGTTTAGCCACGTCTCTGGCCAAGTTTGGACCCCCCCCCCCCCCTCAGGGTTTGACCTCCACCACAAAAGCACAGTTAAAGGTGAGCCATTTGAGGAAGAGCTCTCGGCCGAGCACCTACGGTGTGGATCCTCATCCCTCCTTTCCCCACTTCGTTACTCACTGTAGCACCATACCCAGCATGTGTAGCCAGTCCGTTTGGGGGGGGGGGGGGGGGGGGGTGGCGGCTGTTATGTACCCTAATGGCTGAGTCCCCTGAAAACGAAGGTATCACACTGATGGTACCAGAGCTGTAACCTCCCCATGCAGGCCAAGAGTCAATACCAATACTCCTGATGTATCAGGGCTCCAAGTAATGGCAGTCATGCCAGGTGGCCATTGTTGTGGCTCGGTGGCACCCATGGGGAGAGCCCCTGATTGAAGTGGGTGGTACTAGGGCTGACATTTTGCACAATGAAACCTGTGAAATTGGATAATGGTCGTACTACATCCACCTCTGAAGGCAGTATTAGTGAATTTAATAGGGCTACTTATGACATGTGCCATTTTAAAGCTCACATGGTGAATTAATCAAATGCTATGCAAAGCATGCATAGCTGGCATCCCTGACTAAATAAACTGTGTGTTACCAGGCCGTAACATAGGACTCAAAAACTGTACCTAAATGTTGGCAGATAGCCACCTCGAGCTTTATACTGCGACTATCTTGGTGACATTCCAGTATCCATAACCCCTCACCAGTCATTAAACATGGTTCAGGGAGGTTTTTGTTTTTGTTTTTTGTTTTTTGTTTTCCATTGAAGTTATTTTAAGTTGACCGCCTCCTGCAAACTGATGAACTCCAGATCAATCTTGAACAGCGAGGTGTTCATTTTGTTGGTTACATGAAGACGCCCTAAAGACAATTGAGTTGATACTGGTGCCTTTTATCTTGCCCTTAGACAGGGTACTCTCCCAGATAAGGTCAATGTAATGTATCAGTTTAACGTGAAACCATACATTCCAACTCCATATCAATATTTCTGATGTGTACGGTTGGCCCACGTCTTCTCGTTGTACAGCAGTCTGTATATGTGGTGAATGTGAATGCCCACTCCATGAGGGGGAACCATGGTGTGTCAACTGTCAACAACACCACTCTTCTTGCTCTCCAGATTGCCCAGTGTATAAACAGGAGAAGAAAAGTCTCTTGAATGCTTAACATATCAGGAGGCCCACCAAAAAGTCATGCATCTGCACCCTGTGCTAATGTTAACTAGCTTTGCCTTGGTTACATCCTCTACCTCTCCGCCCTCTTCATGTTCCCACCCCCACTGTTCCCACTCTCATGTTCCCACTCCCTCTCCTGCACTTTGTTTGTGCCTCTGTGTCCCCTTCCTCCCTCCCAGCCAGATAAGTCCCCCCCCCTTCTCACAATTCACAGGACAAGGGCCCCTCTGGTAGTGCATGAGGTGCCAACTTTGTTCTCACAAAAAAATCCCACTGCACTTGTTTGTTCCACTGTTCATGGTTCTTGTCCCTCCCACATTGGTGACAATGTCGACCCAGCTGTGTGATACATTTCAACCCATTCACCTCCCATCTGGAGTCTCGATCTGCTATCTGCTGGAAATGTAATGACCATTACCATCACCTCCTGGAGTTGAAACAACTTATTTCCTTTTACTCTGCATCTTGTGTACATCAGGATTCACATTTCAGTGATGGCCATTCACTGACCCTTCATGGGTTCCATGCTTTCAGTTGGAAATGTTAGCCACCTACAAGCATCTGGTGGAGTCTGCACCCTAGTTCGTATGGATGTTATTAGTTCATGGATTCGTCTCTGTACTAAACTGTAAGTGGTTGCTGTTCAGGTTCGTTTAACCTCTATGATAACAATTTGTAATCTCTCTCTCCCTCCTGACAGGCCTCATATGTCTGGTACTATAACATACGTCTTTCAGCAACTCCCCAATCTTCCTCATTCTTGGGGGACTTCAATGCCCATCATTCGCCATTGGGCAGGCTCATGCAACAAGTCCAGGATGCCTCATCAACCAGTTCCTTGCAAACCATGACCTGTGCCTTCTCAGTGATGGTTCCCCAATCCATTTTAGTAGTGCTCACAGCACTTCCTCGACCACAGACCTTTCACTCACTTCTCCTCTTTTCCCTTCATTTCACTGGTCACCACATGAAGACCTTTGCGATAATGACTACTTTCTATTGATTCTTTCACTCCCCTCCAACTTGACGAGTGACAGGCTACCCTGTTGTGTTTTCTGTCCTGCCAGTTGGCCTTCATATTCATCCCAGGTGGTTTTCACACTATCCTTATCTGACAGTGTTGATGATGTCATCAGTGATGGCTCTACTGTTACTAATCGAGCTGCTAGGATTGCTGTTCCCTGGTCGACAGGCCCTTCTAGCTGCCACCCAGTTCTGTGGTGGAACGCAACCATTGCCGCAGCGATTTATGAGTGCCGTCGAGCCTTGCAACATCTTAAGTGCCATCCATCCCATGCTGCCCTTATCAGCTTTAAATGCCTTTGTGCTAAGGCTTGGTATATAATCAAACAGAGCAGGCATTTGGGCTTTTCCTTGGTCTCTTACATACTGGAACACTCCTGTTGTGATCACAAGCAACCAATAATTTTTATTTTGACCATACCTATGGATAAAGCTGCTGACCATCGATGTAAGTGTAGTTGTTGTTTCAATCAGTCTTTGTTACCTTTTCACTGGTAATCCAACAACATTAAAATATGTCATAGGCTAGGTTCCAAATTGCATCCACTTCAAGTTTCATTAGTAGAACTGGTATATTTCTAATAAGTCACACCCAAATGAATCACAGCCTTCATCTAACAGTTCTAACTGGTAATCACAATTCATATGGCAAAGTATCAGGTTAGAATCACATGTTGTCAAAACCATGCACTTCAGTAATATTCTGAATATTCTTTAACAATTATACCGGCAGGGTTGAAGCAAAGACTGGATTCTTCATTTTCTTGAACACTGGTCACAATAACAGGTTTGTTGTAATCAGTAATTTGCTGGGGTTCAACCCATGATGATGTGGGCGAACACACAACACTCATCATAATTTCTTGCAAATTATTTCATTTCAAGCACACACGTCATAAAACTACACACCACCACCTACTCACTCTGCCAACAGATGGTGCAATCGGTGGCCACTATAGATATGCTCATATACTTGATGTGCCTTTCTCTGAATTGAAGGGGGGGGAGGGGGAAGGCTGACCTACATCCCTGCCCAAAAACTTTCGTTTCAGTAGTATGAAAAGGAAAATATTGAAAAATTGACTGAACTTGACAAAAAATTAATGAATATTACTGAAATACAAATAAGTAAACCCTTATGACATCGGCCATGAACGTACAAGAAACCATTTTACAAAATTACTTAGAATTAAACATTGACATTAGAAAAGATCTCAGAAACTATACCCAAACAGATAGTTACACTTCAGATGCAATAGAATATACACTCCGAATCAATCATACAAAACTTAAAGATTATTCCTTATTCTTCAGCTACCCCTTGGTTTGCTGTTCTTCCAGGTAGGGCATATGCAATCTGTATACTCATCACCATTACACTTACAGCTGGCAACATATTTTACTCACAGTACCAAAGCAATACAATGTGACATTATATTGTCGTGTTGAAATGGAAGCAGGCTTGACTTCGAAGGCAACTAAACACAGCACTTATACTGAAAGCACGTTTATTACGAACTCAACGTACACGCAGCACTGACTGTCTCTCAGGCAGAGTGCTCTGCTATTTATACACAGACAGAATTTACCAGAAATTAGAACAAAATAAGAAACAAGTAGAATTTACAAGTGAACATAAGAAAGATGTAGAACCTTCTGGAATTGTTAATTACAAAGAAATAAATTTTTGCCGGTGGGCGGGATTGAACCGGCGACCTTCTGCACCACAGTCCGTGACGCTATCCCCTGCGCCACGCTGGCAGTCGGTGTTCGTGGTCTCTTGCGGCAATATAGTTTGCAAAATTATACCGTAATAGAGTGTACTAAAGGACTACATAGTACTTCCACAACTACACAATAATATAAACTACTCAGTTTTCTATATACAGAAGAACCTCGTTTTCATGCTTTTCAAGGGACTTCAATAAAATGCAGGAAAATGTAAAATAAAGGAAATAATGTTTTAAATGGTAAAATATGCTTACTGGATCAGCCTTGCATTTTGATAGTTTATTTGTGATATATGTACATAATAGGCATCTAAATACTCGCCAGGAAGTTTATTGTACAATAAAGGTTATCCAAATTTTTACTATTTTAAGCACCAGTCAGAACTTGTAATTTTATGGGAAGTAAAAATTTTTGACGTAATTTCATTCATTATAATCGAGGACACCACTGCTGGGCTATGTAACACATTTTCCAAATTACCTGAACTGCTGTGATAGATATCGTTTGGAGCCCCTGCCAGGCTATGTAACACATCTTCAAAATTACTGAATTTTACCAGCATTAATTATTTACGTAATAAAACTCCTAAAGTTCTGTTGTTTTTGTATTTTTCAATGTTCCATATGACAATATTAAAGAATTTATTCGTGTTCTTGTGTGCAAACGTATGCACAAGTATTTTTGTGATATTTGCATAGGATCGGCATCTCACACTATTATCGCTTTTTTGAAGTTGTGGGTATTATGATACCCAACTTTGATTGATAATGTTCTTTATTAATCAGAAATATGTTTCACAATGAAACTCTTTATTCTCACATCAACAAAGCAACTGGTTCTGATTGTTTGAGTACACGCCAGCCCCTCTGGCAAAGAAGCTAGCGGAAAGAGGAACTACACCGCTACAAATAGGCATTATTCTCACGTCAACAAACTATTCTGACTACACCCCTGGCACTCTGGCAAAGAAGCTGGTGGAAAGAGGAACTACATCACCACAAATCGGGGCGTCGTAAGTCAACTATCCGCGTACTGTCAACAACGAAACATGAAATATACGTTTGAATACAGTAAATGCAAAGTGTCAAGAATCACGACTAATAATTTTTAAGCGCTATACTTTAAGGGAAAGCCATGCTAGCGTCAGTTTATGTAGATTACATCATTTTCTTCTTCATGACAATGCTTTCGAAAAGTGTAAAACACGGGAAAAGTATAAATATGTTAACGCAAAAATGAGGGCAAATTAACATTGTGAACATAGGAAATTTGACGGGACCGACAAAAAATGGTGTAAATTGCAGGAAAACATAAAAACTGGGAGCGTAAAAACGAGGTTTTACTGTATTACATAAATAAATAAACATTAAACACCTAGACTTTTCCATATTATAAAACTTACTATTAATATGGTTGCCACAAGACATAGCTGGGATATTTCATTTGTTCATTTTCCACAAAGTGTCTCATAAAAGTTCTGTATCAAAAATGCACACACAGGCTACCAAAACATAGGTATTAATTAATCCTCAGTACCAAATATTACCCCTGTATTATTAAACTGACTTATTACTTTTTTCTTTTGTACACCATGTCATACAGATAAGTACATAATTAATACAATATTGCTTTTCAATTAAAATTTACACAGTATCATTTATGTATAAGCCTGGAATATTCTATTTTCACACAATTAAGAGAAATTTATTACATTGTTTACTGATAGAAATCCAAAGGTCAGTAAACAGTTCAAATATCATAATGTGAACAATTAAATGACAATATTATATATATCTATTAATTAATTACCAACACAACTACTAATCTCTTCCAAGACTACTCCATTATCTGGGTTACTTTTATCTTCACAGGGATCTTTAATATTTTCCATATGTTCCTGCCATGGGCTCTCTTTGACAGTCTGTTTTTGTCTTTCAACGGTTTGCCTTTTTGCCTGAGGAATAAAATATTTTTTGATATTAAATGGTTTATGACCCTTTATTTTTAGTTTACATTCCACACCTCCTTCATAACTCCTGGTTTCTGAGAAGACATTGTGATATCATTATGAAATAGCAGCAAATCTCTACCTACTCTCTTCATCCAAGCATGTTAGCCCTTCTAATTTCTTTCCTATATGATCTTGTTCATCTCTCTCCTCTGATATTAAACCCCCATGGATTATCCATATCCCTTCTTCAGATTTCTCACCTTCCTTTCCAGCATCAGCTCCATCTTCGTAACACAGGTTCACCTGTTTTAATTCACATTCCTCCTCTTGAATAAATATTAACCTCCTCCTTTCTCCTCCTCTTCCTTTGATTTAAACTACACCCTGGTTTAAATTTATCATGACTTCTATTTCATTTAACCATTCACACCCCAAGATAACCAGTGTAGTTAGCCCCACAACCAACAAATGTCACTTCATATTATTCTCCTTTAATTTCAAAGGTAATTAGCACTTGTTCTTTAATTGGTTTACTTTTAATACCCACTGTATTTACCACTCTGTCCACTCACAGGAAGACTGGACAATGTGATAATATTAAATACGTTCATACAACTTTTGTGATATAGCACATGCTGCACTTCCAGTATCATTCAGTGCATCCACACTCGATCCATACATGCTAACTTTAATCATCAGTAACACAAATTGCTTAGATACTTAATCTTCCTGCATCAAATACCTACCAAGGTAACCACTATTATGTTTGATGAGATTTATGTTTGTCCTTCTAGGCCTCACTCCTGACTGGACCTCATCTGGACTGCAGTTTAGATTACATATTCCTTCCCTCCGCCTCGTTACTTGTCGCCTATCTTCATCCCTCTTATAATTTCTCGAATCATCTTCTCTCTCTTGGTTGTTGTAAAACTGGCAACCACTACCATGGGTTCTATACCTGTGACCACCACCTCTACACCTGTAACTTGATGAATTACTAAACTGACCTATTTGGTGATTATTTCCTCCTTGGTGCTATTCACGCGTATGGTTATCTTATTGTGAATGGAACCACTGAAAAACCTCCATCAATGTATCCCTATCTTTAATCAGGATTTTTGATAAATTTTCTTGTAGTCTTGGGCTCAACATTCGCTTTATTGCTGGTATCAATGTCGTTGCTTATTGGTTGCTCTGACATTTTGTTTAGTTCCCATAAATGTTCAGTGAATTCTCTTAAGGTACCTTCACATTTAGGGACTTATGATAAAGTAAACTATAAAAGTGCTGCCCCTAATGACTCTTTAACCACCCCCCAGGGGGCCCACAGTTCTTTTGTGGGTACGTGTGTGGCGCGTACGGGGCCCCGAGCCGGAGCAGCCTTTCTTCTGCCCCAGGCTGCTTCACTTTCCCTCCCGGTTTATGCCTTCGCCCGGAGACGGGCATATTTCGTGAGCTACGGTGGTTCTTGTTGTCGTTTTTCTTCCTTCGTTCCTTCCTTTCTTACCCTTTGTTTCTGTCTTTCCCTCCTTGTACTCTCCTAGCCTTCTTCTCCTCCTCATTAGTCTCCGCCTCGGCGTTTGAGACATTTTTTTTCCTTATTTCTCTTCACTTCCTCTATTCTTCTTCTTTCCTCCCTGTGCGTGTCTGAAGGCTGACCCACGCATTATCATGCGCAGCAGGTGACGGGGTAACGCGTAATTCCCCCCCCCCCCCCCCCCCCCCCCGGGTAGACAAGTAGGGCACGTACGTACCCCCTGGTAAAGGCCAGGCCCAGGGAGGGGTGATTACCCGAGCTGGTACTTTCCGAACGTGCCGATTGGTCCCTCCGTCAGTTCTCGGGAGGTGTGACCTGAGGTGTGAACAATCACCTAAGGCGGGTAAGCCCTCGGAGAGGGCCCCCACTAGGAAGGAGCGCGCCATCGGAGACGCCGGTAATCACTGGGGACACTTCTGCGATGACTTCCTTCTCTTTTTTAGTGACGTTGACCCAGAAACGTAAGTTAGATTCACCTCAGCAAAAAAAGACTCTGCCTAATGTACCTAAATTTCTTGTTGTCTCTCGCACCGACGGAAAGGATTTCAATTCTGTCAATCCTTTCGTTATACAGAAAGGTGTAGATGCAATTTCTGGCCCTGTTAAAACCTGTTCACGTCAGCGCAATGGCACATTGTTGCTGGAAGTGGAAAGTGCCTTCCAAGCTCAGAAACTACTCCGGACTACACTGTTACACACGTTTCCTGTCAAGGTGGAAGCACATCGCACACTCAACTCGTCACAGGGGGTAGTCTTCACGAGATCCCTTGACGGGTTGTCTGATGAAGACATCCAATCCTATATGTCCGACCAGGGTGTGACAGCCGTCCATAGGGTAATGAAAAAGGTCGATAACCAACTGACACCGACTCGTACTGTGTTTTTGACGTTCGACAGAGTTGACCTCCCGTCGAAGGTCAAAGCAGGGTATGAAGTCATCTCCGTCCGCCCTTATGTACCTAACCCAACGCGCTGTTTTCAGTGCCACAGGTACAACCATACCCGTGAACATTGCCCAAATGCAGCAAAGTGTGTCACTTGTGGTAGGGACGCCCATGAGGGGGATTGCCCACCTCCGTCCCCTCACTGCCTAAACTTTAACGGTGACCATGCGGCTTCCTCTCGCGACTGCCCTGTATACAAGGATGAGAAGGTAATCCAGCAAATTCAGGTTACGGAGAAGGTATCAACATCTGCCGCTTGAAAGTTGTTGGCGAGTCGAAAGCCCACTGTCCTCCCAGCGGTTACATACAGTAAGGTCCTCACCTCAACTCGACCTACCAAGGATTCCAGTACCCAGACTTGTGACTTCACCTTTGCTGACACAGTTGTGCGATCCGCCAGCCCGAAGATTGCCCGTTCCACGTCCCCACTTCCTCCTGCTGCTTCTAAGGTGCAGTCTTCGTCAACCTCTAGTAAACCTCGGGCACCTAAACAAGATGCCCGGACCTTGAAAAAGGAACCCGTCCATGAGGATTTTCTGCGTTCTCAGGCTTCCCAACCGTCAACTGCCTCTTCCCGCCGTCACTCTTCCAGAAGAGCTGACAAGAAAAAGAGTTCCTCTCCTTCCCCGCCGAGGCGTGACCCATCTGTCACGCCGTCCAACAGTTGCCGGCCTCGGCTGTCTTCTGTTTCACCGGGTCGCTCCGTCTGCCGGGCACCCGGCCCTCTACCGGCGGTGGAAACTGCCCCTCCTGATCAACTCAGGAAGGTGGCAGGCACGTCGGTCGAACCTATGGACCACGACCCTTTGCCCCTGGACAGCGATAGCAGTGCTCCCTCGAAATCCGGTCCTCAGCGGCCGTCGAGGTGACCCCGCTTGCTAGTTGGTTTTTCTCCTTCAATGGAATATTCGCGGCATTCGTTCTAATCGGGAGGGGTTAAAACTACTCCTTCGATTGCACTGCCCGCTTCTAGTCTGCCTCCAGGAAACCAAGTTGCGTCCACGTGATCGTGCAGACTTTCCACACTACACCTCTGTGCGGTTCGACCTGCCACCCGTGGAAGGTGTCCCAGCCCATGGAGGGGTTCTGATGCTCCTTCGAGACGATGTCTATTTCCATCCCATTTCCTTGCACACTCACCTACAGGCAGTTGCCGTCCGCATCACTTTATCCACATTTACCTTTTCCCTCTCTAATACCTATTCGCCATCATCTGCCCTTACTAGGGCAGATATGCTACACCTTGTTGACCAGCTCCCTTCACCTTTCGTGTTGGTAGGCGACTTTAATGCCCACCACCCCCTATGGGGCTCTCCGGCACCTTGTCCGAGAGGCTCCCTTTTGGTGGACCTTCTCCAACACCTCGATCTTGTCTGCCTCAACACCAGTGCACCGACCTTCCTTTCTGACACAACACACACTTACTCCCATTAAGACCTCGCAATATGCACTCCTCAGCTTGCCGGTCGGTTTGAGTGGTATGCACTTTCTGACACGTACTCAAGTGACCATTTCCCTTGTATCATCCACTTCCTGCATCATTTCCCATCTGCTCGTCCCACCAGTTGGAACATTTCCAAAGCCGACTGGGGGCTTTATTCTTCCATGGCTGTTTTTCACGATCAGAATTTTCCCAACAGTGACAGTCAGGTCGACTACCTCACAGAGGTTATTCTCACCACTGCTGAACGTTCCATACCTTGTACATCCTCTTCTCCACGTCGTGTCCAGGTCCCTTGGTGGACTGCAGCCTGCCGCGACGCGCTTCGAGCCCGGCGCCGTGCTTTACGCACCTTCCGCTGCCACCCAACTTTGGAGAATTGCATCAATTATAAACGTATGAGAGCGCAATGTCGTTGTATCATAAACGACAGCAAGAAAGTTTGCTGGACTGCTTTTACTAGTTCTTTTAACCATTTTACTCCCTCTACAGTTGTTTGGGGTGGCCTACGCCATTTATCCGGCATCAAGGTCCACTCCCCGATTCCTGGCCTGACCGTGGAGAACGCAGTCCTCGTGGACCCCGCTGCTATTTCCAACGCATTGGGCCGTTTCTTTGCGGAGGTTTCAAGCTCTGCCCATTACCACCCTGCCTTTCTCCCTCGCAAACAGGTAGAGGAGGCACGGCCGCCTTCTTTCCACTCTTTTAATCGTGAAAATTATAACGTCGCCTTCACCATGCAGGAGCTAGACCGTGCTCTCGCCCTGTCCCGATCTTCTGCTCCCGGGCCCGATTCCATTCATATTGAGATGCTGAAGAACCTCTCTCCTGCGGGCAAGTGCTTTCTTCTCAGTACCTATAATCGCATATGGACTGAAGGTCATGTTCCCACAAGTTGGCGTGAAGCCATTGTTGTCCCCATCCCCAAGCCAGGGAAGGACAAACATCTTCCTTCCAGTTATCGCCCCATTTCTCTGACGAGCTGCGTCTGTAAGGTGATGGAACGCATGGTTAACGCTCGGTTTGTCTGGCTCCTCGAATCTCGCCGCCTCCTGACTAATATCCAATGTGGTTTTCGTCGACACCGCTCTGCTGTTGATCACCTCATTACGTTATCGACCTTCATAATGAACAACTTTCTAAAGAAGCGTCAAACAGTAGCAGTGTTCTTCGACTTGGAGAAGGCATACGATACCTGTTGGAGAGCGGGCATTCTCCGCACATTGCACACTTGGGGCCTTCGGGGCCGCCTTCCTCTTTTCATTCAAGCGTTTTTGGCGGATCGCAAGTTCCGGGTACGGGTGGGCTCTGTTTTGTCAGATACCTTTTGCCAGGAGAATGGGGTACCACAGGGCTCCGTCTTGAGTGTGGCTCTCTTTGCCATTGCAATCAATCCGATCGTGGATTGCCTTTCAGCCGACGTCTCCGGATCTCTTTTTGTTGACGATTTCGCAATTTATTGTCGCGCCCAGCGGATGTGTCTCTTGGAGCGTTCTCTTCAACGCTGTCTTGACCATCTATATTCCTGGAGCATCGCAAACGGCTTCCGATTCTCCACTGAGAAAACTGTGTGTATAAACTTCTGGAGATAAAAGGAATTTCTTCCACCTTCTCTACATCTCGGCCCTGTTGCTCTCCCTTCCGTGGAGACTACAAAATTCTTGGGACTCATGTTGGATCGTAAACTTTGCTGGTCCACATACGTGTCCTACCTGGCTGCCCGTTGTGCCCGATCCCTTAACGTTCTTCGTGTCCTCAGTTTGCACGTCATGGGGAGCGGATCGTACCGTCCTGCTTCACCTTTACCAGGCCATTGTTCAGTCGAAGCTCGACTATGGAAGCCTTGTATACTCTTCTGCACGGCCGTCGATTCTCCGCCGTCTCAACTCTATCCACCATCGGGGTTTACGTCTTGCGACCGGTGCATTTTATACTAGCCCTGTTGAAAGTCTGTATGCCGAGGCTGCTGTATTACCCTTGACCACTCGGCGTGACATACTTTTGTCTCGGTACGCATGCCGCCTGCGGTCGATGCCCAACCATCCATCTTACCGATTATTTTTTAACGACTCACTCGATCGCCAATATCAGTTGTCTGCGATTGTCTTGCTTCCACCTGGAGTTCGGTTTCGCCGCCTACTACAGCGGCTCGAATTTACCCTTCCTTCCACCTTTCGGTTAAGCGAAAGCCCATTGCCACCGTGGTATCAGGCCCAGGTTCACACTCACCTTGAACTTAGTTCGCTCCCCAAGGAGAGCACTCCGGATTTGGTATACCACTCGAGGCTTGTCGAACTCCGTTCGCGGTTCGATAATGCCATATTTATTTACACTGATGGTTCCAAGAGCACTGCCGGTGTCGGATCTGCCTTCGTCGTCGGGGACAACCGGTTCCAATACAAGCTCCCCGACCGGTGCTCTAACTTCACGGCTGAGCTTTTTGCCCTCCACCAGGCCGTTTTGTACACCTGCCGCCACCGCCAACCTTTCTATGCCATATGTTCGGACTCCCTTAGTACCCTGCAGAGTCTTAAGCACCCTTTCTCAAACCATCCTCTCGTGTATCGGATCCAACGCTCCCTCCAGTTGCTAGCTGATGACAGCTGTCACGTTTCTTTCCTGTGGGTCCCTGGCCACGTGGGAGTGCCCGGGAATGAGACCGCTGACATAGCAGCCAAGGCCGCAGCTCTTTTGCCTCGCATGGCTACCTTTTGCGTCCCATCGGACAATGTTCAACGGGCTCTTCGCCGGAGAATCGTGTCGTCGTGGCACAGTGTGTGGCTTTCACTGTACAACAATAAATTGCGAGCTGTAAAACCGATCCCGACCGCTTGGAGGACCTCCTCACACCCCTCTCGGTGGGAGGAGGTCATCCTGGCCCGGTTGCCGATCGGTCACTGCCGTTTCAGCCACCGTCACTTGCTATCCACTGACCCTGCACCGCTGTACTCCTGCGGTGCACTGCTGACAGTGCGACATATTTTACTGACTTGTGTTAATTTTAATCATCTCTGTGTAGCCCTTCACTTTCCATCTACTCTGGAGGAAATTTTAGCTGATGACACACGAGCAGTGGCTCGAGTTTTGCGTTTTATCAAATTGGCCAACTTATCGAAGGATATTTAACCCTTTTAATTGTCTTTTATCTTTTGTT
The DNA here is from genome assembly GCA_026315105.1 of Locusta migratoria. NCBI lineage: Eukaryota > Metazoa > Arthropoda > Insecta > Orthoptera > Acrididae > Locusta > Locusta migratoria. The sequence continues at coordinate 397,465,356 of CM048755.1, forward strand.
TTTAGCCTTTTCTTGATTTTCTGACAGTCACCCAATTTTTTGAGATTTAGTGATTCTAAGTTCTTGTCTGGGCGCTAATGACCATAGAAGTTGTGCGCCCTAAAACCACAAAAAAAAAAAAACCCTCTTTGACCAGTATTTATTCAAGAATTCTCTTTCAAACTGATTGTAGTAATTAATTTCTTCCTTCTTTTTAACTCTCAAAGTGAAAGCTTTACCTTCCATTCTATTGCAAATTGTTTTTTGTCTACATTTTTAGCATTTGCTGGAAAAGCTTCCTTTAACCACTTTGTAAATAACATTGGGTGCAATGTCCCTTTTGGTTTCTACTTCTGCCCTGTGTTATGCTGTGTGTACCTGCTATCACTGTTTACCAGTGTAATTACCCTGTCATCTCCAACTACCAGATTTGCATTTCCCACTTTATCAATCTCTTAGTCTTCCTCTGTTGTAATCCTTCTTGCAAAGATTCCATATCTCATGTGATCTTTTATTGGCTTCTTGCCTCTGTATGGCTATTCCTTTCTTTAAAGTTACAGCCGATTGTCTGGTTAGTTCTTAATGACTGAATAGTAACATAACATTCTTTTTGCATCCTTGTCACTTCAATTTGGGCTACAGTGTATGTCAACGCCCTGAATCTTCTCCTCTAATTCAGTTTTAGCTACCTTTATCTCCTTTTCAGCTTTCCTTGTTATATTTTCTCCCATCTTGCCCATATCTTGACGAATCTGATCCATACTTTGCTGTATTTTGCTATCTTTCACTAAAGTCCTTTTTTATTTGTTTTTTAAATTCTTGTAACTCTTGAGAGATTTTTTCAGCCATATCTCTGGTTTCTTGGGATGTTTTTGAAATTTCCTCCCAGAATTCTACCTTGTTTTCTTATTTTCCTTAGATGACTTGGAGATTTCCTCCTGCAACCTTTGCCTTAAACTACTACATTTTTCAGGATATTGGTAAGATTTTCTCCTCTGACCTTAATATTGCTTCCAATATTAATTTTAACTGTCCTCCATCCATGCTTAATTTGACTTTCGCTGGTCTTACTAGTGTCTTGAATGATCTAATGGGCTGTCAGCTGATAGCTCACTACTACTAAACCCAGAATCACCTGCTTCCTCTCGTAACCTTTATTTCCTTTACATTCCTTCTGCCTCAACCTCTTGTTTTGGCCCTGAAGACATTGTGAATATTTATAATTTTTCAGTAAACAATTTTTTCTGAACATCCACCTAATTAATTAACCCTTCTCAGCAACTGACCAGTCTACCCAAACAAACAAAACAGTTTTCCCAACAGAGTACAGTAACTCTCGTCAGTCCATCAAACCTCAAACAGTAAGGCTAATATACACAATACACACACAAAGCACAATAAAAATTTTATAAAAATCAGCAAATTAATAAAGAAAATATATCCATTAACATAAATTAATGCATTTAATTACTGTCATTTGTTAAAATTACTGTTGACGTGGGTAAACTAGTACAAATAGTTGTGCCATTCGAGAGCAAGATACACAAACAATTGAGAATATTCAGTTACAGACCTGTATATAAAGCAAAATGCTGTTCAGTTTCTTTTATTTGTTCTGAGGACTGCACAATATAGATTAGTATAGAGCCACTGGTCATCCTCACTAACCAATACTGCTAGTGGAAGTAAAGATTCTTGTGGCTGTTAGTCTGCCTGTTCAGTTAACAGAAGTTGCTTGAAAACAAACCGCTGTGCTGCTATCAGATGCCTCTCTCGACACCCTGTTTTACTTACAGCCACAAGTCCCAACTGCATGGTCACACAGCCACAAGTTTAATTTATTTCAGTACACTGGTACTTGCACTGTATAGATTCTGTCAAACCACTTTCTTTGATGTCCTCCGCTTGTGCTCCAAATTTGCATGACATCACTCGAGTCACTCTAACAAAGTGATTGCATAACAGTTTGACTGCACTAAATTAACTGATTTAAAACCATTCAAAATGCATTTCTGGCCATAAAATGTTTCAAAAACACTTATGTAACACATTTATGGTGGATATTTTTACCTATTTTACTAAGTGTTGTATACATGTTACACCTTTTTTAACACTGGTTTTGTATGCAGTTATTGACACATTCATTAAAATATCACCACTGAAACTGATTATGTTACGGTTAACCATTATTGCTTTCCAATGCAGTGACTAAATTTTGCAATTCCACAACATAAAAATATCACTGCATTACACTGTCCAAAGAGTTAATAGTTTTTGGCTTGTAACTGCGTAACATTTTGATCCTTAATGTTCACTGCTACTCACTTTAGAAATGAGTAACCAAAATAATTTGTACAATTCATTGATTCTTGTCCAAATAGCAAAAGTCATTTGTGCAACACCACAGTAAGACTTGTACAAATGTTCAACAGTCCCACAATTTTTTCCACACACAAATTTACAATATTATCTACTGCTCTGTCTGAAAGTAGCACATCCTTGTCATTGTCACAAAGATTAAACATTCCTGCTGTGATTGTATTTGATTACAAGCAACCAATAATTTTTATGTTGACCATATCTATGAATATGGCTGCTGATCGTCAAAGTAAGTGCAGAAGTTCTTTCAATTGGTTTCTTTCTTTTCACTGGTAATTCAACAACATACATCATAGGCTAGGTTCCAAATAGAATACACTGCAAGTTTTAATAGAACTGGTATATTTCCAATAAGTCACACATACAAATGAAAGTCACAGCTTTTGTTTGAGTTCTAACAGGTAATCACTGTTCATATGGCAAAATATCAGGTTACAGTTACACATTGTGGACACCAAGTGCTTTATTAATGTTCTGAATATTCAATAATAATAATAATAATAATAATAATAATAATAATAATACTGGCAGGGTTGACACAAAAATCAGATACCAGATTCTTCAGTCTCTTGAACAATGGTCACGACAGGTTTGTTGTAATTGGTAACTTCTTGGGGGGGTCAACCCACAATGACAAACGCCACATCTGTAATTATTTCTTGGAAATAATTTTTTTTTTTCCCCAAGCACACCCGCCATAACACAACACACCACCACCTACTCACTCTGCCAACAACTGGCACAATCAGCGCCCACTATTGAGACGCTCATACTTGGTGCACCTCTTGTATGTTTCTGAATTGAAGGGGTGCTGACCACTTACATTACCCTTGTTAAGAATGTGGGCTATGCTTCATTGCATCCAAGGTTGTCAGCAGCTGTCATCAAGCCCTGTCCTAACCCTACCAGATGGGCTCTGTATTGACCCATTGGTTCTCGAAGAGCACCTTGCGGCTCGCGTTGTGAAGGCATCAGTGACGGCTTCCTACCCATCGGGTATTCTCCTGAAGAAACAGACCGAAGCCTCAAACTTACGGTTTACCACTCAGCAGGAGGAAACTTATGACAAACCCTATACTGAACGGGTACTACTACTGGCTCTTTAATCTTCGCATGATTCTGCACCTGACTCTGATGCCATCCATAATCAACTTCCTTAACATCAGTCCTCCACGACAATATCTCCTCCAGGTATTTAACTGTATTTGGTTTGAATAGGTTTTTCTCTTGCAGTGGAGGGACAGTATAGTGGTACCTGTTCTTTAGCCTGGCAAGGATCCATCATCACTGGACATTTAAACCTGACAAATGTACCATGTAAATTATTTGAAAGAATGGCTGCCCACAGATTGTGCTGGGTACTTGAAACATGTGGATTTGTCACCTTATCAGTATGGGTTCTGGAAGGGATGGTCTACTATAGACCATCTACTTCAACTGGAAACAGCAATCAGACAGGCCTTCTCAAAACATAATCTTGTTGCCATTTTCTTTGATGTAAGGTGTATCACTCTGCTTAGTTCCATAATATTTTATGTACCCTTCATGACTGGGGACGTGTGAGGCTCCCTACCACTTTTTATCATTCAGTTTTTTATCCTGCTGCTATCAATGGGCTGGTGAGCTGTTAGGCCACTCATCACTTGTGTGCTGCATCCGATCACTTCTGCATTTGGTACAGCTCCCACTCAGTAGCCTCGGCTGAACACCATCTCCAAGGTGCCATTTGGCTGTCTTCCACATGAACTCTCTTGTGTGGTTTTCAGTTCCCCCATTCTAAAACAAGGGTACTGCATTTTTGTCATTGTACTACAGTCCACCCTGACCCAGAATTCTGTTTTGGTACTCAGTACCTGGGTGTTATGGCATGCAACCGTTTCTTGGGCCTCCTTTTTGGAACGAGAGGAAAAAAACTGCTTCCACTGCCCCATATTTGGCAGCTGAAGATAATCTGCAGAAGCTTAATGTCTCCTGTTTCCTAGACTACTCATCCAGGGTTGCAGATCATACAACACTCCTTAATATCTACTGGGATCTGATTCAATCCTAATTAGGTCATGGGTGCCAGGTTTGTGGCTTGGTTCTGTATCTACAAGGGCAGTTACAATTTGCTAATCTGGAAGGTATATTAACACATCTGATGTCATTTGGTAAGTATTTATTGTGTGTCTTGTTTTCTGCCATGTTCAAAACCCAAAAGAATCGTCTGCATTTCAATCAACTGGAATGAAAAGTACATCTAATCTCTCCAGCTGGATCAAGTGGTTAAAAAATTGACTCTCAGCCAAATTCTCCTTGGCCATTATCTAGTGGTGTAGAATGCTTCTGGCTTCCCTATGTGGCATCACTACTGCTTGCTTCAGTGACACATATGGTAATGCATTGCTTGCCTACCATGCACACTCAACCTTCCAATGGTCAGAGCCCACATTGTGCTTAGCTGGAGGTTGCTGTCTTTAGAGGATGTTACAAATTTTTAATATGACACACATTTTTTTTAAATACCACTGTTCCAGAAACTATGGTCTTTTTTGCTACAAAAATTAGTTTTGATTTAATCAAAGTGGAATCTATTGAAACTTCAAAAGGAAGGCTAATTAAGAAAACATGTATTAATTGATTAATATATAAATATTTGAAGAGTAAACATCCATTACATGTCTGCACTCAGTCGGTACTGCCCATGTAAATTTGGTTGAGTGACCTCCACACACATCATCACAGGCAATGTTAATGCTGGTGGTAAAAATCAAGAATTTTTTTACATATTTTATTGACTTTTATCACTATTATTTCAAAAGTAGCTTTTATAGTGTTTTGGAAGTCACATGTCAAGTACTGGCTATGCAAGAATTTTTTAGTTTGTCTTCTATGAACGATCAGCCATATTGAATTTTGAGAATCTCATTTAAGATTAGGATGTAGCTACTTCAAATACAACTACATTAAAGAGATGAAACAGTTTTGAACTATAGATTGACAATGTGTTCCATGGGCAGTATCAAATGAATGTGGCAGTATAAGGTCTCTCTCTCTCTCTCTCTCTCTCTCTCTCTCTCTCTCTCTCGGGGGGTAGTTACCCCCTAATTTTCATCCACCCTTAAATATACTAAGCCAAATATTGCCTTGTATGAAAAACTACTTTTGTAACAAAAAATCATTAATATTGCTTCACTAATTATTTATTTAGCCCTCTGAATCAATATCAAGCAAATGGTGATGCACAAAAAACACAACTGATGTTGGGCAACATGGTGTGATGGTTTGATCAGTGAAATGTTATATAAATAATTTCACATAATTACAATTCTTATAATGCATATTTGGTTTCATTTTCTTCTGAAAAAATAATAAATAAATAAAATAAAAAATGATCAAATGTATGTTAAGGTTATGGGACTTAACTGCGGGGTCATCAGTCCCTAAACTTACAAACTACTTATGAACTAACTTACACTAAAGACAGTACAAACATCCATTCCTGTGGAGGGATTCGAACCCCTGACGGGGACCGGCCTTGCACTTCGGAGCACACCTCAATGCGCTCGACTGCTCTGCCACGGCTTCTTCTCACAAGTATGCTGAGAAAGTAACTGGTTGGCAGTCATAGTAAAGCATACAATTGCAAGGTTGTAGATGGCATAATACATAATCCTCAAGAGATTTATATATAAATTTGTTTACATCCTTACATTAATGTTCACCTTCTTTTACAAAAGTCATTCCTGCAATTTCTTCTATTTTCACACACATGGGCCATAAATACAGTGTAAAAGCAATGGTCAAGCAAGGAAGTTTTTAGAGTCTTACTAAACAGGGGGAGAGAATTCCTATTTCTTATTTCTCTTCTCTAAGTTATCACAATTTTTCCATTTTAGCTACCAACTTGGAGGGGTCATTTCATCCCTTAAATGTGTTTTTACTACCACTAAAAAAAAGTCCCCCTTAGTTGTTCTTATAAAAATCCAAATTTCAGAAAAAATGAAGAGCAACACTTCTATAGGTTTAATTGTTAGAGTTGTAATTAATGCCACAAAAGTTGTGCAAGAACTGTCAGGTTTTTACATCTGCAACTCTAAATAACACAATCTCAACAGGAGCTAAAGGGCTTTGGAGTCTACTACCATCTGCTGCCAGTGTCAGAACATTGAGCTCTCAGTAACGTCATAAAATTTTTGTGTATTTTCATTAGTGGTCAGTTAGTGCTTCAGTTTTCAAGAGCTTTATTCTTGTGTACTTGGCAAATTTTTTTCTGTTTTCTGAGCTTTGACCCGGGGGGGGGGGGGCGGGCGGGCATTTATCATATCTCAATCTCAGAGAGAGAGAGAGAGAGAGAGAGAGAGGAGAGAGAGAGAGAGAGAGAGGAGAGAGAGAGAGAGAGAGCGCAAGTGAGTGCGTTCCAAGCAGGCACATGGGGGGGGGGGGGGGGGGGGTCCTGTTAGTGATTAGGAGCTCCAATGTTAGGTGCGTGGGCAGATAGGGCCCAGCGCCGAAAGAACTCAAATGGGCATGATGTATGTCAGCTGGGTGGTCTCATCTGAGGTGTGGAGGCAGCCTTAACAGTGGCTATTGAGTGTATTGGGGTGTGGTCTTCTGCAAGTTGTTGTTAATGTTGGCACTAATGACTGTTGCCTCTTCAGTTCCAAAGACATTACCAGATTATATGGGCACCTGTGGTATTGAAGACTGCTGGCCTTGCACATGGGGTGCAAGCAGAGCTTTCAGTTTGTAGCATTGTTCCCAGAGTGGATTGTAGCCTTTTGTTTGAAGCTGAGTAGAGGGTCTCAACTAAAGGATTTGTTGACTCTGTGACAGTCATGGCTGCAGATATCTGTACCTGTGTTATCAGGTTGGGAATTGTTGGGCCCCCCTTGATAGATCAGGGGTGCTCTACACAAAGGAAGCAGCTACTTGGGTAGCAGAGTACTTGTGGAGTGCACATGGTTTTTTTAGGCTAGGCCTTTGTTCATCAGAACTATCATCTATCAATATATGGTGAAGTCAGTCCTCATTCAGGAAAACTCCTCAACTGTCAAATATTAGCAGTAAATTTTCAGAGTATCAGAAACAAAGTTAACAAAATTGCTGCATTGCAGAAAAGATGTTGTCTGAATAATACTTGGGACTGAAAGGTGGATGAATCCTGATGTTGGAAGCTCCAAAATATTTAGCGAAGACTGGGAGTACAATTGGAGGGTGTGTGTTCATTGCAGTCCACAAAAAAATTCCTTCTACTGATGTCAACATCAAGAGTGATCTTGATTATTTGGATGCATGTAACAGGTATAGGTGAAATCAGATTAATGGTTGGGTGTTTTTACTGGCCACAAAATTCCACCATCACAGTGCTACTCATTTGAAGAAAGTTTCTGATTAATAGCACTAAGGGACCCAGAACATGCATTACCAGTTGGGGGCAACTTCAACCTGCTAAGTATAGACTCTGACACCTATGCTGTCACCATAGGTGGTACAGACAAGCAGTCTTGTTAACTACTGTTGAACAGTTTTCCAAACAAAGCTTTGAGCAGCTAAATCATCAGTGCACACACAATGGAAATATTTTAGACATTATAGCTACAAACAGGCCAGACCTTGTCAATGATGTCACTGCAGAGACAGGGGTTGGTGATCATGATATAGCAGCAATGACCACCAAAGTTAATAAATTGGTCAATAAACCTAGGAGAGTGTTTACTAGAAGGAGCAGGTAAGCAATGAATGGATGTAGTTTAGTTCTGGTACGGTGCAGGCAGAGGAATTATGGAAAAATTTAAATGAATTTTAAATACAGCTTTGGAGAAAAAGGTACTGACAAAAGTGGATTAAGGATGGGAAAGACCCACCATGGTTTAATAAAAATATTTAAAAAAGCTGAGAAAGCAGAGGCAGTTGCACTCTCGGTTCAAAAAGATCATGCTGAGAACCCAAAAAACTCTGGTCCTACGTAAAATTGGTAAGTGGTTCAAAGGCATCTATCTAATCACTCATTGATCATTCTAGGGTGGTGGTAGAAGACAAATGAAGGATGAAGTTTCAAATTCAGGAATCATTCATGCAGGACACCATGAAAACATAACTTCATTTGATTGTTGGACCAACTCGCAAATTGATGACATAGTAAAAGGCATAGCTGGTGAAGGAAAGCAGCCGAGAGAGTTGAAAACAATTATCACCAGGTCGAAATGGGATACCGATTTGGTTTGCAAAGGAGTACTCAGCACCATTGGCTCCTTACTTGAATTTATCCAGCGCAAAATTCAAAGAGATTGGAAAAATTTGCAGGTGACTTCTGAGTATAAGAAAGACAACAGGCCTATGAATTACAGACTGATATCATCAATTTTACCCTCAGGGGCTCAGTGTTCATTTGCTGAGTACGGGCTTGCCATACCCGGGGTCCTGAGCAGTGGGCTGTTGCGCCAACAGTCCGCTACACCATAAGCTCTGTGCGTGCTTCAACGACCATTGTTCGGCGCAACGTTGGAACACTGTACGTTTCAGAGCCCCGGGGATCGTGGCTTGATTTCCTGGGTCGTGAGGATGGTACAAACCTCTATAAAAATCCCTCAATCTCAAGGTGCTGAGGAGATGCATGGTTGTTGAGGTTGAACATTCACTAGCGAGCAACCTCTGAGGAACCTGCCACATCTCAGTTGTAAAAGGCTTGCCCACGCAAGCGAGGTTCTGCCTGGGTGGACTTTTAGATCCCTATCTACTCATAGGAACACCATGAAATGACCACAAAACGTTGCCAGATGTAAAACTGGTGTCTCTAAGAGAGGTACAGGTGTCTACAATGCCACAGAGTATGATCCCAAAACGTTCCCTTCCTTGGCCACACCATGGGAGGAATGTCAAGCAAGACATCAGGGTGAGGCTTATGCCCCCAAATATCTTGTCTGTATCCCCACTGATGGGGACTCCTTTAAGATGACTAAACCCTTGTTCTTCGTGGAAAACTTGTCCTCCAAGTATGATGAGGTGGAAGGAATGTCAAAAATGCGCTCTGGGTCGGTATTAATAATGTCCTCCCCAGCCCAGTCATGGGCATTGCTTGTCTGTGACAAGCTGGATGATTTTTCTGTTAGTGTAACACCGCACAAGACCTTAAACATGGTGCAGGGAATACTATTCCACAGAGACCTTTTGTTGCAGTCAGACCATGAACTGTGTGCGAACCTATAATGGCGGGGAGTTCATTTTATTCGATGAGGCCATAGGGGTCCGAAGGACAACGGGGTTGCCACTGGTGCCTTCATCTTGGGTTTTGAGGGTGATTCATTGCCCAGAAGGTCAAGGTGATGATCTACTGGTGTGACGTAAAGCCCTACGTTCCTCCCCCTATTCGTTGTTTTTAAGTGCTAGAGGTTTGGGCATATGTCCTCCCAATGTGATGCTAACCCTACATGTCGGGAGTGTGGACGTGCGGTCCATCTGAACGTCCCCTGCACCCATCTTCCAGTATGTGTTAACTGTGGCCTAAATCATTCCCCTTGTTCACCTGTCTGCACGGTTCTGCACCAAGAAAGGAAAATCATGGAATAAATGCCCCGCGACCGACTGAACTACTCAGAGGTAAAGGGAAAATATCAAAAGTTCCACCCAGTTCACCTGGTTAACACCTATGCCACGGCAGTCTCACTGTCATTGTTTACAGTGCCTGGTCTACAGTCTGTACCACTTATACCAGTGGCTCCCAGGCCCACCCAACTGACACTGCCCTTTTGCCAGCTGGGGGCACTTCCTCTCCGGTGGCTCCCACTCTTTTCACTGTGGGAGCAACAACCCCTCAAACATCGGGGACATCTGTCCCCACCTCTCAGCTAGAGGAGGAGAAGCAGCCTGCTCCGGCTCCTCTCGCTCGGAAGGGGTCCCTCGGCACACCCCCTTCCAAGGCTTCTCAGAGTGCCTCTGAGGATCCTAACCGAAGGCGCAAGGATCCCAAACCTGCTGGTCGAAGGGCCTCTAACACTTCTTTCACACAACGCCACTTCCGAGAAGCCCTCCCAGCCCCTCAAACCGAAGGTGCAGCGAGAGGGAAGAGTGAAAAAGTCAAAGAAAAAGGACTCTTAGTGGCTCAAAAGCTACAGCTACCCTCTTCTTCCACGTCAGAAGATGAGTTAGAGATCCTCACCGACCCCTCGGAGTCGATCTTGGACTCCGTAAGTTCGCAATTGGCGGCAGCAGTTGAACCTATGAAATAACCCTTTATCTCTTACCTTTTCAATCATGGCCTTTCATGCTAATAACAATACCATCCTCCAGTGTAATTGTGGTGGTTTTTCTCCACAATTATCTAAGCTACACCAACTCCTCAGCACTTCACCTGTCTTTTGCATTGTCCTGCAAGAAACTTGGTTTCCCGTAATGTGCTCCCCTGCCTTACATGGCTATAGGGGTTATTATAGGAACTGCGCAGGCTGACAGGGCGTCAGGTGGAGTATGCACCTACGTCCTTACCTCTGTTTACAGTGAAGCTGTTCCACTACAGAAGCCTCTGGAAGCCGTAGCTGTCAGGGTAAGGGCTGCAGTGGTCATTACCACCTGCAATGTCTACCTCCCTCCTGATGGTGAAGTCCCACAACATGTCCTGGCTGCACTGACAGCACAAATACCCCCACCTTACCTGGTATTTGGTGATTTCAAGCCCATAAATCATTTTGGTGTGGTACCATGATTACTGGGCATAGTAGAGATGAGTCATTGATATCTCAACTTGACCTCTGCCATTTAAACAATGGTGCCCTTATGCATTTTAGCATGTCGGTACTTATTCGGCCATCGACCTTTCAGTGTGTAGCCCTAGCCTCTTCCCCTCTATCCACTGGAGTGTACACGATTTGGTAGTGACCACTTCCCGATTTTCCTGTCACTAACCTCGTGTCGGGGCCCCAGAATGTCCACCCCGATGGGCGCTGAATAAGGCTGATTAGGACATTTTTACTTCTGCTGCCATGGTTGGTTCTCTTACGCACTCCAACATAGCTGCGGTAATAGACAGCGTTACCTCGGCCATTATTTCTGCGGCTGATCGTGCAATCCCTCGCTCTTTGGGATCCTTTTGGTGGCAGATGGTGCCCTGGTGGCCACCAGAGATTGCTGATGCCATTAGAGACTGCAGGCACGCTCTGCAGTGTCACAAATGGCACCCATCTCTGGAGAATCTCATTGTTTTTAAACGGCTTCATACCTGAGCCTGACAATTGATTAAAAGATACAAGCAGGAGTGCTGGGAGAGGTATGTGTCTACCTTTGGCTCCTGTACCTCTCCATCCCAGATGTGGACAAAGATCAGGGGTGTTTACGGTTACCAGTGTCCTTTCAGTGTCCCTGACATTTCCATAAATGGAACAGTCTGTACTGATCCACAGGCAGTTGTGGAACACTTCACTGTGTGATACATGCATAATTTAGCTTCTGTGCATTATCCACCAACCTTTTGCACCCTGAAAGAGTGGGAGGAGCGAAAGTGGCTCTCCTTCTCGGCTCTCCCTGTGTAGCTGTACAATGCTCCGTTCAGTGAATGGAAACTGCTTATTGCCCTTACACTCTTCCCTGACACAGCCCCTGGGCCAGACTACCTACACAACCAGATGTTTAAGCACTTGTCCAAGGAGTCGAAGCACCATGTGTTAGCTATGTTTAACCGCAATTGGAGTGATGGTGTATTTCCCTCTCAATGGAGAGTATCATAGTCCCAGTGCTCAAACCTGGCAACCATACGCACAAATTGGACAGCTACAGGCTCATCAGTCTCACCAACGCTCTTTGTAAATTTCTAGTGTGTATGGTGGGCCCCGGCTATGCTGGCTCTGAGTCTCCCGGTCTACTGTCTCCATGTCAGGGTGGTTTCCGCAAAGGACACTCAGCTTTGGAATACATTGTCCACCTTGAGTCCGCCATCTGGACAGCATTTTTGAGACACCAGTATTTGATAGCAATCTTTCTTTATTTGTCCAAAACCTATGACACAACCTGGCGACACCACATTCTTAAAACATTACATGGTTGGGATCTTTGGGGCTCGCTCTCCATTTTTATAAAAAACTTTTTAGCACTGTGTACCTTCCATGTACAGATCGGTGCATCTCGTAGTTCATTGCACATCCAGGAGAATGGGGTCCCCCCAGGGCTCTGTGTTGAGTGTTCCCTTGTTTTTAGTCACTATTAATGGCCTAGCAGCAGCAGTAGGTTTGTCAGTATCTTCCTCCATATATGCTGACGACTTCTGCATCTATTTCAGTTCCTCAAGTATGCTTTTTGCTGAACGCCAGCTGCAGGGAGCCATACAGAAGGCACAGGCATGGGCACTCTCCCACAGTTTCCAGTTCTCTACCACCAAGACGTGCGTTATGCACTTCTGTCGGTGCCGAACAGTTCACCCACATCCCGAACTTTACTTGATAACCAACTACTTAATGTAGTGGAAACATATCATTTCTTGGGGTTAGTGTTAGACGACTGGCTGACTTGGCTTCCCCATATTCGTCAGCTCAAGCAGAAGTGCTGGCAGCACCTTAATGCTCTCCACTGTCTTAGCAACACCACTTGGGGAGCAGACCACAGTACGCTACTGCAGTGCTATAAGCTGCTTGTTCTGTCCAGAATGGACTACAGCAGCATTGCCTATGGCTCGACATCACCTTCAGCTCTGCAGATGTTGAACTCAATCCATCACTGTGGGGTTAGGATTGAGCAGGAGCCTTTTGAATGAGCCCTGTGAATAGTCTCCTTGTGGAGGCTGGTGTGCCACCTCTGTATATCAGGAGTCAACAGCTGCTTGCAAATTATGCTGCTACCATCTATGGTTTATCTAACCACCCAAACCACCGTCTGCTTTTTCCTCAAACTGAACTCCACATTCCGCAAAGGTGGCAGAGATCAGGGTTGACAGTTGGTGTCCATGTTAGGGTCCATGTTGGGGTCTGTTCCTGTTCCATTTCTCTTCAGATACCAGTCGCGTACACCGCCATGGTGTATACGACGATGTCACCCTTGGCTGGACTTGTCACAGTACTCTAAAACCTCAGACCACCCTGAGGCCCTTTGTCACTGGTTTCTAGCAGTTACTGATGGCTTCCGGGGCTCTACAGTAATGTACACCGATGGCTAGATGGTAGATCACCATGTTGGTTTTGCCTATACACTTGCAGGACACAATGGGTTGTGCTCCCTGCCAGATGGCTGCAGAGCTGGTAGCCATCCACCACACACTTAAACATATCAGTTCCTGCCCCGGGGAGTACTTTGTCATTTGTAGTGACTCCCTGAACGGTCTACAGGCCATAAATCAGTGTTTCCCACACAATCCTTTGGTTGTTGTCATACACGAGTCCCTGTACACCATTGAACACTGTGGGCAGTCAGTGGAATTCCTTTGGACTCTGGGACAGGTCAAGATAGACAGCAGTGAGCTGGCTGACAGGCTGGCCAAAGAGGCCACCCATAAACCTGTCCTCAATGTAGGCATCCCATCTGCTGATCTATGTTCTACATTACGGCGTAAAGTTCTGTTTGTGGAGTAGTGAATGGTGCACCCTACAAGTGCCCAAGAAATTGAGGCATATAAAGGAGATAACCAATGTGTGGAGGACATCTCTGTGGACCCCTTGCAGGGACTCTGTTGTTCTCTGCCGGCTGCATATCGGCCATACTTGGTTTACACACGGTCGCCGCCTTTGTCGCGAGGATCCTCCCTAGTGTCGATGCAGTGCGCGTTTGACAGTCACACACATAATCTTGGAATGCCCAGATTTAGCCATTCAGAGGAGAAATTTTAATCTCCCTAACGATTTAAATCTTGTTTTAGCTGAAAATACCTCTATGGCTGACGATGTTTTAAATTTTAGTTTTGTGTGTGGGTTGTATCAGTCAGTTTGAGTTTTAGTGCTGTGTTCATTATCTATTTGTTCTCTGCTTGCCTACTGCTTTTAGGCAGGTGGTTTTAATGTGCAAAAGTGGCCAGATGACCTACTTCCTTGTCTGTGGTCACCTGGCCAGGACACTCTACTATACTCTTTCCACCTTTCTCTTGTTTTACAAGTTTTTACTTTGATTCTTTTATTTCCTGACATGTTAAACACTTTGTTTGGTGAATTTTAACACATTGTTTTATACTACATTGTAGTGCTTTTATTCTATTCTCTATGGTTGGAACAAGGGGCTGATAACTGTAGTTGTTTGGTCCCTATAAAAAAATCAAACCATCCATCCATCCATCCATCCGTTTTCTTTAGAATTCTTGAACATATTCTCAGTTCTAATATATTACAAAAACTTCTGTCCCTGCATCAGCACAGCTTTATGAAGCATAAATCATGAAAAACCCAGCTTGGCCTTTTCTCATGACATCTTGCGAGCTATGGATGGAGGCAACAGGCATACTGCATATTTCTCTATTTTCAAAAGGTGTTTGACACAGTACTGCACTACAGATGGCTAACCAAAGTACAAGCTTATGGAATAGGTACACAGATATGAGAGTGGTCAAAGATTACTTATGTAATAGAACCCAGTATGGTGTCCTCGAAGTGTTCATCAGGGACTATGGTATTGTCAAGAGTGCCACAGGGAAGTGTGATAGGACCATTATTATTTTGCATCTATATAAATTATCTGATGGACAGAGTGAGTTGCAATCTGCAGTTGTTTCTGATGCTGCTGCAGTGTACAAGAAGGTGTCACCATGTAGTGACTGTAGTAGGATGCAGGATGACTTGGGCCAAGTTTCTAGGTGATATGAGGAATGGCAGTTAGCGCTAAATGTAGAAAAATGTAAGGTGATGCAGATGAGTAGGAAAACAATCTCATAATGTTTGAATACAGCATTAGTAGTGTACTGCTTGACATGAATAAATTAAATATCTAGGTGTAACATTGTACGGTGATATGAAATGGAATGTGCATATAAGGACAGTCATAGGGAAGGTGAATGGTTGACTTCAGTTTATTGGGAGAATTTCTTGAAGGTGTGATTATCTGTAAAGCAGACAGAATATAAATGCTTGTAAGACCCCATCTTGAGTATTGCTCAAGCCCTTGGGATCCCATCTAGATAGGTTTAAAGGAGGAAATATAGGCATTTCAGTGTCAGGTGGCTAGGTTTGTAACTGATAGATTTGATCATTGCACCAGTGTTACAGAAATTCCTTGGTAACTCAAATGGGAGATGATAGATGGAAGACAATCTTCTATAAACAGTATTCAAGAAATTTAGAGGGCTGGAGTCTAAACTGTCGCCAAACTACAGTTCACGTAAAGACTACAAAGATAAGGTTGGAGAGATTAGAGCTCATACGGATGTATACAAGCTTTCATTTTCCCACTCTTTCTATATGGGAGTGGAACAGGAAAGTGTGGAACTACTGGTGGTACTGAGTACCCTCAGCCACACACACCTTTGGTGGATTTCAGAGTATGTATGTAGATGTAGATTTAGAACATTCATCTGGATAAAATAATTAAGCAGAAACTGAAATGAAGCCATGCATCATGGTACAGAATGTAAATCAGAACATACTGTTATCCACATAGGAAATGATGATAGGACTGCCATGTTGGCTCTTAATCCCTTGTGGTACTTTTACAAACATTTTGACTGAAATATTACTATTTCAGGTTACACCCATGAAAAATGGGCCAGATGTATAAATAATGAGTGTGACTTGTGGGGAAAAATTATCAGATTCCCATACATAGACTTCTATTGTGATTGTCTTGTGCATTACACTGCCCGTTTCATGTGTCATTTCCAAATGCTAGGAAATGGATTTCTTTGAGCTTAATGGTACACCGATGGGTTCAGTGAATTAAATTTGCAGTCACTATAAAGAATCCCTGTTACTGACAGTCATGTGGAACAAGCAATGAAATGCTTAGTGAAACTGCAGCAGAAGTCGTCATTAATAGAACCTCATTCCTTCAAAATGAATTCTACCTTCCTCAAACATGATAAACTGAAGTTAATTGTCTTTGTGAGTCCTGCCAGCTGATAAGCTGTTATTTTGGAATATGCCAACAGTGATTTAGTTGATTTTGGAAGAAAAAATGCATCAAAAATTATCAAAGGATGCAACATTGAGAATAAGACATCAGAACTTCTCAAATTGTCTTCTTTTAAACAGAATAGCTTTACAGATCTTCTCCCCCATGCACTTAAACCACCTAGATTGTAAGGCCTACCCAAGTTTTATATGGAAAATGCACCACTGCATCCCTCATGCATACTATAGGGATGGTGGTTATCACAGAAACAACCAGTTTTCAGTTATACTGGTTATTTTTCGTCTCCAAGTTAACCGAAGTATTTCAAAAAATAGTTAGTTCTGGCTAACAGTATGATTGTTGAAACTTCCTGGCAGATTAAAACTGTGTGCCGGGACTCGAACCTGGGACCTTTGCCTTTCACGGGCAAGTGCTGATTGTTGTTAGTGTAAATTTACGAAAATTGAACTATAAAAGCTGTGTACCACATGATCAAAGAATGTTCAAATGGGTGAGATTTCTTATGAGACCTAACTGCATAGGTCATCAGTCCCTAGACTTAATAACTACTTAATCTATCTTTAAGTTACGCTAAGAACAACATACACACCCAAGACCGAGGGAGGAGGGAGGACTCGAACATCCAACTGGAGCAGCTGTGCAGTCCCTGACATAGAGCCTCAGACTGCATGGCTACCTCGCGAGGCACCACTTGATCAATGTTACCTAAACCCATATTGGTTATTACAAAAGCCCCTCGCTTTCAACTAATCACATTAGTAAAACTTGTTAGCATAACAATCTGGTAATACATTTAAAGTTTTAACCAATGTGTTAAGGAGCTAACAATACTGTCTTCTTTAACATCCAATAGTAAAAACAGTCAAGATAACTCATTTATTAAAATTTTGACACATTTAGTCAGTCATCAGATTAAGTGCGCCATCTCCTACCGAATGGTGCTCTGTCTGAAGATGGCCGAATAAATGTGCCATAATTAGTCATTTTAATAAATGAGATATTTTTGATCTTGGTTTATTTTTTTACTACTTGATTTTTCTATTTATATTATAAACTATGTATGAATTCTTAAGTTTATAATTTATTAATTTTACCATAATATCCTTTATCTGTATTATTTCATAGAAATGGTAGACAAATAATAAGCACAAAACTTGTAGCATTCTTCTTATTCTTAGCTATATAGATGAAAAAACTGATTTTAGTTGAATATATTTATTTCCTTTTTAACAGGAGTTTCAATACAATTGATTTTTCGCTGACAAATCTGTAAAACCTCTTTCAAAAAATTCATATGAACAGTTTATGTAGTAAAGTAAATACAGTTTACCTGGAACAACTGCACTGCAAAAATTAAAATTTCAGTAATGACTTAATCCATTGGCCAATATTTATTGTCCAATCTGTACATCAACACACTTTCTATAATGTGTTGTTCTGTAGGTTGACTCCTTTCATCAGAGACTATATCATTGATACCAATATTTCAGAAGCCACATAACTTCCTACCAAAGATAAATATTTTTGGGCTACAGGTGACAAGCCTGGCATACACCTTTCACTCTGCTCCCAAAAAATGAAAGGATCACTGCTTCTTGGTAGTAACGGCTGCTGAATATAAACCTCTTTTGTTTCCAAAGAAACTTTCTCCACTAGACCACACTTAGTTACTTCCAGATCATGTGAAGACCAAAGAGGGTTTGCTGCTGTTCTGACCTGGTCCGTTTGTACTAAGGACAAAACTTTGCCAATTACTTTAAAGTAATTATCTAATTCTTGGGATCAAATTTGCAAGGGCTTTGCTGGAAATGCTGGGGACAATGTAAATTTTTTTAACCCATGGATCTAAAAGTGTAGAATTGCACAGCAGAGGGTCCTGTGTAGTACTTTTGCACTTCTGTCTTTAAGGCTGCTCAGCAGATTTTGAGATAGGACTTTGGCTGCACTGTTTAAGGTCAAGATTCCTTAATGCATTTTCAAGAATGGTCACTAGGGAAATAACAATACTTCCTGTAATGTACTCACTGCCAGAGATTTCCTTTGTGGCCTTGTCAAAAGGCATTAGAATACCCAGTATTTCAGGCAAAAATTCTACGTCTGTGTCAGAAATCATCCTTGGTGCGTTTTTTATGGAGGGACTGGCTAGCACCTGAGCAATTAATGGTGACATTTAAAAAAATCTTGTTAACATAAGGTACGTGGAATTCTACCTTGTTGGTACTGACTGAACCAAGATCATTATGTTCCCCTCTGCTGTACCCTTCCATTATTGTTCCACCCTCAACTTCTCCACAAATACATTACTCTGCCTTGCAAATGTGATGATGGATTTTATTTCGCTTATTAGGATTCTTAAAATTTCATTATTAATGTCCTCCAAGCCATCCGATACAATTAAGTGCAGAAGATGGGCAAAACAATGGATGTTCTTCCCCTCACCCAACATTTTTCTTCTGCTGCATCTGTGCATACATAAACTATTTTTGACTTAGGTATGCTGAATACTTGAAGGAGATCTCCTATTTCTGCAGCAATATAGTATCCAGTATGTCTGTCTCTAAGATGACGAACGCCCAAATTACTGAGTGTGGCTTGCTATTGTTTTTGCAAGGAACTGTAACAACAAAGTATGATTAAGCCACTCTTCATCATCCAGTTTAAATGCAATGCACCTATTTTACATAGGTAATAAATAATACTCACCTTTAAAGTGTTCTGTAACCACCAAAACAGCCTTTGACTAATTGGTCGGAGTAAAACAGTCCGCAGATAGAGAAAAGTTCATCACATTAGCCAGTGTCAATCTATCTGGATGGCTGCCGTGTGCTTATTGCTAACCATCTGAGTCACCTGGAAGACGCTCAGTATTGTTAGTGAAAGACAGTTCTAGGCAAAGTAAATTTGTGAGTAGACAGTGAGACAAACTTCCCGTTCTATATCTATCCTTTTTCTACACTAAGAAGAAAACTGTAAAACAGTCTTGTGTCTTTAGTCTGCACACACATCTCCAAAACAACTTGGTATATTTGCCTGGGATTTTCACAGGTAACTTGAGCATAGCTAAGGGGGCAACATTCAACAAATTTAATTTGCTCAGAACCGAAAAATAAATATAATAATACTTTTCCTTTAGTTTTAAGTCTTAAGTGGCATAAATAAACTAGTAAGTACTTAGTTTTCTGCTGGACAGCTTATACATGGGCACTGCAACTTTGGTGAAATGAGAGAACCCCTCTTTCTCCACAAGAGTGAGGCAAGTTGTCTTCGCCAATGCATTGGTAAGCTCAGTGTCCGTTTACCACCCTCTATAAAGAAGTTTCTATATATTACACATTGCATACTGTTACTATCTTCAGATATTTATGTCTGAAGCATTTGATTAGTCTGTCGATACTTTTTGTTCTCATCATATTGACAAAATTATGACTTACTCTGATAGCTAGAAGTTCTTTCTTGGTTTTCGAACAGGGTGATCTGACTTAATGAAGGTGAAGGAGTAGGAGACAGGGATCAAAATGGAGATGAGGCTGTAGTAGAAATAAGTGTCATCATTTCCAGCAAAGATGACGAAGGTGAAGGTGAAGGTGACAGGCATGGCGGTGGTGAGAGCGTGCGGTCACAAGGTCCTACATCATCACTTTCAGTTATTATCAATTTTGCACCCTGAAGCAGCCACAAAATTAAGGGCTTCGGTTATTATTCCAAGCTTAAAGTACATCACTTACATAATAGGTATATGAATTGAATTTACCTTCTCTTCCAAGGACCATTTTGGATGCTTTCTCCTTAAATGAAACAGCATGTTTCTAGCACCTCCACCTGTTTTCAGCTTTTTAAAGCAAATGGAGCATTGTACGTCACTACTCCTGTACTTCGTGAAGTACTTCCACACTCGGGATGGTGCCATTTAAGACACAACTGATGTCTGGTGATGACAGAAAGGAACTGCCACATGACCAGACGAAGGAAAGTCCTGTACACTGCCAGTGCAAGTGTGTCGTCTAACGGGCCATGCCACATGGCAACAGTTGCATCAATGCCTCAATAACTGCACCAGTCCTTAAGTTCTTATTCCACGCATTTTTGCGTGTTTCTGACTGCCAGTATTCTTAAATTATCACTGATCGCTTTTCTTAGTTTCTACAATGACCTTACATTTCACAGCAGTCGAAATTTTACAAATAACCCTAAATATTAGTCTACTAGTTCCAATTTTTCTAAACTATTTACAAAAACACATTCTGAACCATTACTACAGGAAGTAGTCATACCCATTTTTTTACCTGGTTCTTGGCAATAACTAAAACCAAAAAAAGTTACAACCGACACCAAATAAATACCGAAAAAACTGGTTATTCAAACTAAAATACCAGTTTCGGTTTGAACCGGTCAATTTTTCCCATCCCTAGCATACCATAGAACCACAATCTTGTGGTGTGAAATGTCAAGATCACAATACAGTAGAGAGTATAAAATTCAAAATGTCAAAAATCCGAAACGTTAGGTGTCAACTTTGGTAATTTGTGCTGCAAATGTAATTGCACAGCAGAAGTATGACTGTGACTGAAATGTAGCTGGGAACGAGTGTATGTGCACTACTGTGCAAGGGGCAGTAACCTTGAGTGTTTATTTTAACCCTTTCGCTGCTGTGGACGAGTTTCTTCCTCTTGCTGCCTGTAGTTCCCAGGGTGCTGATCACTGACGTACCTATAGATAGCTTTGTAATTGGGGGGGGGGGGGGGGAGGGGCTTTAGAAAGGTAAAATATTTTTTTCCCTGTAACTTTGTACATGCTATAACAAGCTATTACTGTGTACCCCAATAAAATCAATCAAATGCAAATTAAAAGTCCTACAAACTCGTTGGAATCTTTGCATAAAACAAATGGAATGTACATATTAAGGAATTTATTTTTGATAAAATTAACAAACCTAAACAGTAGGTAATTGTGTGTTCTTACATTAATCCATGCTTGTAAGTAAGTTGGCGACTCGTTGGCATTTAGCTGTAGCTGTGTCATATGTTGGTGTACTTTAAAAGTCATAACATTTATAGAAGACTTATTGTTAGTAATGAGGGTAGATGTTGCTGTAGCAGTACATTTTTTTTAAGGAAATTGGTTTCAATATTGATGGTTGGTCGCAACTTCTGTGTCATGGTGACTTTCCTGTTTTAACGGTTACATGAAGGTGACGGTGTCGCTCTAGGCCACGAAACTGGCAGTGCCTGAATAATAACTGATTCTAGTAACAGCTGTTAAGTGGTGTGTACTTAGAAGCAAAAGTGATATAATTTTTATAATTTCTTCTGTATCAAGATGAATACTCATTGGACCAAGTTACTCTCATTGACCTTTCTTTTTTCTAATCTATGATCTTGACCTTTTAAAATGTAAAAAATGTTTTTCAGATGACACTTGCAGTTTATGCATACAGTGTATAAATCATTTTAGTCAACACTTTCCAATGGCTAAAATTGCAGTGGCAAGATTTTGTTCTACATCTACATACATACTCAGCAATCCACCATAAGGCGTGTGGCAGAGGGTACACTGTACCACTATTAGGCATTTCCTTTCCTTTTCCACTCCCAAACTGCCTCCGTACGAGCCCTAATTTCTCTTATCTTGTCCTTGTGATCACTATGTGAAATGTAAGTAGGCGGCAGCAAGATCGTACTACACTCAGCTTCAAATTCTGGCCCTCTAAACTTCAACAGAAATTCATGAAAAGAATGCTGTCTTTCCTCAAGCGATTCCCAATTGAGTTGCCGGAGCATTTCCATGACACTCGCGCATTGGTCGAACCTACCAGTAACAAACCTAGCTGCTCGCCTCTGAGCTGCTTCTATGTCTTCCTTTAAATTGATGTGCTGCGGGTCCCAAACACTTGAGCAATACTCAAGACGTGGTCGCACAAGCATTTTATATGCGGTCTCCTCTACAGATGAAGTACATCTTCCCAAAATTCTCCAAATAAACTGAAGTCGGCTGTCCGCCTCACTCACAACTGTCCTTACATGTTCGTTCCATTTCATATCGCTCTGCAATGTTACTCCTAGATATTTGAACGACGCGACAGCATCAAGCAGCTCACTACTAATGCAGTATTCGAACATTATGGGTTTGTTTTTCCTACTCATGTGCATCACCTTACATTTTTCTACATTGAGGGCTAGCTGCCATTCTTCACACCAACTAGAAATTTTGTCTAAGTCATCCTGTATGCTATTACAGTCAGTTAAAGAAGACACCCTCCTACACACCACAGCATCATCAGCAAACAGTCGCAAATTAAAAGTTACTCTGTCCATCAGATCATTCATATAGATAGAAAATAATAGCGGTCCTATCACACTCCCCTGGGGCATACCTGTGGATACACTCGTCGCTGATGAACACTCGCTGTTGAGAACAACGTACTGCATTCTATTACTTAGGAAGTCTTCCAGCCAGTCACAAATCTGGGAACCTATTCCATAAGCTCATATCTTCGTTAGCAGTCTGCAGTGTGGCACCACATCAAAAGCCTTTTTGAAGTCGAGAAAAACACAATCCGCCTGTTGGCTTTCATCCATGGCTCACAAGATGTCATGTGAGAAAAGGGCAAGATGAGTTTCACATGAACGGTGATTCCTAAACCTGTGCTGATTCATAGAAATCTTTTCCATTTCAAGTTAATTCACTATATTTGAACTAAGAATATGCTCCAAAATTCTACATGAAACTGATGTCAACGATATTGGCCTGTAATTGTGTGGGTCAGTTCTTTCCTTTCTTATAAACGGGAGTCACCTGCGCTTTTTTTCCAATCACTAGGAACTTTGCATTGAATTAAAGATTCGTGATAAATGCAAGCTAAGTAGGGGGCCAATGCAGCATAATACTCTTTGTAAAACCGAAATGGTATTCCATCTGGACCAGCAGACTTTTTCGTATTTAGCTCTCTCAGCTGCTTCTCTACACCGGAAATACCTATTGCTATGTCCTACATTTTGGAATTAGTAAGCTCATAAAATGATGGTATATTTGTGCAGTCCTCCTGAGTGAAAGATTTCTTAAAGGTTAAATTTAGAACTTCAGCTTTCCGTTTGCTTTCTTCTATTACTGCCCCAGAATGATAGTATGACTGGAAAGTGGGCTTTGACCCGCTTATCAATTTTACATAAGACCAGAATTGTTTTGGGTTCTCGGAAAGATTTTTTGGTAAGGTATGGCTGTGGTAATTATTGTATGCTTCACACATAGATCTTTTTATAGATGCACGAATCTCTACTAACTTTTGCCTGTCATCATTTGCGTGTTCTTTTTTGAATCGAGAGTGCAACAGTCTTTGCTTTCTCAGCAGCTTTCTAACATTATTATTATTATTATTATTATTATTATTATTATTATTATTATTATTATTATACCATGGTGGATCTTTTCCATCCTTAGTTGTCTGTACTGGCACATATTTCTCTAACCCTTTATTTACAAATGCACTTAAATTTAGTCCACAATTCCTCTACATCCATAGTCCCTGAATTAAACGATGCCCATTCGTTTTCTAAGTGCGATCCTAACATTTGCTTATCGGCTCTTTCCAACAAAAACATGATCCTAGCCGCCTTGATTGGTTTATGCACTTTGGTCATCATCGACGCTATGACAATATCATGATCACTAATCATGTCTCTACACAGACATAGTTAATAAGGACAGGCCTGCTTGTGGCTATACGGTCTAAAATATTTCCATTGCGCGTGGGTTGCTAGTTTAACTGCTCAAGATAGTTTTTGGAGAGTTCCAGAGGTTATGCTATATTTCTTATTCATGTAGAACTACTGTGGCTACATTTTTGCTAAAAAAGTGATGACACGCGATTAATAGTTCATTTTATGCTGAATTCATTACTGGTTTTCTCAGGAAGAATCGTCCAAATACATGCAATCTTTTGTTTCATGAGGTTTAAAATGAGCAATGAGTTCTGGAATTACATCTTGACTAAAAGGGGAAAATATGTTTCCACAGTAATGTGTGTCAGCATTTTCTCTTGTTGTATTGCTACCATGTGGTCATTCTTCTAACAACTGTGGCACTAACCTGCTTTACCTGCTCTTAAGATTGAGGACTTATTTTCATTCCAAATAGTTTGGTTTCCAGTGTTTTTGCATGACTTTACTTAGATTTGCTGTTCTAGGAAATGTTTCATAGAATAATTAATGGGAAGATAAACTGGCTATTTTCAATAATGGTATTTAGTTGGCATTGTTGGAAGGGGACATCCCTTTTAGCAGCATCTTGAAGTGCCCCAAGTGTTGCATGTACTACAAGAAGCATTTTCACAAATATTCCTACAACCACACTTTTTCCATTCATCAAATCTTGCAAAGTGTGAGTAATGTTGAATAGAAATTAGTAATTTTACAAAATAAATGAATAAATAAAAAATATGTATGTCATTTAATGGTATCTTTTACTAAACTCTGTTCCATATCATTACAAAATCTCATATTCATGCTCTTTGGAACAAGCATTAATCTAATCTGAGTCAACTTGATGCGAACATTTCTTCAAAAGGTAGCCCCTAAGTGGAGATTGTCAAAAATAGTTTTCTATACATTTTATTATTCCAATAAAGTTGCGTTTCATAGTTAGAATCCCCCCTTGGGCATGGATATTTGTGCCGTCCTTAGGATTAGCTAGTTCATAAGTAGTTTGTAAGTTTAGGGACTGATGATCCCATAGTTAAGTCCCATTAGCTATACAAACATTTGAACATGTTTTAAATTTGCACATTGTCACCTTTAAGGAAACAATCTGTTCCGGCACAACCAATTAGAGTTGAGAAAGTATTGTTCATGTGCAACATAACTAGCTCTTTATTCTCAATAGGTAATGAGACATGTAATCTCAAATTGAGTCCATTTTTCAAAATTTTGAGAAGGCTTTTTACACTGGTCCTTACAAGCAATTTTCATCAAATTGCATGCCTACGAATTACCGTTCAATTTGTGTGACTGGATTTGTGATAATAGATGGAAGGTCATAAAGTAATGTCTTGATATCTAGTCTTCCCCAAGGAAATGTTGCAAGTCCTTTGCTGCTCTCAATATATGAGTGATCAAGGAAACAATTTGAACAACCTCTTAGGTTATTTACAGATGATGATGATGATGATGATGATGATGATGATGATGATGATGATATTTACAATCTGATAAAATCATCATAAAATCAGCATCCATTTACAAAATGTTCTAGACAACGGATTTGTAGTGTGGGAAAAGCAGCAATTGGTTATGAGTTAACACAAAAGATGTATCTTATTTGTTTCATAGTTGTTTCAAATGTAACAATTCAACAGTTAATCAGGAGCACAATCAGTTAAGGGACACACCTATTGTTGACGAAAGATTTCGTGGGTGTACAACCAGGTTTGTGTCCAAGGGGCACAATATTTTGACAACAGACCATGTTGACATCATCAGGTGTGCTGCCCGTTAAACACTGGCACTTGGCTGTACATCTGCGAAATATTTAGTCATGAAATACGCCAGGAGAACTTGAAGAATAACACACTTATTGTTTGTTGAATCATACTTCCATACATATTATTGCTATGCAAGCCAAGTGCATTCCATGACCACAATTTTGTGGCACAGGATTCAAGAAAGTGGGTATTGGCAAATACTCTAGTTTTGTTTTAATTTAATTTTTTTAAATGTAAGCTAAGGAGGGCGTCTGGACTCCCTGGACCCCTTCCTTATATACATCCATGGTACTGATGACGAAGGAATTCGCCTGAACGCTGTTGACGAGCTCAGTGCGGAAAGCCGAGACCTCGGCGGCCATCTGTGCCTGGCATATGTTCCCTCTCCACACCACAGTGAGCTGTTCCATTTTCTGATTTCTCAGTTTGCCACCATCAGCTCAGTACACCAACATTACAGATTTAGATCAGTTGTGCAGTGTAGTGGTCAGTTACTGCTTAGTTCATGTAAATTAATCGTTGAGTGCATTATAGTTTCGTTTTGCTCATTATGCCGTCTTCATCAGGGACACTTTAGTGAAAACTTCGATTTATCAGGATCGAAAATAAACTGGAATGTCTTGTTACAAAACATAGCCAGAATGTGCTAAGGTCCAGCTTATGCTACTTAAGCGGACAGAGGATTTGGCTGGCAGAAAGGGAGTCTCTAAGCTGAAGCCGCCGAAAATTAGCCAGTTTTTTAAATAAGGTATCAATGGTTACATTTTTAGTGTACTAGGTGATGTGTGATTTTTATAATGGAAATGTGTACACATTTCACTCATTTCTTGATGAAAAGTAATAAAATATATGTACTGTATATGTAAGTGAGGAAAAGTTGTTTCTTTTAATTTAAGCTTTCCAATAGACCATATGCACGACTGGGTTCCTAAACAGGATTTAAAAGATAAGTTCGAAAATCTGAAAAAATCATGAAACCCAACTATGTCTGGTCCCAATTTGTTCGGATTTTTTACTCTACTGTGTTATATTTTTTATGCAATATGATCAGTTTTGACACTAAAGGGCATCATATTCTGGTCTCTGCTACACTTGGTAGTCATGTGTCTATTTTATTTGACTATCCATCAGCACAATTTCAAATTATGTGGAGTGCTTTAATAAGCAGATAAATGCCAGTTATAGCAGAGACCAGAAGTTGACACCCTTAAGTGCCTAAACCTGTCATCTTGCACTAAAATAAAATATTGCAGTCGTGCACTTCTCATTATATTACTATAAGACTGCTCCCTATGATGAGTAAATAAAATACAGACTTGTAGCCTCACTAAACACCTGGCCATCGTTCTTACTTGATATGTTGATCACGCTGTGCCCATTATCAGAATTCTAACAGACTTAAATACTCAAATTTAATGCATTCATCTTGGAAAAGTAGATACAGTGGTTTGTTTTCATTTGGTGTCATTCACATGCGAACATATCAAAGATGCTATAGCTCTGTTCATTGGTTTCATGACACACTTTTAGTTTATTTAAGTGCACTCTATTATTATTATTATTATTATTATTATTATTATTATTATTGCTTTATAATTAAGATTATTTTAACCAGGTGTACTGAATTGTAATGAGAAGTCAGTCATCTCTAGTTATAGTCACCATGTTTATAGTCTATTTACAGGACATCACCTTGGACTTTGGTCCTGCAAAGCATAGTTCCTTTTTTCATTAGGCTGATGACATAGGTTATCTGAAGTAAATGATGTGAAAACCTTTGGAGTATTACTGGACTTAATTAATGGCATCCATTGCAATATTAATTTCAATTATGAAGTAGACAGATAGTGGTTTAACTTTCCTTAATGTCATCATCTGGTGTAAAGCAACAAGGTGTCTGGGTCATGACATGTACTGGAAACTAGTACAAGGAAGCTTGTGTTCTTCCCACTCTATAGCCCAGTAACAGGAAAGATAAGTCAGGTCTTAAAGAGGCATAAAATATAATGTCTTTAGGCGTCAACCAAAAAATTATGAACTTAAGAGGCCACTGAGATTATGTAGACCTCAAAATTGCAGGAGAGTGGAAAATATTTGTTGGGTATGAGTAGATTGGCTATGGGGACCCTTACACAACTATGTGTAGCACACTATATGTTCTTTGGTCCATGTTACCTTCATAAATCAGCAGTAGCAAGCCCCCAGTTTGAAAAGTGGCACAATTTGCATTAAATAAGACATCTGCCATTAGAATAAAAGTAATTCCTAGGACAGTGTCATAAAAGTAATAGAATAAAAATATACAAATACTCCAAATATACAGTGATTTGCATCTAAGTATAGTGTGGTTCCTAGCCAACAAAGGATTGAAGCAAGTATGTCAAATACTGCATATGCCTACATTGTGAGAGTTCCAGTGGTGACAGCAGAAAATTAATGCAAACTGCCCCTTAATAATGGCTGAAGGGAATTCAGTTAAAAACTCGCAGATTTTAAACTACCTGACACCAGTAGAACCACAAGATTACTTTCACCGTACATAATATTGTGAAATTATATTTCCTTATAAAGTATTCAGTCATTGGCATATTGGTTTCAATGCTTCTCACAACAAAATTACCGAACAAAATAAATATCCTATGAAAGGAGGCATTTGCCCTTCTTCATACAACTGACCAGTTAGATGTGGAGAAAAAATAAAGGTTGTCCTTATCTATCCTTTGACTAAAGAAAAGTAAAAAGTAATGGAAAGTAACTCATGGGTTCTGTCCCCTGCATAACACAGCTACTACACTTTGAAAAAAAAAAAAAAAAATTGGCATGTCTTATTTGACATAAAATCATTACTTTCTATGCAATTTGTGTTAGTTTATACATCTCAATCCAAGCCTATATTAAGTTCTCTATTCTAAGGGATCGGTTTACAAAATATGTTATCTGCTACAAATCAGTAGGCTACAGCTACAGATTTTTCATAGTTTGTAACACTATCTCCTAGCATTGCATTGAAGTGTTATGTAAAGTTACATTGTTAAAGATAAATCCGAACTATTTCTAGCACAGGTTTCTCATGTGGCTCTTTGTTTCAGATGGTGTCAACTGACTTCTGGATGTACTACATGAGTAATATGGCTTTCAGTTGGTCAGTAATTCAGTCGGAGATAATGATGGCTCCTGATTTGTCACCAGATTTACTGTCCCACTTATGCATAATTGTTTACATGTCCCTGTCATGGCTTAATGGTTTCTATCGTGCTACAGCTGCTTTAATGTTTGTTGAAGACTTCACAAATGTACTGAGAGAGGTAAATTTCAGATTGTAATAATTGGTGTCATGTAAGAATTTTTAATTACTGTATTAAAATGGTAGTAGCATCCATAACAATTGTGGAGTAGCGCTGTATGAAATTAATAAAAATTTTAATTGCTGAAGTTACAAAGACATAAAAACAACATAAGAAAATAAATATTGTCGCATTGAAATGGAAGCAGGATTGACTTGGAAGGCAGGGTTGTCAACTGAACACGGCACTTAAACTGAAACATACACACAGCACTGACTGCCTCTCAGGCAGAGTGCTCTGCTATTTATACACAGACAGAATGTACCAGAAATTAGAATAATAGTTAACATAAGAAACATGTAGAACATTCTGGAAATGATAAATACAAATAAATAAATATTTTACGGAAGGGATTGAACACCATCGCAAACGGTGACACTATCCCCTGCGCCACGCCCACAGTCAATTAACTTGGGGTCTTGCAGCAATATAGTTATTTGTACAGTGTAGTTACATTAAAATGAAACCAAAATAATAAAAAAAAACAATACATTTTAAAGTTAAAATAAAATGAAATAAAGTGAGGCAATAAGGGAACAATGGGGTGGGGGCAGTTATGAAAATGTGTATATATAAAAATATGTAGCATTGTGTGTGTGTGTGTGTGTGTGTGTGTGTGTGTGTGTGTGTGTGTGTGTGTGTGTGTGTGTGTCTGGAAGTCACATCTTCATAGTTGTACTTGCCTTACACCCCTCAGGGGCTCAGTATTCATTTGCTGAGTACGGGTTTGGCGAACCTGGGGTCCCAAGCTGTGGACTGCATCACACACAGTCTCCCACACCATAAGCTCTGTGTGTGCTGCAGCAACCAACCTTTGGTGCAATGGTGGAACGTTGTACATTTCAGAGCCCGGGTATCTTAGCTTAATCGCCTGGGTCATGAGGACAGTACAAACCTCTAATAATAATAATAAAATAATAATAATAATAATAAACCCTCAATCTCAAGGTGTGCTACATGCCGAGATGATGTGTTGCTGTTAAGGTGGAATAGTCACTAGCGAGCAACCTCTGGGGAAACTGCTGCACCTCAGTTGTATAAGGCTTACCCAGGCATGTGAAGCTCTTCTTGGATGGAACTATTTTCCCTAGCTGCTTGTGGGACCAAAATGAAATGAGCAATTTGTCATGCCAATGGTATCTCTAAGTGTGGACGAGTAAGCTTAAATGCTGAGAAATATAATCTCAGAACATTCCCTGCCCTAGCTACGCCACGGGAGGAATGTCAGGCAAAAGATAGGGATGTTCCACACTCCCAAATTTGTGTGTACCCGAACTGACAAAAACTCATTTACTTCACTGAAACCTCAGTTCTTCATGGACCATCTTGAAGATAAATTTGGAGAAGTTACTAGCATGTCCAATATGCGAAGTGGGTCAGTCCTAATTGAAGCAGCATATTCAGCCCAGTCACGGGCTCTGCTGGCCTGTGATAAACTTGGCGATATTCCTATTCCTATTTCCATCACATCTCGTAAGACTCTTAACATGGTACAGGACGTTATCCTCAACCATGTTGTTGTTGTTTTGTTGTTGTTGTTGTTTTTGTTGTTTTTGTTGTTCTGGTGGTGGTGGTGGTGGTGGTGGTGGTGGTGGTGGTGGTCTTGAGTCTGGAGACTGATTTGATGAAACTCTCCACAATACCATATCCTGATCAAGCCTCTTAAACTCCACATAAGAATGGCAACCTACATCTGTCTGAATCTGCTTACTGTATCCCTCTCTTGGTCTTGCTCTGTGGTTTTTACCCCACACACGTCCCTCCAATGCTAAAATCATAATTCCTTGATGTCTAAGAATGTGTCCTACCAATCTATCCCTTCTTTTAGTCAAGGTCTGCCAGAAATTCCCTTTCTCCCCAATTCTGTTCAGTACCTCCTCATTAGTTACGTGATCCACCCACCTAATCTTCAATATTCTTCTGTAGCACCAAATTAAAAAGCCTCTATCCTCTTCCTGTCACCACCATTTATTGTCCATGTTTCACTCCCATACAAGGCATCATTCCACACAAATACCTTCAGAAAGGACTTCCTTAGGCTTAAATCAGTATTTGATGTTAACAAATTTCTCTCTTTCAAGAACGCTTTTCTACCCAGTGCCATTCTGCATTTTATATCCTTTGTACTGTGACCATCATTTGTTATTTTACTGCCCAAGTAACAAAATCATACCTCCTTTATAGCTTTGTTACCAAATCTAATTCCTTCAGCATCTCCTGATTTTCTTAGACTGCACTCCATTACCCTAGTTTTGCTCTTGTTAATGTTCATCTTATGCACCTTTCAGCACACTGTCCATTCCGTTCAGCAGCTCTTCCAGATCCTTTGCTGTATCTGTCGTATCTGTATCTGTTTGCTGTATCTATGTCGTCGGCAAAATGCAATGTTTTTAATTCTACAACCTGAACTTTAATTCCTTCTCCAAATTTCTCCTTGCTTTCCTTTATAACTTGCTCAATGTACAAACTGAATAACATTGGAGAAATGTAGAAAGGCTACAACCCTGTCTTACTCCCTTCCCAACCACTGCATCCCTTTCATGCCCTTCAACTCTAACAACTGTTGCCTGGATTTTGTACCAGTTGTAAATAACCTTACGCTCCCCCTATTTTACTCCTGTTTGCTTCAGAACTTGAAAGAGTTTATTCCAATCAACACTGTCAAAAGCCTTCTCCTAATCTACAAAAGCTAGATATGTAGGTTTGCCTTTTCTTAATCTATCTTCTAGTATAAGCTGTAAAGTGAGTATTGCCTCCTGTGTTCCTACATTTTCTCCGGAACCCAAACTGATCTTCCCTGAGGTTGGCCTCTACCAGCTTTTCCATCCTTCTGTAAATAATTCGTCTATAGGGTATAGGGGACCAGATGATTTTAGGGTTGCCAACAGTGCATTCATTTTGGTCGTTTAGGGTGATACATCGTCTAAAAAGTTCAAGGTGATGATTTATCAATGTGATGTCAAGCCAAATATTCCTCCCCCAGTGAGGTGCTTTAAATGCTGGAAATTGGCTCACATCTTCATGGTGTACCTCCAGCCTGACATGCAGGGACTGTGGGTGCCCATCTCACCAGGATGCTCCATGTACTCAGTCTCCCATTTGTATCAACTGCAGAGAGCACCATGCACCCTGCTTGTTGGACTGTACTGTCCTCTGCAAAGAGTGGAAAAAGGGACTTCAGAGTGAGTAACCTACACAGAATCAAGGAAAAACTGAGCGGCTTCATCCTGTAACCATGGTCACTTCCTTTGCTGAAGCTGTCATATCATCTCCACTCTGGGGAATTACTTTAACAAAGATTCAAGAATCTTCTGTGGGACCTATGGGCCGTAACCCTCAGCCTGGCCCCTTGAAGGTTGGGGGCCCTCCTTTTGTTCCTTCCACACCACCACCTGTGGAAGCAATTTCCCCCCAAACCTTCAGGGACATCAGTCCCCCAACCCCCAGCCGGAGAAACAAAATCCCTCTCTCTCTAGGAAGGGGTCCCTTGGGACACTCATTTCAGAGGTTTCTCACAGTGAAAACGGGGGTCCCAGTCAGTGGCTGAAGGATCCACAAGTTGGTGGTTGAAGGGCTTCCTGATCATCATCAGTGTCTGAAGTTAATTCAGAGAAGCCCTCCCAGCCTCGGAAACCAAAGGGTCAGTGAGAGCCTAAGACAACTAAAAAGCAGATGAAAAATGAATGCAGAGTGGCTCATAAGCCACAACTTCATACAGCTTCTGCCTCTGAAGACGAGGTGGAGATCATTGCATCTCCTGAGGATCTCGCCCTCACTGACTCCCCAGAACATACGGTCCTGGACTCTGTAGGTTCTCTGTCGGCGGCAGCAGCAGGTGAACCTATGAAATAATCTTATCTATCCTTTGTATCATGGCCTTTAAAGTCATTAACAATCAAATTCCCTAGTGGAATTGGGGCAAGTTTTTCCTATGATTAGCTGGTTATGACAGCTTCTCAGCACTTCACCTGTAGTATGTATTGCCCTGCAGGAAACTTCGTTTCCAACGATGCGATACCCTGCCTTATTTGCTATCAGGGTTATTATAGGAATCTCACAGATTATGAGAAGGTAAGGTCAGGTGGAGTATGTGTCTACATTCCTACCTCTATATACAGTGAACCTGTTCCTCTCCAAACACCTATAGAAGCTATGGCAGTTAGGATAGAAACTACAGTGGATATTACCATTTGCCCCCAGATGGAGAAAAATGCCAACACACATTGGCTGCACTGATCTCCCGGCTCCCCCCACCTTTCCTCCTGTTGTGCAGTTTAAATGCCCACAACCCCTTGTGGAGTGGTACTAGGATAACTGGCCATGGTAGAGATGTCAAGACTTAACTATCGCAGCTCGACCTCTGCCTTTTAAATAATGGTGCTCCCCCCCCCCCCCCCCCACACACACTGAAGTATGGCACATGGTACCTACTCGGCCATTGACTTTTCAGTGTGTAGGCCTAGTCTCTTCCCATCTATCCGCTGGAAAGTGCATGACAACCTGTGTGCTAGTTACCACTTTTCGATTTTCTTGGCACTACCTCAGTGCCATTCCCCTGGACGTTTACACATATGGGCCCTTAATAAGGCTAAATGGGACATGTTCACTTCTGCTGCATTGGTGGGCACTGATACACATTCTGACATAGATGTGATGGCTGAAAGTTTGACTGCAGCGATTATTTCTGCAGCCGAACATGTGATCCCTATTTCTTTGGGATACCCCTGATCGAGGTCAGTGCCCTGGAAATCACCAGAGATTGCCGAGGCAATTAGTAACTGCTGCAGGCACTGCAGCATCACAAGCAGCAGCCATATGTGGAAAACCTTATTGCTTAATTAGAAGGCATAAGCAAGAGTGCTGGCAACAATACATGGCTACCATTGGATCACATACCTCTCCATCCCAGGTGTGGGTGAAAATGACATCTGTATGGATACCAGTGCTCCAGGTGTACCTGGAATCTCTATGAATGGAGAAGTTTGTACAGACCCAGATGCAATCGCCAAATACCTTGCTGAGCACTGTGCTCAGAGTTCTGCTCTGCCAATTACCCACCATCTTTTGCGTCCTGAAAGAGTGCGAAGAACGAAAGCGACTGTCCTTTTCGACTCACCATATGGAAATGTACGATGTTCAATTCACTGAATGGGAAATACTCAGTGCCATCACACACAGCCCCGACACGGCCCCTGGGCCAGACTGCATCCATAATCAAATGTTAAAGCACTTGTTGGCGGAGTCTGAGGAACATCTTTTAGCCATGTACAATCGCATCTGGAATGATGGTGTATTCTCGTCCCAGTGGTGGGAAAAATCATCGTTCCCGTGCTTAAGCCTGGAAAAAACTCGTTTGATTTGGATAGCTACTGACCCATCAACCTTACAAACGTTCTTTGTAAACAGGCTAGAACATATGGTGAGTCAGTGGCTTTGTTGGCTTCTGGAGTCAAGAGGCCTACTTGCTCGATGCCAGGGAGGTTTCCATCAAGGCCGCGCCACCACAGACAATCTAGTTTACCTGGAGTCTTCTAACCCTACAGCTTTCACACGACGTCAACATCTTGTTGCAGTGTTTTTTGTTTTGCGAAAGGCTTATGATACAACATGGAGACATTATATCCACAGGACATTCCATGAGTGGGGCCTCTGGGGACCACTCCCAACCTTCATCCGGAACTTCTTGACATTATGTTCTTTTAGAGTTCAAATCGGAACATTGCAAAGCTTATTCCATGTTTAACAAAATGGGGTCCCACAGGGCTCAGTATTGTGTCCCCGTTTTTAGTGGCAATTAATGGCCTAGCAGCAGCATTTGGATCCTCCGTATCACCCTCATTATATGCAGATGACTTTTGTTTTTATTTTAGTTCCCCAATAGTAGTTTCGCTGAGTGATGGCTACAGGGCGCCATTTGCAAGGTGTAGTCTTGGGTGCTAACCCATGGATTCCAGTTTTCAGCCACCAGGACATTTCATGCACTTCTATCACTGTCACATTGCTCACCCTAATCCAGGACTTTACCTAAATGATGACCTGCTGAATGTAGTGGAAACTTACCACTTTTTAGGTTTGGTTTTTGACACCCAGATGACTTGGCTCCCTCACATTCGTCAGCTTAAGAAAAAGTGCTGGCAACACCTATACACTCTTCATTGTCTGAGTAGTACCAACTGTGGTGCAGACTGCACCACTCTCATACAGCTCTATAAAGCCCTAATACAGTCCCATCTAGACTACGGGAGCATTGTATATGGTTCTGGAGTGCTCTCGTCATTGCAGGTCCTAGACCCTATACTCCACAGTGGTGTTACTCACTTCAGGAGCTTCCCGGACAAGTCTAGTGAATAGTCTACTTCTTGAGGCTTGGGTCCCTCTATTGAGGACCCGGTGCTACCAGCTGCTTACAAACTACATCACACAAATAGCTAATCTGAATTATAATCTCCTTTTCCCAGATACAGTGATCAAAGTCCCACCACAATGACCCAGATCAGGGGAAAAGATTGCTGTTGGCATTCGTTCCCTTCTATCTCATCTGGATTCATGGCCTCTTAAGCCATTATTCAGGGCTCATTCACATACACCTCCATGGTGTATACTGAAACCACAACGTTGCTTGTGTTTGGCACATAAACCAAAAGCTTCTGTGCATGCTGAGACCATCTGCTGTCAGTTTCTGTGCATTTGTGACGCTTTCCAGGGCTCTGAAATATTTTATACTGATGGCTCAAAAGTTGATGGATACCGAACTGCACTCCTCCCCAGATGGCTGCAGTGTTTACATTGCAGAGCAGGTAGCTGTCTACTGCTCCCTTCAGCATATATGCTCCTGCCCTGGTGAGTCTTTCCTCCTCTGAAGTGACTTCCTGAGCAGCTTACAAGCCATATACAAGTGTTATCCTCGCCATCCTTTGGTAGTGGCTATCCAGGAGTCAATCTATGCCCTGTACCAGTCTGGAATTCAGGAGATATTCGTTTGGACAACAGGACACATCGGAATTCCAGGGAACAAACTGGTCGATAGGCTTGCTAATCAGGCTACTAGTAGACTACTTCTGGAGATTGGCATCCCAGTCACTGGTCTTCAATCAGTTTTCCGCGTAAGTGTCTGGGATCTGGAACTCTGAATGGAAACATTTGACTGTGCGAAACAAGTTATGGGCCGTGAAGGAGAATATGAATGTATGGAGGTCTTCTATGTGAGCCTGTTGCAGAGAATCTATCATCCTTTGCTGACTCTGCATTGGCCACACATGGCCATCTTCTTCGCTGATAGGACCCTTCATGGTGTTATTGTGGTTCACAATTGACAGTGGCACACACATTGCTGGACTATCCTGAACTGTCAGCCGTGAGATGGTATTTTAACATCACTGACACTTTGCCTTTGGTTCTTGCTGACAACACCTCAATGGCTGATAGATTTAAATTTTATTTGTGCAAGTTGTTTTTATCATTCTGTTT
This sequence comes from Locusta migratoria, assembly GCA_026315105.1. Lineage (NCBI taxonomy): Eukaryota > Metazoa > Arthropoda > Insecta > Orthoptera > Acrididae > Locusta > Locusta migratoria. The sequence goes on from CM048755.1 coordinate 397,502,004, forward strand.
AAGTTTAGTGTTTGTCCTTCTCCTTTTCTCTTGCCTGTTACTTTCAGCCAAGAGAACTTAACATGTACCTGAATGACTAGATCATCCTCTTATTATTGTGATACTCCAGCTAAACTCTGATAATTTTTTAATCTTCCTCCCCTATCATTTTAGTTACTCTTTTCCTTTTTCTCTCTTTGACAATTAACAGCTCTGGTTTCACTGTGGTCCCCACATAGTTTTAGAATTTTACACAGTTAATGGTTTTAACTTCTCGCTCTCTGTTTGGAAATAGGGACTGATGATCAGTGTAGTTGGGTCTCTCGAACCCCCAACCAACTTGTCTTACAAGGTTTTGCCTTGTCCTGGTTCAATTGTGGAGGTGTGTAAGGTGTTTATTCCAGTCCAGGTATTTGTCCAGGAACATGGTGAGGTATTAGGCTTACAAGCCATTCATTTCTTGGAGACGTGCCTGTGTCAGAATATTGTTTGCATCTTTGTAGGGTTGGGGCGGATCTCCACTTTGCCATTCACTGTTCGAGTCATTGTTAGTAGGCTGTGGTCTTTCGTTAAATGGTGGCCATCCTATGTTCTGTGCGCCAGTATGCCGTGTTGTTGGCATAAAGCCCTATTGTCTCTATTGCAGTGTTCGTTATGTGTATGTCGGTGGTGTACAGCACACGCCTAAGTGAGGATAGGATGACTCCTTGTGGGATTCTTGCCAGAGGGATAAATTCTTGGGACATTGTTCTGGCTACACGTACGCTACATTTCCTGTCTTTTAAGTATGTGTGTATTAGTCATGAAGCTGTTGTTGGGAGACCTAGTCTTGTCAGTTCAAGCTAAAGTCTGTTGTGCCAGAGTTTGTTAAAAGCATGCTCTGTCAAGGAAGACTGTGAGTGTTACATCGTTGATCAAATCCTCTAGTGATTCCATCAGTCAGTTTGAGTACAAGGTCATTTGTGGAGTGGTTGGGGGAGAATTTTTTTCTGTTCTAAGTACTTTTTCAGGCAGTCAGTCAGTTAGTTTGTGTTTGTATGTCTTTCTGATGTTGAGTAGGGATATGGGTCTTTGATAGAGGGTCAGTCCTAGGTTTAATGGGTTTCAGTATCATTATTGTCTTTGTTGTTCTGTAGGATGGGGGTGGGAGGTGGTTTTCATTGGTGAGGCAGTAGTTCTATATGAGGGAGAGACCTGTGTTAGGTAGTGAGGGGGTGATTTATTTGGTTGTGTTCTGTCATTTTTTCTAGGGGCTAAGTTATGTCCTGAGTGAATTGTATTTAATATCTCTGTGACAGTGTCTTTGGCTAGAGCATGTTTGTCCTCTGTTTCTGTGGTTGGTGTAGTTAGTGTCTGAGTACTGTCATTTCTGCTTCTAGCCAAAGTTATATTGTGAGAATGAGTAGCTATTGTAATGTTTCTACATGTTGCACATTCTGTACAGCTCAGGTATACATTAAACATTCCCCTCAGGGTTTCAGCATTAATTTGCTGAGTAAAGGTTTGGTGAACCCTGGGTCCTGAGCTGTGGGCTGTGTCATGCCAACAGTCCGCTACACTGTAAGCTCTGTGTGTGCTTCAACAACCATTGTTCGGCGGGATGGTGGCACGTATTACGTTTCAGAGCCCAGGGATCATGGCTTAATCACTTTGGTCAGGACGACGGTACATACCTCTATAAACCTCTTCAAAGGAGTTTCAGGCGTGCAGCCACATAAAGTTTACTTCTTCTAATATTTCGGCTGAAAAACGTTCAGCCATCTTCAGAGATGAGTCGAAGACTGACGCTCCAGCACATGCTCCGTGCTTATAAACGCATGGGCCGTGCTACTGCACATGCGGCCACAGATACAACAAGGCGCCAAAGACGTTACCGGTGGCAGGAAGTACACGTATGTGTAAATTACGTCTGTGGTTGCATGGTCGATTACTTCGGAGAAATCGATGTGTTATGATCTGTGCCGCCAGCCGCGGTGGCAGAGGGGACTGAGGCGCTCCAGTCACGGTCTGCACAGCCACTACGGTCGGGGGTTCAAATCCCCCATCGGGCATGGATGTTTGTGCCATCCTAGTTTGTAAGTAGTTGGTAAGTTTAGGGACTGATGACCCCCATAGTTAAGTCCCATAAGCTATACAAACATTTGAACATTTGAATTTTGATGTGTGCTGTGGCGGCTTCTTTGTAAATTTATTATAGAAAGTGCCAGATTCCATGATTTATCTAAACTGAAGCCGCTGTCTCTGTTAATTAAATTCGTCCCCAAGCGAATTTCTATTGCTTCTTTCACCACTGAGTCCCAGAAAGATGAAGTGGAGGCTAAAATTTTGACGTTTTCGTACGTCATGGAGTGTCCAGTATCAATACAGTGCTCTGCTCTATAAACCTGCTGCACCTCAGTTGTATAAGTCTTACCCAGGCAAGCGGGGCTCTGCCTGGGCGGATGTATAGTTCCCTAGCTGCTTATGGGACCACGATGAAACGAGCCAGTAATAGCATTGCTGGATGCAAATCCGGTGTCTCTAAGTGTGGAAGACTGACTTCAGTGTGCAGAGATATGACTGCAGATTATTGCCTTCCTTGGCCACACCATGGGAGGAAGTTAGGGCATATAACAGATCTGAGCCATATTCTCCGCAGTACTTGGTATGAACACGAACCGATGGGGAATCGTTTTTTCAACAAAGCCACTGTTCTTTGTCGAAACTCTTGAAGACAAATTCGGCGACGTGGTGTCCTTCTCAAAGACAAGTGGGGCAGTATTAATACAGATGGCATCCCCTGCCCAGTGGAAGGCACTGCTTGCCTGTAACAAACTGGGTAATGTTCCTGTCAGTATCACGCCCCACAACACACTTACCATGATCCAAGGTCTTATTTACCATCATGATCTCCTGTCAGTCAGATGAAGAGCTGCATGCAGACCTAGATTGAAGAGTAGTTCACTTCGTCAGTCGCATCTGTAGGGGACCTAAAGATTAAAGGGTTGCCACTGGTGCTTTCATTCTGGCCTTTGAGGGCGCTACACTGCCCAGGAAGGTCAAAGTCATGATATACCAGTGTGATTTCAAACCGTACGTCCCGCCCCCTATGAGGTGCTTCAGGTGCTGGAAGTTTGGGCATATGTCATCACGATGTACTTCCAGCCCCTATGTGCAGGGAATGTGGGCATCCATCCCATCCGCATGCTTCATGCATTGCACCTCCATCTGTGTGAACTGCAAGCAGCTACCTCCACCTTGCTCACCAGATTGCTCTCATCTGCACAAGAAATGTAAGATTATGGAGGTAAAGACCTTGGGCCGACTCACTTATCTGAGGCAAGACGAAAGTATGATCAGCTCCACCCAGTTTGTATGCATGCATCTTTTGCTGCTACTGTGTCATCCCCACTCTCATTGGGTATGACCCCCCTCCCCACTGTACCACCTCCTCCTGTGGGCATCTTCCACTGCCTCGACTAGAGCAGGCACCTCTCCAACCCCTATATCAACATCTGCTGTTGGGAGAATTCTCCCCCAAACCCTTGGGGACACCAGTCCCCACCTCCTGTGTGGAGAACGCACAGCCTCCTCTGGCTCCTCTCACGTGGAAGGGGTCCCTCGGGACACTCCCTTCCTAGGCTACTCAGAGTGCTCCAGAGGATCCTGGCTGCAGGCTTAAGGATCAACAACCTGCTGGTCAAAGAGCCTCCCGCTCTTCATCCATCCCAGATGCCACTTCAGAGAAGCCCTCTCGGCAAACCAAAGGGCCAGCGAGAGGAAAAGAAGAGGAGGAACAAGAAACAGGGATGTTAGGTGGCTTCAAAGCCACAATCGTCCACATCCTCTGCTTCAGACATTCCAATGGAATAATCTGCTTCTTTTATTCATAATGGCGGCACAGCATGGAGAAGCCATAATCCTCCAGTGGAATTGTGGCAGCTTTTTCACCCACAGGCTGAGCTATGACAACTTCTAAGCCTAATACATGCTCTCTGCATTGATCTCCAGGAAACCTGGTGTCCATCAATGTGGTCCCCCTTAAAGGCTACTGAAGCTATTTTAAAAATCATTCCACCTATGACAGTGTTTCCGGTGGAGTCTGTGTCTACATCCTAGCCTCTGTCCCTAGCACTGCCTTGCCTCATCAAACATCTCTAGACACAGTTGCTGTTTGGCTTCAGGCAGTGCAAGATGTTACAATATTTTCTGTCTACCTTGCACCAGATGAGGATGTGTCTCCTGTAGACCTTGCCACCTTGGTCGCCCAACTTCCCTCACCCTTCCTTATTTTGGGGGATTTAAATGTTAACCACAATTTTTTGGGGTGGCACACAGACCTCAGCACAGGGTAGAGATGTTGACTCTACTAATGCAGCTGAACATCGGCCCCCTCAACACTGGTGCTGCTATGTATTTTAGCGTAGTGCATGAACATATTCCACCATAGATTTGTCTGTCTGCAGCCCTAGCCTGCTTACACATTTCACCTGGAGGGTCCACGACCACCTGTGCTGCAGCGACCATTTTCCTATCTTCCTGTCACTCCCACAGTGTCCGCCTGTTGACCGTCTGCCTTGCTGATCCCTCCATAGGGCTGGTTGGCCAACTTATTTCTCAACTGCTGTTCTTTCCCTCTCCCTTTACAGCTGATGTTGATGCCACTGTTCAGCAGGTGATGGAGACGTCATTTCTGCAGCCGAAAAAAATGTCCCCACCACACTTGGCTCACTCCACTGTAAGTTGGTGCCCTGGTGGACTCAGGAGATTGCAGGGGCCATCCGGGAATGTCGGTGAGCACTAAAACTCAGACATCACCCTTCTATAGAACATCTTATCGCCTTCAAGCGTCTCCGGGCGTGGGTCTGGGGACTGATCCAACAAAGCAAGTGGGACTCGTAGGAAAAGTATGTTGCCTCCATTGGTTCCAGCACTTCTCCTTCAAGGTGTGGTTGCAGGTTTGCTGCCTCATAGAGCATCACCCACTGGCAGGGATCCTGTGCCTCAGCATTCAGGGTTCAATCTGTACTGACCCTTTCGCCATAGTGTGCTCGTGGCAGACCATTATGCTCGCAGCTCGGTGACTGCTGCTTATAGTGCAATTTCCGCACCCTTAAAGAACAAATGAAGTGCTGTCAAATATCTTTCCAAATGCATCACCGGGAAACTTAAAACATCGCTTTTACTAAGTGAAAGTTAGCAAGTGCCATTGCTGCATGCCCTGACACTTCCTCTGGACCCGACCACATTCAGTCAGTTCCTCTGACGTCTATCAGCGGACTCTTAGCACCAGATTCTCACCCTGCTCAATCATTGTTGGGTTGAGGGTTGGCGGTATATGGGGAACCCCGACTTTATGTAGCTGATGACCTGCTGAGTGTCAGAGACGCACAGATTTTAAGGGATATTGTTTGATGACTATCTTACTTGGGTGTCACATCTCCGACAGCTCAAACAAAAGTGCTGGTAGCACCTCAACATCCTGTGTTGTCTGAGCCACACCGTTTGGGGAGCTGCACACCCAACGCTCCTGCAGTTCTATAAGGCCCTCATCCAGTCGCGCCTCAACTATGGATGTATAGTATGATTTGGCTGTGCCTACAGTGCTGCAGGCACTGGACCCAATTTTACATTGTGGTGTCCGTTTGGTGGCGGGCCTCGTAGTTGAAGCTGGGGTCCTTCCCCTGCGGTTCTGCAAGCAATGCTTGCTAGGGTCATATTTGCACATTTTCAGGCCTTTCCCCACCACCTGAACTGTCCGCTCTTTTTTCCAGATGCTGCACTTCCTATCCCTCCATGACGTCCCAGGTCAAGGTTACCCAATTTCATTCCATGTTCATTCTCTCCTTACGTCCCTTGAATCCCATCCACTCCCTGCCACTTTCCAATATTCCTTTCAAACCCCTCCTTGGACCATCCCTTGCTTGCAGCTTTGTCTGGGTCTGTCCTATGCACTGAATGACTCCATTTCTCCAGCACAGCTCTGTCGCCAGTTCCTGCAACTCCTTGATTCATTCTGTGCCTCCAAAGCCCTTTATACTGATGGGTCCCTAGCAGATGATCATACTGGGTATGCATGTCTCCATGGTGAACATGTCAAACAGCATTCATTACCCCGACAAAGTAGTGTCTTCACTGCAGAGCTGGTCGCCATCCTAAACCGCCTCAAGGGGTCATTTGTCATTTGTAGAGACTCCCTGAGTGGCTTGCAAGCAATCGACCACTGCTTCCCTCATCACCCATTAGTGTGGTCGATCCAGAACATTGTTTATTCTCTCGGCAGATGTGGCCATTCTGTAGCCTTCATGTGGACCCCAGGCCACATCGGCATACTACTGGTGAATGAACATGGTGATCGGTTGGTCAAGCAGGCCACTACACCACCACCCTCTGGAGATAGACATCATGGAATCGGACCTCAAGTTGGCTTTACAGTGGAAGGTAGGGAGGTTTGGAATACTGAATGGGCTACCACAGGTGTGCAAAATAAGCTTCTTGTGATCAAGCCATCCATGGCACTGTGGAAGTCTTCACTGTGGCCCATACGTCGTGAATAAATTGTCCTCAGCCACCTCCGCATAGGGCATACATGGCTGACCCAAGGCTCTCTTTCGTGATGAGGTCCCACCTGTGTGTCAGTGTGGAGCAGTGCTGACAGTAGTCCATCTGCTGATGGACTGTCCAGTTTTAGCCAACTTGAAGTGATCTTTTAATATCCCAGACCAGCAACTCTTTGTTTTAGGCAATGATGCCTCCATGGCTAACACAGTTTTATTTGCACTGCTGGTTTTTACAATTCTGTCTAGTGCTCGGTACTATAGCCTGACATCTCGGGTCCACACCTATTCAGCACTTTTAAAGACATTTTAAGACTCTTGTGTAAAATGTGTAGGGGTTTTTAGTGTGTGCAGTATGGCTGGCTCATCCTGTATTATCTTTGTGATCAGCCAGCCATGGTATTTTGCTGTCAAGTTTTAACTTAGTTCCTGACTTGGTTTTCTCTACCTATGTGACGTTGGAGTATCTTTGTTATTTTCCATGTTCTCTCTCTCTCTCTCTCTCTCTCTCTCTGTGTGTGTGTCTGTCTGTCTGTCTGTGTGTGTGTGTGTGTGTGTGTGTGTGTGTGTGTGTGAGAGAGAGAGAGAGAGAGAGAGAGAGAGAGAGAGAGAGAGAGAGAGAGAGAGAGAGAGAGAGAGAGAGTGTTCAGCATCACTGCTGTGATGCTAGCCCACAAGTTTGTTCTTTTTGTGATGCAGCACTGAACCGAAGTTCATACTGTCCAAAAGTGATGCATCATTTAAGCTGTCAACTTGGGCTCTTCTGCTCCTGCTATATTTTCATCCACCTTTTTCCTCATATTTGCTTGACAGAGAGACCAATTTCTGCTATAGATAGCTAGCTTGTTGTTTACTTCCATTAAAATTTCTAAATCTTTGTTTGAAGTTTCCATTGGTGGTGGTGGTGGTGGTGGTGGTGGTGGTGGTCCACAGACTGGTTTCATGCAGCTCTCCATGCTACCGTGTCCTGTGAAAGTCTCTTCATCTGTGAATACATTCGACAATCTACATCCTCTTGGGTCTACATCCTCTTGGGTCTACTTACTATATTCATCCCTCGTTCTCCAAGATTTTTACCCCACACACTTCCTTCTAATGCTAAGTTGACAATTCCTTGATGTCTCAGAATGTGTCCAACCAATCTATCCCTTCTTAGTCAGGATATGCCAGAAACTCATTTTCTCCCCAATTCAGTTAAGCACCTCCTCATTAGTTACATGATATACTCATCTAATATTCATCATTCGTCTGTAGCACCACATTCCAAAACCTTCTATCATCTTTTTATCTGAACTCCTAATTGTCCACGTTTCCCATACAATGCTACACTCAAGACAAATGCTTTCAAAAAGGACTTCCTAACATTTAAATTAATATTGGATGTTAACAAGTTTCACTTCTTTAGAAACGCTTTTCTTACCATAGCCATTCTGCATTTTATATCTTGCTTACTTTGGCCATCAGAAGTTATCTTGCTTCCCAAACAACAAAATTCATCTACTTTTATTGTCCCATTACCTAATGTAATTCCTTCAGCATCGCCTGATTTTCTGAAATTACATTCCATTACCATCATTTTACACTTGTTAATGTCCATCTTATATCTTCCTTTCAAGACACTGTCCATTCCATTCAATTGCTCTTCCAGATCCTTTGCAGTCTGACAAAATTACTGTCATCAGCAAACCGCAAACTTTTAATTTCTCCTCCCTGCACTTTAACGTCCTCTTCAAATTTCTCTTTCCATTCCTTCACTGCTTGCTCAATGTAAAGATTGAACATAATCAAGGAAAGGCTACATCATTCAGTAGAGCTGCATATCTTTCGGAGAAGTAATGACTGTAGTTTCACTTTGCTTTCAGCCGTTCGCAGTAACTGCATGGCAAAGCCATGTTAGCTCATTTTAAAAGGACAGCTCAGTCAATCATCCATACTGTTGCCCCTGTAATTACTGAAAAGGCTGCTGCCCCTCTTCAGGAACCATATGTTTGTCTCGCCTCTCCACAAATAAACCTCCACTGTGGTTGCTCCTATGGTACGGATATCTGCATCGTTGAGGCATGCAAGCCACTCCACCTCGGCAAAGTCTGTGGTTCATGGGGGTAGAAATATTAACTAGAAATATTTCCATGAAATACCAAAACTTCTCTCTATAAAACTAATTACTGTGACTGTTTCTAACACTAACCTGTAGAGGAAAAGAACCAATTTAACTGAAAACTTGTTTTAGCAGTAACTATTATTCTTAGTGCGTACAGACCTAAAAAAAAAAAATGTCTTTCATAAATATGAAATTCAGTTCTCATGCAAGGTGTTTATTTTCAAGAAGAATATAAATAATTCAGTAGGTATTCCTTAAATTGTATATATTATTTTTTAAATTTACAGATTTTTATTTGCAATTTGCGATAATTTCCAACTTCAGGTGCTTTTTCTTTAGTTGAGGTACCATTTTGTAACATATTAAAATTTGTGCCGGACCAGGACTCCAACCCGGGTTCCCTGCTTTTCTCGAGCGTTCGCCTTAACCACTCGGCCACCCATGCACACTCCCCGGCCAGACCAAAACTTTCACATGTTACACTTGTCTACTTCCCTTGGTGCTCACACGCATTTTAGTGCAGTCACATTGCAAAGCAGTAAGAAGGCATGGATGGTGAGTGGTCTTATGGAAGAATGGCTAGGCTCTTTCAATTCAAAAATGAAAAAAGGAAATCAACAAGTTATCCTATTCCTAGACAATGCAACCTGTCACCCGAAAGTAAAACTATCGAACATAAATTGGCTTGGTTCTTGCCAAGTTCAACCAGCCTCGCACAACCAATGGATCAGGGGGTGATTTACACATTAAAGTCCCATTATAGATGATTACTCATGGAATAACTCATTCTTAGTGTTGAAGCTGAAAGTGCATTTGCTCTTGCATGGTCAGTTTCCATCACCAAGTGCTTCAATAAAGTAGGGTTTGGAGAGAAAGAACAAAATGCTTCAGTGACCATTGAAGCTAATGAAAATGCAGCAGCAATTGATGAATTAATTAAAATTCGAAAGATTTTGTGTACTGCAGATGACTACATTTGAAGTAATGACTTACTATCTACTCACTACACTTTCAGTTCAGCAACAGATTTAATAGAAATTCACAACATAGATGATGATCAAGAAGAAACAGAGGAAGAAGATGAGGAACAAAATGATGTCCCTAGAAAAATAAATATGCCTGAAGAAGCCATTACATGCATAAATGATGTTATGCAATTTGCAGCACACACACGTTCTCCAAAGTTGTTGGAGCTTCTGTATTCTGCAAAAAATTGTGTAGAAAAAACTTTTGTGAACAGGAAATTAAAACAGGTTTCCCTCTTTAATATGTGGTGAATAAAGTGAAATGGAATGCAAATAAACTTGCAAATGATACTATGTTTGTACACAGGAGACTAATTTTAATTTAGAGTAAAAATATAGTAATTCTGTTATTTATCAACAAGTATTATAGCCTAATGTTCCATTACAAAAAATACAGCAGACAATGTATACTGTCACAGTGAAGGTTCGTAAATATTTGCATAACTAAAAATTTATACTTTACTTTAGTGCATGATATTGAAAAATTTTGGATAACCTAGTGAGTTCTGTTTAATCCAGAAACTTCACCAATTCGGAAAATTATTTTAGTCCCAGGCGATTCCATTTTGAGCAAGTTTTACTGTGTATATATATATTATTCTGCAGTTTTTGAGGAGGATAGGTTGCTTACTCTCCACAGATGTCCGATGAGCCACAGAAAGGCACAAGTAACAGAATACTACATTAAAGCTATCAGCCGTTTAGGCCTACACACACACACACACACACACACACACACACACACACACACACACACACACACACACACACACACTCTCTCTCTCTCTCTCTCTCTCTCTCTCTCTCTCTCTCTCTCTCTCTCTCTCTCTCTCTCTCTCTCTCTCCGGCCGGAGGTGTGTGTGTGTGTGTGTGTGTGTGTGTGTGTGTGTGTGTGTGTGTGTGTGTGTGTGTGTGTGTTTTGGGGGAGGGGCCATCTTTACAATAGGTAGTAGAAATATTCAATTGACAAACGTTTTGTAATGTATTTTCAAATGTACAAAAACAAATCAGCATTTTAATTAGGCAGGTGAATTCTTAAAATTCATGCTATGCCCAAATTATTCAACCATGTGCCAGTAATGGCATGCATGCTTTGGTTCATCATCCTTGCTCTATTCATTACAATTATTTTGAGAACAGAAATATAGATTATCAACTGAATTTGTTAATTCCTTACAAACTACTTTCACTTTCAGGTAACAAAAATGATCAAATACTTGAACTGCAGAATTATCTACAGAATGCTTCTGCCAGTGTACATAGTAGTTTGGATATATACTCATCTTGTATTCTTTCAATACTGGGTGCTGAACAGGTAAGCATTAAAGTATAGTAAAGTATCTTCATTTTTATTCATCCTATGTTTCCTCCCCTGATCAGTTAATTAATCTCATTGGGTTTCATGTGCTGTTTTCATTCAAGTGTGGAACAAAAAACTTTAAATATATTACCTACCTACCTACCTACCTACTTACTTATCAATTAATTCTTTCTTACTTTTTGCTTTTTATTCCAGTGTTTACATGGAATCTCCAGAGATAGTGAGAGAGTCAACATTGCAATATGTCTATGGTATACTGTTCATCCATATGTTGGCAGTGAGGTACTACACAGCTGTACTACTTCTGAAAGGCTTGTGCAACTAATACCAATTCCAACAGCCATTTAAAATTCAAAAAGTTCAGACTTTCAACTTGCACAGTATTTAGTGTTCAGTAAATACAAAACTGTGAGAACAGGGATGTGGATGGCCAACAAAACATTCTTGTATTATCTTTATAGTGAACATTGTTAAACAAGTCACATAAAGTGTATTTTTACCTATGATGTACTAAAAGTGTATATGGTGATTACATGTGAATAGTTATAATGTCTCATATTGGAAGCATTTAGACAAGGTGACAATGAAAGTAGATGAGTTTTGTTATTTGAGTAGAAAAATAACTTCTGATGGCCAAAGTAGCGAAGATGTAAAATGCTGAAAGGCTATGTTAAGAAAAGCGTTTCTGAAGAAGTGAAGCTTTTTTAACATACATTATTAAATTAAATTTTAGGAAGTCCTTTCTGAAAGCATTTGTCTCAAGCGTAGCATTGTATGGGAGTGAAACGTGGATGATAAGGTGGCCAGACAAAACGATGATAGAAGCTTTTGAAATGTTGTGCTACAGACAAATGATGAAAATTAGATGGGTAGATCATGAAAATGATGTGGTGCTTCACTGAATCGAGGAGAAAAGGAGTTTCTGGCATATCCTGACTAAGAGAAGGGATAGATTGGTTGGGCACATTCTGAGACACCAAGGAATTGTCATTAGAAGGAAGTGTGTGGGGTAAAAATCAGAGAGATTGAGGGACAAATACAGTAAGCAGATTCTAAAGGATGTAGGTTGCCAAATGTGTTCAGATGAAGAGGCCTGCACAGGACAAAGTAGTGTGGAGATCTGCATCAAACCAGTCTGTGGACTGAAGACTAAAACAAGAAGACGTTGGAATTCTTCCTATGACTTCTAAGTCCTGCATACAAAATTCACCAATACTGCCATTTTTTTTAATTTCAGAAAGCTTAATTAAGAACAGTGTTCCTAATGGTTAAAATTAAGAATGGTCCAGATCACAGAATTGTTATTTTTATTTCATGACTGGTTTGCCAATGTAGACTATTTTCAAATGACTAGCACTGCAAGGCAACATAGCATTTCAGGGGACATATTACACACACACACACACACACACACACACACACACACACACACACACAACCTCTGAAATAATTTTAAAAAAATGCAAAAGAGTATACCCATGATGGCAGGCAGTAGTGGTGGATAAGAGGCTGCACAAATGTGGACTAGTGTAGAGAACAGTGGGGCTAAGATTTAAGTACTAGATGCTCTGCCCCTCTGGGCATCGTGTGTAGTCAATATTAACCAGTCACACACAGTGTATGAAACACATGAATTACAATTAAATACTTGTTAGGAAGTTGATAAAAATGCTTAATAAGTTTCCTGAAATTGCACTGTAAATGCTCTATTAATTCTTAGGTTTTATTCTTTTAGACACAACTTAAAAAATACTATGTACTGTAATTTTAGTTTTGTGACTAATTTGACACTTTTCAAGTAATGTCTAATTGCTGATCTCTTTGAACTTAATAGAAGCTTATTGTTGCTATCAATTGAAATTGACAATGTCTATGTAACAATGTTTGTTCGGTATATACAGTGCCTGTATTATTGTTTTGATATTTTATGTACACAGTATTGTTATTACATATAAATTCATCAGATAACCTACAGCATTCTGTAAGATTGTTTTTGTTGTTGTTTTGAGGGGGCCAAACATCTAGGTCATCAGTCCCCATTCTGTAAGATTTTTAATGTACATTCTTAAACTAATGTGACTGTTAACCAGCATGATTATTGATTCTTTCATGCCATTGTCACGGAAACCAACAGCATCTCGCAGCTTAATCTCTGCAATATACTACCCCCCTCCCCCCCCTCCCCCCCCCCCCCCCCCCCCCCACACACACACACACACAGCTTTCTGTAAATGCCTATGGATGGCAAACTCTGCGTCTACTGCCAATTTTAATGGTTACTTTTGTGTCAAACTTTGTAGAAGATTTCAAATGTCCTTGTCGACTTCTTTAATTTTCATCTTATTATATGACATGAGGAAATTTATCAATTATTTTTATTGACTTCATTATGAAGGTTTAATTGTAATTAAAATGTTTTATGTACTATGTGACTAATTGGTTAATAATGAATACACAATGGCCAGTGGGCAGAGTACGTGCCACTACCTGCCATCATGGGTATACTCTTTTGCATTTGTATTATTATTATATTAGGTGTGGGTCTATAATCTGTTTAATACTATTGTATATGTCCCCTGTTCTGCTATGTTGCTTTGCAGTGCTAGTAATCTGAAGAAAGTCTACATTGACAAAAACTGCTCTTGAAACAAAAACAATAATTCCGCAATCTGGAATGCTTTTAATCTTGAAAGAATTTTTTTAAACCCATTTAATGTATATAGATACAATGTATACCAATGTAACTATTTTTAAACTGATAGTGGTTGGCCATCAAATAGATTTAGTGGATCTGAAGCTAACTGCAAATAGTCTCTACTCAGGGCCATGTTTAACGCTCGATCAGTATAGCGGGTTATAAGAATATCACCTACATTCCAGTGCACATTATCACTGGAATTTTATGTACTGTGCACTTCTGCTTCTTGGTAGCTTTCATTCAGATTATTATGAATAATTTTAGTGCACAGTCATTGTTACAAACTGGTGTTGATTTGAGTTGGTAAATAAAAAAACTTCCTTGCAGTGTGACACGACCCCATAACAAAGTTTACATTATGAATTTAGTAATTTCATTCTTCCAGATTTTGAGTCTATTGTCACTAAAAGGATATATGAGGAATAGGAGGAGGATATTGAAGACAGTGATGAAGAAATTGTCAAGGAAAATAATCCTGAATGCAATATTGAATCAGAACTCAGTACCTCAGTCTACATCTACATGGGATACTCTGCAAATCACATTTAAGTGCCTGGCAGAGGGTTCATCGAACCACAATTATACTATTTATCTTCCATTCCATTCTCGAATAGTGCGGGAAGAAAGAACACCTGAATCTCTCTGTTAGAGCTCTGATTCCTCATATTTTATTCTGATCATCATTTCTACCTATGTAAGTGGGAGTCAACAATATATTTTCCCATTCGGAGGAGAATGTTGGCGATTGGAGTTCTGCAAGTAGTCCACGCCGCAGCGATAAGCGCCGTTGTTGTAATGATTCCCATCCCAGATCCTGTATCATTTCCGTAACGCTGTCTCCCCTGTATTGTGACAATACGAAACGAGCTGCCCTTCTTTGGACTCTTTCGATGTCCTCCGTCAAATCCACCTGATAAGGATCCCACACTGGGCTGCAATACTCCAAAATTCGACACACAAGTGTAGTGTATGCAGTTTCTTTTGTAGTTCTGTTGCATCTTTTAAGGGTTCTGCCAATAAAACACAGTCTCTGGTTTGACTTTCCCACGATATTATTTACATGTTCTTTCCAATTTAAGTCTGAAGTAATAGTAATTCCTAGGTATTTTGTGGAGTTTATGGCCTTCACATTTGATTGATTTATCTTGGAAACAAAGTTTAACGGATTTCTTTTCGTAGTCATGTGGATGACTTCACACTTCTCATTATTTAGAGTCAATTGCCAATTTTTACACGATACTGATATGTTATTCAGATCATCCTGCAGTTGGCTTTGATCTTCAGATGATTTTACTAGACAGTAAATGACGGCGTCATCTGCAAACAACCTAAGAGAGCTACTTAGATATTCCCCTAAATTGTTTATGTAAATAAGGAACAGCAGAGGACCAATAACACTACCCTGTGGAACACCCGATATCACCTCTGTTTTAGTTGATCCCTTACTGTCGATTACTACGAACTGTGTCCTCTCTGACAAGAAATCCCCTATCCAGTCGCAAATTTTGGGCGATATACCATAACTATGCAATTTGATTAAAACCCTTACGTGAGCCCCTCAGGGGCTCAGCATTAATTTGCTGAGTACGGGCTTGGCGAACCCGGGGTCCTGAGCTGAGGACTGGTAAGCGCCGCTAGTCCTCTAGACACCGTAACCTCTAGGCACGCTTCAGCGACCACCGCGTGGCGCGGCGGTGGAACGTTGTGTGTACTGGGGAATGGGGATCTTGGCTTGACCGCCCGGGTCGCGAGGATGGTA